>OY992539.1:114051923-115260714 GCA_963921195.1 Pegoplata infirma | reverse complement strand
AACCCATAAAAATATATTTTTTTTCAATTTTAATAAAAATAAAAGTACAACAAATCTATAAAAAAATTGCGTTTTTTCAGAGGTTGGTATAGTTCTTAAAGGGGGAACTTTTTCCCCCGTGGTCCGATTTTGCCCATCTCCGAACTTAACCAGCCTATGACCATTAGACATATTCGTGCCAAATTTCAGGGGTGTCCTCCACAGACGGACGGACAGACGGACGGACAGACGGACATCGCTAGAATGTCTTATACTCGATCACTGATCAATAATATATATACATTATGGGGTCCCCGACCAATATATCGATGCGTTACACACGGAATGACAAATTGAGTATACCCCCATACTGTGGTTGGAGGGTATAAAAATTAAATAGCGTTTTTAGGGGGGTCGGCGGGGACGTTGCCGGACCACACTTTTTCAAAATTGTTTCAAGCTAAACACAAAATTTGCCATTTTTTGTTTTTCGGCTTTTAATTTTTTAGATTATTTTTAAATTTTTTTAGATTTAATTTATTATCAAATTCCACTAATTTGAAGTAAATTACCAAAATATTAAACAAAACATTAAAAAGTTGAAATGCAAGCTTTTCTGGGATAAAGGCACATTGAAATTTTTTTGACAAGACTTTTGAGATCAGTGGGTGGTAATTACCCAAAAAAAGTACCTGTTTTCAAAAAAGAAAAATAAAATTGAATCTTGGTTGGACCAAGATGGGTTAAGAAAAGTAAAAAGAAAAGTAAAAAAAAAATATGTAAAAATTAGTGGAAAAGTTAAATTCGACTTATTGTTAGCCGAATCCATGAGTACCCTCCACAGTGCCATTTTAAAGTGATAGTTAGTTTTCTAAAGTGAAAAAATTAACAATTTTGATTAGAAATATTTTATTTTGAGTAAAAAACTTTTTTTTAGTCATTTTAAAAAAATAAAAAATATTTTTTTTTGAGTGTAAAATATTTTTCGAGTGTAGTTTTTTTTTGGTTTAGGCTGGTTTACTCAATGCTCCGTTATAAAATAAATCTCCGATAAATTTAACTTTTTCATACAAATTTTGACATAAGGCTCCGTTAAATCGACAGTTAGCAGCTAACTTTTCATTGAGTAATCCGCCCTTAATTGTAAAAATATTTGTAAGTGACAAAAATACTTTGAATGTTTTTAAAGCTGATTTAACGGGGTTTTCAACACGTGAACTAAAGGTGAAACCAATTTCAAATTCCCGGTCTTGCTACTAACTTTTGAACCACGAAGTCCTATAAATATCAAAAATATCCTTGGGCAACCACATTGCGGATTAAATAAAAATCTCCAAAAAACTAAACTATACTAAGGGGTTCAGAAAGTTTCTATTGAGAGTCTAAATGACTCCAAAAAAATATTTTGAAAATCAATAATTTTCTTCTGCTCCCACATAGCGGTTGAATTATGACTTTTTTTTTGAGATTTTTACTTAATCCATGTGGGCGCCCAAAGATTTTTTGATTTTTATGAGACTTCGGGGAGGCATTTGGAGTACAATTTTTTATTTACAAAAACCAACAAATTACAAATTTTCTATTAATTTTGTTTTTTTTTTTTGTAAAAAAAACATGTTTTTTTGGTAAAACCGTTTCAATACCGGTACGTACCGGTACCGAAGGAAAAGGTTTTTAGATACCGGTATCCGATACCAAAACTGGGTTTCGGTATTGGTATTGGTACCGGTATTCAATTTAAAGGGTTTTGAAACGGATAACGGTATTGAAAAGGTATCGATTGCCAACATTGCAGAAATCCTAATTAAAGTTTTCAAACGTCATATTGAAAATCCCAATAAAAATTCAGAAAATCCCAATTGAAATTCAGAAAAGCTAATTCAAATTCAGAAATCCCAATTGAAATTCAGAAACGCACAATTAAAATTTACGAAAGCTCAATCTAAATTCAGAAGGCTTATTGAATTTTAGAAATCCTAATTGATATTCAGAAACTCCCAATTTCACAAAATTGAAATTTACAGAAGCCTACTGAAATTAAGAAATCTTAACTGAAATTTAGAAAAGCAAAATTGAAATTTAAAAATTTTAAATGAAATTCAGAGAAGATAAGAGTGTTAAATTTGGCTGTGCCGAATCTTGTATACCCTCCAACGTAAAAAAAAAAAAAAATAGTGCAAGGCCTTTTTTTTTTTGGGGGGGGGGGGGGGCTTGTCAGGGGTCCTTGGGGACACCTTCCCTCTGGTCAAAAATGTTTACAAATTTAATAACTACAAAAGATATACAATTCTCATTATATAAATTATTTGTTAATATCCACGCCCACAAAATGGGGCGGACCAAAAAAAAGACATTTTCAAATCCGCTGGGCACAAGTCGAAGACTTTGAACTTTTTGAAGCATAAAAATGTTTCATTTATTTAACAAAAATACAAAAAAAAACTATAAAAAGTTACCTTTTTTCATGGGTTGGTTTACTTCGTCAAGGGGGAACTTTTCCCCCTGGTCTGATTTTGCCCATCTCCGAACTTAACCAGCCTATGAACATAAGACATATATGTGCCAAATTTCAGGAGTCTAGCACTTTTATTTTGTACTGTATCGTGTCTTCCACACACGGACGGACGGACGGACAGACGGACATCGCTAGTATGTCTTAGAATCGATCACTGATCAATAATATATATACTTTATGGGGTCCTAGACCGATATTTCGATGCGTTACACACGGAATGACAAAGTGAGTATACCCCCATACTGTAGTTGGAGGGTATAAAAAGTGAAATCAAATTATATAAATCAAAATTAATATTCAGAAGACACCAATTAAAATTCTGAAAAAACACAATTAAAATTCAAAAATCCAATTGAAATTAAGAAATACCAATTGAAATTTAGAAAAGCCAACTAAAATTCACAAATCTGAAATGATATTCATAGTTTAGAAAATCAAAATTTAAATTTAAAAATTACAATCATAAGCAAATTGAAATTTTAAAATTCCAATTGAAAAACGGAAATGGCCAATTGAAACTCAGAAATCCCGATTGAAATTTAGAAAATTCTAAATAAAATTTAGGAATTTTTATTATATCTAAATTTCAATTAATTCCGTTTTGGGGTTCCCCTTTAAAAACTGCACACAAAAAATTTTAAAGAAAAAACTTTGAAATAAAAATTTTAAAAAGTTCGATTTTGTTTTTTATAATTTTTTTAATTGATATGATTAAATTTTTAAATAGATTTCGAAAATTTACGTAAATTGAGAATAAATGCAATTTGCGATACTAAACTTTTACAAATTTTAGCAATTAATACTGTTACTTTCGTGATAGATGCAAAATCAATTAAAATAGTAATTGAAACTCATTCAAATTTTTTTTGTGTGTGTATAATAAATACTGAAAATGAAATTTTACTTAAAATACTTTCATTTTTTGTTACATTACTTTTAAAAAATCGTTTAAAATTAATTTTTCATTGTCTTTGACGATTAATCGCCACTTTTTTCGATTAATCGACCCGAATAACCGATTAACCAATTTTAGTCAATTTTCGAATAATGCCCTAACCGGTTGAGCGACAGGGTGGAATAATTGGAAAGGCTCTATGAAATAAGGCCCCAATGAAATAAGACCCCAAACCAGAAATGAAATAACGCCCCATTTTTTGGGGCTTTATTTCATTATGAAACAACACCCCAAAAAATAAATGAAATAAGCCCCCAATAAAATGAAACAAAACCCCAAAGATAAAATGAAATAACGCCCCATTTTTGGGGCCTTATTTCATAATGAAATTAAGCCCCATTTTGAAAATGAAATAAGGCCCCAATTTAAAAACAAAAAAAAATATTAAGTCCGTTCAATAAGCTTATCTACTATTTCTCATCCTTTATTTAAATCCAAAATATATTAAATCTACTACAAACCGAAATGCACGCCGCGAGTGAACAAAAAATTCCGAATACGTCTAAATAACTGCTTTTATTGACCAGGGCGTGGCACATTGGATTGTTTAAGGTGTTAGCACAATGGACTTGGCGAAATTTTCTTCGATTTTGTACAACCTACCGTCGTCGTTAATATATCTTTCATAACATTATAATATGATTCTTGTTTTAAAAATATTTAAATGCATGTGGTGATGAATGAAGCGCCGCAGGCGAAAAATTTTTACAACAGATTTTAACAAAAAATTAAAAAAAAATCGCGCGATTTTTTTTAATTTTTTGTTAAAATCTGTTGTAAAAATTTTTCCCCTGCGGCGCTTCCTTCATCACCACATGTATTTAAATATTTTTAAAACAAGCATCATATTATTTCATCAGTAATTAAATAGAATCCTAGAAATGCCCAAGGATATAACCAGTTTTAATTCCTTTTCGAGGTCTGTAAATGTATTAAAGACAAAATTTATTATTGATTAAGTTCTGAGCGAAAAATTTTAAATTAATATAGAGATTTAAATTCATATTCGTAAGATGTTTCTCATCCGATCTTACAGCGAAATTTATAAAATACTTATCGCAGATTCAGAAGGCGCGTTAGCAATTGCACTAATCATTTTAAGTTCATTTTTTGTAGCTTCTGTAGTAATATCATTTCATTTTGGACTTATTTCTGTGAAAATTATTTCATTAGCAGTCTTTTTTATTGCGTCGTTGGCTTCCGCAGATTTCAGAGAAAATGAAATAACACCCCAAAATATTATTTGGGGCCTTTTTTCATTCCTAAAATTTGGGGACTTATTTCATAATGAAATAAAGCCCCAAAACAAAAAATGAAATAAAGCCCCAAATAATGAAATAACACCCCAATTTTTTTTAGTAAAAATTTGTGGGGCCTTATTTCATTTTTGATTTGGGGCCTTATTTCATTGGGGCCTTATTTCATAGAGCCAATTGGAAACACTAGTTTTCATACATTTTTTCGTACCAATTTTTAGGAGTTTTTGTTAAAATTAAAAAAACAAAAACACATTTCCTAAATTATTTTTACCTCCTAAACATGAATCTAACATCAGAAAATTGTATCAAATCTCCTTCTCGAGATATAGCAAGGCCTAAAAACCGACAAATTTGTTAATATTGAAAAAGTGTGTTAAAGATATTCATATTTTTTTTTATTCATATTTTTTTTTATTCAAAATAAAATTACCTAACTTTTGCAAGAAATCCGGACTCGTTACGATCAGGGTACCATCAGGACGTGTATGGAAGTTGAAAATGTCCTTTTTGGTTTTATCCTTATAATTATCCAAATTTCGCAATAACAGGATTATGGATGCCAAAATACAAAAAACCATAAAAATTGGTACGAACAAATTTATGAAAAAAATATGCAGATTTGATTAAAAATTTTGATTTATTTTGCCAATATTTCAAAATATTCAATGGATTTTGGATTTTAACCCCAGGTTCTCTTTATTATAGTGTCTACTTTACATATCAGAAGTTTCTTGCAAAATTCGGATACTTATAAGGACATAATCATAAAAATAATATAATTTTAAAATTCCTTATAATGTGCTGATGGTATCCTTGATCGTATCGAGTTCGGATTTCTTCCAAAATTTAGGTAATTTTATTGGAAATTTAACCAGGAAGTTTATTGCAAAATTCAGATACTTATAAGGACATAACCGAAAAAAGGACATTTCGAATTTCCTTATAATATTCTGATGGTATTCTTGATCATATCGAGTACGGATTTCTTGCAATAGTTAGGTAATTTTATTAGAAATTCGAAAAAAAAATAATAACTTTAACATACACTTTTCCAATATTAAATAACTTGTCTGTTTTGAGGGCTTGGTCCACAAAAAATGAAAATGCCTATATCTTGACAAGACGATTTGATACAAGTTTTCTGATTACAGATTCGTGTTAAGGAGGTTAAAATACATTAGAAAATGTACTAAAAGTCTGTGCAAAAAAAAAAAAAATAGACCAAACATTTTGAGAAATCGGCTGTTAAACTCGTAAAGTCTTGTTTTTCCATATATTTACATGAAATTCGGACGGTCTTTTTCGGTCTTTAGGACGGCACTTTTTTGTGGTTGCTTCAAATGACTCCATATGGAATAGGGATACTCTAGACATAATTTCCGATCTACCTAAAGTTTTTTGTGCTGGTCGTATAAAAAAATTTTGAAAAATCGACTGTTAAACTCGTAAAGTCTTGTGTTTTCCATGTTTTTACATGAAACTGGGACGGTCTTTTTCGGTCTTTAGGACGGCACTTTTTTGTGGTTGCTTCAAATGACTCCATATGGAATAGGGATACTCTAGACATAATTGCCGATCTACCCACAGTTTTTCTGCCGGTCGTAGAACAAAAATTTTGAGAAATCGGCTGTTAACTCGTAAAGGGGTCATTATTAGTGAAATCAATCATGAATATTCTTGACCCCCTCCGATATTGATGAAATTTGGTTAAGTTCTTACACTACGTAAAAAACTAACAAATGCAACTTTTCAGCCCTCTAAGTCAACAGGGGCCGAAATACGGAGGGTCAAAATTTCCCCCAAAATCTCCCAGTCGCGACACTTTACACCGTAAAAACTTAATATCGTTGGTTCTATTATAGCTAGAAAGCCCATTTTTGGCTTGTTTTGAAGCTCATAATATGCTCTATAAGACCTACCATAACCAAAAAAATTTCGAAAAAAATAAGGGTTACCTCCCTTATTTTAAGGTCGTGATAAAGGGAGGAGAAAATGGGGAGGATGGTATCCCCCGATTTTTTTTTTTACTTGATAATCTTATAGAGAAAGTCCTAAAGAATATATTCTAAAATTTTTAAGTTGGGACAACAAAGGGATCACTCAAAATCAAAAATTTTCACAATTTCCCCTAAAATCTCCAAATCTCAACACTCTTGAACCTTGTGCTATTGTAGCTACAGAGTCCATTTTTGTTTGTTTTAAAGCTTATAGTACGCTCTACAATACCTAACTTAACCGAAAAATTTTAGAAAAAAAGGAAGGGTGCTCCCCTTATTTAAAGGTCGAGGCAAAGGGTGGAGGAAATGGGGGAAAAGTATCCCCCGATTTTTTTTTACTTGGTATTCTCAAAGTGAAAGTCCTAATGAACATATTTTTATGTTGGGACAACAATCAGATCGACCAAAATCAAAATTTTTCACAATTTCCCCCCAAATCTCCAAATCGCGACACTCTTGCCCATTACAAATTTAATGTCGTGGACTGTATTGTAGCTACAGAGTCCATTTTTGGTTTGTTTTGAAGCTCTTAATATGCCCTACAATATTACTATTACAAAAAAAAAAATAAAAAAAATTAGGGGTGCCTCTTGTATTATAAGATCGTGGCAAGGGGTGGGGGAAATCGGGGGATATTATCCCCCAATTTTTTTTTACCTTGTTTTTTTTTTTTTTTTAAGAGTAAGTTCTAGAGAGCATATCCTGAAATTTTTATCTTGGGACTCCAATGGGAGGCGCAAGAATGTCGCGATTTGATGATTTTGGGGGAAAATTTTGAAAACTTTGATTTTGTTCGATCCCTTTGTTGTCCCAACATAAAAATTGTAGACTATGTTCATTAGGACTTGCACTTTGAGAATCCCAAGTAAAAAAAAAAATCGGGGAATACTTTCCCCCCATTTCCTCCACCCTTTGCCACGACCTTCAAATAAGGGGGGCACCAATTCCTTTTTTTGGAAAAATTTTTGGTTTTGGTATGTCTTGTAGAGCGTATTATAAGCTTTAAAACAAAAAAAATTGGCTCTGTAGCTACAAAAGCACTTATTATATTAAATTTGTAAGGTTAAAGAGTGTTGCGATTTGGAGATTTTGGGGAAAATTGTGAAAAATTTTGATTTTGAGCGATCCCATTGTTGTCCCAACTTATAAATTTTAGAATATATTCTTTAGGACTTTCTCTATAAGATTGTCAAGTAAAAAAAAAATCGGGGGATACCATCTTCCCCATTTTCTCCTCCGTATATCTCGACCTTAAAATAAGGGAGGTAACCCTTATTTTTTTTCGAAAATTTTTTGGTTATGGTAGGTCTTATAGAGCATATTATGAGCTTCAAAACAAACCAAAAATGGGCTTTCTAGCTATAATAGAACCAACGATATTAAGTTTTTACGGTGCAAAGTGTCGCGACTGGGAGATTTTGGGGGAAATTTTGACCCTCCGTGTTTTCGCCCACTGTTTACTTAGAGGGCTGAAAATAAGTGTGCATTAGTTTATCACTTAGTGTTACAACTAAACCAAATTTCATCAAAATCGGAGGGGGTCACGAAAATTTTTAGCTATTTTTGATTGATTTCACTAAGACTGACCCAAAGTCTTTTTTTTTCATGTATTTACATGAAATTGGGACGGTCTTTTTCGGTCTTAACGACGGCACTTTTTTGTGGTTGCTTCAAATGACTCCATATGGAATAGGAATACTCAAGACATAATTTCCGATCTATCTACAGTTTTTTGTGCCGGTCGTAGAACAAAAATTTTGAGAAATCGGCTGTTAAACTCGTAAAGTCTTGTTTTTTCCATGTATTTAACATGAAATTGGGACGGTCTTTTTCGGTCTTTAGGACGGCACTTTTTTGAGATTGCTTCAAATGACTCCAAATGGAATAGGCATACTCTAGACATAATTTCCGATCTATCTACAGTTTTTTGTGCCGGTCGTAGAACAAAAATTTTGTGAAATCGGCTTTTAAACTCGTAAAGTCTTGTTTTTTCCATGTACATGAAATTGGGACGGTCTTTTTCGGTCTTTAGGAGGGCACTTTTTTGTGGTTGCTTCAAATGACTCCATATGGAATAGGGATACTCTAGACATAATTCTCGATCTACCTACAGTTTTTGTGCCGGTCGTAGAACAAAAATTTTGAGAAATCGGCTGTTAAACTCGTAAAGTCTTTTTTATACCCTCCAACCACAGTATGGGGGTATACTCACTTTGTCATTCCGTTTGTAACGCATACAAATATCGGTCGGGGACCCCATAAGTATATATATTATTGATCTATGACCGATTTCAAGTCATTCTATGAATGTCCGTCCGTCCGTGCGTTCGTCAGTCTGTATAAAACACGACTCAGTCCAAAATAAGAGAGCTAGACTCCTGAAAATTGGCACGAATGTGTCTCTTGGCAACAACCACACTCGAATTGAAAAAATCAGATTTAGTTGATACTTGCTTAACAGCCTACTTGGCGTATCGGTCTAGAGTGATTGTACGTTACAAGCAGTTAATAGCAAAGTATTACAGATGATGATGAGTTCAATCCTTGTCGGCTGCGATCTGTAAATAATTTTCACATATAGAGTTTTATTGACTATTAACTAAATAAATTTGACATTAAAAGTTTTTCTGAAGATTATTATAACTGGATAATATGAAACTAGTAAGAAACAAACCAGGATGTCTAAATTTTTAGAAAAATTAAAATTTTTCTTTCACACTTTTCTCAATTCAAAACCATATATAGGTCATAGGCCAGTTAAGTTCGGAAATGGGTAAAATCGGATCAGGGGGAAAAAAGTTCCCCCTTAAAGAACTTAAAAAAAGTCTAAAAAACGCAATTTTTTACAGCTTTTTTTGCATTTTTGTTAAACAAACGAAATCTTTTTATGTCAGAAGGTGTTCAAAGTCCTGCACTTAGACACCGGGGGCTACAAAATTAAGTATTTTTTGGCCCGCCCCCTTTTGTGGGCATGGATTTAAAAAAATCATAAAAATTATGAGTAAATGGTATTACTAAAGTTAAAAAAGCATAACTAATAAATTAGTTAGCATTTATCGCGATGGGGAAGGTATCCCCAACCACCCCCACATAGCCCCCCAAAAAAAACGCCTCTGAATTTTTTTAAATATATTTTAACATGTTGGAGGGTATCAAAGATTCGGCACAGCCGAAGTTAACACTCTCACTTGTTTCTAAATGTATTTACATGAAATAGGGACGGTCTTTTTCGGTCTTTAAGACGGCACTTTTTTGCGGTTGCTTCAAATGACTCTATATGAAACAAGGATACTCTGGACATAATTTTCGATCTATTCACAGCTTTTTGTGCCTGTCATAGAGCAAAAGTTTTTAAAAATCGGCATTTAAAATAAAAAAAAATGAGTTTTGGGGTCCTAAAAATTTAAAAATCAAATAGCTCAAAAACTTTTGATCTCAGGGCTTTCGGATATTCTGTGGTCAAGTTCTTAAAGTAAAGGGCAACAAAAACGCCATTGGACTTTTTATCGTGTGGACAATACTTACCGCGATATTGGCGTTTTAAAATTTTCCGGAATGCGAATTTTTAATTCAAAATTTCGGACCTATTGAGTCCACACATGGATAGAGGAAGGCTGTTCCATAATTTTTTTTGCTGTCTTTCTTTTGAAAATTTTCTCCGTTTGGCTCTATCTTGCTTAGTTTTTGAGATTTTTCATTTTAAGTGAAAAAAAAATGGAGAAATTCTCTAATTTTTGGTGAAAATAACACTAAACTAATTTAATATTTCATTTTCGCCCTTGATTGATTGTTAAAGTTGTTCTTAATAAAAATTCAATAAATAAAAAATTAAAAACCAGTAGACTGGCTGACCGACAGTCCGGTTAACCGGGTAGACCGGTCTACCCGGGTAGACCGGTCAGACTGGGTACCCGGTCTTAAAAAGCTCTAGTAAAAAGCTTGTAAAATTACTTGGAATTCTCGTAGAATAAACTGAATCCACTAATTATTTGTTTATTCAAAATCTGTTTTTATTCTTAAAATTTTAGTTATTTATTTAATTGTTTTTTATCTTTAAGGTATATTTTATTTTTATACCCTCCAACCACAGTATGGGGGTATACTCACTTTGTCATTCCGTGTGTAACGCATTGAAATATCAGTCTAGGACCCTATAAAGTATATATTTTATTGATCAGTGATCGATTCTAAGACATTCTAGCGATGTCCGTCCGTCCGTCCGTCCGTCCGTCCGTCTGTCCGTCTGTAGAGGACACGATACAGTCCAAAATAAAAGAGCTAGACTTCCGAAGTTTGGCACGAATATGTCTTATATTCCTAGGCAAGTTAAGTTCGGAAATGGGCAAAATCGGACCAAAGGGGAAAAGTTCCCCCTTAGAGAACTAAACCAACCCATGAAAAATACCACTTTTTTACATGTTTTTTTGTGTTTTTGTTTAACAAATGCAACATTTTTATGATACAGGAAGTTCAAAGTCCTGCATTTGGACCCAGAGAATTAGATAATGTCGGTCCGCCCCCCCCCCTTTTATGGGCGTGGAATAATTTTTTTTTTTAAATTATGATATACTTGTATTTCTTGAGTGCATAAAGCATAAGAATGAATTTTTAAACAAATATTCGGGAGGAAATTTGACCCCCCCCCGCCCATTACCACTTTCGACCCCCCCCAAAAAAAAGAAAACGTCCCTGCAATTTTTTTTTATTTTTGCATGTTGGAGGGTATAAAAGATTCGGCACGGCCTAATTTAACACTCTTACTTGTTTTTTTTTAATGTTGTTGTTACTGAAGTAGCCTTTATTAACTGTATATGGCCCTAAAGGCTCGGTTAAGTAAAATGAAGAATAAAACAAAAAACAAGTGAGAGTTTTAAATTCGCTGTGCCGAATTTTTTATACCCTCCAAAATGGGGGGGGGGGGGGTTATAGGGTCAGTGGGAGACGTTGAGAGCACCTTCCTATAGCGATAAATATACCAAATATTTCATTTATTTAACTAAATTACAAAAAACATGTAAAAAATGTGTATTTTTTTAGTGGTTGGTTCAGTTCTTCAAGAGGGAACTTTATTCCCCTGGCCTGATTTTGCCCATTCATGAATTTAACCTGCCTATGAACATGAGACATATTTGTGCCAAACTTCAGGAGTCTAGCTATTTTATTTTGGACTGCATTGTGTTATCTACAGACAGACGGACATTCATATGATGTCTTAGAATCGATCATGGATCAATAATATATATACTTAATGGGGTCCCCGACCGATATTTCGATACGTTACAATTGGAATGACAAAAGAAGTATACCCCCATACTGTGGTTGGAGGGTATAAAAATAGGAAGTAGCCAAAAATCTTTGTAAATTTGTAAATTTACAATTTTATTGGTAAAAATCTTGTAAAATTACAAAATTATTGGTGAAAAGCTTGTAAAATAACTAGGAATTCTTGTCAAATAGGAGGTAGCAAAAAAAAAAATGTACAAAATTTTCTTGTAACGGAGACAAAGTTACAATAAAGTACAATAACCCAGATACCCTTAACCTAACTCTTCGACCTTGAGCATTATATGTTGAGCATCATATTTTTAAACGATACTTTAAAAAAATAATAACATTTGATCTCTCATATATCACATTTTACTTCAATGCCATCTGTGTGGACTTCAGTTGTAACAACAATATGCTGTCTTTTCAATTGAGCAATTATATTAATTTTTCAATTTAGACAACAATTTCATCAGTTTCAATTAAACAAATAAAACATATGTATGTAATAACCCAGCAAAATATTTATCATTATTGTCCTGATTACTTTTAAAAGGGTTTATCGACAAGGTAGTTAATTTGCATATTTTTTTGGGAAAAATCTTAAAAACAAATGAGTTCAGTAAACCTAAAATAACACAGTGATACAAAATTAAACTTTCCAAATCGGAATGGGATGCAACCAAAAGCAGTTGACATCTTACATACACAAAAACTTTAAAATCACCAACTCTAAATGCGTGTAAAAAAATCTAGCACTGAACTTAAAAAAAGTCTTGAGGGTTTTGTTATGGAAAATGTCAACATTCATTAGATTTTAAGTTCATCCCATTCTGATTATGTAATGAATGCAAAATCTGTTTGCTGGGATTTAGTATTTGTAAATGAAAATTGACAAACAAGTTTAACTTCATTTAAAGTAAAATAAAATATCCATATTTTTTTGCAATGGTCAATGTTGAAAGTACCCAGCAAAACTTTGGTAATGGGTAGTGATTATATAACACATTACCAGGTAATGCATATAACTTATTTGTAGCATTATTTTATGATGTCTTACCAAACATTTGTTCCACAACGTATTATTTTCAAGTGAAAAATAATGCATTTCTTATAATTTGCTACGTAATGCATGATTATTGGAAAAAATGTATTTCATATTTGTTATTTCTAAACATTAAATCATGGATGACTTATATTTAGTTACATTATGTATTATTTCAAAGTTTGAAATAATGTATTATTTATAATTGGATGCATAATGCATTACAATAACATAAAAAATAATTATTTTATAAAAAAATGCATAAGTTTAAACTAAAGATGGGCTCACGACAGGAAATTTCTAACGACACCCCAGCAAAACTTTGGTAATGGGTGGAGATTATATAACACATTACCAGGTAATGTATATAACTTATTTGTAGCATTATTTTATGATGTCTTACCAACCATTTGTTCAATAACGTATTATTTTCAAGTGAAAAATAATGCATTACTAATAATTTGCTACGTAATGCATGATTATTGGAAAAAATGAATTTCATATTTATTATTTCTAAACATTAAATCATGGATGACTTATATTTGGTTACATTATGTATTATTTCAAAGTTTGAAATAATGCATTATTTATAATTGGATGCATAATGCATTACAATAACATAAAAAATAATTATTTTATAAAAAAATGCATAAGTTTAAACTAGAGATGGGCTCACTACAGGAAATTTCTAACGACACACACTCACGAGCATATTTTATCTACTTACACTCACTTACAATCACGTGAGTAAATTTAATACAAAATTACTTTTTCACTACTCGTAACACCTTATATATTATCTTCTGGTATGCTATATTATTTCATTTCTCGTAACCTATAAAATATTATATATTTTACACCTTACTCGTATTCTTCGTTATAAATTTATGACTTATTTTATACCTTACTGGTATTCTTTGTGATAATGTGGATGCATTACTTTGAGTCTCATCGCCTGTTAAAATCATCAATGCTGCAATGTATAAAATAAGAAATCCTATACCTTATTTTATACCTTATCTGGTAATCTAAGTTTTGCTGGGTAGGTTAAAGGATGCTTTTTAGTTCTGGAATCATAACACTAGCCGACATCAAAAATACGACTGGGATCTGAACTCTTATTTTCGAATAATTTTTAATGCTGATTCCGAATTCTTTTCATGATGTCAAGGTTTTGAGAAAGTTGAGGTCAAAGTAAAAAAAAAAAATGTTTTTTTACAGTTTTTGAGTGCTAATAGCGGGTGAATGATTCAAAACCTTTAAGATTAATTTAAAAGATCTCAAATTAAAGTGTGAACATTGTACTTTATCATATTATTCTAAAAAAATGTCCGTCACATGAATTGTTGGTTCGTAAAAATTTTTCCAAAAACACTATTTTTGTGAATTGCCCTCAATTCTCTCAAAAACCTGACGTGATTGAAAAATTTGGAAACAAAACCTAATCGAACACGTGTGATCTGTTCTAGATACATATACAAAATTCTCATTAAAAGACAGATTTGAAATCGGTATCCAAACATTAATGGAAAATGAGTGGTCAGATTCCAGACGCATTCAAAAATCATTCACAAAATAAGTTTTCAAAATTTTAAAAAACACACATTTTTTGCTAATTTTGATTTTAATTTTCTCAAAAACCTGACGTGATGGAATAATTTGAAAACCATATTCGGAATCGATATTGAAAGTTTTATCAAAAATGAGTGGTCAGATCTCAGACACATCTAAAAATTTCACAATTGTCGGCCAGGGTAATTTATACTCACTTAAACTTTTCCAAATAAATCCTATTGGATATTCTTTATCATATTGTTTCCGAGTAACAGAGGGCCACAAATGGTACTCGTCTATAATGAAAATATTTCACAAGTTTTTAATTAACAATCAGTTTTTAATATTGTCGAAATGATTTTTTTTTTTATTTTTATTACCAGCTACAACAAGTAGATTTACGGAATATACAAATATTATTACGATTTTCTCTAGAAACATTTGATGTAGAACATCTAAATTAAAATAGAACCCGATATACGCTCACGCATGAAATGTTTGAGATCTAATGCAAACAATATGGACGCATACTAGCATGTGCAGGCAGTGATTCACAATTTTGATGTCAAATAAGATCTTTTTAAATGAGGAACATAAATTTCTTATCACTCTTGGAAATTGCCCAAAGTGAAGCCAAATCTTTAAACCGTATTTGATTTGGAAAATACTTCGTTAAGTTTAATTAAGAATTTAAAACAATTCTGCCAGCAAATAATGGTCATTGAAATTTGGGATCCTCCAGCCCAAAAAATATTCTGAAAAAAGTACCTTTTGAAAATCCAGATTTCGATGGGATAAAAATTGTAAATAATTGTACTTTGTACATTTTCTATCTCCTGAAAAGATTATTTTAGAAACCTTAAATATGAAATGTAGGATCATCCAGCGAATAAAACATTATGACAAAAGTACTTTTGAGAAAGTTTTAATGCTCCTGAACAATTGTCATAAGAACTAGATTTTGGAAATGTAGGATACTCCATTGTAACGAAGCATTAAAAACAAGTAAGAAAATTGTAGACGGTCAAGACCGACCAATGGGTCCCAAGTTCAAACATGGACTGATTAGATCTATATTTTGTCATATCTTTAATAAGTGTAAAAAGCACTCACAAATCAAATTTGAGTAGAATAGGCTTCTTTTTGTTGACAATAAACAGCTTAAACTGAATATCGGTCGAAATTTGCACATGGGACCTAAGTCAGATGATAATCAGATTTGATAAGGTTATTAAAGTACGCGTTTAACATACACTAAGATAATTTTAATTAAATATTTTCTATTTTCAAGAAATTTGAGAGATTTATGTGAAAATCGGGAAGGTGGTTTGTATGGGGGCTACAAGAAGAACTGGTCCGATTTCTTTAAAATGAAATGGTGATTTGTGTGAATAAAACATTATTACATACCAAATTTCGAAAAGATACCTATTAAAATGCGGCTATTATAGCCATTTGAGTCGAAACTAAAGAGGACCTTTGTATGGGGCTAGGTCTAAATATGAACCGATTTTTCAAATTTCAATAGGCTTCGTCCTTGGGCCAAAAGAGGCTTAAGTTTCAAATTTCAAGTCAATTGATTAAAAATTGCGACCTGTATCGTGTTTACACCGTTTACATGGACAGACGGACGGACGGACAGACGGACGGACGGACAGACGGACGGACGGACATAGCTAAATCGACTTAAAAAGTGATTATAAGTCGATCGGTATACTTAGAAGTGGGTCCAGGACCAATATTTAGGGTAGTTACAAACATCAGCACAAACTCATTATACCCTGTACCACAGTGTGGTGTAGGGTATAAATATTATAGGAATTTCTTATTCTATGAAGGTGAAAAGGCACAAGAAATTGTACTTGGGTACTTTTTTGGTTTCTTTAAATAAAGGTATTTTAAACTGGAAATTTTGAATCTAGGATTTTCCAGCAAAATATAAATAGTAAAATGGGAAATTAGTACTTTTAATAACTATAAATGGTACTTTTCATATCTATTGCTATAAAGACTTAAGAGTTTTTTTATTTATTGAACACATGTTATACAGAATGGAATGAAACATAGATTAAACGAAATGAAATGGAACAAAATGGTGAGCGAATTGGAATTTATTTCAAAATATTGCAAAAATGCTGAAATAATAATAGAAAGTTCAAAAAAAAGTACTTTTTGGAAATTCTGTTTTTAATGAGCTAAAAAGTGTAAATAATTGTACTTGGGCATTGAAGGAGTCCTTACGACTAACAATAAGATAATTTTTCAAAATCTCTTTTTAATACCTGGTAGGGTCCTAAATTGTAGTTTAGTATCTAAAAATTAGTGAGCCAAAATTTGGGGACAATCGGATAAAAATAACGCGTTCCGAAAATGGAATGAAATTTTTGGACACTCTTATGTAATAAAAAAAAGTTTTTTTCTAGTTTTTGAAAAAACATTGGAATATAATATTTTTTGTAAATTTTTTTGTTAAATAATATGAAAATGGTAATTAATTACCTTTCCAAAAAGCTTAAAGAAATTGAAATCGGATAAAAAAATAAGCATTTTACGCATACATGCCCCAGACCATTGCACTGTTTTTAAAGCCAGAATTTGAAAATTTTCCAAATTTTTAGACAAAAAAATAAAAAAATTAAATTGCACTTTATTATCTCATTAAATACATGTTATAGATAAAAACTAAAAGATATGGTAGGTTTTTTTGGTTTTTTTTTTTCATTTGGCATGGGTAGTAATATAATTTCCGCGGATTTCAAAGAAAATGTGTTTTTGTATAATAACACTGTGCTACACCAAAAATATGCAGGGGTTCTCATATAAAAATTCGGGTTGGTTGGAGTCCATAGAGTACTGATATACTCATAGTTTTTCTGGATCACTTCGTTAAGTACGTTTTTTATTGGCAAATGTGTTGGAAAACGGAAATTCTTAAATTACAATTTTAAAAAATTATTACTTTGTTAGTTTGCAACCGATTTTCGATTTTATGGATTTGTTTTAAAGGTATAGGTCTTACCTTTCAAACAAAACAAAAATATTAAAAATCGATCAAGAATTGGCTGAGCTACGATCGCTTAAGTAAAAGAAAACCGAATTTTTTGAAAAATTTGTCGTATTCTTTACATTCTAAGTTGAAAGTGAATCATTAAACAATTTTTCTGAATTTTTTGTAAAAAAGTATAGTAAATTGGCTTTCTAAAACACCAAAAAACATAACAATCGGTTAAAAAATGAATGAGTTATGCTAAGTTTTGTGATAGGACATTTTTAATTTTTTTCAGAAACGCTTGTAATTCAAGCATTATTCATAAATCTTGTTACTAGTAGTAATTTTATGCGCATATGCATATAAACTAGAGATGGGAACGTAATTAGATTTGTGCGTGATTCACACATGATTAGAAGTGATCGTGATTGAAAATTAATTTTACTCACGTGGTTGTTAGTGAGTGTCAGTGTGAGTGGAATAAAAAAATGGGCGTGTCAGTTACTTCCAAATCCTATTTATAATTTTTTGGGTTTGTTTAAAAAATATACACGCACGATAAGGACTCACCACCAGTCGAACTACAAACGCTAATACACGGGAAAAAGGGTGAGTACATTATAATAGGTTGTGATGCAAATGCACACAACACTTTATGGGGCTCTCCTGATATAAACGATAGGGGTGAAGAACTACTTCAATTTATAAAAGATACGGATATAAACATCGCAAACATTGGTTCAGAACCAACTTATATAGGACATAATAGTCTAAACGTCTTAGATTTAACACTATATGCAGGTAAACCCGATATGAACTTGGTTGAGTGGAGAATTCTTGATAGGGCTTCTTGCTCAGACCACAAATATTTAGCTTTTAAAATCGAAATAAATTTACCTAAATCAAAAAAATCTTATAGAAATCCTGAAAAGACCGACTGGGAAAAATTTAGGGAAATAGCAAACAAGGAATTAACAAATCTGTCGAATAGGGAAATCTCAAATTATGAGGAAGTAGAAATCGTAAATGATAGAATTACAACAATCCAGCGGAACTCTTTCGAAAAATCTTGTCCGATAAGATACACTCGAAAAAGACCCCAACCCCCTTGGTGGTCAAAGGAACTGGGAAAAGTACGGAACTCGGTTCAGGAAAGTTTTAAACTCGCTAGGCGAAATAATACTGATAATAACTGGGCACTCTATAGAACAGAATTAAAAGCTTTTAAGAAACTAATAAGAAAATCAAAGAAAACCAGTTGGGAAAATTTGTGTAGTAATATAGAAAATACTACAGAAGCGGCCAGACTGAGGAAAATCCTGTCGAAAAAAAGTGTTCCACCAATTCTGTTAAAACGAGAGGATGATAATTGGACTGATAGCGCGGAGGAAACACTCGATGTTCTTTTGAAAACACACTTTCCGGGATGTACCACGGATCCGATACCGCATGGTTTTAATTTCGAGGCTACCTTGGAAATTCCTGAACATCTTTTAACCACCGATCGTGTAAAATGGGCGTTAAGTTCATTTAAACCATACAAATCGCCTGGACCAGACGGTATTATACCGGCAATGTTGCAAAATGTTGCTCATGGTATAACGCCACATCTGCTGAAAATTTTCAATGCCTGCTTGAGGTTGTGTTACGTACCAATCGCATTGCGAAAGGCCATTATTACATACTTACCTAAGAGTGGTAAAATCAACCACGCGACCGCTAAGGATTACCGACCGATTAGTTTGACATCATTTTTGCTAAAAACTCTAGAAAGGATACTGGACTTACACATAAGGGCTAACCTGGCGCCTCACTTCATGTCGGATTCGCAACATGCTTATCAGCAGGGCAAATCCATAGAAACGGCACTCCATTCGTTGGTACAGAGAATAGAGACATCCCTTGAATATAGAGAATATGCTATGGCAGCGTTTCTGGGTATTGAAGGGGCTTTTAATAATGTAAGTACGGAGTCGATAATAAGTGCGATGAACAAAGCATCGATTAATCACTGCATAACAATGTGGGTTAAGCGAATGCTTTTGAATCGGGAAATTACCGCTGAATGGGGTCACGCTAAGGCCTCACGTTACGCGACAAGGGGTACCCCACAAGGCGGAGTTCTGTCACCTTTACTCTGGCTGTTAGTGGTAGACCCTATCCTGAAGAAACTGGGAACTTCAACCATCGCTTATGCGGATGATGTCGTGATATTGTCTTGCGGAAAGTATCCGGACACGATACCTGATTTACTCGAGGGATCATTGAAGATGATGTGGAAGTGGGCATCAGATAACGGACTCAACGTAAACCCGAAAAAGACGGAAATAGTACTTTTTAGTAGGAGATACAAGATCCCAAATTTTAGTAGGATTAGAATCGGGGGAGTTGAAATTCCACTATCACCTCATGCGAAATTTTTAGGAGTGATTTTGGACAGTAAGCTCTCTTGGAAAACAAACACGGTTGAGAGAATTAAGAAGGCTAACAATGCTTACTACGCATGTAAGAAAATGTTTGGTATGACATGGGGATTAGAGCCTAGAGTTACGTATTGGATATATACTTCAGTGGTAAGACCAATCTTACTTTACGGAGTGTTAGTCTGGTATAAGGCACTTGAAAGGGATGCGATACTAAACCAGTTCCAAAGACTTCAACGGCTTATGGGACGTAGTATCACAGGCGCTTTGAGAACAACATCGGCCAACTCTATTGATGCGTTATTGCACTTTATACCAATTGACGTCTTTGCAAAAGGTGAGGCTCATAAGGCCTGCCTCAGACTCAAAGAATCAAATTGGTTCAAGTTTCGCAACTTTGGACACAGTAACATGGACAATATAAATAGTATTGACTCGGATTACATAGTGCCCAAACTATTTTTCGACCGGAAATATGAAGTAAAATTTCCGACTCGAGAATATTGGTCTAACTGGCAGGACACCCCTGCAAACACCATGAATATATTTACCGATGGATCGAAACAAACACATGGAGTGGGAGCTGGTTTTACAAACGTGGAGCTAAACCAGAACTTTTCGTTTAATCTGCCTTTGGACTCGAGCATATTTCAAGCTAAAATAGTTGCAATAACTAAGGCTGTGGAACATATCGAGGAAACCAGGGGAGCAACAATAAATTTTTACGTGGATAGCCAGGCCGCTTTAAAGGCGCTTCAAGGTTATTATATCAAATCTAAAATAGTTTTACAATGTTACGAGAACTTCCAGACGTTGTGTCAACACAACCAGGTTAATTTATTATGGGTACCAGGACACAACGGAATACAGGGAAATGAAAGGGCAGACGAACTCGCGAAACTTGGAGCTGATGGTGTAGGTACCACGGTGCTAGTTTTACCATCGCTCCAACACTTCAAAAAAAGACGGGATTCCATAAATGTTGCAGTAGCGAACAGGAAGTGGGGACAACTAACAACATGCAAAATCAGCAGAACTTTATGGCCAACTTATGACCAAGGGAAAACTAAATACCTTTTATCACTTACGAGAAGGGAATGTCGAGCTCTGACGGGAATAATAACTGGTCACTGTCTCATCGGCATTCATGCTAAGAATATTAGACTCATCCCGGACGCCAGTTGTAAAAGATGCGGCTCACCAGGAGTGGATGAAACGATAGAACACATACTTTGTCACTGTCCAGCGGTGGCAAGAAAAAGAAAAAAGTTTTGTGGTATCGCTATGGACCAAAAGGTCTATGCGAGGTGTAAATCGTACACCGCCACCCTAACCTAACCTTAAAAAATATCAGTGTTACTTCTTAAACAAAAAAGTATTGAGAAAAGGTTAAAAACAGGCTAAGGTGCGCTTGTTTAAGTAAAAAACCTTTTTTGAAGAGTTATACCTGCAACATTTTTATGACAGAAAAAGCTGTGCGCTTGCAAACATGTTTTTTTAAAACGAAATTGCTAAAATTGTGGGATCATTTGATGGAAATTTTACCTGTTTATAAATATACATGTGAGGCATTCCACACCAAATGTTCAGTGAGAAAAAAATTGTGTACCAAAATTTTTCAATGGGTCCCGGGTAAAAAAGTTTTTTATATAACTAGGGTGAGATTTCCATGCAAATGCATGTTTTTTGTCGAAAGCCTAAAAACGATATCGACCAATTATCTTTCCGAATCAAGAGATTTGCATTAAATGGCATCGATTTGTTTTCGCATATTTTGCATATTTTGGTGAAAATACATATTTTTGCATATTTTGATTTTAAATGCATATATTGTGCATATTTCGAACTTTTAAGCGCATATTATTGCATATTTTGGCATAAATTAGCAAAAACACAAATTGAAATTAATTTTTTTCAAAAACTATTTTAAATTTTTAAAATTTATTTTGAAAATCAGAAAAATTATTTTTTTTCTTCCTAATTTTTTTTTTATATATATTTTCTTAATTTTTAAAAAAAATCTTGCTAGACAAACATCTAATCTTTAAAAAAAAAATTACAAAAAAAAAAAGTGGACGGATTTTTTATAAATTGACTTTTTTAAAAAATGGAAAATTTCAGAACGGGTTCTGAAAATTTTCCAAAAAAATTTTAATCGATAGCCGATACAAAACTATACAAGAATGTAAATTTTTGAGATTTTGGTGCATTTCGTTTTTATTTGATATATATTTAAACAAGGCAACTTGACACAAACTTGACCATTTTTCCAATATTTGACCACGCCTCCTAAGCCCAGTTTTTGAAAAATTGAACAACCAAAAACGTAATTTTCTTAGCTCCATATATGAGGCATTCCACACCAAATGTTAAGCAAAAAAAAAGTTGTGTCGTGTCAATATGAAATCATTTTCAAAGTATTCGCTCTTAGGGTACTAAGTATTAAATAACAAAAATAAAATTTAAGTTTTTTTCAAAAAGTGGGCCTTGTAGGCGTGGTCAAAAATTGAAAATATCTAACTTTTTTGCCTGAGCATCTTTACTTCAATATTTATGCAAATTAAATGAAACACAGTAAAGTCTTAAAGACAAAAGCTGTTTATAGATTTTTGAATGGGCTATCAATAAAAGCTAAGAAAATGAAAATTGGAACATTTTCAGAAGAAGTTCTGAATTTTTTAAATTTAAACTTAAACTTTATTTATCAAAAAACATGCCGCAATTTTATTTGTTTTTTATTTTTTTAAAAAAAGTTAAAGGAATTTTCTATCTGATCTGAAATTTTTAGAGATGTGTTTTGCCTTGTTTTCGAAAAATCAAAATTCAAAAATTGCAACACGCTTATTTTATACAATAATGGTATTTAAAACGTGTGCGTATGAGTAATATCAATACTTAATATATTTTAAGAGGCGATGGTAGCGTGAGTGAGTTTTTAATAACGATTACGCACGCTTATGAAAGAAAAAATTTAGTCACGCACGATATTTTATTTTGCTCACGCTCATTCACGCACACGTGAGTAGAAAAAAATAAGTTACGGTCACGATGTTCACATGAGCGTGAGTAAAATAAAATATCGTGCTTGAATATTTTTTTTCTTTCATTAGCGTGCGTGATCGTGAATAAATACTCAGGCAAAAAAGTTAGATATTTTTAATATTTGACCACGCCTACAAGGCCCACTTTTTAAAAAAAACTTAAATTTTATTTTTGTTATTTATTAGTACCCTAAGAGCGAATACTTTGCAAATGATATCCCATTGAAACCACTATGGTTTTTCTGTAGTGGAACAGTTGGTGTGGAATGCCTCACATGGCTATCCATACAACCCATTTAAAAATTTACGGTTCACATGTTTTTTTTTCGCTGAACATTTGGTGTGGAATGCCTCATACGTATATTTATAAACAGGTAAAATTTTCATCAAATGATCCCACAATTTTACCAATTTCGTTTCGAAAATGTCAAATGTTTTTTGTCATAAAAATGTTGCAGGTATAACTCTTCAAAAAAGGTTTTTTACTTAAACAAGCGCACCTTAGCCAGTTTTCAACCGATTCACAATAGTGGTTCTCACCCTTGATAGAAAACATTTGAGGAAATTTTCTACAAGAAAAATTTCTACCGATTTTTTCCACTAAAGAGTGAACAACTATTTAAACAAGTTTTCTCACACTAACATTTTCTATAACCTCAAATTATTTTACATAATTAAAACCACGAAATAAAAGTAAACAACGCGATTTTTAGTAAAAATATAATTAATCATTTAAGTTGCATTTTAAATTTCGTATAAAAAGTCTGAAAATATCACAAAATAATTAAATGCCTCTCTAATCAGCTGTTTTGTTGGTCTAGAAACTTTTATTTTTTTCTATACTTCAACTTACTCAAGCATCAAGTCGAAGAAATTTTCTATGTAGAAAAGAAGAAACCAAGAAAATGAGAAAAACGAGCCGCCATGTATTTTGTTGTTGTATCTGTCAAACATTTTCTTGTTTTCTTCGATTCTCCGATTCTTTTCTTGTTTTCTATCAAGGGTGAGAACCGCTAATATTTTTTTGTTTAAGAAGTAACACTGATATTTTTTAAACAAACCCAAAAAATTAAAAATATGATTTGGAAGTAACTGACACGCCCATTTTTTTATTCCACTCACACTGACACTCACTAACAACCACGTGAATAAAATTAATTTTCAATCACGCTCACTTCTGATCATGTGTGAATCACGCACAAATCTAATTACGTTCCCATCTCTAGTTTATATACATATGCGCATAAAATTACTACTAGTAACAAGATTTATGAATAATGCTTGAATTACAAGCGTTTCTGAAAAAATTTAAAAATGCCCTATCACAAAACTTAGCATAACTCATTCATTTTTAAACCGATTGTTATGTTTTTTGGTGTTTTGGAAAGCTACTTTACTATACGTTTTTACAAAAAATTCAAAAAAATTGTTTAATGATTCACTTTCAACTTATAGTGTAAAGAATATGACAAATTTTTCAAAAAATACGTTTTTTTTTTACTTAAGCGATCGTAGCTCAGCCAATTCTTGATCGATTTTTAATATTTTTGTTTTGTTTGAAAGGTAAGACCTATACCTTTAAAACAAATCCATAAAATCGAAAATCGGTTGCAAACTAACAAAGTAATAATTTTTTAAAATTGTAATTTAAGAATTTCCGTTTTTCAACACATTTGCCAATAAAAATCGTACTTAACGAAGTGATCCAGAAAAACTATGAGTATATCAGTACTCTATGGACTCCAACCAACCCGAATTATCATATGAGAACCCCTGCATAAATTATTTTTGGTCTTTTGTAGCACAGTGTAATTTAGCAAATATGGAAAAAAATCTGTTTTGTACGTTACGAAGTGTAAAACATAAATTCTGTTACCCTTTTCGTCGAGGTGAAATGACAAATTTGGGACGTTATACATTTTTATAATACAAAATATCTGCATATATCCGATTTCTCAAAAGTTACAGAATTTACGGTTTACACATCGATCCGCACAATAGAGCACAAATTTTCCAACATTTGCTAAATTATTGTTGAAAAACGCATTTTATTTGGAATCCACGGAAATTTTATTACTACCCGCGCCAAATAAAAAAAAAAAAGCTTGACTACCATATCTGTTATTTTAATTCTTAAACATGTTTTCAATTTGATGATAAAGTAAAAATATTTTTTTTATATTTTTTGCCTAAAAGTTTTGAAAAATTTGAAATTCTGGCTTTGAAAACCATACAATGGTCTGGGGCATGTATGCGTAAAATGCTTAAAATGGGATAAAACATTTTAATTTTATTAAACGTTTTGGAAAGGTAATTTAATACCATTTTCATATTATTTGACAAAAAATTTAACAAAAAATATCAAATACCAACATTTTTCCAAAAACTAGAAAAAAGCGTTTTTCGCTCCTATAAGAATGTCCCAAAACTTCAATCCATTTTCGGCACGAGTTATTTTTAGCCGATTGTCCCCAAATTTTGGCTCACTCATTTTTAGATACTAAAGAACAATATAGGACCCTACCAGGTATAAAAAGGTGATTTTCGTTTTTAAGAACACCTCTATTGGGCATGTTTTATTATCTCCTGAAATAATTGTCTCAGAAACTTGAAATTTCAAATACAGGATCATGCAATGAATTAAACATTCTGACAGAAGTACTTTTAAGACATTTTCGATGCTCAGAGTTAAAAAAATGTATTGTGATAATTTTTCGGTCTTCTGAAAAAATTGTCCTAAATAATTGATTTTTGAAATGTAGGATACTTCATCAGGACATAAAATTATAAAAAAGGACTTTTAGGAGTTTCTTATTACGCATACATAGCTGAATACTGCAGTAGTGTAAGGGAGAGATTTTGTTCGCATACTGATATGACACACGTTAGGTGGCTGGGGAATTTGTAATAACTTGAGAGATTTTTAACCGATTTCATGAAATGAATCTGTGAATTAAATGGAAGATTTTCTTTTTCAAAATATGTATGTTTCTCTGAAATCCTAACCCTACTTTTATCCGTCATTTAATATTACCGGTAACGACCCTGCAGAAAAAGTGTATTTCTGAATCCGAAATCACAGATTCCGTAACTGGTGAAAACGGGGCACCCCACTAAAATGCCTATTATGAGACAGACACAAAATTTACTTATCACTAAACTGTTTCAAATAAAATTATACCGTGACCGGAGACAATAAGACAAAACCAAATTTTTCAATTTTTACCAAGTCCCGAACAAAATTTTGAAAGTCCCAGGCACATTTTTTTTCGTTTTTTATTATAAAATTTTATCATAAATTTCAGAATTTTTTTTTTCATAAAATGATTTTAGAAAAATTTTTTAAGTCCCGAAATTTTTTTTGACATAAAAGATTTTTGACATTTTTTTTAGGTTTTTTTTACAAAATTTCTAAGTTTCGAAAAATGACTGTGATGTGTTCAGAGACATGTCACCATTGAACCGGCACGCTTTGTGTTCCTAAGGGACATGCCAATTTACATTGGGCTGAGATATTCTCTAACAAAAGTGATATTTTTATACGAAAGGTGTCCGGGTGATATGTCGCGTGACACTTTTCCTGCAGGACGGGCATGCTAGTCTCTTAGCAAAACAAATTCATTTCCCATTATATTTTCTTGCTTCTTTGCATAAAACCGATTTAGAACCTCTGCTTTTTTATCGTATTTGCTATTAATTCTTTTTTTTCGTTGGTTTTTATTTTATTAACTCTACATAATAGTGGTGTGAATGGATGTTGCATTTTTTTATTCATATCTTCTGATCATTTGTTGAGAGTTTATTTTTATTATTGCATAATCTGTCGTTGATATTTGTCGAAGCATAAATAATTCATGAAATTGATAAATAAAAAAAATTCTGACATGTCCGCATTAGTAAAGGGCCACCTTTATATTAACATCTACACGCACAAATAAACACGTGTACAAGAAAATGCATGCACATATATGAGCCATTCCACATCAAATATCCCGCTACAGAAAAACATGTGTCCCGTAAATTTCTGAATAGGTTGTTTGGATAGCCCTATATGGAACTGAGAAAATTGCGTTTTTGGTTTTTCAAATTTATAAAAACTGGGCTTAGGAGGCGTTGTCAAATGTTGGAAAAATTGTAAAATTTGTGGCGAGTTGCTTTGATTAAATATTCATCACATTAAAACGGAATGCACCACAATCCCAAAAATTTACGATCTTATATAGTTTTGTATGGGCTATCGATTAATTTTTTTTTTTGGAAAATTTTCAGAACCCGTTGTGAAATTTTCCATTTTTTAAAAAAGTCAATTTATCAAAAATCCGGCCATTTTTTTTTATTTTTTATTTAAGTTAAGATGTTTGTCCATCCACACAAAAAAATTCAGACACTCGTTTTTCGTTTTTTTTTTAGAAAATCGCATTTGAATTTTAAATTTCATAACAATATTGTAATTTGCTTGTATTTTCTTGTTTTAACGTTGCGAATGAGTATTATTAATTGCATAAATATTACTCATACGCTCTGTTGAAACAAGAAAATACAAGCAAATTACTAAATTGTTATGAAATTTAAAATTCAAATGCGTTTTTTTCGAAAAAAAGAAAAACGCGTTTCTGAATTTTTTTGTGTGGATGGACAAACATCTAAACTTAAAAAAAAAAAACAAAAAGTGTCCGGATTTTTGATAAATTGACTTTTTTAAAAAATGGAAAATTTCAGAACAGGTTCTGAAAATTTTCCAAAAAAAAAAAAAAAAAATTAATCGATAGCCCATACAAAACTATATTAGAATGTAAATTTTTGAGATTGTGGTGCATTCCGTTTTAATGTGATAAATATTTAATCAAGGCAACTCGCCATAAATTTGACCATTTTTCCAATATTTGATCACGCCCCCTAAGCCCAGTTTTTGAAAAATTCAAAAACCAAAAACGCAGTTTTCTTAGTTTCATATAGGGCTATCCATACAACCTATTCAGAAGTTTACGGTACACATGTGTTTTTTCGCTGGACATTTGGTGTGGAATGCCTCATATATAATATAGCATCTTCATACGCAACGCACAGTGGGAGATTTACAAAAAAATTTATTAAATTATTTTAGGCATTCAGTGATTTCAATGGTCATAGCTAATGTACTTTCGAGATGTCAAAAAAATTCTTCTACAGGGAATTTTAAAAAGGATTTGCATTATTAATTTTGGAAAAAAAAATCTACAATAGAAAAGTCGCATTTTCTACAGCATTTTTCTGAAGTAAAAGTCCCAGATTCTGAAATAGTTTTCCAATAAAAAAATATCAGGTTTGAGACATGATTCATCCAAAAAGTTTTCTGAGACATTTGCTTAAAGAAAAATTTTAAGACTCTGTAACATTTTCGCAATAGAAAAATTCAGAGGTTTCGCACAAATGCTTGTAGCATTTGTGAAATTTTTGATTTAGAAAAATTATTAGATCCCTAGCAAATTTTTTCACCGGAAAATTTTAATATTCAGAAAAATTCGTCGTATAGAAACGTTTCCAAATTTATAGGCATCATTCACATAGAAAACTGTCAGGTTCTGATTTTTTTTTTCTATTGAAAAATTTCCACAGTCTAAAAACTTTTTCCTTGTACTTTTTCTTAGAAAATACTCGGATTCTGAGATATTTTTTCTATAGCTATAGCTCTTTATAAAGATTGAGATTCCGAAACGTTCTTCCTACACCAAAACACTTTTTTATAGAGATCTATCTATTCTGAAACACTTTTGTTTTTATAGATATCTACCTAAGTTAATCACAATTTTCTACCTTTATGCTTTTAACAATTTTGAGGAAATTTCCTAGATTCTGAGATTTTTTTGTTAAAAAAAGTCTTTGTTAAAAAAATATTTTTCCTGCAGAAATATACTCAGGTTCTGAACCATTTATATAAGATTCTGAGACATTTTTCCTATACAAAAAGTATCAGATTCTGAAACATGATTCCTATAAAAAACGTTTCAGATTTCGAGACATTTTTCATAAAGTAAAAATCTCAGACTCTGACACATTTTTCCTTATGGAAAAGTCCTAGATTCTGAAACATTTTTGAAAAAGACAAAACCTCAGTTTCTGAGACATTCTTTTCTATAGATAATGTATCTTATGCTGAGAAATTTTTCATATAGAAAAAATTCTGATCTGAGTAATTTTGTCTATAAAAAAGGCTCAGATTCTGATAAGTTTTTTTTATAGAAAAATTCTTAAATTTTTTTTGAAGAAAATTATCAGATTTTTCCTACAGAAATAATCTCAGAAAGTTTACAGTCTCTTCCTATGGAAAAATTATCTTTTTCTGAAACATTTTTTAATTTCGGAGTATTTATACATTTTTTTTATAGAAAAGTTTTCAAATTTTTCTTTAAGAAAATTAACAGATTTTTCCTTTGGAAAAAGAATTTTATTGGAAAAAATTGGTAAGGAGATTAATTTTGACATTTTTTTTTTTTGTAAAAAGAATAATGATCAAGAATAATGATCAAGAAAATTTTTTTAAAATGGAAATTAATTTCAAAGCTCTCTCTTCTAATTAACACATCTAAATTTACCAATTTTCCACAACTTGTATTCTCTATTAATATTTTAAAACAATGACACACTCAAAAAAAAAACTGTAAAGTTAGCAAAAAATTTAGTTAAATTTAACTAAAAAAGTACCTGATTTTGGGCCTACTAAATTTCTAGTTAAGTAATTTAACTAAAAATATTCTGCTAACTTTTCGTAGAATGAATGTAGCAAAAATACCCGTAAGTTGACATTTTTTTTTATTTCACCGAACACTTTAAACACTACACTTCACTTTTTTTTTTCATTTTTTCTTAAGTAGCTTAAGTAGAATTTATGAGATTTGCGTTGAAGGCTACACAAGAAATTTCTTAAATAGTAATAACACTTTTTACTTAACAAATATGTTACGAAAAATCAGCAAATTAATTAGTAAAAATTCGTGAACTCAGTTTTAAAGTCAACAAAAAAAAAATTAATTCAAAATTTGTTCAAAACTAGTATTTTCGTAAATTGAACTTAACTAAAACAAGTAGAAAAGTTAAATTCGACTTTGCCGAATCTTTGAATACCCTCCACAATGCATTTTCTTTAAAGGGTAGTACATTTTTTAACGTGAAAAAATTAACAATTTTGATTAGAAATATTTTATTTTGAGTAAAAAACTTTTTTTTGTCATTAAAAAAAAAAAAATGAAAAATTACTATTTTTTTTGAGTGTAAATTTTTTTTCGAGTGTAATGTTTTTTTTACTGTAAAAATATTTCTGAGTGAATGCACGTACGTATGTACACAAAATATTGTAATTTTTGTAAAAAAAAAAAAAAATTTTTTGTGTACATTTTTTTTGAGTGTAAAATTTTTTTTGGATGTAAAATTTTTTTTGAGTGTAAAATTTTTTTCGAGTGTGGTTTTTAAGTTACCAATGCTTTTTAAACTAAACAAGTTTAAAAAGCATTGCTTAAAATTTAAACAAGTTTGAAAAGCATTGTTTAGTTACCACCAATGCTTTTAAAACTGGTTAAAACACGTGGCGTTTTAGATGAAACTAATTTAAAATTCAGGGTTTTGCTTATAACTTTTGAACCACTGGACCGATTGAGCTGAAATTTAAAACCAAATAGACCCGGGGAACGGCAAAGATACATGCCAAGCTTCAGTAGTCTCATTATTGTCTTTCGAAAGTTATCGTGTTTTTTATCTCGTAAATTCGCGAAACACCCTTGCCGAAATTTACTCTTTTGCTCATAACTTTTGAACCACTGGACCGATTTGACTGGATTGCAATACCAACCTGACCAGGTAAATGACAAACATATATGCCAAACTTCAGTAGCCTCTGTAAAGTCTTTCAAAAGTTAGCGTGTTTTCTACGGACAGACAGACGGACAGACGGACGGACGGACGGACGGACGGACGGACATCGCTAGATCGACTTAAAATCGATCGAGGATCATAAATATATATACTTTATGGGGTCCTAGACCAATATTTCGAGGTGTTACAAACGGAATGACAAACTTATATATACCCTCAATCACTAGAGTGGAGGGTATAAAAAGTAGTTAAAACGCTGATTTTAACTAAAATTTTGCTAAAAAGCCAGTTAACTCAACTTTACTAAAAAAAAAATTGTTAACTTTACAGTTTTATTTTTTTGAGTGCAACATTTAAAAAATTTTCATTCATTACCCACTGTGCAAGGTAGCAAGGTATTTAATTAAGTCAATGCTAACTTTTTAAAAAGCAAAAACCTAAACCGAAATATAAACGCTTAAAAACAATCAGTTTTATTCTGAGATAAAGAAAATCTACTTTAAACCAAAGAAATTTTAACGTAAATACGTGATATTGCACTAAAAGAGAAAGATTCCTCATATTAATGAATTGTTTCAACAATATAAAGAAATGTATCACAATTTTTCGTCTAATGTTTTTAAAAAATGTTTTACTCCAAAACGCAAAAAATACACTCAAAATATTAACTCTGTAAAATACTCTGTAAAATGACTGTAATCTCAATTCAACAGATATTTGACAGAGTTTTCTGTCAAAATACAGATTTAAAGAAAATACTTTGTACTTTGTTGTGACAAAAAAACAAAGTTTCCTCTTTAATATTACTTTTTAATTTGTAATCTTAATTTTACAGATAATTAACAGAGTTTTCTGCTAAAATACAGAATACTTCGTATTTTTATATAACCAAAAAAGTTTTCTGTTTTCAGTAGTTTTTGTTTTGGTACCAAAGTAGCACAAAAAAAGTAATGAAATTTTTTTTTTTCTGAAATCTTATAGAAATTTTACAAAATAACATGCATTTAACTAAACTCTGTAAATTTACAGAGTTTTTTCTGTAATTTTTTTTTTGCATCAAATGTATTTTACAAATTTATGTAAATTTACATAGTTTTCTTTGCAAAAATGGTGGTTTATTTAACCTATATTTTACTAGAAACTCTGTAAATTAACAGTTTTTTTTTGTCCAAATCATTTTACAGTGTTTTATAGTAAAATTACAGAGTTTTCTCTGTAAAAAAGCTTTCATATTTAACCAATTTTTTACTATAAACTCTGTAAATTAACATTTTTTTTCTGTCATAATCATTTTACAGAGTTTTTTAGTAAAATTACCAAGAAATGTTGTTAGCTGGAAAAGTATGGTGTACTCTGTTAAATTAGCAGAGTTTTTCTGTAATTTAACAGAGTTTTTATTTTGAGTGTACAGAAACAATAGCTTTTGGCAAAAAAAAAAAATAGAAAAATTCTCATTCTCTAAACCATTTTTGAGATATTTTTCCTATAGGAAAGGTCTCTCTTATATATGTTTCGTATAGAAACATTGTTAGATTCTGAGAACATTTTTCAATAGAACAGTAACAGATTCTAAGACCTTTTTCATATAGAAAAACTCTCAGGTTTTTTCCAGTCTCTAAGGCTTTTTGCTGTCTAAAATTCTGATACCCTTTCCTATAGGAAGTCTCAGATACTGCGACATTTTTCCCATAAAAAAAACTCAAGTTCTGAGACATTTTTCTTATATAAAAAAAAAGCCTAGATTTGGCACTTTTTACGGAGGAAAAAGTCTTAATTCTGAGACCTGAAATTTTAAGATCCAAAAATCTTTTTCTTTTTTTTCATAAGAAAAAGTCTCAGATTTTGAAACTTTTTCCTTTCGAAAAGTCTTAGATTCTGAGACCTTTATCCTATAAAACAAGTCTCAAATTAAGAGATCCTGAGACATTTTTCCTATAGAAAAAATCTCAGATTCTTAGGACTTTTTCTAATCGTTAAGGTCTTAGATTCTGCGATATTTTTCCTGTAAATAAGTCCAAAATTCTGCGATTTTTTTTCTACAGAAAGAGTCTCAGATTTTTTGCAATTTTTCATATGGAAAAAGTCTCATATTCTGAGACATTCTGCTTATAGAAAAAGTCTCAGATTAGACATTTTTCCTTCAGAAAAAGTCTCAGATTATGAGACATTTGTCCCATAGAAAAGGTCTAAGATCGTAAGACATTTTTCCTTTAGAAAAAGTCTTAAATTCTGAGACATTTTTTCTATAGAAAAAGTCTCAGATTGTGAGATATTTTTCCTATAGAAAAAGTCTCAAATTCTGAGACGTTTTTTCTACAGAAAAAGTATCAGATTCTGAGACATATAAAAAAGTCTTAGAGTCTGATACATTTTGTCTCATTCTGAGACAATATCCTGACATAATTTTTAAATCACTAAATTGTCATCACTATTAATATCCGTGACATATTCGACTCTCTTCGTAGGGGCAGTGGTGGCGTATGAGTGACCACATTTATATAAATATTTTTGTTATTGTAAATTTTTTAAGCAGCTGGGATTTGTTTGCTTTTTAAGAGATTTTTGCATTTTAGTTTATAATTTTATTTTCTTTTAACATTTTTCATTTTTGTTGAATTTTTTTTTTTTGTTTGTTTAATCAGTGTTTGTTTTTATAAGACTGGCAAAATGTAGTCATGGGTGTTTTTTTTTACATATGAGGCATTTCATACCAACTGATCAGCTACAAGTAAACAGATGTGTATTCTATATCAAATATACAAAAATAATTCTATTTTTATAAATTCAACTGAATTTCAATCGATCTCTCACGATTTACAATTGAAATCTTCGAATTAATTACACAAATATCCACTGCATTTCAATTGTTCTTCTTTGAATTACAATTCAAATTACAAGTTGAATCTTCGAGTTCCAAATGACATCTTCAAATTACAAAAAGATTCCTCGAATTACAGGTAAAATCTCTAAAATACAATTGATCTTTTTCCAATTATACGGTCCGACAGCAAATATTAAATATGAACCGGATGACATACGTCTGAAAGTAGAGATAAAATAGATTAAAACTGCATTTAAAGTTTTTCATTCCGTAAACCGGTTTCCTTTTAAAGGGACTTCAAAGTTTTAAAGGTCTACATTTTGTAAAATATTTTTTAATGATATTAAATGAAAAATATAATAGGAATTTTTGTCTTAGAATGCCACTAGTGATGGCAAATGAAATAGGAGAATCTCCCTTAATTATGCATTTTTATGTTTTGCCATATCAGAATAAAAGGATGTGAATAAATTCCTTTGAAAACTTAATCCAAATATTTTGTTGAACATTTTTAATGATATTGAAGGATAAAGTTTTGAAAGGACGTAACTTACCTCCTTTTTTCTGAGATGTAAAAATAATAAAATAGGAAAATTAGGGGAGATTCTCCTCTTTCATTTGCTATCACTAGTGGTATCCTAGGTTAAATACAAATATGAAAATATTTTATAAAATTTAGTCCTCTTAAACTATGAATTCCTTTTAAAAGGAAACAGCATCACGAAATGAAAAACTGTAAATGAAGTTTTACTACATTTAGTCTCTAGTTTCAAACGTATATTATCCAGTTCGTGTTTAGTGAATGGTTTTTATTTTTGTCGGACTGTGCTATATCTGTAAATGGTGCAGTAAAAATTGGAAATTTAAAAACAAAATTAGACATGGAAAAAATCAGGAAAATTTAGAAATATTTATTAAAATTTAAAAATTTAGATACATTTACGAAAGCTGTGAAAAATTTTTAAAATTTGAGTAAAAACATAGGAAAACTTTTAGAAAAAGTTAACAGATTTATTAAAAAAAAAAAATAATCAAATTCAAAAAATAACTTATTTTTGGAATATTTGTAAAATAAGAACAAATATACAAACTCAAAAAAAAAATAACTTCCCACCCGGTGAAAAATGTTCATATATGCACATACATGTTTCATATGTGATCACATATGAAAAATATATGAACATATATGCTCCATATGAATACATATATGAAGCAATATTTCTTGTTTTTTTTTCATATATGCTGATGTATGAATACACATATGCACACATCTGCACATACTGGGACTTATAAAATTTTCAAAAAAAAAATTCCAAAAGCATTTGAACTGAAGTTTTGAACTGAAATTTTGAACTGAAATTTTTTACTCCAAAACGCAAAAAAAATATGCCAAAAAAAACTTTAAAAATTTTACAAAAAAATGTTCACATATGTACACATTTGTACATATATGACATGCACTTCCATATATTTCCAGATATATGATGTTTGAATTTTTCTCAGGACTTAGAAAATTATTCAAATTTTTTTTTTCTAAAAACATTTTTTAATTATTTTTTTGTTACAAACCGAAAAAAAGTTGCATAAAAAATTTGTGTCTGGGACTTTAAAAAAAAAATTGGAACTTTGAAAATTAAAAAAAAAAAAATAGAAAGCATTTCAAAATAAAAAAAAAATATAAAAAGTTTTTTCCGAACTTCAAAAAATAAGACTTCGAAAATTTTTCAAAAATTGTGAAATATTTTTTTTTAAAACAATTTTTATGAAATTCTTTACTCCAAAATGAAAAACGAAATTAAAAAAATATATGTTACATATGTGACCATATATGTCCATATATTTACATATGCCGCCAATTTTCGCATTTGCTTCATATATGTAATACATATGGGCGAGCATATATGAATAATATATGAATAACATCTGACATTTTTCACCGGGCAGTGAAAAATAACCATATATGGATACATATATGTAAATATATGGATGCATATATGTAAATATATGAGCATATAGGGTCATATATCAAATTGTATGCAGTCATATATGATCATATTTGCAACATATATGTCCATATACGTAAAATGAGGGCATATGCCCATATATGACATCAGCGACGTATCCAGGAATTTGAAAACGGGGGGCACAACTCCCAATTTTTTTTTTTAGTCATCGCTTTATATTTTTTTTTCTAACTAGGACTACACTACAACTTATGTAAATAATACACATTTTAGATGTTCAGATTGCTTATCTAAAATCAGCAGATTTTTCTGATAAATTCAGCATATTTTTCTGCTAGAATCAGCAGATTGCTCATATGGCTCAAAATAGGTGTATTTTCAACAGATTTTTGAGGATAAAAATATGTCTGGTGATCGCGCTGTTTTAGATTTCAGCTTGTTCCATGGTTTCATGTGAGGATTTTTCTATAAAAAATGTTTCAAAATTTAAGTTTTTTAGTAGAAAAAGTCTCAGTACCTGAAAAGTTTTTATAGAAAATTTGTTTCAGAATCTGATATGAAAATATATCTTGGAATATGATAGTTTCTCCATAAAAGAAATACTAAGAATTTTAAAGTTTTCTATGGAGAAAATGTTTCAGAATTTAATAATTTTTTAATAAGAAATAAAATATCTAAAATATAAAATTTTTCTGATGAAAAAATGTATGGGAATCTGAACATTTTGTTATAGAAAAAACTTTTCAGAACCTGAGAATTTCCTTTACAAATAATAGCTGAGAATCTCAGATTTAAATATAAAAATACACTAAGAAAATTATGTCATTAACTGTTTGTAGGTTATTTTAAAAAGTAATCAGTAAAGTTATTTTAAAAGAAAAATCACTTATTTTATTATGGACTTCTTATTTTCTACTGTTTCTGTAGTTTAAAAAAATAATTTACTGTATTAAAAACGAATTTTCTGTTACATTTAATTTCGGCAGTAAAAAATTTCTTTTATAGTTTTACTGTTTTTCAATACAAAATAACTGAATATTCACTAGTTTTTTAATGTTTTGGTTAGTCATTTAATTAACATTTAAAATTGACTGTATTGTGTTTTTCTTTTAAAAGAAAAAACACTGGAATGGTTTTTAAATGAAAGTTCATTTGTTTTAAGTGAATATTCACTGGAATTTACCTACATAATTTTTTGAGTGTAGTGTCTTAGAATCTTATAATTTGAACATTTTTTATAGAAATTTAAGATGCATTTTTTTATTGGATTAATCCAATATTATGCGTTTTTTAAACATATTTTTCAGATATTTCAATAAAAATTACTTTTCAGAGACCAAATTTGCTTAAACTCTAGAGTTTTTTAAAAAAAAAACTAAAATCTTTTCTTTAAAAACCAAAATATTTATAAACTTGGTTATTTTTTTTTTTGTAAAATGCATTGTTGTGCATTAAACTTTAAAAATTTTCAAATCGAAAAGGGGGGGCACGTGCCCCCTGTGCCCGCCCCCTGTATACGTCCATGTATGACATATGTGGACATATATGGAGCATACACTTAAAATATTATGTAAGTAAATTCAACAGAAAATACGTTTGAAACAAATGAAACTTTATTTAAAAAACGGATTACTTACATTTCATTTAAAACAAAAACATTTCTCAGTTATTTTTAAATGTTAATTAATAACTGTTGAAATCCGTAAAAATAACTTAAAAATCCGTAAAAAATGACTGACAAAATTTTACGGAAAAAACGGTTAAAATAACGGAAATTTACATTCATTTTTATTTATTTTTTTAGAAATAATTTTAAAAAACTTCGAACCTGAGCAGAATCGAACTCATAATTTCTGGCTGATAGCCCAGCACGCTACCCTCTGTGCCACAAGCTACTTATATTTTCAGCAACTAAATTTCATTTTCAAATTCAAAAAAAAAAATTCTAATTTTAGAAATTTTTAAATAACTGACAAATAACAAACGACAAATAAAATAATGTGGTTTGTTTTTTAAATAACTGAAAAAAACAAACGTTACGGAAAATTTTATTTAAAAGACAGTTATGTATTTGAATAAACGTTCAAAAAGTTGTTTAGAATATTTGTATGTGAAACAAACGAATTTTCTTTTAATATTAACTAAAACGAAAACTATTTGTTTGACTGTGAAACAGTAACTGTAAAACTTTTATGAGTGTATATGTCATATATGTTCATATGCCCTCATTTTACGTATATGGACATTAGGGATATAACCATTTGCATATTTTTGAAAATATCAAAAAGGGCCTATCATAGTGAGAAAGTACATAGAAAATCAATAAGAAATGCGTCCTCTTTTTTTCGTGAATGTTAAAAAAGGTTCGGCACCGATCGCGATGAAGTTTTTGCTAATATTTTTTTTCAAATATTCATTCAACCCATGTTTCAAATGTTGAAAACCATACTGCTAATTTTTTCTTGTTTTATTTTTGTTGTAAAACGACGAAAAACAAAATAACGTTGAAAGGGACGGATTCCCACCATAAAACATACAAAAATTAAAATTTGAGGTGTTTTAGAAATTGCAATCGGTGCCGAAGGTTTTTGGACCCAAATGACCCCGTATAACGTTTTTTGTTATCAGTACAACATTGGCCATACCGTTATGATAGGTTCTTATTTTGGTTATACCCCTAATGGACATATATGTAGCAAATATGACCATATATGCCTTCATACAGTATCATATATATTCATATATGCTACATATATGGACATACATCACGCTGTATGAACGCATATATGATCATATTTGTACCATTTTTCACCGGGTTTCTGAAATATTTTATTATTATGAAAATTATAAAAAAATTTTGAAAATTTTAAAATTAAAAAAAACCAAATTGTTAGCTTATTTATAGTGAAGCATTTGGTTGTAAAATGCCTCACATATAATTTGATTTCAATTTATATCCACTGTACTAGAGTTGTACCAATGAGATGCAAATGTTATTAGTCACGCGTGAACGTGACAAGACGAAGGTGTTATCCACCAGAAGAAAATTTTCAAATCAAAATTTTCTAAAAATAAATTTCTAGAGGAAATGCCTAAGAATCTCAAAATTTTTCAATAGGAACAAAATATATCGGAATATTTTCTACAAGAAAAAGTCTCGGAATCTAAAAAGAAATTTTTCTATAGAAATATCAGCCAAATATTCTACAGGAAAAATTAGATAGAGAAAAGGAATTATAAATGGAAATTTATGAATCATAATTGGAAATTTTTGAATTATATTTAGAATTTTTTGAAGTATAATTGGAAATTTTTGAAATATAAATGGAAATTTCTAAAATATAATTGGAAATTTTTAAAATATAAAAGGAAATTTTTGAAATTGGAAACTTCTGAAATATAATTGGAAATTTTTGAAATTTAATTTGTATTTTCTGAATTAAAATTGGAAATGGTGTAATCTGAGAATTTTTTTTAGGAAAATTGTCTAAGAATCTCTATTATTTTTATAGACAAATGTCTTGGAATCTTAATATTTTTTTTAAAGGAAAAATTCTATAAATCTGATAACACAGTGATACAAACTCGAACACTCAAAATAATAACTCTGTAAAATACTCTGTAAAATGACTGTAATCTCAATTCAACAGATATTTGACAGATTTTTCTGTCAAACTACAGATTTAAAGAAATTCCTTTTTTTTGTTGTGACAAAAAAAACAAAGTTTCCTCTGTTATATTACTTTTTGCTTTGTAAATTAAGATTTTACAGATAATTAACAGAGTTTTCTGCTAAAATACAGATCTAAGCAAAATACTTCGTATTTTTTTATAACCAAAAAAGTTTTCTGTTTGAGAAGTTTTTGTTTTTGTTACCAAACATCAAAATTTTATTTGAATATTTTTTTTTAAGAAAAAGTTGAAAAAGTAGCAAAAAAAGTTATCAAAATTTTTTTTCAGAAATCTTATAAAAATTTTACAAAATAACATGAATTTAACTAAACTCTGTAAATTTACAGAGTTTTTTCTGTAATTTTTTCGTTTTGCATCAAATGTATTTTACAAATATATAGTTTTCTTTGCTAAATGGTGATATAGTAATTTTCTTTGCCAAATGGTGGTCTATTTAACCAATATTTTACTAGAAACTCTGTAAATTAACCAATATTTTACTAGAAACTCTGTAAATTAACAATTTTTTTTGTCCAAATCATTTTACAGAGTTTTATAGTAAAATTACAGAGTTTTCTCTGTAAAAAAGCTTTTATATTAACCAATTTTTTACTATAAACTCTGTAAATTAACAGTTTTTTTCCGTTAAAATCATTTTACAGAGTTTTTTAGTAAAATTACTAAGAAATGTTGTTAGCTGGAAAAGTATGGTGTACTCTGTTAAATTAGCAGAGTTTTTCTGCAATTTATCAGAGTTATTATTTTGAGTGTACTTGCACATTAAGAAAAGATAAATTGATCAGAAATCAAATAGTAAATAAAATAGTCAAATTCTGGTCGCTTTTATCGATATTTTACAGATAATTCTGTAAATTTACAGTTTTTTTTATCGAAATCATTTTACAGAGTTTTCATCGTAAAATAACCAAAAATCTTGCTGGTTGGAAATCTATGGTATTTTCTGCTGGCTCAGCAGAGTATCTCTGTAATTTAACAGAGTAATTATTTTGAGTGAACTCTTCGAATCCGAATGGTATGAAACCAAAAGCAAATGAAGTTTGACATTTTACATAACAAAACCCTCAAGGCTTTTTTTTTAGTTCGGCGCTATATTGGTTGGTGATTTTAAAGCATTAAAAGTTTTTGTATATTAAATATGAGGCATTCCACACCAAATGTCCCGCTACAGAAAAACATATGTCCCGTAAATTTATGAACAGGTTGTTTGGATAGCCCTATATGGAACTAAGAAAATTGCGTTTTTGGTTTTTCAAATTTTCAAAAACTGGGCTTAGGAGGCGTTGTCAAATATTGGAAAAATGGTAAAATTTGTGGCAAGTTGCCTTGATTAAATATTTATCACATTAAAACGGAATGCACCACAATGTCAAAAATTTACATTCTTATATAGTTTTGTATTGGCTATCGATTAATTTTTTTTTTTTTGAAAAATTTTCAGAACCCGTTCTGAAATTTTCCATTTTTTAAAAAAGTCAATTTATCAAAAATCCGGCCACTTTTTTTTTTCTTTTTTAATTTTTATTTTTTTAAGTTTAGATGTTTGTCTATCCACACAAAAAAAATTCAGAAACACGTTCTTCGTTTTTTTCAAGAAAATCGCATTTGAACTTTAAATTTCATAACAATTTGGTAATTTGCTTGTATTTTCTTGATTTACTTTGCGAATGAGTAATATTAATTGCATAAATATTCCTTATACGCTCTGTTAAAACAAGAAAATACAAGCAAATTACTAAATTGCAATGATGGGTACCAATACCTTTTCGATACCAATACCCATTAATACCAATTCAAATTGAAAACCAATACCAATTAAAAACCAATACCTTTATTTGTGCGATACCAATACCAATAAAAAACCAATACTGATTCCCCACTACCAATACCAATTAAAAACCAATACTTTTATTCTTCAAAACCAATACCAATAAAAAACCAATACCAATTCATTTTTTTCTACTTTCGTATCGGTTTTGTTTTGGTTTTTTTGTATTCTTATTTTCGTTTGTTTTAATTGTGACGTCAAACATTTTCTTTCCATCACATTATTAAGTTTTACCTGACTAACGAATTGCTACAGATGTTTACAAAAGATGTTACATCGATCAGTAATCGTGCATGCAAAGTCATATAACAAAAAGGAGTTAGCTACTTGAATTTTAAAAGCCATAAAAACATAAAACAAATATTTTTTTGTCACGTTACGTGATTTTTATGACCCCTAATAAAAGTATATCTTAAAAAATTTAGACCTTTTCTGTAATGAAATTTTTTCTTTTGCAAACATTATTAATATGTGATGCACATATATTGAATGTCACTGCACTGTTCTTTGCGTTGTAAAAAAAATACTAATGTCCTCTTTTGGAAATCCCAAAATTTTAATCAAGCAGTCGTTACAAAATTATATGTCACAACACCAGAATCCAGAAAAAATTTTTGTTTGTTTTATTAGAGACACAGTCATATTATAAAAGAATTTAATAATGCATAATGTGCGGTTCACACTTGCTATTTTTGAGAGTTTAAGGGATACGTGTTTAAAAAATTGTTTGTTCTGTATCCATTACGTTTTTATTCAGTTACTGGTGTTTTGTTAAACAACTTGTTGTGTGAACTCCATATAAGAAAAAAAATTTGCCCGTGTAATTACAAAAAGATCTAAAATCGAAAAAGGGGCCCTGCACGATAACCCATTTCAATCACTTAAAAAAATATGTATGAAAGGATGAATTTCAGGTATATTTTGTTACAAATGTTAAGTGTCATCTTTCTGCAATTAAAAAATATCTCCCCTTACCACCGCAATTTATATGGCTTTTCTGGAATAACGGAATATTAAACATTTTTTTTGACAAGATTTTTAAGATCTGCCGGTGCTAGTTTCACTAAAAAAAAGTACCTTTTTCCAAAAAAGGAAAAATGAAATTGAATCTTATACCCAATTCACAGCTGAGGTGAAATCTTGTTCGAACGAGATTTCGATCATATGGTTGTGTATAAAATGATACAGACCATATGATCGAAATCTCGTTCGAACGATATTTTACCTCAGGTGTGAATAGGCCTTTAGTTTTATAAAATTTCCTTTTTTTAATTTTTCTCAAAAGAGATAAAATTAAAACGCCTTAAAATATATATTTTTGTAAACCACTTTTGATTTAGTTGGCTTTAACTTTAATTTTATCATTATTATTTAAAAAAGAAGCGAAAAATAAGTTCTTCTCGCATTGGTACAGTGGACATAAATGGAGTAAAAACTGACCAATAAAAATTAGGTAATTTGTTACGCATTTGAGATTATCGAAAATCAAGGAAATTTTTATTTTTTATACCCTCCAAAATATAAATATATAAAAAAATGTTAGGGATTTTTTTTAATTTTTCCTCCGCGCGATGAATGCTGTCAAATAGATTTATTATGATTTTTGCACTTCTTCTGCTTCTTCTTTTATATTGATCGTGTGTGGGTAAGATTGACGATTGTACAATGGTCAATCTAACCCATACATGGGAATTTTTAATTGGCATTGAATTTTCATTGGCATTAGTTGGAACTAATGCCACTGCCAAAAAAAAGCATTAGCATTTATTGCCAATGAAATTTTTTGGCATTGGCATTATTTGTACTAATGCCAATGAAAAGGCACAAATGCCTAAAAAAAACTATTTACAATTGATAAAAAAAAAATAGAAAATTAGAAAAAGTGAATGCTCTATTGTATTAAGTATGACTTGATGCACCTTGTCTGTAATTTTTGTAAAAATAGGTACAGCCATTCTCTTGGAATGATCAATCAAAAATGAAATATTTATGTTTAAATCTCCATATTCCGTTATCAAAAAAGCTAACAAATTTATACATTATTAAGGCGGGACCTTGTTTTTATTTTTTGATTAATTTATTTGACAAAAGGATGTACAATAGGGATATAACCATTTGCATTTTTTTGCAAATATCCAAAAGGACCCATCATAGTGAGAAATTACATGAAAAATCAATAAGAAATGTGTGTTCTTTTTTTCGCGAATGTTAAAAAAATTTCGGCACCGATCGCGGTGAAATTTTCGCTAATTTTTTTTTTTTTAACTATTCAGAAAACCCATATTTCTTATGTCAAAACCCATTCTGTTGTTTTGTTCTTGTTTTATTAATGTTTTAACATGACAAAAAACAAAAAATCAGTGCATGGGAAGGATTCCCACCATAAAACAAAAAACAAATTTAAATTTATGGAGTTTTAAAAATTACAATCGGTGCCGAAGGTTTTTGGACCAAAATGACCCCGGATAACGTTTTTTGTTATCAGAATAACATTGCCCATACCGTTAAGATAGGTTCTTATTTTGGTTATACCCCTAATGTACAACTTGTAAATGGGTATGGACAGTTCTTGATTCTGTTTTTTTGTGATTTTTTAATTTTTTTTATTTAATTTTTTTAAAATTGTTCCATTTTAAATAGTTTTTCCAAAATGTTCCGCGACATAATCCAAAACTTAGGACGCCAAAATCTTCGTTGGTTTACTAGCATTAAGACTGACCTGCCCCTTTTGCCCGATTTTTCGTCTGCGTTTAAAATATTAATAGAAAGGGAGATGAACAAATCTAAAGTTGTTAAAATGAGCATTTTATAATTGAATAAATTAATTTTATAAATTAACAATTTTTAAGTTTTTCCAAAAGTACAAACATATTTATTTCTATATTAATACTGGATAAAATGAAACCCGAATACACAAAAAACCGAATTCGAGAAAACCCGGTTGCACGAAAAATAGTTTTTTATCGTATTAAAAATTGTTTTCAACACATTAAAAAAAAAAAGAAATACGCGGTTAGGCGGTCCAGACAGTTTTTTGAAGTAGTGTGGTACTTTTGATTTCGACGAGTTTAAAAAAGAGGGTTTTCACAAAAAAATTTAATTTTTTTTTTAATTTTTGGCATTTCAATTTGTGTTGACTGGCACAAGCGGGCAATTTTTTTGTAAAGTATGGATAAAAAGGATAATTCTGGTCCAAACAGTTTTTTGGAAGGGCGTGGAACTTTCTATAACGATAAGTTTTTAAAAGGGAGTTTTCAAAAAAAAAAAATCAAATTTTTTTATAAATTTTAATTTTTTATAAAATTTATTTTAATTCCATTTTTGAAAACGGATACAAGCGGACAAATTTTTTGGAAAGTTGGGATAGAAAGGATAATTCTGGCCCAGACAGTTTTTTGAAAGGGCGTAGAACTTTTGATAACGATGAGTTTAAAAATGAGGTTTCCGTATTTTTTTTTTATTTATTTTTTATAAAGGGGTTTTTCAAAAAAAATCCTTCACGCAAAAATTCGACCCACTCTCTAGACACTCACTTAGAATTTTTCAATTCAACATCACGTGATTTAAATGAAAATCACTTTTTTGAGTCACGCAAATCGCGGGACCAGCGACCATCTCCAATTCAAATACATAAACAAGAGACAAGTGTCTCTTTATTTGTTTAATCTATAACATCTGTAAATTTTAATTAAAATGAAGTGTCCACCCTTGAAAAAATTTCCTTGTAGGTCTGAATCCAAAAAGTTTCAAGGCACTTATTTATTACCCTAGGTTACGTTAGGTTAACCTACCCTAATATAGTCACTTAATTTAAATGAAAATCGCTCAATAATCACGTGATTTAAATAAAAATTGCTCACGGTTGAATCACGTGGTTTTTTTAGTCACACAAATAACGGGACCACAGACAGTGTTGCCATATATTAAGATTTCCCTTTTTTTGCAAGTTTTTTGAGGTGCTAAAAAGATTTCAAGATTTTTTCTAAAAAAACAAGTTTTTTGGAAAATAATGAAGTTTTTTCAAGATTTTCTTAATTATTTAAAAATTACAAAAGGCACCAGTTTTTCTTCTGTAAATACCCGAAATATTTGTCCTAGACCAACCTTTTAGTATACCGACCTATTCAGAATCACTATTTGAGTTGACTTCGCGTGTCCGTCCTTCAGTCTATGTAAACGGTTACAATTAAATACGGCTCTATAATATGAAAATATGAGATATTCGATTAAAATTTAGTTTTTAGCTTAGTAACTACTTAAAATCAGACCATTCTTTGACAGGGTCGCCATATGAAAATTCCACCCGGTATTCACTTAAATATGTAAGTTGGCAACATAGAATAATTTTTCACTAAATTTTATATTTGCTGCACTAATAAAATATCTTACCACATATAGATCCAATCCGTCATATATTGTCGAGCATGCACCGGTGTTTGATATTTGCTTACTGTGTACAATTTTCTGAGCCTTCATAAATTATGACTCTCAAGACTCAAAAATATTAATAGAACGCACTAAATATGGAGTCCTGAAAAATGCGTATTTGACTCTTAATTATGGTTATGTAAAAAATTCGAAATATTTTTTTTGAACATTCATAAAAGAGTCTAAAAGGACTCAGAAAAGATTATGAACATATAATTTTCAGAATCTTTTATGAGTCATATAAGAGCTCTAAGGGGCCCCTGTAGGTTAGTTGGTAGCGTTCTAGCCTATAAACAGGGGGTAGTGGGTTCGATTCCCACTCAACCCTTGGTCGATTTCGATACAACGAGACGACGGTCGTTGTAACCAGTTCTCGGTTAGGATTAAATAATTATTAAAAATGATTTGTAATTAAATTGGGAAAACTAAATAAAAACTGATCATTGGATCAAAACTATTATTATTATTATATTATTAGAGCGCTCAGAAAAAGTAACCATTTTGAAAGGAAAAAACACTCATATTATTATGTTTTCTGACCGTCTAAGGACTCTTTTATGAGTCTCTTAGAGCTTCAAATGAACCCTGGGTTGTTTTTTTATTAATTTTTTTTTACACTTGATATAAAAATTGAATTGAAAATACATAAATTTGTATTAATTTTAATTATTTCAATACTTTTTTAAAAAAAGATTTTTTTCACAAAAAAAAGATTTTTTTTCAGAAATAAAAAGTTTTTTCAAAAAAATATATGGCAACACTGACCACAGACCATCTCTAATTCAAATACATAAACAAAAGACAAGTGTCTCTTCATTTGATTCATCTATAACATCTGTGAATTTGATTAAAAATTAAGTGTCCACCCTGAAATAGTTTCCTTGTAGCACCGATTTCAAAAACTTTCAAGGTACTTATTAATTACCTTAATATAGGCTTAATTTCTGAATTTCAAAAAGATCGGTTAACATTTACGACCTGTAGAGACTTTTGTCCAAAAAACCTACAATCACGCCCAGTGTGCACTGTGGGGCGGACAGAAGGACGACGTACGTTAAATAAATTAATATTAACGACAAAACCTTTTGCATACAAATACAAAAACCGATATAAGATAAATACCAATACTTATTAAAAACCGATACCAATTCGAGGCTAAAACCAATACCAATACCCAATACCTAAATAATTCAAAACCAATACCGAAACCTATACCAATTCAACAAAAAATGAAAACCAATACCTATACCAATACTAATATAATTTTAAAAACCAATACCAATACCAATACCAATACTTTTATCGAATTGGTACCCATCCTTGCTAAATTGTTATGAAATTTAAAATTCAAATGCGATTTTCTTGAAAAAAAAAACGAAAAACGCGTGTCTGAATTTTTTTGTGTGGATGGACAAACATCTAAACTTTAAAAAAAGTGGCCGGATTTTTGATAAATTGACTTTTTTAAAAAATGGAAAATTTCAGAACGGGTTCTGAAAATTTTCAAAAAAAAAAAAAGAAAAATGAATCGATAGTCCATAAAAAACTATATAAGAATGTAAATTTTTAAGATTGTGGTGCATTCCGTTTTAATGTGATAAATATTTAATCAAGGCAACTCGCCACAAATTTGACCATTTTTCCAATATTTGACCACGCTTCCTAAGCCAAATTTTTGAAAAACTTAAAAACCAAAAACGCAATTTTCTAAGTTCCATATAGGGCTATGCATACAACCTACTCAGAAGTTTACGGTACACGTGTTATTTTCGCTGGACACTTGGTGTGGAATGCCTCATATACGTTAGCTATTTCGCTGCAATCGGTCTAGTACCCACTTACTGAATAGCCAAATGATAAAAAAAACAAGTAAAAAAGTTAAATTCGACCTTGCCGAATGTATTGATACCAAAATTTCAAAAAGATTATTGCAAAAAACTTTATTTAAAAGGAAATAACTTTTGAAAAAAAAAAATTTTTGAAAAAAAAATTTCAACGAAAAAAAATTTTGATAAAAAAAAAATCCGCGATTTTTTTCTTTTTTTGTCAAAAAATATGTTCGTACTTGTTTAAATACCATTTGGTGTTCAATTATGTTCACATATGTCAATCAGAAGACGAATTAAAGCATTTTGTATTTTTAGGTTATGTTGAATGTACTGATGTTTTTGAGGTGTGCTTACATTTTCGTTCATAACTTTTGAACCGCTGAACCGATATCGCTCAAATGAAATACCAAACTTCTCGGGAGAACTTCCAATAAACATGTTGAGTTTCAGTCATCTCTGTGCAATATTTTGTCCGTGAGAGCATTTTCCACAGACAGACAGTCGGACAGACGGACATCGCTAGAATGTCTTAAAATCGATCGGTCATCATGAATATATATATTTTATGGGGTCCCAGACCGATATTTCGATGAATTACAAACGGAATGACAAACTTTTATATACCCTATATCACTAACAATAAGTGAAGGGTATAATAAACCACTGGGTAACGTTGCGTATGATTGTTACTTAAAGGCAATTACAATATCAAGCATACGCCACGTTTTTAAGCGTGTAAAAAAAATTGCGCGGAACTAAGAAAAAGCCTTGAGGAGTTTGTTATGGAAAATGTACACTTTCATTTGCTTTTGGTTTCATCCCATTCCAATTTTGGTTGTTGCACTGTGTAATTTCTCTATAGAAAACATGTACCAGAAGTTGATACATTTTCTTTAGGAATAATTACTGCAGTCTGGACTGTTTTAGAATCTTAGACTTTTTCTATAAAAAAGACGTTCAGAGTTAGTCAGAATCTGGGAATTTTTCTATCAAATAAATTTATCAGAATCTTAGAATTTTTCTATAGAAAAAATTTATCAGAATCTGAGAATTTTTCTATAGAAACAATTATCTGAATCTGAGAATTTTTCTATCGAATAAATTTGTAAATCTGAGAATTTTTCTATAGAAAAAACTAATCAGAATCTGAGAATTTTTGAATTGAAAAATGTAGCAGAATCTGAGAATTTTTCTATAGGAAAAATGTATCAGAATTTGAAAATTTTTTTAAAGAGAAAAATATCAGACTCTGAAAAAATCTGCATCGGGCTCTAAAAGCTTTATTTAAAAAAAAAATTCTTAGAATCTAAAAAATTTTCTGTAAAAAAATGTCTCAGAATCTAAGAATGTTCCTATTGCAAAAATATCACATAATCTGGGAATTTTTCTGAAGAAAAAATGTCTCAGTATCTGATTTTTTTAAACCCTGTAGCAGAATCTGAGATATTTAAAAAAATATCTCAGAATCTGAGAATTTTTGTATATAAAAATTGTCAAGAAATCTCAGTTTTTTTTTTTTTACAGAAAAGAATATTCAGAATCTTTATTGGTTTTAAAAATCAGAGAATTGTTCGATAGGAAAAATGTCACAGAATCTGAAAATTTTTTTTTATCAATTTTTTCAGTAAAATAAAATTTTTAAAAATCACTCACGCTTTCATCTCCTATGCCTCACTACTTTGCCTGTTCGTTAAAAAGAAAAATTATTTATTTATTTTCTATTTGTGGTTTTTGTAAGTAATTTGTTTTTAGTTCTTACTTAATTTTTTTGTTGTTGTGTATGTGTGTGTTTTTTTTTTTTTTTTGTTTAAAATTCATTTAGTATTTTTGTAATTTTTCTAAAACATCATGTAGTTTTATGTTTTAGTCAAGTGGTTTTTTCATTTGAGTTTTAATTAAAAAAATAAAAAAGAACTATTGAAAGAGATTTAGTAAATTAGCCAAATTAGGATTTTGTAATATTTTGCATGTTGTAATAGTTGAAAACTTGTTGATTGTTTCCCAAAGGCCATGTGTTGATATGTCAGAGGTCATGATGTTAAAAAAGTGTGGAAAAATACATTTATTATAGGCTGAAGAGTGTTTTATGTCTTAAGTTTAAAATAAATTTTGAAAACAAAATGAAAATAATTTTTTTGATACACTTAAAATATTTTGTAGGCAAAAACAAAAGAAAAACACACTTAAAACCAGTGAATAAACAATTGAAAACTATCCCAGTAATTATTCATTTGTTTTAACAAACATCAACATTTATTTTTTACTGTTGACAAAATTTTCTAAAATAAATAACATTAAACATTAAAAAATTACGTTTTTTTCACTCTTTTTTACCAACAAATTCGAAAAAAATAACCAACGAAAACAATAAAAATTAATGATAGTTGTATTATTTTTACCAACAAATTTCAAAAAATAACCTACGAAAACAATAAAAATTAATGATTTTGTATGTAATTTTTTACAATTTTTTATTGAAATATTTTTTTAAAAATTTTTAATAAAATTTTTGGGGAATCGATCCCGCAATCAACTACATTCTGGCCAGACACTCTACCCATCGTGCCAAAGTCACTTGATACAAACATGTTTTTATATTTCTATAAATAATTTTTTGATTTTTTTTTCTACAAAAAAATAACTGACTTGTGTAGGTAAAAACTAATGATATTTCATTAAAAAATACCAACAATTTAAAAAAAAAAATTACTTACACAAATCATTAAAAATCAAAAGAATAATCAGTAGTTTTTACTTACAGAACAAAAATAAATGACTTTAAAAATTAAATGCAAATGAAAGTCTATATTTTTTAGTGTGTTATTTTTGAAACAAAGGACTGAAGTAGTCATTAATAAAAACTGAACATCAAACAAATGTTTTTTCTTTTAAAAACGACTAAACGGAAAACTTTTTAAATAAACTACAAACAGTTAATGACATAATTTTTTGAGTGTATCATTATAAGTTTTTTTTTGTTTTAATTTTGCTTAAAATCATCGAACGATATACACTCAAACAGTTCTTTAAAGAAAAAGTTATCAATACTGAACCTGATTATTACACTGTACAACAAAATCAAATTTTTTCCAAAATTTGATGTATGATGTATTCAGGGACTTATAGTAAAATTTTACGGCAAATTCTGATTAATTTTTATTAAAAAATAAAAATTGTTTTATTCGACCTTTAAAATATTATATTTTGAGGATGTTTATTCTGGCTCGAGGTCATTATTTTCTTTACTAATTAAAACCATGATATTCTCATAGCATAAAACAAAAAAAATAAATAATTTTCTTGAAAATTATGCTATGAGAATATCAAGGTTTTAATTAGTAAAGAAAATAATGACCTCGAGCCAGAATAAACATTCTCAAAATATTTTACGGCAAATATTTTTGCGGACCATTTCAAGGATTTATAGTAAAATTTCAAGGCGAATACTTTTGCGGAACATTTAAACCCCTTAAATCCCTGTTTTAATGGTGTTTTTTGCTCTTTTTGAAAAGAAGGACAAAAAAGACCCTTATCTTGAGGAGTTAGAGGGTTGACGTATTCCACAAAAATGTTTTCCGTACCATTTTACATACATTTTCTGAACACACCATATACTTTAAACGTAAGCTTTACTCGATATTCAATGACGATTGACAATACAACATTTGCATTTGGGTTAAACTTTGCCTCCTCCTAAAAATAAACCCAGATATAAACTTTCAAAACGCCGATACACGTATTTTATTTTTTTGTCTCTGCTATCAACATTTTTTGGACCTTGTAATTTTTTTTTGTGTTGTGCAGTGTAATCAATCGAAAAATCAAAGAACACCCAAGATATTTTATTAAAAACAAAAATGTTTTACAATGGAACCCTTTTGTACCGATTTACATTAATAAGATCTCTTTTAGTAAAATTTAATAATTATATAAAAACTCTTAATTGCAAGACATTTTCAAAACAATGTTTGTTACTTACAAGGGAAGTAATCCACGAAAAATGTTATGCAAGTGGTGCCACACTGAAAAAAATACATAACTAAAATTAAGGAAAAATGTCTTTGAAAATTTATCAAGAATTTCCTAAAATTTAAATTTAACTAAAAAATTAAAAATTTTCTTAACTATGAGGAAAAAATTTTAGTTCATTTACTTATAATTATATATATGGGGCATTCCATGTGAAATCGGACACTTTGAAAAACTTTTTTTTTAGATTTTCCCAATTTGTTTACAGTTTTTAGTACCCTTCGAAAACTCCTTCGTGGTAAATTTTCAGATTTTTTTGATGACCCGTTCAAAAGATATCGAATTTTTAAAAATTGGTAGTTTGTTCCTTTACTCAAACTTCTTTTAATCATAACTTCTTCAATAATGGTCCAAATTTCAAATTTTTTTTTTTCAAAATTTTTTGTTTTTTTACGTACTTTCTAAAAAAAATCCCAAAAAATTCTTAAAAGCGCTCTAGTATGCGATTTTGAAGTTTTAAAATTTAAATCTCATTTTTGAAAATGTTTGTACTCTTCGATTTTTTTGAAATTTTTTTGTGTAAAACTTCTATCAATTCTACAAATTTTTTGCCCAGGAAGATCGTGGGATAACGATTATTACTATTTTTTAAAATTTTTTGAAAAAATTTTATTGTAATTTTTCAATCTTAAAATCATTTCTACTGCTCCAATGGTGCGTCATAGAGGGGTCCTTTATAAGACCGACCCCCATTAATTTTTACGTCTTAACATTTCTTTGGAACAAACTAATACCCTATCTCCAATTTCTAAGGGGGCTCCCATACAAAACGACATTTTTTAAAATTCGTTCCAACCGCTCTAACTGCCCTAATAGTGCCCTTAGAGCAACAAAATGTATGACAGACCCACAATATTTTTTTAGTCCAAACATTTTCTCTGAACACACCTATCCTCTATCTTTAACTGTTAAGGCGGTCCCCATACAATTTTTTTTATTTTTTGTAAATTTGTTTCATTTAATCAGCTTCTACCGGTCCAATGGGGCGTCCGAGAGGGGTCATTACTGAGACCGACCCCCATTTATTTTTACCCTACAACATTTTTTCAAAACAAACCTACGCCCTATCTCTACTCCCTAAGTAGGCTCCCATACAAATAACAGTTGGAGCAAATTTTATAAAAATGTAATTTTGTATGGGAGCCAACTTAGGGAGTGGAGATAGGGCGTAGGTTTGTTTTGAAAAAAATGTTGTAGGGTAAAAATAAATGGGGGTCGGTCTCAGTAATGACCCCTCTCGGACGCCCCATTGGACCGGTAGAAGCTGATTAAATGATACAAATTTACAAAAAATAAAAAAAATTGTATGGGGACCGCCTTAACAGTTAAAGATAGAGGATAGGTGTGTTCAGAGAAAATGTTTGGACTAAAAAAATATGTGGGTCGGTCATACATTTTGTTGTTCTAAGGGCACTATTAGGGCAGTTAGAGCGGTTGGAACGAATTTTAAAAATGTCGTTTTGTGTGGGAGCCCCCTTAGAAATTGGAGATAGGGTATTAGTTTGTAACAAAGAAATGTTAAGACGTAAAAATTAATGGGGGTCGGTCTTATAAAGGACCCCTCTATGACGCACCATTGGAGCAGTATAAATGATTTTAAGATTGAAAAATTACAATAAAATTTTTTAAAAAAATTTTAAAAAATAGTAATAATCGTTATCCCACGATCTTCCAGGGCAAAAAATTTGTAGAATTGATAGAAGTTTTACACAAAAAAATTTCAAAAAAATCAAAGAGTACAAACATTTTCAAAAATGAGATTTAAATTTTGAAACTTAAAAATCGCATACTAGAGCGCTTTTAAGATTTTTTTGGGATTTTTTTTTAGAAAGTACGTAAAAAAACAAAAATTTTGAAAAAAAAATTTGAAATTTGGACCATTATTGAAGAAGTTATGATTAAAAGAAGTTTGAGTAACGGAACAAACTACCAATTTTTAAAAATTCGATATCTTTTGAACGGGTCATCAAAAAAATCTGAAAATTTACCACGAAGGAGTTTTCGAAGGGTACTAAAAACTGTAAACAAATTGGGAAAATCTAAAAAAAAAGTTTTTCAAAGTGTCCGATTTCACATGGAATGCCCCATATATATATGTGCTTTATTTATCTAAATATAACTAGAATTACATTTCTGAACACCATAAATACTTAAATAAAGTTCAGTGTGAACATAGGGCGTCAACAAATTCTCTCCATCTGATTCTATCTCTGGCAATTCTATCTGATTCTATCTCGAGCAAGTAAGCATTCTTGTTTAAGGCATCGAACCCAAGTATTATGGGGCCTACCTTGGCGGCGTTGTCCTTGGGGGTTCCAGTCGAGGGCTGTTCTTGCAATTTCTGTTTGTGGTCTTCGCAATATGTGGCCTATCCACTTCCACTTCCGTTTACGAATATCAATGTGTACTGGCAAGGAGTTTGCTCTTTGGAGCAGAGCTTCATTTGAAATACGATCTGGCCAGTGGATGTTAAAGATCTGTCTTAGACATTTGTTGATGAAAGTTTGAATTTTTCTACACCATTTACAGATGTAATTCGAAAAAGATCAATTGTAATTCGAAGATTCTACTTGTAATTCGAAGACTAAATTTGTAATTCGAAGATTCCATTTATAATTCGAAGATTCCATTTGTAATTCGAAGATTATACTTGTAATTCGAAGATTCTATTTGTAATTCGAAGATTCCATTTGTAATTCGAAGATTCCAATTGTAATTCGAAAAATATCAACTGAATTTCCATTGATATTTTACGAATTACAATTGGAATCTTCGAATTACAAATGGAATCTTCGAATTACAAATAGAATTTTCGAATTACAAATAGAATCTTCGAATTACAAGTAGAATTTTCGAATTACAAATGGAATCTTCGAATTACAAATGGAATCTTCGAATTACAAGTAGAATCTTCGAATTACAATTGATCTTTTACGAATTACATCTGTAAATGGTGTAGTGGTAGCTTGCGTTAAGCTCCATGTGGTGCAGCCGTAAAGTAATAATGACTTCACACTGCAGTTAAAAATTCGGATTTTGGTTTTCCGAGAAATATTATTTCTTCGCCAAATTTAAGATAAGGAAAAGAAGGCTACTCGAGCTTTATTAATGCGATCGGTAACGTCAGCATTTGAACCACCATCCTTAGTTATCTTGCTACCAAGATAACAAAAAGCATCTACATCTTCAATACGTTGGTCATTTATTATTAATGGGTTAACGATATCTGTACCTATGCGCAAAAGCTTTGTTTTACTTATGTTAATTTTTAAACCAACTTTTTTGGCGTTTTCAGACAGACTTGTAAGTTTAGCTTCTATATTCGAGAAACGATGGGCCATTAGACATATGTCATCGGCATAGTCTATGTCATATAGAAAATCAGACAATGTCCAACGAATACCGAATGGTGCATCTCTGTTGGTTTGTTCCAATCGAGCAGTAGCAAAAACAACGTTGGAGGCAGGACACAGCCTTGACGCGTCCCTATATAGCTCACGTATCATGTTTACTATCTTATCAGAAATTCCCTTGTAGGTTAATGCAGACCACATAGAGTTTCGGGATATAGTGTCGAATGCACGTTCAAAATAAGAAACGTTTCTTTATTTTTAAGACATATTTCTTAAAAAACAATTTAGTTCAAGTTTAGTAAAAATTTACTAAAAAAAACATCATCGTATTTCTATTCTTTGAATTAAGAAAGTGTACTTCTTTGAATTTAGTTAATAACTTCTGAAAATTTAGTTAAAAATTCAAAATGGCGATATCTCGAAAACTTAGCGAGATAGAGCGAAACGGAGTTAACAGCGGCTGGACCCATGGGGTCCTAACCCATGGTTCCAGGGGCTAGACCCAACCTAGCTCTAAAATGTGAATGAACTAAAGAGTAATATAATTTTTTTTGTTTTCTAGTTAAAATTGGCTTAAAATTAAATAACTTTTTGTTATATTTTTTTCGGCGTAAGCCAAGTGTATTTAATTTGTTGTTTGTGTTTTTCTGATTGAAGAAGAAAATTGTGTCTTCCAAAGATTAAATTAAATGTGGATTTACCCTAGAGCATGGTTTCTGTAGCCACTTCTACGTCATCAGTAGGCAATTACATTAAATTGATTATTTGATATTTGCTAGATAAATAACTTTGTTTTCCTTATTTTTGGGAAAATTATGAACTAAAACCAAGAAAAAAAGTCTTTGGGGCTAATCATTCCTCCTTTTTCACAATATTTAGTTAATTTTCCCAGATTTTAGTTCACTTTTTATTTAGTGCAGACGGGAGAAGAAGTAGAAAAGACCCAAGTTGAGATGGTGCGACGGTATTGATAGCACCGTCCGACAGCCAATATTAAACATGAACCGGATGATATACGTCTGAAAGTAGAATTTAAAAGGAGTAAAATTGCATTTACAGTTTTTCATTTCATGATCCTGTTTCCTTTTTAAATTACTTCAAAGTTTTAAAGGACTAAGTTTTAAAATATTTTTTTAATATTTGTACTTGCCCTAGCATGCCACTAGTGATAACAATGAAACAGGAGGACATCCCCTAACCCGAGTAAAAATTTTTATATGATGCAACATATAATGATATGTGACACAATATATATTAATACGCAATTTGATCCGAATAATGGTGGATGTTTTTGCATTAAAAAAGATCAACTTGTATAAAATATGATTTGATTTCATCCGAGTTTTGACCAGACATTGCCTTATATTGGTTGATCTAATTAGATCTAATTGCACAAAAACATATAAAATCCTGCTGTTTTTTGGTTTGGGTTGAGATACACCACAGGTCAACGATACATTCACCAAACAAATAATTTTCAAAAACAAAAAAAATGTTTAGGTACGCTTCGAACCAGATAGGTGATATACATAACCCTAACAAAGAAATGTTTAGGAACATTTTAAAAAGTTTCTTATACTCTGCCTAAAAAACTTAGAAAGGTTTTGGTTAATTGGAAAAATATATAGTTTTATATGGAACAGAATAAGGTATATATAATTTTATGTAAAATTATACAGAAAAACAAATTTTGTATTGACCCTCATATAATTTTATATAATTATACCAACCGTACACCTTTTAATCCGAATCATGATTAAATTATATATTACTACATATGACTGCATTAAAAAAATTTAGAAAATATCTTAGGGATGTATAATCATATATAATTTATTATGTTTGTATCAAGTTATATATTGTAATATATGTCTATTTTTACTCGGAATTTTCCTATTTTATTATTTTTATATATCAGGAAAAAGGAGGTAATTTATGTCCATTTAAAAATGTATCCTTCAATATCATTCAAAATTTTCAACAAAATATTTTGATAACGTTTTTAAATGACTTTATTCACATTACTTTATCGTGATACGTCATAATAAAAAAGTGGAAAAATTTGGGGAGATCCTCTTCTTGCGTTTGCCATCACCAGTGTCATCCGAGGACAAGTACTAATATTCAAAAATATCCTTTAAAACTTTGAAGTCATATTAAAAGGAATCAGGATCACGAAATCAAAAACTGTAAGTGCAGTTTTGCTCCATTTGATCTCTACTTTCAGACGTATATCATCCAGTCCACGTTTAATATTGACTGTCGGACGGTGTTATCGATCACTGATCAAAACTATATACTTTATAGGAATCTAGACCGATATTTTGATGGTTTTACACAAAATGACAAAGTGAGTAGGCCTCACATACTATGGTTGAAGGCCATAAAAACATAGTGCAGGCATTTATTTCAAAATGCTGGTTTATTAAAAGTTTAATAACTCATTAAGTTTCTGACCGATTTAAAAAATCAAAGTATGGTTTTACTCACAAAATGTGTACAAATAAATATCTCCAAATTCAAAAAATAAGGAAATTTTTTAATATAATTAAGTGTGCAGGAGAAATACGCACAGCTGTCTTAAAATTACTTAAATATCACATAAAAATCTTCGAAATGTCTCAGTTTCTTCTACCTAAAACCGCCGTGGAAATAAAAATCGGTTAATATTTAACAAAGTTACAGGCGTCTAACAATAACTGAAAAAGTACGAAAAACCATGTCTTTACCCGTAACTAAAGATTTTGGAGGTGTATTGCAAATTTCAAGGACAGATACATTTTTTATTCGACTATATCTACTAGAAAAAAAGTATCGCATCCCAGGTATTTCTGTTTTATTCTTTTTTGAAACACTGTTTAATCACCGCTAGATCAGTGATTTCGGCCACAGTGCATTGGATAGGTATTAAAAAAAAAACGTTCTTCTCGGATGAAAAAAGAAATGGCTGAAAAATACAAACAACAAATTTTCGCTATTTTTGACCCATTTAAAAAATAATCTGCTGGATAAAAGAAAATTTGCCAAAATTATCGTCGCAATACGATATGTAAAAATTTGAATGCAATTTATTTCTACAAAAAAACAATTCATACATAAATTTTGACGGCTCGGTGCGTTTTACAATAAGGGGGTTTTTAATGAAATCGTTTTGATTTTGTTGGGTTAGTTTAACAAAAACTAAGAAAACTTTTTATTTTATTTTCAAGGTTTAAATTCCAAAAATAAATGTATTTTAAATGCGTACACTTTCCCTTAAAACCAAAATAAAACCATAAATAAATTTTGAACTTCGTGTATTTGATTTACGAATGATTTATGTTAATGAATTATCTAAGAGACGTGACATTTTCCCAAAAATATATGTCAAACTTTTTTATTTTTATTTGAGAAAATAAAATTGGGAAAATAATAAAATGATATTGACAGAAATAGAGACTGTCTATTAGACAGGTAGATGCTGTTTCAAATATTTTCATGTGCCAACTGCATGTCGCACAAAGAATTAAGTTTTTAGTTATTGGTTCTTAAATGGAACCGGTAACCAGTCCGAAAACTGCAAAAATCTATTATATTATTAGCTTTTACCTATAAAAAATTTTAATTTTTTATAGCGTACAATTTAAGAGTATATTAACTTTTTCATTCCGTGTGAAACACATCAAAATACACAGTGATACAAAATCGAACTTTCCAAATCGGAATTGGGTGAAACTTTAGGGGCCACCTTCTAACGAAATAGCCGAATTATTTATACCGTTGCGTATGATTGATATTTAAAGGTATTATACAATTTTCAAGTACCTATTTGTTATTATAATTATAATAAAAGTTCATAAACTGCAAAAGCGTGTAAAAAATCTTGCACTGAATAAAAAAGCCTTTTGGTTTCATCCTATTTCAATTTTGGTTGTTGCACTGTGATATTGTTCTTTGAGCCCATAAAGTATAGATATTTATGATCGATTTAAAGACTTTATAGCGATTTCTATCCGTCTAATAGAAGTACTTTAGATAAAACAAGTAAAAAAGTTAAATTCGGCCTTGCCGAATGTAGTGATACCCTCCACAATTTCAAAAAAATTATTGGCAAAATATTTATTTAACAGGAAATTACTTTTGAAAAAAAAAAAAATTTTGAAAAAAAAATTTGCGCGAAAAAAAATTTTCGTAAAAAAATCCGCGATTTTTTTCTTTTTTTGTCAAAAAATATGTTCGTACTTGTTTAAATACCATTTGGTGTTCAATTATGTTCACATATGACAACCAGAAGCCGAATTAAAGCATTTTGTATTTTTAGGTTATGTTGAATGTACTGAAATTTTTAAGGTGTGCTTACATTTTGGTTCATAACTTTTGAACCGCTAAACCGATATCGCTCAAATGCAACACCAAACTTCTCGGGAGAACTTCCAACAAATATGTTAAGTTTCAGTCATCTGTGTGCAATATTTTGTCCGTGATAACATTTTCCACAGACAGACAGACGGACAGACGGACATCACTAGAATGTCTTAAAATCGATCGGGCATCATGAATATATATGGGGCATTCCAAGCCAAATCACTCACTTTAAGACCCGACCCCTTTCGATTTATTTTATTTTTAGATATGTTTTAGTACTTATTAAGTGCAACTTGGACATCAATTTTCAGCCTTTTATTTAAAGATGATGTTGAGTAATCAATTTTTCAAAATGGCGATTTTCTCAAAAAAATTAAAAAATTGAAATTTTTAATTAATTTTGACCATTAAAAAGTGTAGATATTTTAAAAAAAGTTGGAAAACGTTTTGTTGGTATTTAAATGTAGTCTTAGAAAAAAAATATGAAAAAATTATTCGAAGTAATTATAACTTATTTTTTGACGTTTAAAAATTAAAATCGACTTTTTGAAAAAGTCCGAAACCTTCGATTTTTTTGTAAAAAACTATAAAAATTCTACTCCCAATTACGCAACTTTTAAGCCATAATTCGAGATGTGATCACAATTCTTTCTATTTTTTTTTTTAATTTTTAAATTTGCACCTTTTATTTTTTGGCTCTGATTTATTTTATATGGTGCTCCAAAAAAAAATAAATTGGTAGATATTGACCCTAGCTTACCCCAGATACATTTATTTCGAGGTAAAAATACGTCTCACAAAAATTTACAACGATCGGAAATGGGTAAGGCGTTTAGCATGGTCCTTGAAATTTAAAAAACGGATTACTAGGAAAAATATGATTTTTTTCTGTTTTCGCAATATTTTTGGTATTTTAAGTTAATTTTTATTTCATGCAATTACAGAATTATGATGTAGAGTAAAATGCCTTTCTAATAAGGTACTAAAAACTAAAATCGGTTGAAAATCAGCCAAGTTATTACAACTTCCCCAGGCATCTAACGTGTGGAAGACGACTTGATTAAGCAATACAATCCGATTTTTGAAATTCATTGAAATTTAATACTGTAATAACATTTTTTTATTCTTCAAGTTCAAATATAATTTGATGACAAGTATTTTTCATATTGTGTTTTGCTAACATTTTTTAAATTAATTCTAAAAATGCCTGCATTTTCAACACCCTTTTGAAATCTCTATTATCAAAAAAAAACTTTTTTTTGTTTTAAAATTTGGAAAAACCAAAAAAATATTACACTGAAACATGAATAATGAAAAAATGTTATTACAGTAGAAAATTTCAATAAATTTAAAAAAAGGGACTCGTATTCTTTAATCAAGCGGTATAACACACGCTAGATGCCTGGGGAAGTTGTAATAACTTGGCTGATTTTCAACCGATTTTAGTTTTTAGTTCCTTATTAGAAAGGCATTTTACTCTACATCATAATTCTGTAATTGCATGAAATAAAAATTAACTTAAAATACCAAAAAATTGCGAAAACAGAAAAAAATTCATATTTTTCCTTGTAATCCGCTTTTTATATTTCAAGGACCATGCTAAACGCCTTACCCATTTCCGATCGTTCTAAATTTTTGTGAGACGTATTTTTACATCGAAATAAATATATCTGGGGTAAGTTAGGGTCAATATCTAACAATTTATTTTTTTTGGAGCACCATATAAAATAAATCAGAGCCAAAAAATAAAAGGTGCAATTTTAAAAATTAAAAAAAAAATAGAAAGAATTGTGATCACATCTCGAATTATGGCTTAAAAGTTGCGTAATTGGGAATATAATTTTTATAGTTTTTTACAAAAAAATCGAAGGTTTCGGACTTTTTCAAAAAGTCGATTTTAATTTTTAAACGTCAAAAAATAAGTGATAATTACTTCGAATAATTTTTTCATATTTTTTTTCTAAAACTACATTTAAATACTAACAAAACGTTGTCCAACTTTTTTTAAAATATCTATATTTTTAAATGGTCAAAATTAATTAAAAATTTCAATTTTTTAATTTTTTTGAGAAAATCGCCATTTTGAAAAATTGATTACTCAACACCATATTGAAATAAAAGGCTGAAAATTGGTGTCCAAGTTGCATTTAATAAGTACTAAAACATATCTAAAAATAAAATAAATCGATAGGGATCGGGTCTAAAAGTGAGTGATTTGGCTTGGAATGCCCCATATACTTTATGGGGTCCCAGACCGATATTTCGATGAGTTACAAATGGAATGACAAACTTATATATACCCTCTATCACGATGTGGAGGGTATAAAAAGAAGATATGTGGCTGAAACTTGTGAGGAATATGCTTTGTAGCATCGGCGTATACAGGGGGGGGGCCCAACAACAACAACAAAAAAATATTTTTTTTATATGTATTGGAAAACACGAATCTCACGAAAAAATCAACAAAATTTTTTGTTGTTGTTGTTGTTGGGCCCTGAAAAAACAGTCCTGGATACGCCGTTGCTTTGTAGTACTAAGCAGGCTATGTTTGTAAGTAAGGGCTAGGGATATGAAAAAAGGAAATTTTTTTGCTCACCCCCCTTTTATTAGAGTAGTTACCAGAAATAAAAATGATAGCAAGTGAACGCTTTTCGCTAAAGGAAATATAGCCCCAACCTAATTCCAAAAATTATCCACACCCTGCATCCATAAAATGTCATAACATCTTTAAAAGTATTAAATTGTAGATAAGTATTGCATATATTAAATTCGGTTCCCACCATTTGTTTAGATACGTAAGTAATATTATAAAGAATTTATTTTACATTAACCCCTTATGTACGGTTAAGCTATGCCAAACTTTAGCATCCTCAGTAAAGTCTTTCAAAAGTTAGCGTGTTTTCAACAGACAGACAGACAGATAGACGGACTGAAGGACATCGCTAGATCGTCTTAAAATCGATCAAGGATCAAGAATGTATATATTCTTCTGCGGTCCTAGATCAATATTTTGAGGTGTTAGAAACGGAATGACAAACTTATATATACCCTCTATCACTAGAGTGGAGGGTATAAAATGTTTTAGAAAATATAATTTTTCCATCGAAAAAGTCTTTGAATGTTTCTATAGAAAAAATCAAAGAACTTTTCTATGGAAAAAATCTGAGAAATTTCTTTAAGAAAAATTTTAGAATTTTTCTATAGAAAAAGTTTATCAGAGTCTGAGACTTTTTCTATAGAAAAAATTACTCAGAATAAATCAAAAGGGGTCGGGTCTGAAAGTGTGCGATTTGGCATGGAATGCATCATATATATTCATGATCCCCAATTGATTTTAAGTCGATCTCGCGATAGCCGTCTATTTGTTGTAATCCTGATTTTGACCAGAATACTGAACCGATTTGATCATTTAAGAAACCAAAACTTGATTTTTTTTTTGAAAATTTTAGTAAAAATTCAAGGGGTTAAAAAGTTATGTGCAAATAATATCCAGGTGAGTTTTAGTATATTTAATGCGGAATACTTCCATTTTGTTTTTCTTGCCTGCTTGCTTATTAAACTTTTAATGAAATTTTACTAAATTAACGGAAAATTTGTGAACTATTTTTAAGGAAATCGTGCCCCAAAATTAAGTTTAATTTAATATTACTGCTTATACATATTTAAAAAAGGTTATTGAACTCAACAATATCGTTGGGGATATATTTTTTATGCAAATATGTCACTAATGGGTTAATTTTAAACAATTTGCTAACTATTGACATATTATACATGATGAGTTATGAAAAGATCATTTAATAAATTAAAAATAATTGTACTCGTTAAAAATAATGCAAATTTACTAATTCTTTTGTAATAAAAGAAGATTTTTTCAAAATTGTTGCAGAAAACAAAAATTAAATTGAAATCTATTTTAGTTTTGAGATTTCAAAAACACACACAAAAAAAACGCAAAACTAGTGCAGAGTAAAATAGAGAAAATGGGAAAGAAATATTTACACATTAAAATTTCGGTATACAAAATTTAAAGAAGAATTTCTACTGCAAAGAGAAAAAAAAAAATAAAAGAAACTACAGCATTTCCAAAGGTATTTCAGAAATTATCAATTATAGTTTAGAAATTATCAATTGTATTTCAAAGTTTATTTGACGTAAATTACAACACCTTTTACTAATATTTTGACTAACAAGGGAAGTCTCCCTAGTGTCACCCGCGGATCTTCATAAAATTTGGATATGTTGTTAAGAACGAAAATTAATTCGACACGTATTTTTTTTTAGCGGCCCAAACTCATTTTTAGGGGGTGTCGATTTATAGGGGGGGAAATTGACCTTTTTCAGTTTTTTACGATTTACGCCTATTTAAACAAAATTAATATAGGCATACCTATCTCGTGGTGCTAAGAACGGGTCAAAGAAGTTAATATTTTTCGACTTAGTAACAAAAATGTCCTAAAATTTTGGTATTCAATATGACGAAAAGTTGTTCATATTTGGACACGTTCTTAACACATGTATATAGGTTTTCCAAAGACTTTTCATTTGGTATGCAACATGACTAGGTTTCTTTGCATAATACAGGAGATAAAAGAAAAAACTGAAAAATTACATTTTCTTCCCCCCTCATTTTCAACCCCTAAATATGAATTTGGAAGGGTACTAAAAACTGTCAACAAATTGGGAAAATCTAAAAAAAAAATTTTCCAAGTGTCCGATTTGACATGGAATACCGGGATTACCGGTATTCCCGGTTCAACGGTACTGACCGTAGGCACTAGTAAAAACTTTAAAAATTAAAAATACTTCTTATAAGGGTTCAAGTTGAAAAAATGCAGAAGAAAAATTGAATTTCTAAAAATTATAGACATTTCTGGTATTTCCTATACCGGTTTCAAACACCCCAGTTAGTGTCATCATCAGTAGGATTTTAAATGTCGGTTTGTCTTGTTAATGAAAACTGTTTTTTATATATGTGAATATTTTTAGTTTCTACAGAATAAATTTTGACAGTTTCCAACACTACAATTCTATTTCTAGCATATACTTCACAATTAACCGTTTTTATGCATTTTTTTAATGCCGGCCAACCTTTCTGCCTTCGGTAACCTTTATTGAAATTTGATGCTGAAAATAATCGTAGACCATTTTAACCCTTTAAACGCACGCCTTAGGCTGAGTTTTTGAGTTGTAAAATTTATTGGTTTTAGGTTTAAACCAATGTTGGCAATCGATACCTTTTCAATACCGTTATCCGTTTCAAAACCCTTTAAATTGAATACCGGTACCAATACCAATACCGAAACTCAGTTTTGGTATCGGATACCGGTATCCAAAAACCTTTTCCTTCGGTATCGGTACGTACCGGTATTGAAACGGTTTTTCTTAAAAACCATGTTTTTTTACAAAAAAAAAATATTAATAGAAAGTTTGTAAATTTTTTGGTTTTTGTAAATGAAAAATCGTACTCCAAATGCCTCACCGAAGTCTCATAAAAAACAAAAAAATCTTTTGGCACCCAAATCGTGAATTAAATAAAAATTTCAAAAAAGCCATACTTCAACCGAGATGCGAGAGCAAAAGAAATTATTGATTTTCACAAAATTTTTATGGATTCATTTTGACTCTAGAAACTCTAGAACTCTAGAAACTTTCTGGACCCCTTTTGTATAGCATAGTTTTTTGGGGATTTTTATTTAATCAGTGATATGGGTGTCCAAGGATTTTTTTGATATTTACAGGACTTCGGGGAAGGCATTTGGAATACTAGCAGGAGGTTTTCCACCTTAGTATAATTTTTTGAAGTGGCTTAACTCGTAGAAATCGTCCATAAAAGTCCCATAATTTGCGAAAAAAATTGTTTGCAATATTTTTGAATGTGATCTTGTCTAGACAGGAAATACCTATTTTTCCAAATAGATAACACCAACAAAAAAAACTTGGTTGCCTAGAAATAAGATGAAATATGTAATTTGTTGGGGTTTTTACTTTAACCGCGATGCGGGAGGGAAATAAATTTTACGGAGTCATTTTGACACCCAATAGAAACTTATTGGACCCTTTTCAGCTCAAACATAATAGAAAGATAAAAACCGATACGGGCTTATATTTATGTACTAAAGCAGCGATATGCAGACACATACTATAACATTTATTCTTGTGTGGGTAGTAGCAAGCGAAAAGTCAACAAATTTGCTCAAGCAACAGAATTTTATAGTGTATGTGTGTTGACAGCGCACAAGCAGCGCCTATTCCCGCGGGAATAGGAATTACAAAAATGCGTATCACTGTACTAAAGACATAGGAAAATGTCTAGCAAAAGCGGTCCAGTGCTTCAAAAGTTATGAGCAAAAGACTGAATTTCGACAGCGGTTTTTCGTAAATTTTCGAGATAAAAAAACACGCTAACTTTCGAAAGGCAATTCTGAGGATTCTGAAGCTTGGCATATATATTTGCCGTTCCCCTGGCCTGGTTAGTATCGAATTTCAGCCAAATCGGTCCAGTGGTTCAAAAGTTTTTAAGAAAACCGTGAATTTCAGATTGGTTTCACCTTAAATTCACTTGTTGAAAAAACCGTTAAACAAGCTTTAAAAAAATTGATGAGTCAGGAAAATATTTTACAAAGTATTTTTGTCACTCACAAAAATTTTTATACTAAAACAAAAAAACGTACACTCGTAAAAAAAATTTACACTCAAAAAAAATTTAATTTTTTTTTTTCAAAAATGACTAAAAAAAGTTTTTTACTCAAAATAAAATATTTCTAATCAAAATTGTTAATTTGATTCACGTTAGAAAATTAACTATCACTTTAGAAGGGCATTGTGGAGGTATTGATGGATTCGGTACTGCGCAATAACTCCCAAATGAAATAACTCCCAAAAAAATAATGAAACAACTCCCAAAAATTTTACATACGATTTGGGACTTATTTCATTATGAAATTAGTCCCAGTGTAGTGGGACTTATTGCACAAATTTTGTTGGGATTTATTTCATTATGAAATAACTTCCAAATGAAAAAAGCCCCAACAAAAAATGGATTGGGAGTTATTTCATTTCTTGTTAAGCATTGGGAGTTATTTCATCAATGGTGGGACTTATTTCATTTTAATTGAAAACAATATACACCTCTGTGCAATTGTTCTTTTTTTTTGCTTAAAATTTTTCCTGCGTAGCCGGCCTTCGGCCGGGCTTAGGGATTACAAAATCCATGCATTAAACCCACCCTCTCCGCAAAGTAAAGTTTTCTAGGGTAGCAGGCCTTTTTCGCTATCAAATTTGTTATGCCTCAAAAAGGCCTGATAACCAAAATAGCTTTGGTTTGCAGAGAGGGTGGGTTTAATGCATGGAGTATGTAATCCCTAAGCCCGGCCGAAGGCCGGCTACGCAGAAAACCTTTATTACAAAAAAAACAATGGGAACTTATTTCATTTTCTTTGGCACTTATTTCATTGGGAGTTCTTTCATTTTTTTTGGGAGTTATTATTTTGATTTTAAATAACTCCCAAATATTGGGACATATTTCATTTTTTCTTTGCGAGTTATTTCATTTTTTAAAGTGTGGAGTTAATTCATTTTTCTTGGAACTTATTTCATTGGGAATTATTTCATTGGGACTTATTTCATTTGGGAGTTATTGCGCAGTACCGATGGATTCGTCCAAGTCGAATTTAACTTTTCTACTTGTTTTTACAAATTTTTTTAAAGTTTTTATACGTTTTTTTATATTTTTAGAATTTTTTTGATAATACCGGTACGTACCGGTATTGGCGTTTCGATATCGGTAATACCGTAACCGATTCAACTCAAATACCGTAACCGATACCGGTACCGAAATAAATAAAAAAACGATACCAATACCGATATCGATACCGTTATTCGTTTCGATTGCCAACCTTGGTTTAAACTGAGTTAAAACCACAAATTCTGTTTTTGAGATGTGTTTTATTTTAAGTTTAACTCACCAATGATGGAGAGTTAAACTAAGGTACAAAAATGTCAAAAAACACCTCTGATTTTCAAATATGCTGGTTAGTATTGGCATGTTGTGGTATTTTATTCGAAAAAACGTGCGATGATGGCAACTATTCTAATTGGAAATGTGGCATTTGGTATGGCAATACCGCGTTAATCGACATTTGCTAAACTTGAACTGAAAAACAGAATGCTTCGTTAAACTTGGTTTTGTTTTTATAAAGTTTAATAAAACTCCATGGTTAAACTATGTTAAAGCGATATGTCAAAAACGCAGTCTTAGTAGGCTTTTGAGCCATTTTTAAAAAAAGGACGTAAATGACCCTATAAAATTCTATTGACGACATCCAAACACTATTTCAAGCTCAAAAAAAAACATTAATATTATTTGGTTTTTTTGTCCAACGCCTTTGAAAAAATATGGAAAATTAAAATAAAAAATTTCAGACGTTACAAAGCTAAACCCTTTGGGGTTTTTACTACTACACATAAATACATTCAAACTGTAATGATTTGGTTGAGGCCCTTAATGGGCTGTTGCACTGTGTAACTTCTGAAATACAATTGATAGTTTCTCAAATACATTTGGAAATGGTGTATAAGGAGAATGTAGATGTGCTTTCTTGCTACTCATTTAAAGAAAATTTTCCGAAAATTAAGAATTTTTCGAAAATGAAAATTTTTGTTCAGTTTTCTAGTGACTACGCGTCGTGTACGACGGATATTAAACGTTAGCGGGATTTTTTTATTTTTAAACTAAAAAAAAAAAATTTTATGAAAAATTATTTTAAATTTTTCAAAAGAAAATATTTTGAGAAATAAAAAAAAAATCTTCTCTTATTTCTTCCATAAATAAAAAAATGTCTTGACATAGTAAATTGAATAAATGACTATATGGCTGGCTGGCTGACGTTCTGATTTAGAAAAAAAAAAAATATTCTTGTGTTTTGTATATTTCTGGTTAATGTGTGTGCAGTATTGAAAAAATTTCAAAAAAAAAAAAAAATATATAAAACAAATTTGTTATTTGTGTGGAAAGTTTAGTGCATTTTTAGAAATTTTTTTGCCGGTTTTATTTCAGTAGTTTTTGTCAGAATATCAGCAACGCATCGAACACATGTATTTTAAAAATATTTTTCTTTTACAAAAGAAATATAAAAGTTTTTAAACAATATTATATAAAATTTTAATGTTTATATGTAAATTTTAAAGAAATATCGTAAATTTTATCGTAATTATAACAATTGATCGTATTTTAAATAACATGTGGTCTTGTCAAGCGGAAAATTAACAAAATTAATTAATTTTACTTATAAAAAAAACTTTAAAAAGTCACACATATAAAATAAAAAAATTAAAAATCTATTTCAATTTACAAATTGCACTAGAGCAATGAACGTTTTCAATATCGCCCCACAAAAGATATCGATCGTATTGTAAAAGTGTTTTGAATAGTGTAATTGCTTTAAAAGATGCCAAATAATTAAACAAAAAAAATTCTAAATCTAATAGAAAAATTAAAAAAATAAATGATTTTCAAAAAAATAAAGGAATAAAACAAAAAAATATATATATTTAAACAATTACAAAATAAATGAATTGTCTCATATCGTAAAATTACGTTATTTTATTTTTATATAAAATCGAAAACTACAAAAAAATCAATTATACAAAGAATGTAAAAGTGCTGTAAAGAAAATTGAAAAAAAAAAAATTAATTAAAAATAACAAAAAATTGTAATTAAAAAAAAATTGTATAATAATTGCAAAGTGTTGTTGATGTTAGTTGCCCTACATTGCAAAATCATGTGGAAAATTTCAAAATTTTTACTCCCACCTTAAATAAACAACTGAAAAATCAAAAAAAAAAAAAAACAATGTTTACATTTAACACAAAACCAACAAAAAAATTCCGTGTTATGAAAAATTTGTAATTTTTTTTTGTGTTTATAACAAATTTACGAATCTGAGTAAATTTAAACAAAAATTGATTTGTTTTCACTCACAATTCTCTCAGGTTGTTGTATACAACCATCAAATGGTGGGAGTATTTATGTGCCAATAACAAAAGAAGAAAAATTGAAAATTTTTTTAGTGTTTACAAATTGAATTTAAATACAAAAGTACAACATGTCTTATCGTAGTTATGTAAGTAATTTACTGTAATAAGTAGTAATAGAAAAATTATTTATTTTAAAAATTTATAATAACAACCAACATCGGAATGGGATGAAACCAAAAGCAAATGAAAGTTGACATATTCCATAACAAAACCCTTAAGGCTTTTTTTTAGTTCAGCGCTAGATTTTTTTTATACGCATTTGAAGTTGGAAAAATTTTATTACAATTATAATAATAATTATTGCTTGCAAACAGTATAAGTGGCGTATGCTTAATTTTGTAATTGCCTCTAGAGAACAATCATACGCAATGGTGCACAGTGGTTTGTTTTTAATAGTTTGGCTATTCAGTAAGTAGGAACTCGACCGATTGCAGCGAAATTTATACCGGTAGCTAACGTAATTTCGAGCTCCCTCCCTATACCTCTCATTGTGGGTCAAAAGGGTAGGGGAAACGGATTTTTTTTTCTTCAAAAGAAACAATATATATGAACATTTTATAATAACATTGTTCTTTTGAAGGCCAATCCAATATTATATTGTTCGTGTCTAAATTCGGCTTCGTTAAGTCCTGTAAAAACTTTGGGGTAGTTTATATGGAGAGTAGCGCGTCCCGAATTCGGCTTTTTTTCGAATTTGAAAATGCTTGCCCCCCCAAAAGATGGGGACTTAGGAGCCATTTACGGAAATAATAACAAAAAAAGTTTTGGACAAAAAACCAGTTGGCTACCAGCGGCTAAAGATTGCAATCTCAGTGAATTTTGAAAATTTTTTTTTTTTTTTGTTTTTTAAAAAGTTTATGCCAAAAGTTGCGCAATATAGAGTACATTCCGGGAAAAATATTAATAAAATTTCCATGGAGTAATTTTGGTGCAGAGTTGCATTTTAAAGATGAAAAGTGTGTACTTAAATTTTTTTTATTTTTTCTTTTAAGCTAAATTGGTCTCAAAAGCTGTGCAAAATAGAGCACATTCATTAAAACTGTGTCAAAGCAGATTTTGAGACGAATTTAGCTTAAAAGAAAGAAAAAGTAAAAATTAAGTTCACCTTTTCATCATTGAGATGCAATGCTGCACCAAAATTACTCCATGGAAATTTTATTAATATTTTTCCTGGAATGTCTATATTGCCGAACTTTTGGCGTCAAATTTTTGGAAAACAAAAAAAAAAGTTTTTTTTCAAAATGCACTAAGATTGCAATCTTTAGCTGCTGGTAGCCAACTGGTTTTTTGTCCAAACAATTTTTTGTTATTTTTCCCGTAAAAGGGTCCTAAATACCCATCGTTTGAGGGGGCAAGCTAAAAAAATTTGAATTCGGGACGCGCTAATGGAGAGGTATATGAGGAGTTCCGTCTAAGACTTAAATTTTGAGGTAAAAAATATTTGATTTTTGTTTGATGGCACATCGATGAAAGTTGGCATAAATATTAAAAGCTATTTAAGAATAAGAAATTCGCGCAAGGGGGTCAAAAGTTATGGCGGTTTTAAGATTTAGCGGTTTTAAAAATCTTAAAAATATTTTAAAGATTTTTTTTCTACACATTTGTTGCATGCGTTATTAAAAGATGCCAGGATATATCATTTCTTCTAAAATATATGATATAAATTTAACCCTTGAATGACCAAACGATTTTAAAAAAAATATCTAAGTACCGAAAATCGCGATTAATTCGCGGTAAAAGAAAAGTTTCACAATTTTATATAAAATATTTAGTAGGGTGTTCAATTAATCGGGTTTTTTTATTGTTCGATTAAACGATTAATCGACATTTGGCATTTTTGATTTATTCGATTAAACGAATAAATTTTTAAAATTGTTCGATTAATCGAATAATTCCAAATTCAGAAAATTTCTAAATTACAAGATTTTTTGTTGACAATTTTAGAAAAAATGTTACTTGAGTCAATTAACAATTTAATAACAAGTATTTTAACATTTTATTAACAAAAAATACGTAAAAGCATTACAAAATGTACCAAAATTTAAGTTTTCTGTAATTTTGTTTGAGAAAATTAAAAAAAAATAATTTTGGAGACTTCAAAAATGTGTAGAATTCAAAAATTATTTTGGTTGCCAAATTTATATAGATTACCGATATATCAAAAATTTTATATTTATTATCTGACTACACTTGCAAAAATGTCAAAAAAAAAATATTTTGTTTTGAGAATATTCATGTTATTTATTTTTTTTATAATTTAGTGGGTGTTAACTCAAAACTCAAAAAATTTACCAATCTTAGCGCAGTCATAGAGTAAACCGATTTGGCCAATTTTTATTAGGTACTTATTTTTATCCGTTTAACAAATCCAAGAATCAGGAGCAGCAAAAATCCGAACAAATTAAAATTAGGACCACTCCAGTAAACATGACTGTTTTTTTTTTAATTTTGATGGTCACATACATTTGGTTTGCTTATTTGATTTAAAACTTTTAAATATTTCCAGAAAAACCATATTTAATTTTTATTCGATTAATCGGCATAAATTCTTCGATTAATCCTTTAATCGAAATTAGCATTTTCAAATTAATAGAACAATTATTCGTCTAAAATTGTTCGATTAATCGAACAAGAATTAATCGGCTAAACACTCTAATATTTAGGCAATACGCGTTGGTATTACTAAAAAAAAATCACGGAAAATCGTATCATTGTACCAGTAGTTTAAAAAAAAAATCGGTGATGCTTTTTTATAACAAGAAAATTTAATATGGTCCAAAAAATCTATAATCATTAAAATTTTTTAACCCGCCTCTGATTTTATGATGACACATCAAGTGGGCTTTCATTAAAAGAAAAAATCATCCGATTTCGTGTAATTCCTTGGATGTGACAGATCAAAACAGGTTTAGATAAAATCATCGCGCTTCCCGCTCAGAATGGCTTAAAGTAAAAAGTCAAAAAGCAAATCAGTTCTACTCGTTAAGGCAAATTTCGCACAATTTTTAAAAATGCCATAAAATTTTTGCAATTTATTTTTTATAAACCCGCCAATGATTTTTTTATGTAAACTCGAAAAAAAACTCGGTTTACGCAAGAGTCCACCAAATTTCGAATGAAACCGCGAATGTGCCTCGCGAAAAACTGGTATTTTAAAAAAATTACGTTTTTTCTTTCGAACTTTGATCTGCTGAAACTCCTTAACTATTCGTGGCACATTAAGGGGATTAATTCCAAAATGTTAAGAATTACAACAGCTACCAACTCTAGTTTAATTTTTTTAATTTTATAGAGGGGGCCGAAATCCCTGATCAAAAAACCTTGAAAATTTAAAAACTCTTAATTTTTGGTTTCAAAATTTAACCGTCTTATAACTTCTTACCAAGCGATGAAGCATCTATCAAACCAACATTAAAATAATCTCTTATATGTACTGACTATGTGTTATGCCGGAAAAGATTGATATATAAGGAGAACTTAGAAAAAAGCGAAAGAAGGTAAAACTATGGATTATTTCAAGCCATTTTTATCGATTTTTCAACTTTAACCCTCTGTAACTTTTACGGATAAAGTGGGGTAGGCCTTAAACATTGCTCAGTGATGGTTCAAGGTCTTGTTTACACAACTACATTTACAGTTTTTCCAAATTCCAAAAACTGCCGGTTTTTTAAACATTTATTTCAGTTTCACTGACAAGGGAAGTCTCCCAAGTGTCACCTGCGGATCTTTATGGAATTGGTTTTATTTTGTAGAGCAGAAAAAATAAAGGGACAAGTGTTTTTTTTTTTTAGCGGCCCAAATTCATATTTAGGTGGTAAAAAGGAGGGGGAAGACAAGGCCATTTTTCAGTTTTTTTCGTTTATCTCCTATACTATACAAAGAATCCTAGTCATGTTACATACCAAATATAAGGTCTTTGAAAAAGCTATCTACATAAGCTAAGCACGTGTCCAAACATGCACAACTTTTCGTCACATTGAGTAAAATACCAAAATTTTAGGACATTTTTGTTAATAAATCGAAAAATATTAACTTCTTTGGCCCGTTGTTAGCACCACGAGATAGGTATTAATACCTTTAATCTGATACTACACATGCCTATATTAATTTTGTTTAAATACTCCTATCGTAATATTGTAAAAAACTGAAAAAGGTCAATTTCCCCCCATACAAATCGACCCCCCTAAAAAATGAGTTTGGGCCGCTAAAAAAAATACGTGTCAAATTAATTTTCGGTCTTAACAACATATCCAAATTTCATGAAGATCGGAGGGTGACACCAGGGAGACTTCCCTTGTCAGTCGGCTAGTTAAAAAATAGTGACCTAGGTCAACTATTTCGTTAATTCCAAAAATCTGTAAAAATCCCTATGATAACAAACACAACAAATTAAATTTTTACCAACGTTATTGATCAATTTCTGAGAATTTTCTTTAAACCGCACATAAAGACCATTAAAAACTGTTTAACAATCGGATACGCAGGAGATCTTAACATTTTTTTAAAAAACTTATTTATAATTTAATATGATTTGTAATATCGCAAAATAAATATTCAAAATTTTTCTTTTGTTCTTTTAATGCTATGAAATATAGATGATTGTATTTCATTACACACATCTTACAACAATAAATGTACTTTTTTTCAATGACAAGACGTTGAAATTGTTAAAGATTTTAGAAAAAATCCTCTTTAAAGAACATGTACAAACAAAAATTTGTTGTATATTAACAAATTACCTCATTAAAAATTAAACATGAAAATAGAAAAGTATATTTAATGATCGTGTAAATTTTACAAACAAAACAAAAAAAAATCTATATAAAATAACAAAATATCGCATGTTATAAATTTTATTATCTCATTACATTATAGATTTTTATGACGCACATACACAAATCCAAAAAAACACACACACTCAAACACGTCAAGAGAATTTGGAATTTTCAAATTTACTAAACGAAATAATTAATACAAAAAATACGAGTTCAAAAATATCTAAAAAAAAATATATACATTTACAATATGAATAAATGTATATTTATATCCGTAAACTGTAGTCGCAATATCTCTCCCATGAAAAAAAAAAAACCAACAACTGTTTGAATTTGTTGCACACACTCATTTTAGCCACTTAATTAATTGAAGATCGTTCGTCCGACTGCCTTTTAGTGAATTTGGATATGAGGTGTATTTGGGTGGTAATTATTTCTTGATTTTTTGAAAAGTAAAGTTCTTTTGGTATCCTCGATAATTTCGAAAATTTCAGATTCTAATACAGTTTTCGTATAGAAAACTTATGAGCTTCTGAAACATTTTTAGGTAAAGAAACGTTCTCAGATAATGCTTACTTCCTAAATCAAAACTTTCTCAGGCCCCACTTTGGGAGCCATTTATATTTAAATTTTTTTTTAGATTTTGAAACATTTAATCCATGTATAAAAATTCTGAGATTCTGAAACATTTTTCTGTATTAAGAAATTCTTAGATTCTTAGTAATTTTTTCGCATAGAAAAATTCTCAGATTCTTAGACATTTTTCCGTATAGAAAACCTCTCAGATTCTGAAATATTTGAAATTTAGAATATTAGAAAAGTTCTTAGATTTAAAACATTTTTCTAATAGTGATTTTTCTATTTATAGATATTGAGACATTTTTCCGCAAAGAAAAATTTTCAGATTCGGAGAAATTTTTCCGTATAGAAAAATTTTAAAATTCTGAGACATTTTCCGTATAGGAAAGTTCTTAGATTTTGAGACATTTTTCCGTATAGAAAAAATTTTAGATTCTGCTACATTTTTCCGTATAGAATATTCTCAGATTCTTATACATTTTTCCGTATAGAGATTTCTTAGATTCTGAAACATTTTTTCTTGTTGAATAACTTTTGGATGAAGAAATACAAATTCTTTGATTCTGAGAATTTTTTTGTATAGCAACATTTTCAGATTCTGAGAAATTTTTGCGTAAAAAAAATTCTCAAATTCTGAGAAATTTTTTCAATTGGAAAAAATCTCAGATACTGAGTCATTTTTCCGTATCGAAAAATTTTTAGATTTTAAGCCATTTTTCGTAAAAATTCACATTCTGAGAACTTTTTCCTCTAGAGAAAGAGAATTTTTAACTACAAATTTTTGCTATCGAACAGTCTCAGGTTCTTAGACATTTTTTCTATAGAAAAAGTCTCAGATTCTTAGATATTTTTCCTATAGAAAAAGTCTCAGATTCTTAGATTTTTTTACTATAAAAAAAGTCTCACATTCTGAGATATTTTTCCTATAAAAATGTTCTGTTCAGGATCTAAGACCTTTTTCCGTATAGAAAAATTCTAAGATTCTAAGACATATTTCAGTATAGAGAAATTCTCAGATTCTGAAACATTTTTCCGTATAAAAAATCTCAGATTCCGAAACATTTATCGATATTAGTGCCTACGGTCAGTACCGTAGAACCGGGAATACCGGTATTCCCGGTTCTCGGTATTACCGGGAAATGGTACCGGTTTCCCGGTTCTTGAAATATTCCCGGGAATACCGGTATTCCCGGTTCCGGTTCTGACGGTATTACCGGTATTCCCGAGACTACCGGTATGTAAATTTTGTAAAATTTTGTACAATTAACATTTTTTATTCGTTTTTACCAAAAAAAATACAAAACATGTGAAAAACACCATTTCCATTTTTTTAAGAATTTAAGAAAAAAATTGTTACATGATTTTTAAATAATTTTACAAACACATCTAAATATTTCTGAAATATTGATTAAATATTAATTTAAATATTTTTTTTGGTATAGTATTTTTTTGTTTTTTGAGAACCGGTATCAGAATCAGAACCGGGAATACCGGTATTCCCGGGAATATATCTAGAACCGGGAAACCGGTACCAGAACCGGGAATACCGGTATTCCCGGGAATACCGGTATTCCCGGGAATACCGAGAACCGGGAAGTGGGGGGGCACTAATCGATATACAAAAATTCTTAGATTTTGAGGTATTTTTCCGTATAGAAAAATTCTCATATTCTGAGACACTTTTCCGTATACAAAAAATTTTCAGATTCTGAGACATTTTTCCGTATTGAAAAGTTCTCATTTTTCCGTATTGAACAATTCTCAGATTCTGAGAGATTTTTCGTATAGAAAAATTTTCATATTCTGAGACATTTTTCTGAAGAGAAAAGTTTTAAGTTTCCGCATATTAAAAATTCTTAGATTCTGAGATTTTTTTTTTCCGTAAAGAAAAAAATCTCAAATTTTAAAAACTTTTTCCTATACAAAATTTTCAGATATTGAGACATTTTTAGTAACGAAAAATTCTCAGATGAAGATCCAAGTGGGTCCAGACCCCATTAGATTCGGACCCCAAGGATCAAGAAGCCTTTGGTGCAAAATATTTATCCGGTTTTGAGAAACCGGAGTCAAGGAACCAAAATTTTGAGATTTTTTTTAAACTGGATGACCCAAAATCTATTGGTGGAAGTTCATTCGTGTATTTGGCGGTCGTGTTCTGCTATTTAAGTCCTATAAAAATGCTTGTGTAGTTTTTGTGGATTAAAATTCTCAAACTTTTTTTGTAAAGAAGTTCTTTCTGTTTTTTAATATCCTATCTTCACGAAATTTGAAAAAAAAAAACTCAATCATTTACTTCCATAAGCAAAACTTATCAGGCCCCAGTTTGGGCGCCATTAACATTAAAACATTTTTAAGATTCTGATACATTTTTCCGTATAGAAAAATTAGCTGATTCTGTGATTGAGACAAATTCTGAAACCATTTTCCTTAAAAAAAAGTTTTCAGATTATGAGACATTTTTCCGTATAGAAAATTCTTAGATTTTGAGACATTTTTCCGTAAAGAAAAATTATCAGATTCTTAAAAATTTTTTCGTATAGAAAAAAGAAAAAATTCTCGGATTCCGTATAGAAAAACAATATTAGTTTTAAAGAAATTTTTCTTATAGCAAACTTATTGAGATATTTTTCGTATTGAAAAATTTTCAGTGAAGATCCCATTTACTTCTTCTTGGATACACCAACGGTTCCGCTTTGAAAAATTCTTAGATTCTGGTATATTTTTCCGTATTGAAAAATTCTCAGATTCTGGGATTTTTTTTTTCACATAGAAAAGGAGAATTATAAGATTTTGAGACAATTTACCGGATAGAAAAATTTCAAGATATTAAAAAAAAATTCTTAGATTCCGAGACATTTTTCGTATAGAAAAAATTTCAGACATTTTTCTATATAGAAAAATTCAGTTAAAACTTTTTTTTGAAACCAATTTTTTTGTAAATATATTTAAAGAAATATACATGTGTTAAAAATTATGATTTTTCTTATGGATTTGGGGAAAGTTTTTTTAACGTTAAGATAAAAATAAACTACTCCCACTCACTTCCATAATCAAAATTTATTTGGCCCCACTTTAGCGCCATTAACATTAAATTTTTTTCGGGTTCTAGTGCATTTTTTCGTCTTGAAAAATTCTCAGATTCTGGTACATTTTTCCGTATTGAAAAATTCTCAGATTCAGAAAAAAATTTTCGTGAAAAACTCTAAGATTCTGAGACATTTTTCCATATAGAAAAATTCTTAGATTCTGAGAAAAAGGGGATAGAAAAATTTTCAGATATTAAAAAAATTGTTAGATTCCGAGACATTTATCGTATAGAAAAATTCTCAGACATTTTCCATATAGAAATATTCAGTTAAAACTGAATTTTGAAACCAATTTTTTTGTAAATATGTGTATTTAAAGAAATACACATGTGCTAAAAATAATGATTTTTCTTATGGATTTTGGGAAAGTTTTAAGCGTTAAGATCTTCTTCTCTGTATTTTCCAACTTTTATTTAAATTTAACAGTGGGAAAATTTATTAACTATTTTGGATGAAATTTTTTTCCTAAATTGTAGTTATGTGTTTGGAAGGTTACGGTTAGAATCGTGGATATTAATTTTCAAGCCCCACTTTGGGCGCCATTAAAATTGTTGGTATATAATTCTTAGGTTTTGGAAAATTTTAAAATTATCAGATCCTTACATTTTTAGATTCTGAGATGCATTTCCCCTTTCAAAAAAAAATGTCACTCTAATGTATATGAATATTTATGTGCATGTGTGATCAAATGAAAAAGTGTTTTTTTTTGTCTATTTTATAGACTCTTGTTATAGGGGCATTTTAAATATGAAGATGTGAAAATCTAGTGATGATTTCCTGTAAGAGAAATACCGATTATACTTCATAACAAATCTATGCATAGTATAAATATTCTTAAATTTTAATTAATAGTGAAGAGGTGGTGGTGGCACTTACTTGTGGCGGTATTAGATCTTTTTCCGTTTTTATATTTTTTTGTTTTATTAGTTTTGTGTACATGTAGAACGTGTGTCATTTCTTAAATTATGTTCTATTTTTAAAATGTTACTAAATTTGGAATAATAAAGATAAAAGCAACAAAATATGATCAATAAAATAATAAATGAACTAATTGTGTTAAAGAAGGAACATCTTAAGGAGCTCTACTTAACCAATAAGATTAATTCATATTAACCCTAGAATTTAGGTCTTATAGGGATTTTATTTATTTTGGGATTGTGCTTTTTCCAAGCTTCAGGTTTATTAAATTTCAAAGACTTTTTAAATATTCTGATTAAATTTAAACTATTCTGGATTAGAACAGAGGCAGAACCAGCTCTGGAGTTGGGGGGAAGTTTTTTTTTGACTCAACATCCATTTTTTTAAAACCACTTCTGAAGATCAGGTTACAGATATAAGGAGTTCCGTCTAAGATTTAAATTTTGAGGTAATAAAGATGTGATTTTTGTTTTGATGGCACATCGATGAAAGTTAGTATAAATATTAGAAGCTATTCAAGAATAAGAAATTCGTTCGCGTCAATTAAATCGCGCAAGGGGGTCAAAAGTTATGGCGGTTTTAAGATTTAGCGGTTTTAAAAATCTTAAAAATATTTTAAAGATTTTTTTTCTACACATTTGTTGCATGCGTTATTAAAACATGCCAGGATATATCATTTCTTCTAAAATATATGATATTAATTTAACCCTTTAATGACCAAACGATTAAAAAAAAAATATCTAAGTACCTAAAATCGCGATTAATTCGCGGTAAAAGAAAAGATTCACAATTTTTTAATCACGGAAAATCTTATCATTGTACCAGTAGTTTTAAAAAAATCGGTGATGCTTTTTTATAACAAGAAAATTTAATATGGTCCAAAAAATCTAAAATCATCAAAATTTTTTAACCCACCTCTGATTTTATGATGACACATCAAGTGGGCTTTCATTTAAAAAAAAGTTCGTCCGATTTCGTGTAAAGTCTTGGATGTGCCAGATCAAAACAAGTTTAGATAAAATCATCGCGCTTTCCGCTCAGAATGGCTTATAGTAAAAAGTCAAAAAGCAAATCAGTTCTACTCGTTAAGGCACGTCTTTTGGTGTATTAAAATGAACATGATGAATTAATTGCTACTAAAAAAAATATGAAACAAATTTGTAAATTTCGCATAATTTTCAAAAATGCTATAAAATTTTTGCAATTTATTTTTTATAAACCCGCCAGTGATTTTTTTATGTAAACTCCCAAAAAACTCGGTTTACGCAAGAGTCCACCAAATTTTGAATGAAACCGCGAATGTGCCTCGCGAAAAACTGGTATTTTAAAAAAATTACGTTTTTTCTTTCGAACTTTGATCTGCTGAAACTCCTTAACTATTTGTGGCACATTAACGGGATTAATTCCAAAATGTTAAGAATTACAACAGCTACCAACTCCAGTTCAATTTTTTTCATTCTATAGAGGGGGCCGAAATCCCTGATCAAAAAACCTCGAAAATTTAAAAACTCTTAATTTTTGGTTTCAAAACTTAACCGTCTTATAACTTCTTACCAACCGATGAAGCATCTATCAAACCAACATTTAAATAATCTCTTATATGTACTGACTTTGTGTTATGCCGGAAAAGATTGAAATATAAGGAGAATTAAAAAAAAAAAGCGAAAGAATGTAAAAACTAGGGATTATTTCAAGCCATTTTTATCGATTTTTCAAATTTAACCCTCTGTAACTTTCACGGATAAAGTGGGGTAATCCTTAAACATTGCTCAGTGATTGTTCAAGGTCTTGTTTACACAACTGCATTTACAGTTTTTCTAAATTCCAAAAATTGCCGGTTTTTTAAACATTTATTTCAGTTTCACTGAGTTGAAATTTAAAAAAGATTTTGTGATATGTTTCATAACTAAAATTTAAGACAAAACTGTTTATAAACTTATTCCAGAACTGTTACACTAGTTTACAGAGATTTTGATTCACGACTTTTTACATTTATTTTCCATATGAAATCTTGCACTGAATCCGAAAATGAATTCCAAAATTTTCAAAAGAAGAACAGTTTTCAAGATATTGTTTCTTTTTTGTTTAAATTGTAAACGTATTACTTAAAAAAGTGGTTTTACTTAAACAAAAATTTCTCCGACCAAATATGTAGATTTAATTTTTGTTTTAAATTAAAGTATTTAAATGTTTCATCAATTCCATATACAACGTTTTTTAATCTGATTATAGCATAAGAAGCTATTAATCGATATATATACAATTTTGCTTCAATTTTACCGAAATTTGGAAGAATAAAATATAAATTCTATTGTAAATTTCACTTTATTTCATTCAATTTCGCTATTAAAAAAGCATCTAAGTAATTACCTTTAATTTAAAATCAAAAAATATTTAAATCTACCGATTTGATCAAAAGATATTTTTATTCAAGGAAACCCACTTTACAGAAAGTTGAAAATTTTAAAAGTTAGCCATATCTCGTTCTACTATTGAACCTTGTCCGATTTTGCGGGATATTCTTGCCAAAGTTCTGGCCAGGTCTAGCTCTTTTCTTTTGGACTGCATCGTGGTTTCTACAGACGGACGGACATCGCTAGAATGCCTTAGATTTTAAAATGGGTCAATAATAAATAACACGAATTTCACCAAAGAACAACGAAAAAATTTAATTTTCTGACCTTAGGTCTTTTAATGTTCTTTATATTAGCCCGTATATCTTCTATATAAATAAAAATCAATTGTCGTTCGTTGGTAACAGCATCAGTTGAGAACGGCTGGACCGATTTGGACAATTTTTTTATTGAAATGTTCGTCATAGTCCAACTTAGGTTTTTACGTAAAGAAAAATTTACCACGCCCACTTTTACGCCCACTTTTCTCAATTTACCTAAAACCGGAAAACGGCTGCACCGATTTAGGTATTTTTTTATTTAAAGGTTCGTAGTGATCTTATTTAAGTTTGTACTGAAAGAAAAATATTCCACGCCCACTTTTAAGCCCACTTTTTCAATTTATCTAAAATCTGAGAATGGCTGGATCGACTTGACTAAATTTTTTTTAATGAATTTTCATCATACTTTGATTTTTACGAAAAAAGAAACGCTCACTTTGGCTAATTTTTGTTGAAAATGTTCGTCATAATTCACATAAGATTTTTAGGGATAGTGAAATTTCCCACGCCCACTTTTTTCTATGTACCGAAAAAACTATAAGGGCAAACGATTTTTAAGGAAAGAAAAATTGTCCAATCCTACTTTTACGCTCACTTTTCCCGATATATAAATTTTAAATCATGGAACTGGATCAATTTGTCTTATTTTGTTTTTAATGTTCGTCATAGTCCAACTAAGGTTTATCAGAAAGAACAATTTTCCATTTCTACGCCCACTTTTGAATGGATGGACCGAGTTGGTTAAATTCAAATAAGGTTTTTACGGCAAGAAAAGTTTTTCGATATGAATAAAATTTTCTCTATAAAAAAAATTATAAATAGAATAATAAAATATAAATAAAAATCAAAAGTAGTTCGCTGGTAATCGCATCACTTGAGAACTGACCGATTTCGAAATTATTATTTTTTAAATGTTCGTATTATTTTTTTAAAAATGTTCGTCTTAGGTTTTTTCGAAAAAAAAAAAAAAAATAATTACGCCCAATTTTAGGCTTCCTTTTTTCGATATATCTAAAATCGGAGAACAGCTGGATCGATTTGACTTAACATTTTTTTAAATGTTCATCATAGTCCAACTTAGGTTAGAAAATTACAATTTTTCACATCCACTTTTTTTCGATATATCTAAAATAGAAGAACGGCAGGGCCGATTCGGCTATTAGTAGTATTTTTTGACGTTCGTGATTATACAACTAAGGTTTTAATATTTATTGTCCTCCGGTAAATAATTATTGTCCTCCAACACTTCAAAGCCAATATTTTTCGATATCCTTAAAATTTTCAACACTTGAGAACGCCTATACCGATTTGGCTATTTTTTTTTTAAATGTTTGTAATAGTCCCTATAATTGTTCGGAAAGAAAAATTGTCCTCGCACATCGATATATCTAAAATTTATTTTTACTCTAATTTGATCAATTAAAAAAATATTTCTTAATGAATTCTGCTTAAACTTGGTACAAATGATTTTAAATCCTTTGGAATTGTTAACGTATGTAGAAGTTTACCTTCCACAAAAATTTTAACACCTACTTTTGTCTAAATATGTCGACTACTAATGACCGGACCGATTATTTTATGTTAATTATATTTCTAATTAGGTTTTTAAGAAAATATAAATGAGAAGTTTCCTGGAAAAATGGGAAATTCGGGAAAACTATAAAGGTTTGTTTGAACTCAAGACAATAGCTCACGAAAAAAATGAAAATATGCGTAATTTATTTTTGTGTAGTACGTAATGATACTAAAGAAGCTTTAAATTTGTACAGTTCGCAAAGTCGAAGATATTTTTTTTTTTTAGTTCCTCAAATATAATTTGAAGATTATTATCTGCTTAATTGGGTCTTTAAAACCACGCCCATAAATTTTTCTAATCCAAGAAAATTATTAAATTTTTTGCAAGGCTATATATTTGAAGCGAGACGAAATATAACACCGATCTTATACTTGGGCCAGCAACGCGGACCGGGCCAGCTAGTAGTATATATATATGAGGCATTCCATGTCAAATCGGACACTTTGAAATTTTTTTTTTTTAGATTTTCCCAATTTGTTTACAGTTTTTAGTACCCTTCGAAAACTCCTTCGTGGTAAATTTTGAGATTTTTTTGATGACCCGTTCAAAAGATATCGAATTTTTAAAAATTGGTAGTGTGTTCCTTTACTCAAACTTCTTTTACTCATAACTTCTTCAGTAATGGTCCAAATTTCATATTTTTTAAAAAAAAATTTTTTTACGTACTTTTTAAAAAAGAATCCCAAAAAATTCTTAAAAGCGCTCTAGTATGCGATTTTTAAGTTTTAAAATTTAAATCTCATTTTTGAAAATGTTTGTACTCTTCGATTTTTTTGAAATTTTTTTGTGTAAAATTTCTATTGAAACTTTTCTATAGAAAAATGTCTCAGAATCTGAGACTTTTTCTACAGAAAAAATATCTCAGAATCTGAAACTTTTTTTATAGAAAAAATGTCGCAGAATCTGAGACTCTTTCTATAGAAAAAATGTCTCTGAATCTAAAACTTTTTCTTTAGAAAAAAATGTGTCAGAATCTGAGACTTTTTATATTGGCAAAATGTCTCAGAATCTTAGAATTTTTCTACAGAACAGTATCTGAGACTCTTTCAAAGAAAAAATGTCTCAAAATCTAAAACTTGTTTTCTATAGAAAAAGAATCCGATACTGAGAAATTTTTTTTCTACACACAGAAAACAAATTTGCTAATTTCCAACTGAAATTCAGTTGTTGCAACAAAAATTCAGTTGATGAATTTGTATTAAGGTTGTAACAACTGAATATCGGTAGTTACAACTAAATTTTGTTGATACAACTGACTTTTAATAGAAACAACTAAAAAATTCGTTTGCCACAGCGAAATAAAGTAGCAGCAACCGAATTTTGAGTTGATACAACTGAAAAATTCAGTTGGAAATTTATTTTTCTCTGTGTATATATCACAGATTTTAAGACATTTTTTCTTTAGAAAAAGTCTCAGATTCTGAGAAATTTTTTCTATAGAAAGAGTTTCAGATCTTGAGACATTTTTCCTGTAGAAAAAGAGTCAGATTTTGAAACATTTCTCCTATAGAAAAAGTCTCAGATTCTGAGGAGAAAAATTCGTTGTATGGGATCTTAATCAAATGTATTAATACAACATTAAAATGTAACATTTATTAAATATTTTTAGTATTTTGACGTTTAAATTACTATTTTTTTACAAACAATAGACAAAAACAAAAGAACTAAAAAAACATGTTTTTTATTGGAATTTTTTTTTTGTAATTTGGTATAATATTGAAAATATATTAAACACAGCTATGGTTGGGACAACCGGCAATACGGTTGCCATAACCGGAAAATTCCGTTATTTGAGGTTGCTGCAACCGGCATTTGTCGGTTGCCACAACTGTAAATTGTCGGTTGCTACAACCGTATACTTACCGGTTGGCGCCACCTCCATCAGAGGTTGGAACCTTGTACGGTTGAGACAACCGTATTTTGCTGTGAGTGTGGATGTGTTTTGTAGGCTCCAGAGTACAAATGTGTACAAAAAAATTAGACAAATTTGAAGACCCTCTGTCTGATTTAATAAAATCTCTGGTGGAATTCGTATGTTATTTTTTATATATCGTCGGTGCGCCAACCAGAACCGCTATGTGTATTTCAAAGTTTTTTTGAAGAGACTTTAATAACATCTAAATTTGGTACTTTTAAGCTGTTTTTAAAAATTCAAGTTTATGTAAATAGAAAATTTGCAATGTTATTTATGAAAGAAATATTGTTTTAAAGCACCGCGAACTGTCAAATTTAAGCTGATTTGTAAGCCTCTTCAAACAATTTTGAAAAACACATAGCGTTTCTGATTGCCGCATCGACGATATATAATTTCTTAAAGTCGAAACATTTTTCCCCAAGATAATTTTTCAGGTTCCCAGACAAATATCAGTAATTTTTTTTGGATTCTGAAAAAATTTTCACTCTGTAAAACTGTTTTTCTTCTCGTTTGGCTCCTATTACTTTTTCGTTTTCTTCTGTTCGTTTTTTCTTCTTTTCGTTTTCCCCATTTCCACCCCTTAGATCCGCCCCGGAATAGAAAGACAATTTTATTTTGAAATATAAAGAAAATATGAATAACTCTTATATTTAAAAGTTCTCCTAATCTAGGAGCTTAGATTATTCCAACTGCTAAGATTAAGTAGTATTTTTAAGGTCTCATTAACATATTTTAACAAATTATTATTTAATTAGATTTTTTTTATGTACACTCAAAAAAATACGTTAGTATATTTACTAATTTTTTTTTGCTAATGCTAGTTAGCTAAATTTTAGCAAATTTTTAGTTGAGATTAGCATGTTAGCAAAAATTTCTTGTAAACTTCATTTAGCACATTAGCAGTTTTAAACAACCGTTGAACTAATTTCTTTTGCTAAGATTTGAAATTGAGTTGACAACATTTTTACAAGATTTTTTGCTAATATTAGCAAAAATAATGGTAAATTTTTTTTTATTTTCAGAAAACTTAAAATGGCGATATCTCTGAAACTAAGCCAGATAGAGCAAAATGGAGGCCATTTTTGGTTCTTAGAATCTCCATTGTATCGCCGGTCCTCTTCACATGTGTGGACCCTAATGGCCCCTAACATTGGATCCAAAAAAGTTAGCATTCCCGAAAATTTTAAAATGCTCATATCTCGGTTAATATTGCCGACACAACAAAAAGTCCAAAAGCATTTTTGTAGCTCTCAACACATAGAACAAGACCGCAAAATAGTCAAAAGCTCTCCGAGTAATATTTTTGAAGTTATCGAGTTTTTTAATTCTCAAGACCCCAGTGGTCCCCTATAATCACGTATCTCGAAAACTAAGCAAGGTAGAGCAAAACGGACACAAATTTTGGATCAAAAACTATGACGATTTTTATGGAACCCAACTAGGTCTAGGCCCATCGGGGTCTGGACCTATCGGGTCCGAACCCAATGGGGTCCTCAGATGTGTATGAACTAAGTTAAAAAAAAAAAAATTTAGTTAACTAATTATTGGCAAAACATTTTTGCTAACTTTAGCAAAAAAATTGTGGGTTCAAAATCAGCAAATTTTCTTGTAGGTTTACAAGCTTTTTTTGCTAACATTACAGTTTTTTTTTTTTGAGTGTACTGTCCCATGCATTTGTTTTGAGTGTAAAGATTATAAATTAAGCAAGGAGTCATAAAATAGAAGGAGTACTAATGTCATTTTATGATCTTAAAAGTTCAAACATGTTAAATACACCATAAAAATCTCGTAACAAGCGATGTATTTATTCTTACAAATTTATTTAAACTCCCCCTCATTTTATTTAAAAGAGTTTTTTTTTTTGTTTTAATTTTATTGATTTATCAATAAATCTTATTTCTTCTGACTTGTACAAATTTTGATGTTTATCATAAATTTTCTTGAAATTAACTTTGTTCAATGATCTTTGCGTATAAAATTTATATGTTCACATAATATGAATGGGTGGTTGGAATAGCTGAATAAATAATGGTATGATTATATTATAATGTTTATATATTGTTTTATTCCAAATGTACACTAACTCGTCCCTGATAGCACATGTTAATTTAATTTTCAGTTAAACCTTGATATCAATATAAATTTTCTTTATGTACGAGTTAGATTACTATAAAAATAAAAATAAAATTAGAAGAAAAGAAAAAACATTGAAAAACCCGGCCATGTTTTTCTTAAAATTGTGGACTATCGAAAATATCCCAGCAAAACCTTGGTAATGGATCGTGATTATATGATACTATATTTAAAAAATGGGTTATTTTAGCTCGAGGCACTTTTTCTTTACTTGGGAACATAATTTGTGCACATCAAGCATGTGTTTTTTATTATTGTTCCTCTTAACCCTAAAGATGCTATCCAGTGGATGGCAAAATATTGGGAAATAATTTTTTAATAAATAAAAAAATTATCTTGAGCTCAATTAATTTTTTACATTAAAAAAACATTATTTTTCTGTTTCAAATTTATTTATTTCGGCAAATTTTTGCATGACTTAACCGACTTGGGAGTGGGAGCGGGATTTACTACGGACGTCTGTGATATACGGAAATCTTTTAATCTACCTTAGAGCTGTAGCATATTCCAGGCTGAAATAGTTGCTATTAATAAGGCAGCCTTACAGTTTCTTGGAGAATCGGAGAGAGTAATAAACTTTTACGTCGACAGCCAAGCTGCACTAAAAGCTCTAAGAGGCTTTTGTATTAAATCAAAAGTCGTCTTTGAGTGCTACGAGAATCTTCAAAAACGATCCAGCAATAACCTCGTCTCTCTAATATGGGTTCCAGGACATAAGGGAGTAGAAGGGAACGAGAAGGCTAATGAGCTTGCAAAACTGGGTGCAGATGAGGTAGGGGACTTTGTTCATATTGATCCCCAATGCAGCACTACAGATCGAGAAGTGATTGTCTGTGTATTTCCATGGCGAACAGGAAATGGCGAGAGTTAAGTACAAGCAGAATTACCAGAATAATCTGGCCGCGTTACGACCTCAAAAGAACTCGCTACCTACTTTCTCTCAACAGAAGAGAATGTCGTTAACTCACGGGAGTGGTCACGGGACACTGCCTAATTGCTTTCCACGCAAGAATAATTGGATCATCTCTGATTCCAATTGTAGAAGATGTGATGAACCGAATACGGATGAAACAGTTGAACATATCCTGTGCAAATGCCCCGCATTGGCCAGACATCGCAAACAAATTTTAGGCAAAGCTGAACTCGAGAATCTGGAGGAAATCGCAGTTATGGACCTTATGCGCGTTAAATTGTTTGCAACATGGACTAACGCGTTTTATCCACGTCGTTGAAGGAACATGTGGTATTGCTATGGACCAGCCGGTCTATGCGAGGGGTTCAAAATTTTGAGCTCCGTCACCCCTAACATAACCTAACCTAACCGACTTTATAATCGTGTCAAACTAAGAGATGATACAAGATTTTCACTGTGCTAAAAAAATAACAAAATCGAATATACATTTCAAATGAGCTAGTGGAGATTGTAGGTCGCATTGAAAAAGTCACAAAAATGCCTATAAAACTATCCAGGCACCCTCAAATTTTAAAGTTATTGTCAAAAACCTTTTTTTTGGACTTTTCAATTTTTGAACTGTTTTGTATAGAAGAACGATAGTACTTTTTATGTATGTGAATTGGTCTATAATTATAAGAAATATATGTTTTGATTTTTTTTTTATAATTTCTTATTTTTCTGTAATATTTTTAAAATTGTTCGAGTTTATCGATTTTTAGCATTTTTTAAACTTATAGAAAAAAGATTTAAAACTTGTAGAAAAGCATTTTTTTCATGATTTTTTTATTCTGTTTTTTAATAAAATTGTTTAATTTTTTTTTTCAAAAGAATGTATTCCCGGTGAAAAAAGTTCGTATATGGAAACATATACGAGGATATATGAGGAGTCGCAGAACAAAACGTACTTTTTTGCATTTTTTGACAAATTGATTTTTTGTTCTTTTTATATTATTTGGTTCGAAATCTATCAGGAAAAATGTTCATAGCGTGAATTATTTTTGTTTTTCATCAAGAAAATGGATTCCTTAAAAATTGGTGTGTAACAAAACGTACTTTTTTGATTTTTTTTATCAAAACGTACTTTTTTCATTGTATTTCATATGCAAGACTTTTCATAATTTTATAATATGGCATTTTACTCTTATATTCCATATATACCCAGGCAGAAATTACGACTCTTCTAAAAATACAATACCATTATAACATTGGATATACAAAAATACGACTTTAAAAATTTAATACCTTGAAAACAAAAAATTCAATACCATTACAACATTGGATTTTAAAAGAACCAACGTTACATAAGAGTTTATAATAATTATCCGAAAAGGTTTACTATGGTAAACTTTTACAAAATTTCTGACTTTATTTCATTTAATTATTTCTTTATACCATTTTTTTACAATAACAAATATTTTTATACCCTCCACTTAGTGATAGAGGGTATATATAAGTTTGTCATTCTGTTTGTAACTCATCGAAATATCGGTCTGGGACCCCATAAAGTATATATATTCATGATGCCCGATCGATTTTAAGACATTCTAGCGGTGTCCGTCTGTCCGTCTGTCCGTCTGTCTGTCTGTTGAAAATGCTCTCGCGGACAAAATATTGCACAGAGATGACTGAAACTTAACATATATATTGGAAGTTCTCCCGAGAAGTTTGGTATTGCATTTGAGCGATATCGGTTCAGCGGTTCAAAAGTTATGAACGGAAATGTAAGCATACCTCAAAATTTTCAGTACATTCAACATAACCTAAAAATACAAAATGCTTTAATTCGGCTTCTGGTTGACAGATGTGAACATAATTGAACACCAAATGGTATTTAAACAAGTACGAACATATTTTTTGACAAAAAAAGAAAAAATCGCGGATTTTTTTTTTACCAAAATTTTTTTCGCGGAAATTTTTTTAAAATTTTTTTTTTTTTCAAAAGTATTTTCCTTTTAAATAAAGTTGTTTGCAATAATCTTTTTGAAATTGTGGAGGGTATCACTACATTCGGCAAGGCCGAATTTAACTTTTTTACTTGTTTTTGTGTAAAAATGTCACTGCATTTGTTTTTTATTATAATAAATATTTCATATTTCATATATGAAATATGCAAGGTGAATAAGGGTTCTATAGTCGAAAAGTCGATTAATTGACTTTTTATAAAAAAACGAAATGGACTTTTAATGTCGACTTTTATTTTTTTCACTTGTTGGCAGAAAAAAAATCTTCGTAAAAAAAAATACCGAAAATACTCAAATGACAGCGGAGTAACGAGTTTAATTACAACTTAAAATTGTGATTGAAATTGTCTTTCTTGTATTAGAAAGATACATAAAGTTATATATTTATGATCAGTGATCGATTCTAAGACATTCTAGCGATGTCCGTCCGTCTGTCTGTCCGCCTGTCTGTACGTCCGTCTGTAGTTAACACGATGCAGTAAAAAAAAAAGAGCTAGACTCCCAAAATTTTGTTTCTATGCAGGTTAAGTTCGTAAATCAGCAAAATCAGACGAGGGGAAAAAAGTTCCCTCTTGAAGAACTTAACCAACCTCTGAAAAATACCATCTTTTTACATGATTTTTTGTGTTTTTGTTTAACAAATGCAACATTTTTATGCTACAAGAAGTTCAAAGTCCTGCATTTGGACCTAGAGCAGCGGTTACCAACCTATGGTACGCGTACCACTAGGGGGTACGCAAACTGTCCGTGGGGGTACCCGAAATTTTAGTTATTTTTTGCTTACAATTGAAAAAAAAAACACACTTTTTCAAAAAATGTTCACTATCTTTTTACTCAAAGTTGATCGGGAGTCATTAAAACATATTGTTAAAAATTCAAGTTTTCAATGCACCCTCCAAAAATGTATGGAACATCTTTACACAAAACTTAGCATTACTCATTAACTTTTTGATCGATTTTTATATTTTTTGAGGTTTTGAAAAGTTACTGTACCATACTTTTTACAAAAATAGAATATTTTAATATGTGTTTCTTTTAACTTAAAGGATCATATCTCAGCCAATTTTAAACCGATTTTCAATGTTATTGTTTTGTTTAAGAGGCATCATATCTTTCACACAAAATGGAAAATTTGATATAAAACCAAGTTATATACTATTAATTAAGTTTTTGGCCGCTGTTCCTAAGAAGTGATTGGCATAAAAAATGTGAAAAGTAATATTTCCGAAACTTTTTGGTGTTCTAGATTTCACTTCCAAATAATTTTATTCGTTTTGTTTCAAAAATTCGATGTAAACATCGAATGAATACGTAAAAAAGATAGCGCCGAATTTGATTTTGAGTGATTTGCATAAAGGCATGTGAATTAAAAAGTTGAGAAACACAGAACAGGGACCTCTACTCACATTTTCTAATAAAACAAGTACTAAACGAAGTGATCGAGAACAACTATGAGTATTTCCGTACTCTATGGACTCCAATCAACCCGAATTTTTATTTGAGAATCTCAGCATATTTTTTTTGTTCACTTTTGAAGCACTGTGTATAAGTTTCATAAAGAAGTAAAAGTAATACAATTATTTAAACATAACAACATAATTTGTTTTAAATTTTTAACAATATTAATATGTGAAGTATTTTGACAAAAAAAAATTTTGGGGGTACGCGGCTGATAATATTTAAAATTAGGGGTACGCGTACCAAAAAGGTTGGTAACCGCTGACCTAGAGGCGTTTTTTTTTTAATTTTCGAAAATTGACATTCGAATTTTTAGAAAAGTCGAATTTTTGTTGCGACTGTATAACCCGGATATTAAAAAAAAATATTTTGAACAATTTCTATTTATTTAAAACTATTTTTATACAGTAGAATCTCGCAAATTAGAACCACTTTGTTCCTCGGGTAATTCTAATTTCTGAAAAGTTCTAATTTCTGGACATTTTTTTTTTCAAAGAAAATTATAAATAATAATAATAAAAACAGTTACGACTGCTTTATTTTAACACAAAACCATTTTTTTGTTAATATTAAATTACTATAACACATTAAATTTGTAGAAAACACTTTTATGGGCTTTGAAATTGGAAATAATAGGCGTTACATCGATTATATCATCGTCACTGCTATTTGATCAGTCATTAAACCCATCTTCATTTAATTTTTCGATTCTCTTACACTTATGGAATTGTGAAAATAAAAACAAAAAAAAGTCCAGAAATAAGAACCACTGGTTCTAATTTTAGAGCGGTTACTACATACAATTCGGGTTTTCCCCTATTTAGTTTAAAAAAAAACTATAAAAAAAATATTTTGTAGTGTAAATAAAAACAAAAAAAAAAATAAAACTTCCAGAAATTAGAACCACAGGTTCTAATTTTAGAGCGTTCAATACATTAAAATTGCCGGTTCTAATTTCTGGACAGATCTAATTTGTGAGAGTTCTAATTTGTGAGATTCTACTGTATACTGTATTTTCTAATATAAAAAACCCCAAAATAGCGCCAAAAATATGTCGAAATAACGTTATCCAGTGTTGTCTTTGAACACCATCCTAAGGTCATAAACTTATTATTACAATGTAATTTTAATCCAGTAAATTTGATTTTTTGGTGTTGTGACGACGTCGGAAACAAAAGTCAGGCGATTGTTTTTTGGCGTTATCATTTCAATGTTATAGTAACACCATAAATTTTGTAAATAGGATCTCACTTTGGTGTTGGAATGCCCTCCGCCAACTCTATTCTGACGTTATTCCGATTGCATTTTTCTGTCTGGGTATATATAAATGACCACCAAGATTTTTTTAAGCATTCTTGCAGGCCAGTGAAGGATTTCCCCCTTATTCTTGTTATTGGTCTATTTACACCTCACAACTACAGTATGGGGGTACATTAACTTTGCCAATTCGTGTGTAACGTATCTAAATATGGGCCAATTAGGCTCTTTTATAGTTTTTAATAAATAAGAAAATTTTTAAAACACTCGACCAAAATAGTATCGGCTAAAAAAATACGCACATCAAAACGTCGTTTTTAAATTATTTTTAAACAAAACGTACTTTTTTCACTATTTTTTAACAAAACGTACTTTTTCCAAAGTAAAAGTGGTTTAATATTAAACATCCTTAATATATAATGTGGTGACTTATGGCAGTTTGATACATCTCTTGATAAGCAAAAAACTTGTTACCATATTCAGGTTCATGCAGTTTTTCAAAGAGGCGAAATAAATAAACCTCAATTTCCCAAAAAATTTTAAAATGCGAAAAAGTACGTTTTGTTCTGCGGCTCCTCATATGGATTCATATATGAAGATATATGACTATAGGTTAGGTTAGGTTGTAAGTGGCTGCTGACGTTTTTACTTCAACACACGTAGACTCTGAGGTCCATTGTGATACCACGGGACCGTAATAGGTTTCCCTACTAGTCCCTGTCGTTAAACCATTTTGAGCTTCTTATAAAACTCCTTAGATGTTGAATTTTGACATCCGACAAATCAGAAAGATCGTACAGCTCCCTAGATCCCAGTGAAGCAAGTCTCTGACCAGAAAGTGCCGGGCAATGGCAAATAAAGTGTTCGATAGTTTCCAACTCCTCTTCGTCCATGCAACTTCGGCAAAAGTCATTCGACGGCACATTTAACCGCTCTGCGTGCTTCCCTATAAGACAGTGTCCGGTAATTATAGAAACCACCGTCGAAATCTCTCCTCTTGGAAGCGATATCAGCTCACTTGTGCGCCCCTGATTAAGAGAAGGCCAAATCAGTCGTGTTGTCTCACACGTCCATCCATTTGCCCATCTTTGATTAGTCTCCGTCGCAGAACAAAGCCGTAGGTTTTGCTTGCAAGTTTCTAGAGGCATACCAACACATTCCAATTCTGTTGGAACCTGTAAGGTAGTTCCTAGTCTTGCAAGCTCATCGGCTTTGCAATTCCCTGGAATGTCTCTGTGCCCTGGGACCCATATGAGTCGTATGTCAAACTGCTTGGCCATCTCATTTAAAGACGTGCGGCAGTTAAGGGCAGATCTTGTTTTCAGAAACATTGAATCCAGGGACTTGACCGCGGCTTGACTGTCAGTATAGATGTTGACTGCGGTTGTAGACAAGACATTGTTGCTCAACCAGTCAGCCACTTCTTTTATTGCCAGCATCTCTGCCTGGTACACACTGCAATGATCTGGCAATCTACGAGCCAGGCTCAACCCAAGCTCTTCCGAATAGACTCCAAAGCCCACTTGTTCGTGCAGCCTCGATCCATCTGTGTAAAAATTTATGGTAGCTCCACTACCCGGAGTATCCCCCATCCAAGACTCCCTGGATGGTATCATAGTGGTAAAGTGGCGCTCAAGGAGGCTCAAAGAGGGAGCACAGTCCACATTTTGTGGTATTGTTATCTTTTTCAAGATCGCGCTATGACCACAATCACTGCTCCTCCATTGCAGCGTGCTATTAAGTCGAATTGCCGACGCAGCCGCATACTGCCTACCCAATATGTCCAAGGGTATCAGGTGAAGGAGGATTTCTAATGCAGCCGTAGGTGTAGTACGAAGAGCACCAGTGATGCACATTGACGCCATTCTCTGTACCTTCGTGATAAAGACAAAGTTCGCTTTTGTTTCTAAAGCAGGCCACCAGACAATGATTCCATACAGCAAAATTGGGCGCACCACTGCTGTATAGATCCAATGAACGACTTGAGGGCTAAAACCCCATCGTTTTCCAATGGCCCTTTTACAGGAATACAAAGCAATCGTTGCTTTTCTCACCCGTTCCTCAATATTACGCCTGAAATTCAGCTTCCTATCTAGAAATACTCCAAGATACTTGGCTCCATCTGAGAAGGTGATTTCAGTACCGTCCAGAGAAATAGGATCAAAAGCAGGAATCTTATTTTTCCTTGTAAACAAAACAAGCTCTGTTTTACTAGGATTAACTCCTAGACCACAGTCTCTTGCCCATTTAGACAGATCTTTCAGAGAACCCTGAAGAATGTCCCGCAATGTTGGCAGATGCTTCCCCTTTACCGCTATCGCGACATCGTCAGCATATGCGACAACATGACAGCCACGTGCTTCTAGAGATAGTAGCATTGAATTCAGTGCCAGGTTCCAAAGAAGCGGCGAAAGAACACCTCCTTGTGGTGTGCCCCTATTGACAAATCGAGATATGACGGACGCTCCCAATTCAGACGTTATACGTCTATTGGCAAGTAGGCTTTCCACCATTAAAACGATTTCACGCTTTACTCCCAGACCAGACAATGCCAATATTATCGATTCTGGGACGACATTATTAAAAGCCCCCTCAATATCAAGAAAGGCCACCATAGTGTACTCCTTTACCGAAAGCGATCTCTCGATGGTACCAACGAGCTCATGAAGAGCTGTTTCCGTTGATCGTCCCTTGCTGTATGCATGTTGCTTTGTCGAAAGCAACCTCGGGTCAATCACTCTACGCAAATATGAGTCTATCATTCGTTCCATTGTCTTTAACAAAAAAGAAGACAGACTAATTGGTCTGAAATCCTTCGGAGCTGTGTGGGAACTTTTCCCAGCCTTCGGGATAAATACGACTCTGGTATCCCTCCATTTTAAAGGAATATAAGACCAGTTGATGCATGCTGTGTGTAGATTATACAGTAACGGGGCTATATAGTCCAACACTTGCTGCAACTCAGCCGGGATTATACCATCAGGTCCCGGGGATTTATAGGGCCTGAAGCTTTTTATCGCCCAGATTAATGTTGGCATATTTATTATTTCCGAAGCAATTTCAGATGCTTGGGCGTCAGAACGTTCCAAAGCTTGAAACGGCGTCATGGAATTGCCCGGAAAATGCGTGTTTAAAAGGAGATCCAGCGACTTTCCACTGGAGGAAGACCACACCCCATTAGGATCTTTCAGGTATCCTAGGGTGCAAGGAGAAGAAGCCAGAACCTTGCGCAGCCTGGATGCCTCAGAAACGTCTTCTATGTTTCCACAGAAGTTTTTCCAAGAATCACATTTTGCATTTCTGATCATCTTTTTATAACTCTTAAGTTGCAGACTGTATGCAGACCAGTCCTCGTCCGCTCTTGAAAATTTAGCCTTATTAAAGAGCTTTCTGCAGGAATCTCTGCTCGTCTGCAACTCATTTGACCACCAAGGTGGCTTTTTTTCCCTCTAGGCTTTGCAGAAGGGCAAGACGCATCCAGGCACCTATTACGTAAAGTGAACCCATATGTAAATATATGGCATATATGTAAATATATGAACATATTTGTGCGCATATATGATCATATATGCTTCATATATGTACATGTATGCCATATATTTACATATGGGTTCACTTTACGTATATGGACGTATATGATTCAAACATAATTATGTATGCCCACACATATGTTCATATATGTATATTAGACTGCCCAGAAAAAAAGCGAAGTTTTTATTTTCTTGGGGGATACCTGCAAATTTTGTTCCTTTTTGTGCAAAAAAATTTCTGTTTTTTTTTGGGATTTTTAAAATAATATCTAGAGGTCGCGATCTCGCGTTTTATAACGATTTATTTTTTTTGAGTTTTTTATTATTTTAAATTGTTAAATATGATTAATATGATAAAATATTAATAATTTCAGACAAAAAAAAAATTAAATTAAAAATAAAAAATCTCGCTCATTCCATGAGATGTCTCCCAGCATCTAATCAAATGATCTTTAATTTATTTCAAATTTTGCACACATGAACACTATGAAGCTATTAAAATAAATCAGTTGTTAGTTCCGAGAAAATCCGTGAATTCGCGAATATATTCGCGTTCGCGAATTCGTGGATTTTCGCGAAACTAAAAACGAATTTATTTTAATTGCTCCATAGTGTACCTGTGTGCGAAATTTCAAATAAATTAAAGAACATTTTATTAGATGCTGGGAGACATCTCATGGAATGAGCGATATTTAATTTTTAATTTAATTTTTTTTTTGTCTGAAATTATTAATAATTTATCATATTAATCATATTTAACAATTTAAAATAATAAAAAACTCAAAAAAAATAAATCGTTATAAAACGCGAGATCGCGACCTCTAGATATTATTTTAAAAATCCCAAAAAAAATTTTTTGCACAAAAAGGAACAAAATTTGCAGGTATCCCCCAAGAAAATAACAACTTTGTTTTTTTCTGGGCAGTCTAATGTATATATGTGTTCATATATGGTTCATATATGATCATATATCTTCATATATGAATCCATATATCCTCGTATATGTGTCCATATACGAACTTTTTTCACCGGGTTCTTAAAAAAAAAATATTAATCTGCTGATTTCTCTTATTTTCTAAAACTAAATGACAAAAAAATTAGTTAAATATAACTTTCAGCAAAAAGATCTGATAAAAGTTTGCTAATTTAAATTAATTTTTTTTTTACAGATTTTTTTACAGATTTTATGACGGAGTTATTCTGTTTGTAAACAATTTTTCTCGAACTATTGTTGAAAAATCGGATTTTTGATGTTTTTAAAACTTTTCCAACATTTTTTTCAAAAAAAAGTATCACTGTTTTTTCTCGTCTGACAAAAGTTAATCGATGATTTTTTTATTCTTTTTAATCTCTTACAATATACAAATCTTATGTTGCACAGTGTAATTCAGGAAAGTTTTAATGTTATTTAGTTTTATATTAAAACAATTTTAAAAGTAATTGAATATGTTTTTTTGTAGTAAAATTTTTATCTAACAAGGGAAGTATCTCAACCCTTATGAACCGATTTGCCTGAAACTTAAAATATATACAAAAGAGACGATTTTAAGGTTGGGGTGTCTCGGCTTATCGGCCATATCAGTGTTTAAAAATTTCGTAGTCCCCTTATGAAACAATGTGGACCTTCGGGAAAATTTCGATAACTCCAGAACTAACAGGAATATCGTCTAGCCCAAAAATACGTGTCGACTTAAATTTAATAAAGATTATTTCATATTCATATGGATATCGTAGGTATATATCTTCATATAGGTACCACCCAAAATTTACACATTTTCATGAAAAAAAATATTTTACAAAGCCGAATTTTTACAAGGTTATGCTACCGTTGGATAGGCATTAAAAAAATCCTTTCTTCTCATATGTAAACATCATATAGTTTCTTAGAAAGAAATGGCTGAAAAATCCTAAAAACGATTTTTTCGAAATTTTTTGACCCATTTTTTGAACCTCTAAATCCCCGATATGGCCGATAAGCCGAGACACCCCAACCTTAGAATTGTCTCTTTTTTATATATTTCACGTTTCGTGCAAATCGGTTCATAAGGGTTGAGATACTTCCCTTGTAAGGAATTTTTGTTAATATTTTGTTTTTTTTCTGTGCCAGAACCGAAATAAAATTTGGCACTTTATTGTTTGATTTCATTTTTAAATTTCAATTTACAATTTTCTAACAACCAGACATGTCTGAGTAAGATTTTTTTCACACCAAATATATTAAAATTTTAATAGGAGTATTTCGCAAAAAAAACTTAATGAAATTATTTTTTATTTTTTTAAGATTTTTTAAGTTATTTCACAGAAATGTGGCAAATAAAAAGTTCAAGCTATTAAATAATATAATGACAGAATTATAAAAAAGAAAAACAAAAATAAAATACAATACAATATTTTATTATGTCATTTAGCGGCACCCCAAAAGTTGTTTATATTAGAAAAATAGAAAATATGTATTCAAAAATTTAAAATTTTAAATATTGAAAATTTTAACATTAAACATGGTTAATACCAAAAATATGGCACGCGAATGTTTTAATGTTTTCTTCTATTTATACGTATTTTAACAAAAAAATGTGTTTCATATCTTTTGAAATCGATGAATGTGTGCCAAAAAAATTTTTAAAATTATGTATGTAAATTAAAATTATTTTAAAAATCTTACTAAATTTTGAAAATATAAAATACTTGTTTTACATAAATTTAGCATGAATGAAATTTTTTGTTGTTTGTAAACACTTAAAGTGTTGTAAGTAATTAATTTTGTTTGTTTAAACCAAAAAAAAAAAAAAAAACATTTTTTCTTTAGTGAAATATATCCGAAATCATTAAAAAGACTATTTCAAGGCCGGCAACTTCTAATACATTTTTTTATAGAAAAAATTTTTCAGAATCTATAATTTTTTTTATACAAAAAATGTTTTAGAACCTAAGATTTTTTGTAGAAAAAATATCTAAGAATCTGATACTTTTTTATAAAAAAAAATCGGAGACATTTTCTATAAAAAAGTCTCAGAATCTGAGAGTTATTTTTTTATAGAAAAAATGTTTCAAAATCTTAAAATTTTTTTTTGTTAAAAAAATTTATCAAAATCAAAGACTTTTTTTAGAAAAAAATGTCTCAGAATCTGAAACCTTTTTTATAGAAAAATCTGTCAGAATGTTATACTTTTTTTATAGAAAAAAATGTTTCAGAATATGAGACTTTTATTATAGAAAAAAATTTACCAGAATCTGAAAGTTTTTATACCCTCCACTTAGTGATAGAGGGTATATATAAGTTTGTCATTCCGTTTGTAACTCATCGAAATATCGGTCTGGGACCCCATAAAGTATATATATTCATGATGCCCGATCGATTTTAAGACATTCTAGCGATGTCCGTCTGTCCGTCTGTCTGTCTGTCTGTCTGTGGAAAATGCTCTCGCGGACAAAATATTGCACAGAGATGACTGAAACTTAACATAAATATTGGAAGTTCTCCCGAGAAGTTTGGTATTGCATTTGAGCGATATCGGTTCAGCGGTTCAAAAGTTATGAACGAAAATGTAAGCACACCTCAAAAATTTCAGTACATTCAACATAACCTAAAAATACAAAATGCTTTAATTCGGCTTCTGGATGACATATGTGAACATAATTGAACACCAAATGGTATTTAAACAAGTACGAACATATTTTTTGACAAAAAAAAGAAAAAAATCGCGGATTTTTTTTTATCATTTTTTTTTTCGCGGAAATTTTTTTCAAATTTTTTTTTTTTCAAAAGTAATTTCCTTTTAAATAAAGTTGTTTGCAATTATCTTTGTGAAATTGTGGAGGGTATCACTACATTCGGCAAGGCCGAATTTAACTTTTTTACTTGTTTTTAATAAAGTAGTCTTATTGCACAGTGACTCAAAATCGAACTTTTAGAATGGGATGAATTGGATGAAACCAAAAGCAAATGAAAGTTGAAATTTTACACACAAAAAAACCCCACAAGGATTTTTTTTAGTTCCGTGCTAATTTTTTTTACACGCATTTGAAGTTGGTGATTTTAAAATATTTCAAGTTTGTTTTTACTAAAATTTTTGATAATAACATTTTTTATAGAAAAAGTTTGATAACAACATTTTTTTATTGAAAATTTTTGATAACACTATTTTTCTAAAGAAAATTTTTGATAACAAAATTTTTCTATAGAAAATTTTTAATAACAAAATTTTTCTTTAGAAAATTTTTGATATTAACATTTGCTATAAAAAACTTTTTTTTCTCGAAAATGTTTAATAACAAATTTGTTTAAAGAAAATTTTTAATACCAAAATTTTTTTTATATACAATTACACTGCGGAACACAAAAAAATAAACAAGAGTTATTAGTAATGCATTATTTTTCACTTGAAAATAATACGTTGTGGAACAAATGTTTGGTAAGACATCATAAAATAATGCTACAAATAAGTTGTATGCATTACCTGGTAATGTGTTATATAATCACTACCCATTACCAAAGTTTTGCTGGGATGCCATACAATTTAAAAATCATTAACTTTGCAAATTTTTTTGTTGAAAAACTGGCTCGAAATCAGCAAATCTTTACCGACATTTTGCAAGAAAACTGTACCATACATCGAAAAACGGAGTACGCCATTCGAATCAGCATGTCTCAAATATATTGAAACGTTGGTCACACCTCTTGTTTTCTAAAATAGTGGTCAGTTTTGTCACGCTGTGTTATTAATAAGAAATTTTTTTTATAGAAAATTTTTAACCATTTTTCTAAAGAACATTTCTAATAACAACATTTTTGATGACAAAATTTTTCAATAGAACATTTTTAAATACTTAGGCCCTTATTCATATTCAAATTTGAACACTTTATAACAGGTTTATAAAACAGATTTCCATACAAAATTCGTTTTATAAACCTGTTATAAGTTTTGAAATTTCAATATGAATAAGGGGTTTAATATTTCTCTAGAAAATTTTTTACAATTTTTTTTATACAAAATTTTTAATAATAAAATTTTTCTATGGAAAATTTTTAATAGCAACATTTTTCTATAGAACATTTCTATAGAAAATTTTTGATAACAAAATTTTTCTATAGAAAATTTTTGATAACTAAATATTTCTCTACAAAATTTTAGAAAATTTTTTTAAACTAAATTTTCAATAAAAAATTTTTCTATAGAAAATTTTTGATAAGAAAATTTTTCTATTGAAAATTTTAGTTGTCAAAATATTTTCTATAGATAAATTTTGTTATCAAAAATTTTCTACAGAAAAATGTTTCTATTAAAAATTTTCTATAGAAAAATTTTGTTATTAAAAGTTGTGCATAAAAAATTTTGGTATCAAAAATCTTATATAAAATATTTTGTTGTTAAACACTTTTGAGAGAAAAATTTTGTTATTAAAAATTTTCTATAGCAAATGTTAATATCAAAAATTTTCTAGAGAAAAATTTTGTTATTAAAAATTTAATATAGAAAAATTTTGTTATCCAAAATTTTTTATAGAAAAATGTTGTTATTAAAAATTTTTTATAGAAAAATGTTGTTATTAAAAATTTTTTATAGAAACATTTTGTTATCAAAAATTTTCTATAGAAAAAGATTAAATCAAAAATTTTTAATAGAAAATTGTGTTATAAAAAATTTTCTATAGCAAAATTTTGTTATCAAAAATCTATAGAAAATTTATGCAATAAAAATTTTTTTATAAAAAAAATTTTATTATAAAAAAATTTTTATTAAAAGATTTTGTTAGCAAAAATTTTTATCGAAAAATGTTTTTATCAAACATTTTTTGTAGAAAAATTTTGTTTTCAAAAACTTTCTATAGAACTTGTTGTCAAAAATTTTATATAGAAAATGTTCTCAAAAACTTTCTATAGAAATTGTTATCAAAAATTTTATATAGAAGAATTAGTTATTAAAAATTTTGTATCGAAAAATTTTGTTATCAAAAATTTTTTATCAAAAAATTTTGTTATCAAAAATTTTCTATAGAATTTTTTTTATATCAAAAATTTTCTATAGAAAAATTTTGTTGTCAATAATTTTCAGTAGAAAAATTTTTTTGTCAAAAATTTTCTATTAAAAAATTTTGTTATCATAAATTTTCTATAGAATAATTTATTTATCAAAAATTTTTATCGCAAAATGTATTTATCAAAAATTTTTATCGAAAAATTCTGTTATCAAAAATTTTCTATAGAAAAATTTTTTTGTCAAAAAATTTTCTACAGAAAACTTTTGTTATCATAATTTTTCTATAAAAAAATTTATTTATCAAAAATTTTTCTATAGAAAAATTTATTTTTCAAAAATTTTTTATCGAAAAATCTATTTATCAAAAATTTTCTTGCGAAAAATTTTATCATCAACAATTTTCTAAAACTTCTCTATAAAGAAATTTTGTTATAACAAATTTTCTATTGAAAAATTTTGTTATCAAAAACTTTCTATAGAAATTGTTATCAAAAATTTTCTATAGAAAAATTTGGTTATCAAAAATTTATTTATGAAAAGTTTTCTATAGAAAAATGTTTAAATAATGAAAAAATATTGTATTAGAAATCCAATTTACTTTTTTTTTGGCCGTACATTTCTTATATTGCTTAATTTTGATCCTTGCCAAATGCTGCCTGCCATTAATTAATACTCCTCGTACATTGTTGTCAAAGATTTACTACATGAAGTTTACAAAAAATCTAGACGCCACAAATCTTGTCTAAATATGAAATTTTTTTTGTCAATAATTTTGTTATCATAAATTTTCTATAGAAAAATATATGTATCAAAAAATTTTATCGAAAGATTCTGTTATCAAAAATTGTTTATAGAAATTTTTTTTGTTAAAAATTTTGTTATCATAAATTTTCTATAGAAAAATGTATTTATCAAAAATTTTTTATCGAAAAATTTTATTATCAAAAATTTTCCACAAAAAAAAATTTGTTATTAAAAATTTCTATAGAAAAATGTTGTTATCAAAAATTTTCTATAGAACAATTCTGTTATCAAAAATTTTCTATTGAAAAATTTTGTTATCAAACATTTTCTATTAAAAATTTTGTTATCAAAAATTTTCTGTGAAAAATTTTGCTATTAAACATTTTCTATTAAAAATTTTGTTATCAAACTTTTTCTCTACAAAAATTTGTTATCAAAAATTTTCTTTAAAAAAATTTTGATATCAAAAATTTTCTATAAAAAAATTTTGATATCAAAAATTTTCTATAAAAAAATTTTAATATCAAAAATTTTCTATAAAAAAATTTTGTTATCAAAAATTTTCTGTAGAAACATTTTTTTTATCAAAAATTTCAGAAAAAAATTTTTATCAACAATTTTATTATTAAAAATTTTCTATAGAAAAATTCTGTTAGTAAAAGTTTTCTATAGAAAAATTTTGTTATCAAAAATTTTCTATAGAAAAATTTTGTTGTCAAAAATTTTGTTTAAAAAAATTTGTTATCAAAAATTTTCTATAGAAAAATGTTGTTATCAAAAAATGTCAGGGTTGGCAACCGAAACGAATAACGGTATCGGTAACGGTATTGGTATTACATATTTTTTATATCGGTAACGGTAAAGGTAACGGTATTTTTGATTATTTAGGTAACGGTTAACCGTTACCAAAACAACGATACCGGTACGTACCGGTATTATGAATAAAATTTACCCAACATGTTAAAAATTCACAAATTTTTTAAAAATACGTAAAAACTGAAAAATGTTGTGCATTTCAACATATAATTATATAGAAGTACTTAATACTTTAATTAATTAACACAGAATTAAATTAAAATACTCACGCAATATTGTAATTCAGCAAATAAATCATTGATTTTTTACGTGTTTATAAGATTTCTCTGCCCAATCAGCAGTAATATCTGAACTTTGAGCCATTTAAGAAATCTGATTGTTTTAGCAGAGTCTGCAGAAAAATATGTCAAGACCACAAATAAATCTGCGGCTTTAAGTTGAAAAATCTTCTGATTTCAAATAAACAGCCTGAACATCGAAATTATATTTTATTAAAGTAAAAAATACTTATTTTTGTTAAAAACTGTTTAAAAAAGCGAAGTTTTTCATTTCAATAAACTTTTCAAATTTTTTTCATTTTGTTTTTTTCAAGAAAATACTCTTACAAACAAGACAATTACTGTAAAATTATTAAAATAATCAGCTGATTCTTTCACATTTGATTAATTTTTAGTTTTAATCATTTAAACAAAAATTAAAAAAAATGCCAACAAATTTTTTGGTAAAATTACAATATAATCTGCTAAAATTTTAACAAAAATATTTTTTAAAATAAGCAAACAGAGTCAGTAAAAACATAGAAAAATGTCTGTTATTTTTTAGAGCTTAATGACAGAGAATTAAGTTAAAAGTATTCATTATAGCAGAAAAATCTGGTAAAAGCTTTCTAATTCAAACTGAAAGTTGTTTTACAGATTTTCCGACAGAGTTTTTCTTCAGACTGTACGACTCTCCACGCTTACCTGCGTGGATGACAACGCCAGCAAAACTTGAGCAAATCAGGTTTGTCGTGGCACTCACTTTTCTCTTCAGAAATTTTTAGGTAAATAGCAAATGTGATCATTGGTTGGACCGATTTCCACATAATTTAGAAAATTGTGAATGTGATCATTGGTTGGACAGACTTTTTCATTGTTTTTGCCCAAATGACAATCCGGTTTACAATGAACAAAAATTTAATTTTTTTACCAACATTAGGAATATTTTAATTTGATTTTTATCTGCAAAAAAATAAAAAAATTAATATTAAGACAACCGAAACAAAACCGATATAATACCGGTAAAAATCCGAATAAAGGTAATGGTTTTTAATCGGTAACGATATTTAAAATTTTTTATTTCGGTATTGGTAACGGTAACGGTAGTCAATATTAAAGGGTTTTTAATCGGTAACGGTATTGAAAGGGTAACGGTAGCCAACACTGAAAAATGTTATCAAAAATTTTCTTTAGAAAAATTTTGTTATAAAAAATTTTCTATAGAAAAATTTTGTTATCAAAAATTTTCAATCGAAAAATTGTTTATCAAAAATTTTCTATAGAAAAATTTTGTTATGAAACATAATGAAAAAAAATAAATTGTATTAAAAATCCAATTTGCTTGTTCTTGGCGGTACATTTCTTATATTGCTTAATTTTGATCCTTACCAAATGCTGCCTGCCATTAATTAATACTCCTCGTACATTGTTGTCAAAGATTTACTACATGAAGTTTAAAAAAAATCTAGACGCCACAAATCTTGTCTAAATAAGAACATGATGCCTTTTTTTTAATACAACGTATTTATATATTTTTTTTTTTGCAAAAGACAATAATGTTTTAAAAATATCGTTTTTATTTCTTTAAATGTGCAAATTGTCAATTTTAAAACTAAAACAAAAAGAAAATAATCTACAACATACATGGCGCTACCCAGGCAGAAAAATGCAACCGGGTTGGGGGCGGTAAAGTGATAGTTAAAGTGGCCTAAGTACTGGTAAAACATCGGTTATACAGGCAACGACTAAATGATAGCGTTGTAGTAAGATATGGCGTCAATATTTGTCCAGTTGGCAAAAAAAATCACCGCTGGTCAATAGGGTGGGCCGATGATATGCATATTCACGAATCTCGTTAACTAATAGCAAAAAGTCGGTCCGAATTTTTAAGCTGATAACGGGAAAATTATAAAAAAAAATTAGGAGGGTACTTTTAGTCTTCTACACGCGGTTTTAGTTCGCGGTTCTTGGGAAAAAAATATTTAAAAAAAAAAAAAAATATTTTAATTTTTTTTTAAATAAAGCCTATAAGAAAAAAATTCAAAAAAAAAATTTAGCTGATCAATTTTAATCCAAGGAAGCATTTCAAAAGCCAAAAAAGTTAGATTTTTTTATATAAATAAAATATATTTTATTTCAAAATGGCACTCAAATGATGCATAAGATCAATTTAAGTACAGGAAAATTTGCAATTAAACAAAAAAGGTAGCTGATCGTATGGTCTATAAATGCATTTTATACTTTACAGATTTTTAAAAATGCATCCATGGACTTACCGATTCCCTTACATATTTTTTGATATTATTTTCGTAATACGCTTTATTTTACCAAATTTTTGATACCCATTTTGAATTTTTTTTGCAAATTTTTTGCACTTCGCGGATAGCGATAAATACACCAAAATTTTTTAATTTTATTTTTCCTGTACTTAAATCGAACTTATGCATCATTTGAGTGCCATTTTGAAATAAAATATATTTTTTTTATATAAAAAAATCTAACTTTTCTGGTTTTTGAAATGGTTCTATGGACCAAAATTGATCAGCTAAAATTTTTTTGGAATTTTTTTCTTAATACGCTTTATTTTAAAAAAATTTTAAAATATTTGTTATATTTTTTTTAAATATTTTTTTCCCAAAAACTGCGAACTAAAACCGAGTGTAGAGGACTAAAAGTACCCTCCTAAATTTTTTTTATAATTTTTCGCGTCATCAGCTCGAAAATGCGCACCGACTTTTTGCTATTTGTTAACGAGATTCGCAAATATGCATTTCATCAACCCACCCTACTGGTCAGTCAATGATTCAATGACATTCTAAAATGCTTTATTTCGGCTGCAAAAAAAATTTACCCAAAGTTTTTTATGGAATCTTTTTTTACCAAACATTTTTTTTCGCGCAAATAAACATCATATAAAAACATCATATAGTTTCTAAAGAAGAAATACTCGTAGCTCACAAATCCAATTAAAACAAAAAAAAAAAAACTAGATTAGTTCAATTGCAGTCGGAAATCGGTTAAGATTGTGTTTTATGTTTTCTTTCCATATTTGTAACCTCAAAGTGTTTTTTTCCCTTTATACTTTTTCAATTTATGTACATTTGTTCATCATATAGCCAGTGTCTTTTAAGTCTATTATAATGCCACAGATGTTGAAATAATTGAAATGAATCTGTTTGCACGTCGAATGTAATTGAAAATTGTTCTACATAGACCGCATCCAGCCCGCACTGCAACGCGCTTATGGCAGCCGCCTATTTAAATGAATGTGCCAATCAGCCACCGACTTTAGATCGTGTGGCGATCAGCGCCATTTAATTTAAAATAAAACAGAAAAAATAAAATATCGCATTTAAATGTATAAAAAAATAAAAATCGGAAAATCAAACAATAAAAAGGGAGAAAATAAAAATTTTAATTTTTTTTTATTTCTTTGTCAGCACGGAATGTGTCTAACGTATAATTTTTTTTGTTTTGTGATGATTTGTTGGCAATTACGAGTTGTGTCAGGGAAGGAATTCTTTGACAATTGATTGATAATTAGCATCGATGGTGTCATAACTATAAACAATATAACAAAATTGCACTTAATATGTTTAATATCGAGGTGTCCTTACATTTTCGTTCATACACTGAAAAAAAGCTTCGTGAAAATAATGAAAACTGACATAAGCTTAATGAAAAATGATTCACGTTTTCAACCGAAGACAGGTTTCATTTGATAAATGAAGCAGGTGTCATTAAGGTTCCATTCAATGAAAACTTACATGGAAGTAATGAAAATATTCGTAACACTTGTTTAAAATGTTTAATTAAGTTTTTCATTAAATGTATGAAAGTATTCATTGATGAAAAGTGGGACAGTAGTAGGTAAGACTATATTCGCATTCATTTAAACGAGTTTAATTATTCTTTTTCCCCATACCATTTACAAGCGCGGATCCAGCTCTTGTGTGGAATTTTTTTTTTACTCAAAAAAAATTTTTTTGCAGGGAGCCTCAGGTCGGAGTTGAATCATTAGTTAAGGTTTTTTTTAGTGTCTTCCTCTTGTTTATTATGACTCAGATCCTACACTAAAAAAAAAAAAAAAACTGTAAAGTTAGCAACAAATTTAGTTAAATTTAACTAAAAAAGCACCTGATTTTGAGCCTACTAAATTTTTAGTTAATTTAACTAAAAATATTTAGCTAACTTTTCGTAGAATGAATGTAGCAAAAAAAAACCGTAACTTTAACTAAAAATTTAGCTAAAATTTCGTAACATTTTTATGTACATATATTAACAAAAAAATTAGTTGAATTCAGCTAAACTTTTTGTTACTTTTCGTAAACTAAAATTTACAAAATATTTTGTAAAAAATTGTAAGTTTATTTTTTCTGTTTTTTCATCAGCTTAAGTAGAACTTATGAGATTTGCATAGGAGGCTACATAAGAAATTTCACTTAACAAATTTGTTACGAAAAATCAGCAAATTAATTAGTAAAAATTCGTAAACTCAGTTTTGAAGTCAACAAAGAAAATTAATTCAAAATTTGTTCAAAACTAGTATTTTCGTAAATTGAACTTATCTAAAAAAAGTAGTTAAAACGCTGATTTTAACTAAAAATTTGCTAAAAAGCCAGTAAACTCGAGTTAACAAAAAAAAATTTGTTAACTTTACAGTTTTATTTTTTTGAGTGTAAAAAAATGCTCCATTAGAAAATATTTCAGATTTGCGACACATTTAATTTAAAGAAGTTTCCTGATTTCAAAATTGTTCAGAGTCATTTGCTTAAAGAGAAAGTTTATGAGTCTGTGACATTATCCCAATAGAAAAATTCTGAGGTTCTGAGCCATTTTAATACAGAAAAGTTTTAACTATTTATAAAATTCTTGCTTTTGAAACATTTTTCCTATAGAAAAGTCTCAGAATCTGAGTCTCAGACAAAAAAGATTCTGGGACATTTTTCATATAAAAAAAAAATCTCAGAATTTAAGATATTTTTTTAGATTCAGGGAGATTTTTCCTAAAAAATCAGATTCTGATATTTTTTTTCTATCGAAAAAGTTTCATATTCCTAGTCATTTTTATTTTACAAAAAGTCTCACAAGGGAAGTATCTCAACCCTTTTGAACCGATTTGCATGAAACGTAAAATATATATAAAAGAGACAATTCTAAGGTTGGGGTGTCTCGGCTTATCGGCCATATCGGGGACTTAAGGGTTCAAAACATGGTTCAAAAAATGGCGAAAAAACTGTTTTTTGGATTTTTCAGCCATTTCTTTCTAAGAAACTATATCATGTTTACATACCCAGTAAAAACTTGGTAATAAGTCCCCATTACCGCCTGCATTCTATGTAATGAGGGCTCGTTACCTGCTCGATTACTTCTTGTTAACAAATAATGAGTTACCGATAGCTTAATACAAAACCGGTTACATCTTGTTAATAAATAATGAGTTACCGATAACCTGATACAGAACAGGTTACTGGTAAATACGAATTAAAATATCTGATAAGTTGTCTAAATATTTTTATACCCTACACCACTCTGTGGTACAGGGTATAATGAGTTTGTGCTGATGTTTGTAACTACTCGAGATATTGGTCCTAGACCCACCTTCAAGTATACCATTTAACTCAGAATAACTTTTTGAGTCGATTTAGCGATGTCCGTCCGTCCGTCTGTCTGTCCGTCCGTCCGTCCATGTAAACGTTGTAAACACGATACAGGTCGCAATTATCAGCCGATTTAGCTGAAATTTGAAACTTAAGCTTCTTTTGCCCCAGGGATGAAATTATTGAAATTGGAAAAAATCGGTCCATGTTTAGACCTAGCCCCCATACAAACGTCCCCTTTAATTTGACTCAAGTACCTCTTATTACCGTATTATAATAGTTATCCTTTCGAAATTTGGCAGGTAATTGTTTTTTGTATTCACAAATTATCGTTCCAAATTTTAAAGGAATCGGACCAGTTCCTCTTGTAGTCCCCATACAAACCACCCTCCCGATATTCACAAAAATCTCTTAAAATTCATGAAAGTTGGAAATATTGGATTAAAAGTTTGTTTTTAAGGTGTACTTTGGTAACTTACTTTTATCTGAATATATATTTAGACCATTTTTGGACTTAGTCCCCCATATAAAAATTTCGACCGATATTCTGTTAAATCGGTCTATTGGCAACAAAAATAAGCAAATTCCACTAAAATGTTGTCTGTGTGTTTTTTTTCTACACTAATTAAAGATCTAACAAATAGATCCAATCCGTCCATGTTTGGACTTGGGACCCATTTTTCGGAAAACAGTGGTGTAGGGTATTATAAGGTCGGTCTTGACCGACTATAACTTTCTTACTTGTTTTTTTTTTAATGAAAAAAGATTAACATTTTTCTACTTTTTCTAATAAAACTCTGTTAACAGAAATTCAAATTCAGGAATTCTGATTAAAATTGGGACAAGGCAAAAAAAAGTTTCTTTTACGAATTACAATTGATCTTTTACGAATTACAATTGATCTTTTTCGAATTACAATTGATCTTTTACGAATTACAATTGATCTTTTTCGAATTACAATTGATCTTTTACGAATTACAATTGATCTTTTACGAATTTCAATTGATCTTTTACGAATTACAATTGATCTTTTACGAATTACAATTGGAATCTTCGAATTACAAATGGAATCTTCGAATTACAATTGGAGTATTCGAATTACAAATGGAATCTTCGAATTACAAATGGAATCTTCGAATTACAAATGGAATCTTCGAATTACAAATAGAATCTTCGAATTACAATTGATCTTTTTCGAATTACATCTGTAAATGGTGTAGAAATTTTGTGGTGTTCTCCAAATTTTAATTTAACTTTTTTTGCCTTGTTGTTTAAATTATGTTAAAGCCGGTAAAAAGGTAAAAAATTTTTTTACTAAAAAACAATCACAGACAGTATTTCCCTTAAAACCTAACTCACTCTTATATAGACTTAAGATGGTGTTTAATGCTGTTTCCATTGGCTTCTGTATATTTGTTATTGGTAATGTCCTAAGTAGCCAAATGTCCCTTTCTACGAGGTTCCAAGATATATTTTCGGTCCTGTAATATTTGAATTTTACAATCAAACATTTGGGGGGAAGGATATCAACGTAAACATTGGTTCCGTTGGCACATTGGATCATTTCCATTTCCGCATTTGCCCGCTTGGTTGCTCTTGAAATAAACGCGTTCAACATGAACTTGTTCAATTTCATATTGGCGAAAGTTACCCAAAGTTAAAAATTTATTAAAAGAATCAAAAGCTGTTATTTGGTAGCATTTTTGTAAGGAGTGGGAAACGAGTTATTTTTGAGCAACTGGTAGCTACTTATTTTTGGGACTGATGTATGCTGTTATTTGGTAGCATTTTTGTAAGTAGTGGGTAACGAGTTATTTTTGGGCTACTTGTAGCTCGTTATTTGTGGTACTAATGTATGTAGTTTTTCAGTAGCATTCTCGTAAGCGAGTGGGTATGCGGTCATTACTCCAATGACATCGCCATGTTAAAATAATAAGTGTTTCACCAACATAGTAACTAGCTACCACCATCTATTTAAAGGCGAAAACCTCATTACTTGGTAATAGAAGTTTTTACTGGGTATGAGAAGAAAGGTTTTTTTAATGCCTATTAAACGGTTGCATAACCTTGTAAAAGTTTGGCTTCGTTAAATACTTTTTTCATGAAAATGTGAAAATTTTGGGGGGTATTTATATGAAGACATAGAGCTACGATGTCCATATGAATACGAAATAATCATTATTAAATTTAAGTCGACACGTATTTTTGCTCTAGAGGATATTCCTGTTAGTTCGAGAGTTATCGAAATTTTCCCGGAGGTCCATATGGTTTCATAAGGGGACAACGAAATTTTGAAACACTGATATGGCCGAAAAACCGAGACACCCCAACCTTAAAATCGTCTCATTTATATATATTTTAAGTTTCAGGCAAACCGGTTCATAAGGGTTGAAATACTTCCCTTGTAAGTCCAAAAATGGTCCAATTATATTCCGATTTGATTAGGCTACTAATGTACACGTTTAACACCTAAAAATAAAATGTTTATCAAATATTTCCATTTTTATGAATTTTGAGGGAATTATGTGAATATCGGTAGGGTGGATTGTATGGGGACCAGAAGGATTGACCCGATTCCTTTAAAATTTTAAATGGTGATTTGTGCATACAAAATTTGATTACCTGCTTAATTTCAAAGCGATATTTATTATAATACGGTTATTAGAGTCATTTAAGCCGAATCCAAATGGGGCGTTTGTATAGGGGCTAGGTCTTAACATGACCCGATTTTCTCCAATTTCAATAGTCTTCGTCCTTGGGTCAAAAGATGCTTAAGTTTCAAATTTCAAGTCAATTGATTTAAAATTCAGACATGTATCGTGCTTAAACCGATAGATGGACAGACGGACGGACATCGCTAAATCGACTCAAAAAGTAATTCTGAGTCGATTGGTATACTTGAAGGTAGGTCTAGGACCAATATTTCGGGTAGTTACAAACACCAGCACAAACTCATTTTACCCTGTACCACAGAGTGGTGTAGGGTATATAAAGATAGATCCAATCGGTCCATGTTTGGACTTGGGACCCATTTTCCGGAAAACATTGGTGAAGGGTATCATATGGTCGGTCTTGACCGACTATAACTTTCTTACTTGTTATACCCTACACCACTCTGTGGTACAGGGTATAATGAGTTTGTGCTGATGTTTGTAACTACCCGAAATAATGGTCCTAGACCTACCTTGAAATGTACCGATCGACTCAGAATTACTTTTTGAGTCGATTTAGCGATGTCCATCCGTCCGTCATGTTCGTTCCGGTAAAAAAAAAATTTGAAAATTTCCTGTTTCATTCAGTTCCATTTCATTCCCGTTCTCGTCCATTGTTTCCTGTTCTCTTCCATTTCGTTCTGAATTTCATTTTAGCACGTTCCAAGTAGGCTGCAATCCTTTCTGTATTACATGGGTTAAAGAAATCAAAATATGACTTAATTGATATAAAAAGTATTTTTTTACCCCACCTTAACCCACTGTTGTCGCCTTTTAACCCGCAAAAGTTTTAGTTTAAAAACATGTCTTTCTCTTCGATTGTAATTCTGCTGAAGGATTTCAGGCGATGGTAAATTACAACAGTAGAATAATTTATCCATATAACCCCATTAAAATCTGAAATTCCAAAACGTACAATTCCCAATTATTTTTTTTTTTTTTTTGCTGAAATATAATATAAATGTTATTCTGCATTTAGGCATACTTCCCCTTAATTTCAAAGTGCCAACAATAAAATCAAATCAATCTTATTAACGATATCTGATGGACGATACTTACAAACAGAAACACTCACATACTTTAAAACGTAAAAAGTTTTTCCCATTTAAAAATTGATGAAATGTTGATGCTAAATTGTATTTGTATCTCTATAACATTGCAATAATTGTTGTTGATAGTGATGGACACGTTATGTGGCAACAATTAAAATGAAAATAGAAAGGCAATACTTACATACATACTGTAGCAAGTAGCATGTTTACACACAAACATGTGCATCTTTTAAGACCTTGTAAAGTTTAAATGTTTTGGCGCGCATTAACGCGCGCCGATCGATAGAAAAAAATATATAAAAAAATCTATTATTTATTGCGAAATAAAAATTTCTATAAGATATTTTTTTTCTTTTAAATATTTTGTTACACATTGAAGATAAACGAAGACAAGAGCGTAGCGTTAGAATTTTTTTAGGGGGTTGGAGGGAAAATGAAAATAATAGCAAATTTTTAGTGAACATTTTTCGGATTCTCATATTTCTCAAAACATTTTTCCGTAAAGAAAAATTCTCGAAGGAATTTTCTTCAATATTCACTTCAAACACTGCTCGACAGTAAAAACATCCCTGAAAAATGTTCAACAAATTCTTATAGAATTTGCTCTCCTGATTCCAAATCTGCAAATCGAAATTTTTCTAGCTCGTTAAAAACTAAAAAACTGATAATTTGGCTCTTTTGGGGGTTCACTGTTATATACTCTTATGGTGCTTCTAATCAAAAGAAATAGATTTTATATAAAACGGATTCAGATTCTGATTCTTAAACTGCAATTAAAATATTTTTAGCATGTTTCATTTTTGAGATATCTGCGTTCAATATTTTCGCATGAAAAAATTTCCAAACGTGAATATTTCGAAAACGGAACATGCTAGAAATAGTTGGTTTGCAGTTTTGGAATCAGAAGGTCCATTTTATATGAAATCAAGTCCTGTTTTTATGGAAGAATATGTAACAGTGGACCACAAAAAGTGCGCAATTATTGTTTTTTTTTTATTATTTCAACAGCGAATATCTCAAAAACGGTTTGTGCCAAACGCGAATATCTCGAAAACGTGCTAGAAATAGTTGGATTGCAGTTTTCTAATCAGAAGGTCCATTTTATATGAAATCAAGTCCTATTATTTTTTTAGAAGATTATGCAACGGTGGACCACAAAAAGTGCAAAATTATTGATTTTTTTTTTTAAATATTAGCAGCGAATATCTCAAAAACGGCTTGTGCTAGATAAAACTGGATGGCAGATTTGAAATCGGGAAGCAAAATATATAAGTGAGGTAGATATTTTACTGGGAGTTTTTATACCCTCCAACTACAGTATGGGGGTATACTCACTTTGTCATTCCGTTTGTAACGCATCGAAATATCGGTCGGGGACCCCATAAAGTATATGGGGCATTCCAAGCCAAATCACTCACTTTTAGACCCGACCCCTTTCGATTTATTTTATTTTTGGATATGTTTTAGTCCTTATTAAATGCAACTTGGACACCAATATTCAGCCTTTTATTCAAAGATGGTGTTGAGTAATCAATTTTTCAAAATGGCGATTTTCTCCAAAAAATTAAAAAATTTTAATTTTTAATTAATTTTGACCATTAAAAAATATAGATATTTTAAAAAAAGTTGGACAACGTTTTGTTGGTATTTAAATGTAGTTTTAGAAAAAAAATATGAAAAAATTATTCGAAGTAATTATCACTTATTTTTTGACGTTTAAAAATTAAAATCGACTTTTTGAAAAAGTCCGAACCCTTCGATTTTTTTGTAAAAAACTATAAAAATTCTACTTTAAATTACGCAACTTTTAAGCCATAACTCAAAATGTGATCACAATTCTTTATATTTTTTTTTTAATTTTTAAAATTGCACCTTTTATGTTATGGCTCTGATTTATTTTATATGGAGCTCCAAAAAAAAAAAAATTGGTAGATACTGACCCTAACTTACCCTAAATATATTCATTTGGAGGTAAATATACGTCTCTCAAAAATTTAGGACGATCGGACATGGGTAAGCCTGTTAGCATGGTCCTTGAATTTTAAAAAACGGATTACAAGGAAAAATATGAATTTTTTCTGTTTTCGCAATTTTTTTGGTATTTTAAGTTAAGTTTTAATTTAAGTGATTACAGAATTATGATGTGGAGTAAAATGCCTTTCTAATAAGGTACTAAAAACTAAAATCGGTTGAAAATCAGCCAAGTTATTACAACTTCCCCAGGCATCTAGCGTGTGCCATAACACTTGATTAAAAAATACGAGTCCCTTTTTTTAAATTTATTGAAATTTTCTACTGTAATAACATTTTTTCATTATTCATGTTTCAGTGTAATATTGTTTTGGTTTTTCCAAATTTTAAAACAAAAACAATTTTTTTTTTTAAATAGAGATTTCAAAAGGGTGTTGAAAATGCAGGCATTTTTAGCATTAATTTAAAAAATGTTAGCAAAACAAAATATAAAAAATACTTGTCATCTAATTACATTTGAACTTGAAGAATAAAAAAATGTTATTACAGTAGAAAATTTCAATGAATTTCAAAAATCGGATTGTATTGCTTAATCAAGTGGTCTACCATACATTAGATGCCTGGGGAAGTTGTAATAACTTGGCTGGTTTTTAACCGATTTTAGTTTTTGGTACCTTATTAGAGAGACATTTTACTCCGTATTATAATTCTGTAACCACTTGAATTTAAACTTAACTTAAAATATCAAAAAAATTGAGAAAACAGAAAAAAACTGTCTTTACAGAAAAACAATAATTTAAAAATAACGACTATAAGTCGCCCTAAGTGGCAATCAGTATCTTTGGAAAAATGGCAACACCTAACATTTGTGTCTAAAATATAGACCATGTCTGGCAATGTTTGCAAAAATAAGTACTTAGATCAGAATTGATGAAGGAGAGGAAGAAGAATAATGATTACTAAAAATAAGTTTGTTTACAAAAATTACAATAACAAATTCTTCTGTAAGAAAAAAACAACAGTAACAACTACACTCGAATTGAAAAAATCAGATTTAGTTGATACTTGCTTAACAGCCTACTTGGCGTATCGGTCTAGAGTGATTGTACGTTACAAGCAGTTAATAGCAAAGTATTACAGATGATGATGAGTTCAATCCTTGTCGGCTGCGATCTGTAAATAATTTTCACATATAGAGTTTTATTGACTATTAACTAAATAAATTGACATTAAAAGTTTTTCTGAAGATTATTATAACTGGATAATATGAAACTAGTAAGAAACAAACCAGGATGTCTAAATTTTTAGAAAAATTAAAATTTTTCTTTCACACTTTTCTCAATTCAAAACCATATATAACAAATCAAAAAATTATAATACATAATTATAATTAGAGCCTGAGCTCGACTGTCTTTACAGAAAAACAATAATTTAGAAAAAATTCATATTTTTCTTTGTAATCCGTTTTCTAAACTTCAAGGCCCCTGCGGAACGCCTTACCCATGTCCGATCGTTCTTAATTTTTGTGAGGCGTAGTTTTACCTCCAAATGAATATATCTAGGGTAAGTTAGGGTCAGTATCTACCAATTTAATTTTTTTGGAGCACCATATAAAATAAATCAGAGTAAAAAAAAAAGTGCAATTTTCCAAATTTAAAAAAAAAAGAATAGAACAAATTGCGATCACATCTCGAATTATGGCTTAAAAGTTGCGTAATTTAGAGTAGAACTTTTAAACGTTTGTAAAAAAAATCGAAGGTTTCGAACTTTTTCAAAAAGTCGATTTTAATTTTTATACGTTAAAAAATAAGTGATATTTACTTCGAATAATTTTTTTAATATTTTTTTCTAAAACAACATTTAAATACCAACAAAACGTTGTCCAACTTTTTTTAAGATATCTATATTTTTAACTGGTCAAAATTAATTGAAAATTTTAATTTTTTAATTTTTTAGAAAAAATCGCCATTTTGAAAATTGATTACTCAACACCATCTAGGAGTAAAAGGCTGAAAATTGGTGTCCGAGTTGCATTTAATAAGTACTAAAACATATCCAAAAATAAAATAAATCGAAAGGGGTCGGGTCTAAAAGTGAGTGGTTTGGCCTGGAATGCCCCATATATATTATTGATCTATGATCGATTCTAAGACTTTTCTAGAATGTCCGTATGTCCGTCCGTCCGCTGTATAAGACACGATGCAGTCCAAAATAAAAGAGCGAGACTCGTTAAGTTTGGCAGGAATATGTCTTTTGGTCCTAGGCAGTTTAAGTTCGTAAATGGGCAAAATCGGACCAGGGTGAAAAAAGTTCCCCCTTAAAGAACTTAACTAACCTCTGAAAAACTCAATATTTTTTACACATTTTTTCGTATTTTTGTTAAGCAAATGAAAAAAATTGATGTCAGAAAAAGTTTAACGTCCTGCACTTGGACCCAGGAAATAAAAAAAAAAAATTTTTGCCCGCCCCTCTTTTGTGGGCGTGGATATTAAAAATATATTTGAATAATGATAAAATTGTAGGACTTAAGCTCAAAAAGCATAATATATGAATTTGTAAACATTTACCGCCTTGTTTTATGCGTCCCCTAATGGCCCCTACTGACCCCCCCCCCCCAAAACGGCCCTGCTATTTTTTTTATATGTTGGAGGGTATTATAGATTCGACACAGCCGAATTTAACATTCTCACTTGTTTGTTGTCGGACAGTGCAATTATTAACCAATGATGGGAAAACAAGATCATCTAGGATTTTCGTGTTAACGATTTTTAAAGTCCAAATAAAGTGGAATAAAATGCCACTTTCCGATTTTGTCACCATTTTAACAAAACCTTAACTTTGCTTGAAGAGGGATGTGAGTTAGAAAGTAGATAAGTTCTCAGAAAATTTCGAGTTTAAAAATTATTAGGGTCGGTCATACATTTGACACCTCTTGGGCCACCATTGGGATAGTTAGAGTAGTGGAAGCAAATTTTAAAAAAATATCGTTTCGTGTGGGAGTACGGGAGCTTAGTCTTTGCGATCTCATTTTTTTTTTTTTAGATCAGAGTTGATGAAGGAGAGGAGGACGAATGATGATTACTAAAAAAATGAATTTATTCACCATAATGCAATTTCACCTTCTTCTGTACGAAAAAACAACAGCAACAACCACACATGAATTGAAAAACCATGATTTAGTTGATACTTGCTTAACAGCCAACTTAGCGTATCGGTCTAGAGTGATCGTACCTAAGAGGCAGTTAATAGCAAAAACATTACAGATCATGGGTTCAATCCCTGGCGGCTGCGATCTGTTAATAATTTTCACATATAGAATAAAATTGACTATTAACTGAATAAATTTGACATTAAAAGTTTTTCTGATGATTATAATAACTGGATTATACGAAACTAGTAAAAAACGAACCAGGATGTCTTAAATTTTTAGAAAAATAAATTTTTCTTTCACACCTTTCTCAATTCAAACCATATATATCATTTTTTTTTATTTTTTAAAAGATTAAAGAGACATTCGTCGTACTTTTTTCTGAATGCAATAGCTGAAAAGTTAGCCGATAACACTGTAAGTAAAATTTAAACTTTTGAAATGACACACAAAAACGCCGAGACACCCCAACTTATTTTTGGGTCATAGAATCCAGTGGTATACTCCGTTTTAAAAAGTTAGCTCAAAATAACGAGATATTTCGATTTTAAATTTGCAAATGTAAGAGTAAAAATTAAATAAATCCAAAAAAAATTATAAAATTCATCAAAATTAGAGCAAGTATTGCTGCATTACCGATTGAAAATGGACGTCCATTATTTCCTAGATATAAATTTTGATAAATAACAAGTTTTTAACAATTTTTTTAAGTTTTTTTATTCAAATAAAATAAAAAATCGCCTTAAATCTACTAAAAATTTAAAATCGAAATATCTCGGGATTTTGAGCTAACTTTTCAAAACGGGGTACAGCACTGGATTCTACGGCCCAAAATTAAGTTGACGTGTCTCGGCGTTTTGGTGTGTCATTTTCACCTACTTACAGTGTAATGGGACCTGTTGACTAAAATGTCAAAATTCGACCTCATGAATTTTTTCCTAAATCGCGTTTAGAATTACTGTAGTAACTTCTACGCAATTGATCTCATCTCGGATTCTGACACAGTTTTTTTTTGCGTATTGAAAAAATTAATTTTAACGTAAAGAAAAATCCTCAGATTCTGCGACAATTAAACACTAAAACAAGTGAGAGTCCTATAAAATTTACGTTTTTTTAGAGGTTGGTTTAGTTCTTAAAGGGGGAACTTTTTCCCCCTAATCCAATTTGTCCCATGTTCGAACTTAACCAGCCCAATACCATAAGACATATTCCTGCCAAACTTCAGGAGTATAGCTCTATTACTTCAGGCTGTATCGTGTCTTTTCGTGACTTTGAAAAAATTTTCTTCAAAATAGTTTATAAATTTTTCAACAATTTAGTTAAATTTAACTAAAAGTTGGGAATATTTTTTTTAACTGTTCATTAATAATAATATAATAATATAATAATTATATATTTTTATAGTCCATTTTTTTTACTTAAATGGAATTTCCTAATACACGAAAGAAATTCTTACCGCCAAAGGAATTTTCAATAAATATAAATATAAAAAAATTTCCATTTTGAAGACATACTCCTCTTCTTTCGTTTTAGGACGTAATTTTTTAATAATAAGTTCATCTTCTTAGATTTTGTGAAGTTTTTTTTTTACTATTTTAGAAACATTTTTATAACTGGCGGAAGTTATTTTTTCAAAAAACTTAAAATGGCGATATCTCGAAAACTGAGCCAGATGGAGTAAAATGGGATTTACTTAAAAAAGTTTGCATTCCCAAAAATTTTCAATTCTCAAATTCTAAAACATTTTTCCGTATAAAAAAGTCTCTGATTTTGAGATATTTTTCCGTATAAAAAGAAGTCTTAGATTCCGATACATTTTTCCCTATTGGAAAAAGTCTCGGACATTTTTCCGTATAGAAAAAAAATTTTCCGTATAGAAAAAGTCTTTTCCATATAGAAAAAGCCTTTTCCGTGTAGAAAAAGCATTTTTGCATAGAAAGAAGTCTCACAATCAGATTCTGAAACCTTTTTCCGTATAGAAATAGTCTCAGGTTCTGAGACATTTTTCCGTATAGAAAAAAGCGGCAGGCTCAGATACATTTTTCGGTATAGAAAAAAATCTTAGATTCCGAAACATTTTCCCGTATAGAAAAAAGTTTCAAATTCAGATACATTTTTCATTATAGAAAAGAATGTCAGATTCTGAGAATTTTTTTCTATAGAAAAAAGTCTCTGACTTTGAGACATTTTTCCGTATAGAAAAATTTTTCAGATTTTAAGACCTTTTTCCATACAGAAAAGTTTCTAAGATTTTGAGACATTTTTCCGTATAGAAAAAAGTCGCAGATTCTAATACCCTTTTCGGTAGAAAAAAAAGTTCCTGATTCTGATACATTTTTCAGTATAGAAAAAATCCTCAGTTTCTAAACGGAAAAGGGTTTTAGGATCTGAGACATATAGAAAAAAGTCTTCGATTCTAGACAGTTTTCCGTACAGAAAAAAGTATCAGATTCTGAGACATTTTTCCGTATAGAAAAAGGTCTCAGATTCTGCCAAGGGAAGTATCTCAACCCTTATGAACCGATTTGCCTGAAACTTAAAATATATATTAAAGAGACGATTTTAAGGTTGGGGTGTCTCGGCTTATCGGCCATATCGGTGTTTAAAAATTTCGTTGTCCCCTTAGGAAACCATGTGGTTTCCTAAGGATATCGAAGGTCTATGTCCTCACATAAGTACCCCCCAAAATTTACACATTTTCCTGAAAAAAATATTAAAAGAAGCCGAATTTTTACAAGGTTATGCTACCATTAGATAGGCATTAAAAAAACCTTTCTTCTCATATGAAAACATCATATAGCTTCTTAAAAAGAAATGGCTAAAAAATCGAAAAAACGTTTTTTCGCCATTTTTTGACCCATGTTTTGAACACCTAAATCTCCAAGACACCCAACCTTAGAATTGTCTCTTTGATATATATTTTAAGTTTCACGAAAATCGGTTCATAAGGGTTGAGATACTTCCCTTGTGAGACATTTTTTCGAATAGAAAAAAGTCTCAAATTCTGAGACATTTTTTTCGGAAAGAAAAAAGTTTAAAAATATGAGTTATTTTTCTTAAAAAAATCTCTCAAATTCTTCCGTACACAGAAAAATGTCTTAGAGTTTGAGATATTTTTCCGCACAGAAAAAAAGTCTCAAAATCTGAGTCATTTTCCGTAAGAAAAACTTATAAATTCTGAGACATTTTTCCGTATAGAAAAAGTTGTCAGATATTGAGACATTTTAGCGTATAGAAAAGCGTCACAGATTCTGAGACATTTTTCCGTATCGAAAAGTCTCAAAATCTAAGATATTTTTCCGTATAGAAAAAGTATAAGATTCTAAAACATTTTTCCGTATAGAAAAAAGACTCAGACTCTGAGATATTTTTTCCGTATACAAAATTTCTCAGATTCTAAGACATTTTTCAGCATACAAAATTGTGATACCGTTTTTTGTTTAGAAAAATTTTCATTTTCTGAGACACTTTCTCACATAAAAAATTCTTAGATTCTAAAACATTTTTAAAAAAAATTATCTTCTAGAAAAATCTTCTGATTCTGAATTATTTTTTGTATAAAATGTTACGCTACTGTCTAAATACAAACTTCCATTAGTTTATGTTGAAATCTTTTAATGTGATTCTCTGTTAAATCATTTGAAAAATTAAACCTGACCATTAATGGAGAGATGCTATTAATATTAAGGAATTTCTGGTTTATTTTAGTGACTTTGAGTAAATTGTAACTGTAAATTAATTAATTTTTTTTGTTGTATATATTTTTAGCAACCTTGGAAAACTTCGCTGCCTTCTAATTATAAATCCTCTAGTGCAGTAAGTTTAAATTGGAATATAAATAGTGTTTCTTTTATTAACATAACAATTGTTTCTTTTAATTTCTAGTACTCATCACGGGATGACGTTAGCACGACACCACGTTATACTTCCTTGGCATCACCAAGCTCATACAGACCTTCATTTTCGGGTGGCACCTATCGTCTAAAACGTGATACTCCAGTAGCACCTACCCCCACGACATATGTAAGTCGTTATTCCGCGGGTACCTCAGCGGGAGTTTCAAAATCAGAATTATGCAGCTCTAACGATTCGTCGGGAACTAAAACTGGACAATTAAAACGTTATGGTTCTACTTCAAGTAATTTGGGTAAATATTCAAGAGAACCTAGTCCAGCGGCCTTAGAACACACCCATCGTATTAAAAGTCGTGACCCAAGTCCGGTTGCCAGAACCCTTAGAGGAAAATCTCGTGATCCTAGTCCAGCCTTAGATACAAAATGTAAATTAGGTTATGGAAATGTTAATTCATATAGAATGAATGTACCCAAAAGTCCGGTGGCTACATCTTACAACAGACGTTATGGTGGCGATACACCATCGACGAGGTCTTCCACCACATCTTCTTCATCGTTGGCAGATAAATCAATATCTATATCGTATTTATCGGCTAGTGATTTTAAAGCACGTTCTATAACTAAAGCTAGAGAAAGAAAATCTAATGAAAAAGAATTAGAAAAAGCTAAAGAAGAAGAAGATAAAGAAAAACAGAAGAAAGAGGAAGAAGAGGTTAAGGAAGAACTAAAAGCAGAAGAAGAAGAAACTACAGAAGAATCTGAAACTTCCGAAGAGGAAGAAACTTTTGTTACTGTAACAGTATGTAACAGAGCTACTTCTCCCACACCACCAGGTTCTAATACTATAGTTCATCGTACCAGACGTGTAGATATAGCCAAAACTATAGAAAAAACTGTACAGCGTTCCACAAAGAAAAAGAAAATGTTAGAAAAAGAAATACAATCAGATAGATTAGATGATTCTACAAGATATTCTAGATTTGGTTTAAGTAGTCGAGTATCATCATATAGTCCACATACCGAACGTTATTCCTCTTCCTCATCAGCAAATCTAAGATACAGTAATAGTCCTTTATCTACCACTTCTAAATCTACAACATCTTCCACTTCCAATGATAGTAAAAAGGAGGAGAGTTCAACTTCGTCGACTAGTAGTAAAAGCAATAAAGTTGTAGGGACTGTCAAATCAAAATTATCACCACCCAAAACGCTAAAACTAAATTCTCGACAATCGTCACAAGAAAATTTAAGTGCCAGTAAACCACCTGCAGCACCTAAAGGAGAATCACCAGCTAAATCTTCAGCTTCGGCTAGTTCTAGCCATTCCAGTACAAAACTGCCAAATAAAGATTTTCGTAAATCAGCACTAAATGTGGGACCCACAGATAGGCCAAGAAAATCTAGAACGCCCAGCACCGGAACAGATTCAGATATTAATACAGTAGAAGCTTTAAATGGAGCTTTACAAGCCATACAACGTTTAGAAAGATCACCAAGTGCAGGTTCAGAAATAAGTAATACATCCACTAGATCGATAAGACGTATGGGAGGCGATACTAAACTAAGAGTAAAATGTCATAATAAACCGCTAACAAATGGTAGTAGAACAACGTCACCATTAAGAAGAAACAATAGTGCAATAAATATAAAACAAAAATCAACATCATCATCTTCATCAGCTGCAACACAATCATCTTCTAATGCCAGTACTCCAAATACCAACACAACCGCCTCATCATCAAGTGGCACTGAAAGCTCTACGGAAAATAAAAAAGCTACTAAAAAAGTAATAAAGAAAAAATCAATCAAAGACGTCACTTCTATAGCAAGTACTTCATCGTCGTCCTCCTCCACTTCTCCTAGTACAAATACTAATGATGTGCAAAGCATAAAATCATCTAATGAAAATAGCTTTAATCAACAACCACCAGCTGCTTTGGCAGCTACTAATGTCACAAAAGCACAAAAAAAATCTGATTCATCGACTAGTCGTACCACCCCCAAGACACCCTCATCTGAAAAAGATCCTCTCCGAAGATTGCAAAAATTGTCTTCGGTATCAAACTTTTTCGCCGCACATCAAAAAGATCAAACAAATAGCGACGAACAAATCTACCTTGAAAGCTCTGAGAACTCGTCAGGTAATAATGATCAAGAAATTTCGTTGACAACGAAAAAGAGCATTAGTTTAACGCAAGCTAACGAAACGAAAACAACTAATTCACCAGCCGCAAACGCTGTGAAAACGAATAATACCAGCGCTAGCAGCAAAAGTCCAATAAATTATACGCAAAATTCTATAGACGAAAGTAAAAACGGTATAAAAAAGTCTACATCATCTACAAAATCTAAAACAAAATCTTCTACAACATCCTCCTCATATTGTCCTCAGGATACTGCTACAGTAAACGAATCATCACGAATGCCTACCGAATTGCAAACCGAATCCTTGTCTCCCTATACTACCACAAATCCCACTACTTCCTCCACCTCGGGTACAGATCAAGAAGACACAAGCTGGTGGCAAGATACTAGCAGACAAATTGATACAGCCTCAGCTTTGGACTTTAATCTTAAAGACGAAATGCGTTTTAAAATAAGACATATTGATTCGGGTGAGACGGCCTGGTGGTTGAAAAATGATGAGGATGATACTTTGGCGGATGATGATTTAAAGACATTAAATCAAGAGGAAGAAGAAGACTTAGGTGATGAAGAAGATGACGAGGAAGCTACAGATCAATTGAAAACTTTGTCATCAACACAAAGTAATACGGCTGCTAAAAACAGTAACGGTAAAGCTGGCTGGTGGATAACGGAAACCGATACGAATAACGAACAACAAAACGGTAACGTTAACGAATATCAAAACAACGAAACGAATTATCGAAAAAGTAGATCATCTAGTGATTTAGCTCACCAAACAAATGGTTATTGTATAGAAGAAGCTCCTGTAGAAGCAAAACCATTTCCTAAAAGTCGTCTATCACCCGAAACAGATTGGTGGTTAGATGACAACGAAAATCCAGCTAGTGAAACCAAAAATCCCTCCATCACCAAAGAAAAATCTCCAAAAAGTCAAACACCTTCCTCTGATAAGTCTAACAAACAAAATGGTTCAATACAATTAAAAATATGTCGTGTAGAATCGGGAGAAAAACCCTGGTGGTTACAAGAAGAACAACAGGAAGTACAACAGCCAGAAACAGAAATAACTGTAGAAGCTACCATATCTTTACCTAAGAAATCCTTGGAAAAACGTGACACCTCCTCCTCTAGTAATAGTGATTCTAAAAATTGGTGGATGGGTGCTAACAAAAATCGTCTCAATATACAAAGAGTTGAATCTGGAGAAAAGCCCTGGTGGCAGGAAGAAGCAGAAGAAGAGAAGCAAACAACAACCGCTTTCATAGAAACAGAAAGTAATCGTAAAATCTATAAACGTAATGATTCCGTAGAAAAAGAATGGTGGTTAGAAGAATCGGAACAATCTTCACCACCTCCCCAACATCAACAATATCCAACCAATGGTTATTATGAATCATCTAATCAACAAAATCAATATACCACCCCGTCTTCCTTTAGTCATAACGAACCTGAAGAAGATGTTGAACTAGAACAATATAATCAACCAAAATATCATCATCATCAACATGTTGATTCAAATGCTGAACTGAGTAATTCATTTAATTTTGAATATTCTGAAAGACCACCTCCCCTGGGACAATGTGCTAGTCCGGTGCAATTAGAGGTGCCACCGCCACCTCCATTAAGACAACAACATTGTAAATCACCCTATGATAACATTCCAATGTCAAAAGTTCAAAATCTACAACAAATGCCAAATTTAGAATTGGCTACAAATTTCAATGGTGTCCCAATTTATCATCATCAAGAACACTTGAATCAATCACCCCAATTGCTGCAACAACAACAACCACAGCAATATTTTCCTCATCAGAGACAGCAACAATACCATCAACAACAACAACACCAACAGCCACCGAGCCCATACAATAACAATGAATTACGTTCAAAGAATGGCAAACTTTTTATTTCACGTCATCAAAATATCGATGAGCTTTTAGGTGGTTCATGTCGTCCCATTAGTCCCCTTTTCTATGACAATGGCAGCTTTCAAGCAGTGACCCCACCTCCACCACCGCCCCGTAATATGTTTCTAGAGGAAATTACACCCGATCAAGTACGCATACATGATAGCACAGCACAAATTCCGATCATACAACGAATGGAGAGGTGAGTTTCTTTTATATGTTTGTTTAGCTTTTATTGTTAAAGTTTCTTCGAATAAGCATGAAGTTCTGATAAAGCTTAAGAGAGACTTTGAGTCTGTGTAACGGGGATGATATGTTAAGTAATAGTATTTAAAAGTACTTACAAGGGAAGTATTCCAACCGTTATGAATCGATTTGCCTAAAACTTAAAATTTATATAAAAGAGACGATTTTAAAGTTGGGGTATTTCGGTTTATAGGCCATATCAGTGTTTAAAATTTTCGTTGCCCCCTTATGAAACAATGTATGGCAGGGATGGAATTGTTGATACAAATGTACTTTTTTTGATACTATTTGATGTTGAAAAATACGTTGATACGCCCGCGACTCTTTTGATACATTTTCAAAATTAAACGAATTTTATTTAATTTTTTGTTGAAATTTTTTTCTTGCATTAAATTTCCCCCCATTTTCTACTAATTGAAACATGGTTATTCTTGGAGAAACTCTTTTAAATTTAAAAGAGTTTCATATATGTTATGTTGGTGTATGGTCTAAAGAATAGCAGCTGACTTTTCACACTTCGGCCGAACCAACTTTACCCTCAAGTTGCGAACACTGTAAATGTCTATCTTGATTATGAATCTGGGGTGCCCCGCTATATATTTTAACGAAAATCAAAATTTTTCCCGAGGAATAATTTTTATCTTAAATAATTTTTTCATGTCTCACGTTTTCGAGATAAGTTTACAATGTAATTTTTTCGACGTTTGACCACTATTTTTCAAAAAATGTTCTGGCGAAGATTTTGATTTTCGTTGAAATATAGTAGTGGGGCACCCCAGAATTCACATTCAAGAAAGACATTAATAGTGTTCGCAACTTTAGGTAAAAGTTGGTTTGGCCGAGGCATGTTTTTTTTTATAAAATTAGTTTTTCCCGAAACAAATGTCAAATCTCATTTTAAAATACATTCATGAATTTTTAGTACCATTTTCGTTTATAATTACTATTTTTTTTGTCGTTTTTAATAAAAAAAGTACGTTGAGGGTCAAAAAAGTACAATTTTAAATCATTTTTGATACCAAAACGAAATTTTAATATTTCATCCCTGATGTATGGCTTCGTGAAAATTTCGAAAGCTCCCGAACTAACAGGAATAACTTCTAGAGCAAAAAATTAAGACTTAGAGAATAATCGCAACTCGAGCGGGAAGCGGTTTTCCGCAACTCTCCCCATCAGGCGCTGATCCAGCTTTTGGGTTTGGGAGGGGGGGGGGGGGGGGGAATTTTTTCTTTTACTCAACAAATTTTTTTTTGCAGGGACCCCAGTTCGGATTTGAATCATTAGTTCAGGGTTTTACTGTTTGCATCTTGTTCGTTTTGATTTTTCTATAGACACATTTACAAATTTTAAGAACTAATTCCTATAAAAAAAAGTTTAAAAACTTAAGAAAATGTTTAAAATTTGAAAAATGTCTCCTTAAGAAATTTTCAGGTCCTTGTTTTGATTGCAAATGACCCAGATTCTGAAATTTTTTTCCAATAGAAAATATGTCAGATTTCAGACATCTTTATTAAAAAAAAGTTTACTGATTTTGAAAGTTGTCTAAGTCATTTGCTTAAAATGAAATTTTATGATTCTGACACATTATCCCAAGAAAAAAATTTTAATGTTCTAAGGCATTTTGCTACAGAAAAAAAATTATTGCTATATACAAATTTTTAGATTCTAATACACTTTCACAGATATCTTTGCAATTTTCCCACCAAAAAATTTCTATTTTTAGAAAAAATATTCGTACAGATTTTTTTTCTCAGATTTGGTGAGCTTTTCTAAATAAAAAATTGCTTAGGTTTCGAAATTTTATTTCTATTCTTTTTTTCTACAGAAAAAGTCTATGATACCGAAAAGTTTTTCTACATCAAAATTTTCAGGTTTTAAAACATTATTCTGTAGAAAGTGCCTGAGATTAGAAAAATTAAAGACTATAATGCTTTTTAAAAATTTTCGCGGCAATTTCCTAGATTCTGATATATTTTTCTATAGAAAAAGTATTGTTTTCTGTGATACTTTTCCTTAGAAAAAGTCTAAGATTCTTAAACATTTTCTAAGACATATTTCCAATCGAAAATTCTGAGAATCTAAGAAATGTTTTCTACAAAAAAGTCTAAGATTCTGAGACATTTTTTATATAGAAAAAGTCTCAGATTCTGAGTCTCAGACATCCTACAGAAGAAGTCTTAGGTTCTGAAACATTTTTCAAATTGAAAAATTTCACAATCTAAGAAATTTTCTCAGATTCCGAGATACTTTTCCCTAAAGTCTTAGTAGTCTAAGGCATTTTTTCTATAAAAATAATCTCATACTCTGAAACATTTTTTTTAAATAAAAACTGAGAAATTCTGAGACATTTATCCTGAAATTATTTTTCTAGGATTCTACGATTTTTTTCCTACAGGAAAGGTCCAGCTTTTGCTATAAAAAAGTATTAGATTCTGAGACATCTTTTAAACAGAAATAATCACAGATGCTGAGACATCAGAGACTCAGAATCTGAGACGTTTTTCTTTGAAAAAAAGTCTTGCATTCTGAGACATTTTTTAAATAAAAAACAAGTAAGAAAATTATAGGCGGTCAAGACCGACCATATAATACCCTACACCAGAGTTACCCGCAAAATGGGTCCCAAGTTCAAACATGTACCGATTGGATCCATCTTTTGTTAAATCTTTAGTATGTGTAAAAAACACATACAAACCAAATTTGAGTGAAATAGGCTTCTTTTTGTTGCCAATAAACCGTTTTAACTAAATATCGGGTGAAATTTTTACATGGAGCCTAAGTCCAAAAATGGTCCGATTATAATCAGATTTCTTTTAGATTATTAAAGTACGCGTTAAACATACACAAACAAAATTTTAAAATTAAATATTTTCTATTTTCATGAAATTAGAGAGATTTATGTGAATATCGAGAAGGTGGTTTGCATGGGGCCTACCAGAAGTACTGGTCGGATTCCTTTAAAATTCGGAATGGTAATTTGTGATTACAAATCACGTATACTTGCCGAATTTCAAAAGGATATGTATTATAATACGGTTATTACAGTAATTTGTGCCAAAATAAAGCGGACCTTTGTATGGGGGCTAGGTCTAAACATGGACCGATCTTTTCCAATTTCAATAGGCTTCGTGCTTAGGTCAAACGAAGCATAATTTTCAAATTTCAGCCAAATCGATTGATAATTGCGAAATGTATCGTGTCTTCAACGTTAACATGGACGGACAGACAGACAGACGGACGGACATCGCTATAATGACTTAAAAAGTTATTCTGAGTCGATCGGTATACTTGAAAGTGGGTCTAGGACCAATATTTCGGGTAGTTACAAACATCAGCACAAACTCATTATACCCTGTACCACAGAGTGGTGTAGGGTATAAAAATCAGAGATTCCAAAATATTTCTTTTTATAAATATTTATATATTCCTATATATGAATTCGCATATTCTGTGTATTTTTTTATAGAAAAAGTCTCAGATTCTAATAATTTTTTTAAAGAAAAATTCTCAAATTTTCCCTGAAGAAAATTTTCTTATTATATATCTATAGAAAAATTTAAAGATTATCGTCGCTGCTCCGTCGTAATTTGGTATGTGTTTTTAATGAAGTTTTCAGGAGAGCAAAAAAACCGTTTTATTTTGCCATTTTGCCATCTATATATATAAAAATGGATGTATGTATGTGGGTATGTATGTATGTTCCGTATGGACTCGAAAACGGCTAGACCGATCTTGATGAAATTTTCAGGAAATATTCAGAATAGTCCAGGGAGTAACACTGTGTGGTCAGATTTTTGATTTTTTGCGTGTGGGCGGAGGGGCGTGTCAAAATCCAATTTTTACATTGCATCAATAATGACATCTATATTTAAAAAACAGATGGACCGATTTTGATGAAATTTAAAACAAAAATAGTATTATTCGAGTACTTACTATACGCCAAATCAGAACGTGATCGGACAATTGGGCGTAAAATGCCATGCCTTTTAGCCTGTGGGTGGAGGGGTGGGCAAAATCTAATTTTTACATTGCACCACTAATGGCATCTATACGAATATAAAAAATGGATGGACCAATTTTGATGAAATTTAAAACAACGATAGTACTTACCAAATACTAACTATGTGCCAAATAGGAGCGTGATCGGACAAATGGGCGTAAAATGCCATGCCCCTTTGTATTGAATTGAATGTTATTTTTGCATGCTCAGCAATAACGCAAAAACTGTTGATTCGATTTTAATTAAATTTTCAGCACTGATAGTGTTAACCGAGTGCGGAACTATAGGCCATGTTATACTACGATTGGAAAAAGGGGCGTTAAATGGCACGGATTTCACATAGCTACTTTTGCTAACTTCCAAACCATTCAAGATATCGCTAAACGGTTTAGTGGGCAGACGGATGCCCTATAGAGGTTTCATATTATGCAATAAAAAAAAATCCAAAAATATCACATACCAAATCACGACGGAGCAGCGACGTTATGAGACCTTTTCCTATAAAAAATTCAAAGATTTAAAAAATATTTTTCCTATAGAAAAATTTTGAGATTCTTGGACATTTTTCATTGAGAAAAAATCTCCCATAATTTACCTTTCTTTCCTTTCTACCCATCTTCTTCTCAGATTTTTTCCAAAAATGAATTATTAGATTTTTTCATAAAAAAAAATTCAGATTTTTCCTTTAGTAAATTCTCAGATTTATCAAAAATTGTTAGATTTGTCTATAAAAACTTTCAGATTATTCCAATAGAAAATTCTCAAATTTTTTCTAAAAACTTCTAAGAAAAATCAAAAAAATCTCAAATTTTCGTATACAAAAATTTCCAAATTTTTTGTTGAGAAAAATTCTCAAATTTTTTTTAAGAAAAATTTTAATATTCTGAGACTCTTTTTGTATAGAAAAATTTTAACATTCCGAGACATTTTTACTTCAGAAAAATTTTAAGATTCTTAGACATTTATCATAGAAGAATTTCTATAAAAAAAATTCTCAGATGTTTTGTATAGAAAAATTCTAAGAGTAGACATTTTTCCTTTAGACAAATTTTAAGATTATTAGACGTTTTTCATAGAAAAAATTCTCAGGTTATTTTATTTTCCTTTTTACTTTTTTTTCTCTCTCCTTTCCTTTCCTCTTCTTTCTTTTCCTTCCTTTTTTTTCTTTTGAATTCGGTTTGGATCCGCGCCTACACTTTGTATAAAAACAAAATTCCGCAGCGTTTTTCCGCCGAAATAGATTCTATTCTATTTTCATGGCGTTTTTTTTTTATCTCTCTCATTTTTTCTCTCATTTTATTTTTTGGCGTTGCCAGATTTTAGCAAAAAATGTATTGTTTTTCTGTACTGTGTTGTAAAATACAAGTAATGAAAATAAAAAAAAAAAAAAAAAAAACAAAGCAAAGCAAAGCAAAACACGTAAAAAAATATGGAAAATTATTTAAACAATGGAGTTTGCTGAAAAATTAATAGATATTGTTAAAAAAAATATATGATTTTTTATGCAATTTCTCAAGTTTTAAAGATGCAATATGTAAAATTTGTTTCACCGAATGTGTATTTTATTTTTTATTGCTTCAAATAAATAAATTGTGCAAAAGTTGCTGTTCTATTTAATAATTTTCTTGTTTTGTAACTGTTTTATTAGATTTTGTCTCTTCATCTTAATTGAATAAGTTCTTATAATATTGAATAATTTTTATTTGAAGTTTTTTACGATTTACGCAAGTATATCTTTTCAGCAAATAAAGATTATAATCGCGGTATTTTGGTGCTATTTCGCGGATGTTATAAATAAGTTAAATGTTGGTTCCTACTGATAGGAACCAACATCTAAGTTTTACAAACTTATTGTTAGATAGGTTTTTCAAAGACCATTTTAGTATACAACATGACTAGGTTTCTTAACATAATATATGAGATAAACGAACAAAACTGAAAAAATACTGTTTCATCCCCTCATTTGCATCCCCTAAATATGAATTTAGGGTGCTAAAAAAATTACTTGTCTCTTTATTTTTCCTGCTCGACTAAATAAAACCAAGTTCATAGTGATCCGAGGTTGACATTAGGTAGACTTCCATTGCTAGAGCAATTTTTAATATTTTGTCGAAAACAAGGCACAACACATCTCTAAAAATTTCAGAACAGATAGAATTCACTTTATATTTTTTTTTTAACTAAAAAAAAATACCAAAAGAAATTTTCTCTTCATAATAAGAACTTCCAGATTGACAAATATTTTTTCACAGAAAAATTTTCAGAGTTAATCACATTTTTTCTTTAAAAATTTTTCAGATTTTCCCAATGAAGATTTTCAGATTTTTCCTTTAAATTATTTTTTTAGATTTTTCGAATGAAAAATTTTCAGTCTTCGAAATTTTTTGCCTTTGGAGGATTTTTTTTAAAAGTTTTCTTCTTCTTTCTTTATTTTTATTCTATATTTTTATACCCTCCACTCTAGTGATAGAGGGTATATATAAGTTTGTCATTCCGTTTGTAACACCTCGAAATATTGGTCTAGGACCCCATAAAGTATATATATTTATGATCCTCGATCGATTATAAGTCGATCTTGCGATGTCCGTCCGTCCGTCCGTCCGTCTGTCTGTCTGTCTGTCCGTAGAAAACACGCTAACTTTTGAAGGACTTTACAGAGGCTACTGAAGTTTGGCATATATGTTTGTCATTTACATGGTCAGGTTGGTATTGCAATCCAGCCAAATCGGTCCAGTGGTTCAAAAGTTATGAGCAAAAGAGTAAATTTCGGCAAGGGTGTTTCGCGAATTTACGAGATAAAAAACACGATAACTTGCGAAAGACAATAATGAGACTACTGAAGCTTGGCACGTATCTTTGCCGTTCCCCGGACCTGTTTGGTATTAAATTTCAGCTCAATCGGTCCAGAGGTTCAAAAGTTATAAGGAAAACCCCGAATTTCAGATTAGTTTCATTTAAAATACCACGTGTTTTAACAAGTTTTAAAAGCATTGGTGGTAACTAAACAATGCTTTTCAAACTTGTTTAATTTTAAAGCAATGCTTTTTAAACTTGTTTAGTTTTAAAAGCATTGGTAACTTAAAAATTACACTCGAAAAAAATTTCACACTCAAAAAAAAAAAATTACACTCAAAAAAAATTTTACACTCAAAAAAAAATTTACACAAAAAAAAATTAGTTTTTTTTTTTACAAAAATGACAATATTTTGTGTACATACGTACGTGTATTCACTCAGAAATATTTTTACAGTAAAAAAACATTACACTCGAAAAAAATTTTACACTCAAAAAAAAAATTAGTAATTTTTTTTTTTTTTTAATGACAGAAAAAGGGTTTTTTACTCAAAATAAAATATTTCTAATCAAAATTGTTAATTTTTTCACGTTAAAAAATGTACTACCCTTTAAAAATGCATTGTGGAGGGTATTCATAGATTCGGCATAGTCGAATTTAACTTTTCTACTTGTTCTTTCTTGTTTCTTTTTCCCTCCATGCTTGTAAGTGGTGGCTATAAAAAATAAAATGTACAAAATTGATCTGTTAGTACCCGGTACTTTTTAAGTACAAAATCTACACACCTCTATCATCCCTAGTATGCACTGTAGTGTAGTGAAAGCTCTTTGTCATATGATTGCTTGTTTATTTATTTTTGTTTATTTTTGTTTTGATCTTAATTTTCTTTGTTTTGCTATCATTTTTCGTAGAGACGATTGGGAGAGAGACTCTCTGGCGTCGAAAACAACAACAAAGACACCTACACCACCACGATATGAACAGAGAATGGTAAGTGGATTGATTTTGTTAATTATTGTATATTTTTAGCAGTTCTTTATTTGAAATGGATTTATACATATTTTTTCGATAATTGTTTTTAAAAAACTGGCATAGATTTTTAAATGCTCTTTTTTTTAAAAAGTTGGTGTATCAATTTTAAAAAATCATTTTTATATTTAAAATATATTTTCTCTATAGAGAATTTTTTTTTAAATTTTCCAATTTTATTCGAAATTTAAAAATTTTGTTTGTTATATAAAATTTGCATTAAAAATTTACTTAAAATAGGTAAATTTATTTAAATTCAAATATGAAATTTTTCCTAAAATTTTTAAAAGTGTTTATTTTTATTAAAATCAAAAAAACCGTTATATTTTTAATAACTTTTTTATTAAAAATCCTATGATTTTATGGATTTTTATGGAAATATCGTAAAATTTTAATGATTTCAGCAATACTTTAATGATTTTAAGACGTTCATATTTTTAACAAAAAAAGTAATAAAAAATTTTACTGTAAAATTTAACAAAATTGGCTAAATATACAAAACGTTTGTACATTTTTACGCTAATTAAGATGAAAACCCCTACTATGATATTGGGTATACTAAGCCAGAGAAGATGTTTGTAACTAATGAAATTTTTTTTTTAGTTCTGTACCTTTACTTTTAATAATGATTTATCAGAGTCACCCCTTCTCAATGCAAATTTTCTCATCTTAATTCAGGTGACAAATTCTTTTTATACCCTCCACTCTAGTGATAGAGGGTATATATAAGTTTGTCATTCCGTTTGTAACACCTCGAAATATTGGTCTAGGACCCCATAAAGTATATATATTCATGATCCTCGATCGATTTTAAGACGATCTAGCGATGTCCGTCCGTCCGTCCGTCCGTCCGTCCGTCCGTCCGTCCGTCCGTCCGTCCGTCTGTCCGTCTGTCTGTCTGTCTGTCTGTCTGTCTGTCTGTCTGTCTGTCTGTCTGTCTGTTGAAAACACGCTAACTTTTGAAAGACTTTACGGAGGCTCCTGAAGTTTGGCATATATGTTGGACATTTACCTGGTCAGGTTGGTATTGCAATCCAGCGAAATCGGTCCAGTGGTTCAAAAGTTATAAGCAAATGAGTGAATTTCGGCAAGGGTTTTTCTGGAATTTACGAGATAAAACACACGGTAACTTTCGAACGGCAATTCTGAGGGTGCTGAAGTGTGGCATATATATTTAGCGTTCCTCTGGTCCGGTTCGTTTTAAATTTCAGCCAAATCGGTGCAGTGGTTCAAAAGTTATTAGCAAAACCGTAAATTTCAGATTATTTTCACCTTAAATTCACGTGTTGAAAACCCGTTAAACATGTTTAAAAACATTTGTAAGTCAGAAAAATATTTTAAAAGGTATTTTTGTCACAACAAAATATTTTACACTGAAACAAAAAAAAAATACACTCAAAAAAAGTTTACACTCAAAAAAAATTTTACACTCAAAAAAAAATTGGTAAATTATTTCTTTTTTTTTCAAAAATTAATAAAAAAAAAGTTTTTTTTACACTAAAACAAAAAAAAAAATACACTCAAAAAAAATTTTACACTCAAAAAAAAAATTAGTAATTTTTTTTTTTTCAAAAATTAATAAAAAAATTTTTTACAGAAAATAAAATATTTCTAACCAAAAATGTTATTTTTTTCACATTAGAAAATTTACTATCACTTAAGAGGGCATTGTGGAGGGTATTCATAGATTCGGCCAAGTCGAATTTAACTTTTCTACTTGTTTTTTTTTGACTTAACCAACACTCAGGGGATGTCCCCTATAAATGCAGTGCATTGTGTTGGTAATTAGGAAAATAGGTTATGGGAAGGAGGAAAGAGGGAGTAGTGTTTGTGGATATTTGATTTGAATTTTTCTAGATTGTAGTTAACAGGGAAGACGTCTGCAGGAAGTATATTCCACATACGGATTGTTCGACTTATAAATGAATTTTCTCTGTAATGCGTTGTGCGGTACACTGGGCAATCGACAACAAATGGATGAGCCCTACTAGACAAGCGAGTAATCCGAACAAAAACTCGTGCTCGCGGAATCAATTCGCTTATTTCAGCAGAACACTTACCGTGATAATATCGATAGAACAGTGTCACACAACCCACATTCCGACGATGCTCCAAAGAGTCAATAGAGTTGGATACCCTACTGTCATTGATTAACTTCGACGCCCTCCTTTGAACACGGTCCAGAAACTTCAAAATAGACTCTGAAGCCCCTGCCCATATATGGGAGTTGTATTCCATCTTCGGCCGGATATAGGTGGTATAAATATTAAGGAGATCGGGAGGAGTGAAGTAATTCTTGCACCGTTTTAAGAAACCGAGACACTTGAATGCTTCTTTCGACACTTGAAAAACATGTTTATTCCAACGTACATCACCCTGAATTTTCATGCCCAGAACATCAAGAGTTTCCGATTCTTCAATACCAATACCACCCATAGATACAGACGACAATGTTGGTTCCGTCTGTGGGTCAACATACAACTTTGGGTCTTGTGTGCATTAAAATCAACCTTATTCGCCAGACCCCACTCAGAAATTGTCAAATTTATTAATTTATTTTTTTATAGTGTAGGTAATATAAAATATAGTGTGTCTTAAATTCACTTTTCACCGAGAATATTTATTTTGCTTTAAAATTGTTGTGACTAATTTCTCATACTCTTTGCCAAACAAATAAACATGTGAGACTTGAGATGAAAAAAAAAAACAAATAAAACAAGTAAGAAAGTTATAGTCGGTCGAGACCAACCATATGATACCCTACACTAGTGTTTTCCTATACATGGACCGTTTGAACCTATCTTTTGTTAGATCTTTATTTAGTGTAGAAAACACACACAAATCAAATTTTAGTGGAATTCGTTTATTTTTTTTTTTTGCCAATAGACCGATTTAACTGAATATCGGTCGAAATTTTCATATGGGGGACTAAGTCCAAAAAAGGTCCAAATGTATTCCGATGGGATTAGAATACCGAACTACACGTTCAACACCTACAATTTTAATCAAATATTTTCATTTTTACGAATTTTGAGTAAATTATGTGAATATCGGGAGGGTGGTTTGTATGGGGACTACCAGAAGGACTAACCCGATTCCTTTGAAATTTGGTATGATTATTTGTGTATTAAAAACTTTATTACCTGTTAAATTTCACAACGATATCTATTATAATACGGTTATTAGAGGCATTTAAGCGAAGTTCAAAGTATGGGGGCTAGGTCTTAACATGGACCGATTTTTTCCAATTTCAACAGAATTCCTTGGGCCACAAGAAGCTTAAGTTTCAAATTTCAAGTCAGTTGATTGAAAATTGCGACCTGTATCGTGCTTTAACCGATTGATGGACAGACGGACGGACAGACAGACGGACGGACATCGCTAAATCGACTCAAAAAGTAATTCTGAGTCGATTGGTATACTTAAAGGTGGGTCTAGGACCAATATTTCGGGTAGTTACAAACATCAGCACTAAGTCATTATACCCTGTACCACAGAGTGGTGTAGGGTATAAAAATTAAATTCGGTCTTGCGAAATGTACGAATACCCTCCCCAATGTAAAAAAGATTGATCCAAAAAATTTTATTTAAAAAAAAAATTGTAGTATACAAATTTTTTTGAAAGAAATGTTTGTGAACACACAAAAAAATTCCAATGAACGCCTTTCATAGTATTTATGAGCAAGTTCATACAATTTATTAACTTTTTAATAATACTTATAAATTTTTTCATAGTATTTATGAATCAATCATAAAATGTGAAATTTAAGCACTATTTAACATTTTTCACAAATACTACAAAAGAGTTTATATTTATTATGAAAAAGTTAATAAATTGTATGAATTTGTTCATAAATACTATGAAAATCGTTCATTGAGCTAAAACACCTCAATTCAACTGACGATTTGACCGCACCCCCTCCAAATTTAATGAAATTAAGTCCTGGGGTTTACTTTAACAAAAAAGAGATTTTGCCAATTTTTCAGGCTTCTGGTAATTCCAGTATTTGAAACTTAGCAAAATCGTATATATTTGACAAAAGTGTTGTGACATAAATAAAAATGTCTCGAAAAGTAATAACAACACTGGTCTCATTCAGGTTTCAAATAATAGGTAATAAGGCAGCCTTTAAAATGGCTTTCCCCAAGATTTCTTTTTGAAAAAGGTCAAAGGTCATTGGTTTTAACCTTAATTTTTGGAGAGCTATATCTCAAAAAGCGATATTTTTAAAATTTTGGAAAAAATATATGTTGTTAAGAATCATATGTACTACTTAAGTTTAAATTTTCAGGATGAAGACTTCATTGGAACTTTAAATATTAATAGAAATATTGTAACAGGAAAGAAAAAGCGGTGTGATTTCCCTTAGAAAAAAAATATTTTTTTTTGTCTTTGAAATTCTGGTACCAAAATTGATTTTTCTGAATGTATTTGACGTGCTGAGTCCAAATATGATCTTTGAACTGGCCTATCGCTTCAAAAAAAACACAGCAATAGCAAATTCAGAAAAGTGATCTTTAGTACCAGAATCTCAAAGAAAAAAAAAATTTTTTTCTAAGGGAAAATACATCGCTTTTTCTTTCCTGGGGCTATGTTTCTATTAATATTTAAAGTTCCAATGAAGTCTCCATCCTGAAAATTTAAACTAAAGTAGTACAGGTGACCCTTAATAACATATATTTTTTTCCAAAACTTTAAAAATATCGTTTTTTGAGATATATCTCTCCAAAAATTAAGGTTAAAACCAATGACCTTTGACCTTTTTCAAAAAAAATCTTGGGAAATGCCATTTTAAAGGCTGTCTCATTACCTATTATTTCCAACCTGACTGATTGTGAGACGTGTATTATTATTACTTTTTGAGTTATCGTTATTTATCTCAAAACACTTATGTCAAATATATACGATTTTGCCAATTTTCAAGAGCCCATATCTCGGGAAGAAAAACTACCAGAAGTCCAAAATTTTGGCACTATGACTTTTTTTGTAAGGGCCCAACTATATTCTAAGTTTCATCAAATTCGAAAGGGGTAAGTCAAAAATGCTACTTTTTTTGGTTGAATTGAGGTGTTTTAACTCCATTGGAAATTTTTTTTTTTGTGTGAAAAAAATTTCCGCGGAAAAATTTTTCTTTGGTAAAATAAAAATTCTGCAAAAAAAAGACTTTGGGGTACAAAAAATTGGTAACAGAAATTAATTTTGAGAAAAAAAATTAAAAAAAAAATTTTTGCAAAAGAAACAAATGTGACGACAAAAAATCTGCGCAAAAAAATTTTAGGGTAAAAAATATGTCGGTACTTCTTTGAATACCTTTCGGTATCCAGCTGAACTAAAGCATTTTGTATTTTTAGGTTATGTAGAAGGTTCTAAAATTTTTAAAGTGTCCTTACGTTTTCGCTCATAACTTTTGAACCGCTGAAACGATATCGTTTAAATTCAATACCAAGTAAAAAGCAATAACAAGTAAATATTTCAATTTTTAGTCATATCTGTGTATTATTCTGGCCATGATCGACATTTCAACAGACACACTGAAAAAAAAATTTACCATTTTTAAAGCATGTTGAACTTAATTTAAAAAAAGGAGGGTATGCGAGGGCTCCAAAGATATTAATTCTTCTTCTAAGTATATTTTTTCCAAAAACATAGTAATGCATTTACTTAAATATATCTTAAAAGTAAGTAAAATTGTACTTAATATAAGTTTAATTGTTTTTATCCAGAGGAAAAATATTTTTTTAAAATAAGTAAAAATTTCCTTAAATTACGGATTCTGTAGACCCTATGGAGTCTTAATGTGAGGACCCTACGGGCCCCCAATATATGGGGTCCGCCCATGAGTATGTGCATACACTATTATAGGGTCACTAATTTTGATCCAAAATTTTGGTCAGAATCGCTCTGTCTTGCTTAGTTTTCGAGATATGGAAATGGGGTCTTGAGAAATTTGATCATGAAATAACTCGAAAACTATTACTCGGAGGGCTTTTGGGTCTTCGGCGGTCATATTCTACAAGTTAAGGACTACAAAAATGTCTTTAGAATTTTTTTCGTATCTGTAACATTTGCAGAGTTATAGGCATTTGAAAATTCCGCGAAAATCGAAATTTGGATTTAAAGTTAGGGTCTCATGGGGTCTCCAGATGGGGTCCCCAAAATACCTAATGTAGTTTTTCCTTACGTTAAGTAAATTCTTTCTTAAACTGATGAAGATATGGATTCAAATAAAGTCAATGAAATCAATAAAATAAAGATCACTTTTTTCTTAAATTAAAACAAAAATGAATTAAATTGAAGAAAATGCGTTTTGGAATTAAAGATTAGTACTTATTTGATTCAATGTCTTGAAAATGTCTATACTATTTTTAAGTAAGTTACGTACTTATTTATTTTTTTTTGCTCACAATTTAAATTTTTTTCTTTTAAGTAATACAAAATTTTTTAATAAACCCTTTTTTTCTTAAATGCAATCAATTCGCCATAAATGTAAAGAATATTTAACTTAATTTAAAAAAACAAATTAAGGAAAACTTTTGTGTTTTTTTAAGTATTTGCATGTACTATCTTCAAGTTTATTTTCTTTGTTTTAAGTAAAACCACCTTATATTAAGTTAAGTTGAAGTAAATTCCAAAAAAAATTGTTTACTTAAATTAATAAGAGTGTTTCTTTAATTTCAGTATAGTTATTTTTTTCAGAGCAGAAAGACAGGCGGGCATAGCTAAAATGTATTACAATCGATCTTTAATAATATATTGAAAGTATTAGGTCCTATGCCAATATGATGAGTTACAAACGGAATGACAAACTAATATATTCCGTCTACCACTAACACAAGTGTAGGGTATCAAAATTATAATCATTTTAAATGGTTTTGGATACAAAATGAGTCACAGACAACATACTGTAGTTGCAGTACCACACACTTGAAAACGAAAAATCTTCATAACACTTATTCATAGTGGTGGTAAGTACTTTTTTACCATTTTTAGAATGAATAAATCCGACGACATTGTCTCAAGTTCTTTATTTTTCAAAAAAAAAAAAAAAAAAAAAACGTCTAGTGTATGCAACTTAAGTTATGATATTGAATCAAACAAAAAATAGTGGGTGTTAGTTTGTTATTTCTTTATTATTATTGTTCTTGTGAAATTTTTGTTGTCGTTATATTAAATTTTACTGGTCTTAAGATTTAACAAGTATACTGTAATAATTACCTAGGTGGTCTGAAAAGTTTTGAGCATATACATATCGTCACCTAAAATGCAAAAGGCCCTAACTAACATTTTATTAATTTTACAGGAGAAGCAAAAAACAGTATTGAATGATATTTATAATTTAGGGGCCCCCGTAGGCTAGTTGGTAGCGTGCTAGCCTTTTAACGTGGGGGTCGTGGGTTCGATTCCCACCAGCACCCTTGGTTTTTTCGCTACAACGAGACGACGGTCATTGTTACCAGTTCTTGGTTGAGTTTATTAAAAAATGAGTTGTAAATAAATAGAAAGAATAAATAAAAATAATTGATCGTATGATCAAAATTATTATTATTATATTTTAAATGTGTTAATAACTTTGTTATTTTTTAATGAATTTGTATAAAAATTTGTGAGGACGTTCTTTTAATAAGTATGAGCTAATATAAATCAAAAAATATTAAAAAAAAAATTGTTTAGTTACGTTCATTGGCGATTGCCCAAATTACATGTTTTTAATTTTTGCTATAAAATCGCTAATTTTTATTATGCAGCCCTAATTGTATGTTGGAAAAATAATCCAGAACCAATCAAAAACTGATTTTGAATTTTTTGTTAGTTAGGGCCTTTTGCATTTTAGGTGACGATACATAGTTGATCAGTGACCGATTTTAAGACATTCCAGCGATGTCCGTCTGTCTGCCTGTCTGTGGAAATGGTGATCACGGCCAAAAAATATTACACGGAGATGACTGAAACTTAACATATTTATAAGTTATAAAAGTTATAAAATAAAAAATAGCGGATTTTTTTTTACTAAACTTTTTTCTTCGCGGAAATTTTTTTTTTCAAAGTAATTTCCATTTAAATAAAGTTTTTTGCAATAATCTTTATTAAATTGTGGATGGTATAGATACATTCGGCAAGGCCGAATTTAACTTTTAGTTCATATTTTTCTTAAAAATAAGGAAAACAATTTTAACTTGTTTCATTTTTGGGACTTATTTCTTGGGGGTTATTTCATGCTGCCGCCAGACGGACGGACGGAAGATATACTTATCAGACAGCCTGGTATTTGTATTTTTTATTATTAATATGATTATAATAAACATTTTGTTGTTGCTTTTGACTCTTGTAAACATTTTTTTTTTAATTCTGTTGATAGTAAAGATAACACGAAACGCACGTTTTTTTTTTGATTTGTTTATTTTATAATTTTTATTCACCATTCTTTTGCATGAATTCTTAAGCTCCTTAAGTTTAAGTAACATATGCATTAGGGTGCCAATAAATTTAGATTATTTGTAATTTAAATGAGGGAACAATGAAATATTGTAATACTGAAACAATGTTGCCAGTCTTGGGGGAATATCATTAAAGTTGGAGATTTCTTGCAAGGAAAATGGACAAAAATATAATTTGGGAATAGTGAATGTTGTTTTTTTTTTTTGGAATTCCTACGTATTTGCTAAAGATCTAGTTTATTACAATCCAAAAATCAGACTAAGAATGTTAAGAATAGCTCAGAGTCCGGATTTTTCCACAAACTATTTCCACCCTAATATTTATATTTAAGATACGTTGAAGCTGCAAGTATGCACTTAATTTTATCAAAATATGAAATCATTTTTGTTTCGTTTTTCTGTTTTAAATTGCAACCACACACACAGAATATTAAATATTACTGTCATGATTGTTGATTTGTGATTGTAAATATATTTGTCAAAAAATATTTTTCATCATTCATTAAAAATTACGAACGAAATTTACATAAATATGTATTTACATAATTTAGTAAAATGCATTTTGCACAAGAATTATAAAGTTATATGATCCTGATCTTTTTGGAGTTGGAAAAAAGATTTTGTAATAAATTACAAATTTGGGTGCGAATGATTTCAAAATTGAAAAAAAAAAAAACTAACTGATGCTTAATGATATCCAAATATGTATGCTATTTCTTCTCCTAATGTATATAATTCAGAAAATATCAATTTAAATTTAGAAATTATCAATTAAAATTTTTAAACCCCAATTAAAATTCAGAAAGCCCCAAAATCATATTTAGGGGCATGTCACAGACTCAATTCTGTTCGGAAGTGGAAAAAGTGATTTGCTCATAAGACGCATAAAACATATTTTTTTCGGAATGAAATCACTTTCAAAAAATAAAGTAGAATTTATATGCATGACAGTGGTTTCCAAAAAAATTATTTCGGTTTACGTTTTTAAAGAATTTTAAAACCACTTCCGAACTGAATTGACTCTGTGGCAGGCCTCTTAATGTTTGGAAACAGAATTTTAATTTGGACTTTGTAGAGGCTTGTGCCTTCTTTAGCAGATTCAATGGTCAGGTATCTTAAGCTCATTTGGCGGTGGTTTGTTATTATTGCTTTTTTAAGACAATTCATTAGACAGAGTGCTTTGAAAAGAAATTTCTCAGATACATTATTCGCAAGGCTGCAAACACAGACGTTCTATTCAAACCAAATTTCCTGATATGTTCACACTTGAAAAGTATCATTCTTCGCAGCACATTGCAATTATTTGCGTGTCGGTGGAGATATCCTATTTTTTGCTTTGAACCAACACTCAGGGGATTTCCTTACTAATGTGCATTGTGTGGATATCAGGAAAATAGGTTATGCGGAAGAGGGAAGAGGGAGTAGTGTTTGTGGACATTTGACTTGAATTTATCTACATTGAAAGAGACTGGAAAGACTTCTGTAAAGAGTTTATTACACATACATCTACACCATTTACAGATGTAATTCGTAAAAGATCAATTGTAATTCGAAGATTTTACTTGTAATTCGAAGATTCCATTTCTAATTCGAAGATTCCGTTTGTAATTCGAAGATTCTATTTGTAATTCGAAGATTCCATTTGTAATTCGGATACTCCAATTGTAATTCGTAAAAGGTCAATTGTAATTCGTAAAAGATCAATTGTAATTCGTAAAAGATCAATTGTAATTCGTAAAAGATCAATTGTAATTCGAAAAAGATCAATTGTAATTCGAAAAGGATCAATTGTAATTCGTAAAAGATCAATTGTAATTCGTAAAAGATCAATTGTAATTCGAAAAAGATCAATTGAAATTCGAAAAAGAACAATTGAAATTCGAAAAAGATCAATTGTTATTCGTAAAAAATCAATTGTAATTCGTAAAAGATCAATTGTAATTCGTAAAAGATAGCTTGACAATCGACAACAAATTGTTGTGATCTAGACAACTGAACTGTTCTCTTTTTAGGCTTTTAAGATCCATTTTGACACAACCCAGTTAATTTTCCTACAGAAAATCCCTCTTTTGCTTAGGAACTTTGTTTAAAATGATTCATCTTCCGAAGACAATTTTACAAATTTCTTAAATCTATCCCTACTTGTCTAAATACTTTAGTTTGTCATTATATAAATAATTTATATTTTTCTGTACTATTAACACATTAATTACTAAACAGATTTAGTAAGACAACAAAATTTCCACATTTCTTAAAGTGGTACGTGTTGAAATTAGGATTTATTTTAAATGTGACATGTAAAAGAGTTTTATAATTTTTGTTTTCAAGTGACTAATTGTGCGTATGACACTGTTAAGTGACATTCAAAGGTCACTTAAATTTAGTAATCTTTCTTCATCATCATCATCATTGTCGTCGTCGTCGTCTTCTTTTCATGAAACGCCATCAATCTTTGCGATTTGTTTTTTAACAATCGAATGCAGGAAAAAGATATAAGGAAGTTTTACCTAGAACAAAGAATAATTCTGAAAAATTTCTATATGGTAATTCCAGTACATGACATATAATGATAACATGTTCGTGCATGAATGATGAATTCAATTTTGTTTTTAGCATGGGAAGATTTCAATAAAATATTTTGAAGATTTCAAAATACACAGAAAAAAAAATTGACATAACTGTCTGTTTTTTTAAGAAATTAACAAGATCCCAAGTAGATTTGCATCTGTATTCAAGATTCCAGGGATGGACACATTAGGGCAGCCAGCTTTGAGCTAGATGTATTTTATGTTTGATTTGCTTTCTACTTATAATCTCCCTGATTCTGGCCCAATCCTATCGAGAAGATAAATAATATATTACGAGTGATCGAATGAAGCTACAAACAACTAAAAATACGGGTTTACGTTAGTAAAAATCGTCGAATATGTGAAGGTACCGATTAGGGTTGCCAGATACTAGAAGTCAAATAACTGGACAATGTAAAATTTTTATCTGGATTTTGAAAAAATAACTGGACCCAAACATATTTTTTTTTTGTATAATTTAAAAAATCAACCGATTTTCATATGTGAGATCCTTTTTTTTTTTTTAGACTACTTATCAAATAAAACATCAAATAAATGGACGCACAGTGGGTTCGATGGTACCCAAAATGGCGATTAATTCAGATAAGCAGTAGTTTTAGAATATTATATTTTTTTATTGATAACATAATATAAGCACGTAAAAATACACATTTTGGAAAAAAAAAATTGGAAAAAAAAAAATTTTTTAACCTGTTAGGCGTTTTTTTGTTTTTCGGAAAAAAGGGTTATAGTTCACAATTTTTGCTGTAACTTTGGAATGAAAAGCGATAAATTAATAAACAAAAATGTAAATTAAAGTGCACATAATGTCAAAGTAATTAAAGAAAGAACGCATAATATGTATTTATATTATTATAATTTTTTTTTAAAAATCCAATTTTTGTTTTTCACAAAATCTCATAAATGTACAAATTTATCTGAAAAAAGTGATTTATGGGAATATTATAGTTTTTTATTAAGGAATTTTCATAAATACAAAAAAACACAGCATTTCAGAAAAAAAAAATTAACAAAAAAAATTTTTTTTTTAATCTTTTAGTCGTTTTTTATGTTTTTGGAAAAAAGCACGAAACCCTTGAACATGTAATAAAGCTACAAAAAACAAATTGAGGGGACGTTTTTTTCGCGTAGGGGGGAGGGTTTACCGGGAGACTATGGGGGACACCTTCCCCTCGCGATAAACGTTGCCAAAGAAATAGATGTCAGTTTTTGCACCTAATTAATACAAATTTATCATTATTTAAATTATTTTTTCTATACACGCCCCCAAAAAGGGGCGGACCAAAAAAATTGGCATTCCTGATCCCCCTTGGTTCAAATTCAGGTCGATGAACTTCATATGGCATTAAAATGTTTCAATTATTGAACAAATATACAAATAAAACTTGTAAAAAAAATATTTTTCTGGGGTAGTTTTAGTTCTTCAAGGGGGAACTTTTTCCCCCCTGGTCCGATTTTTCTCGTTCAAGAACTTAACCAGCCCATGATCATTATACATATTTGTGACAAACTTCAGGATTCTAGCTCTTGCTTTATGTACTTTATGGTGTGCTCAACAACAGACGGACGGACGGACACACGGTTAGTCACAGAATGTCTTAGAATCGATCAGTGATATACACTTTATTGGGTCCTAGACCCATATTTCGATGCGTTACATACGGAATGACAAAGTGAGTGTAAGCCCATACTGTAGTTGAAGGGTATAAACACATATATAATGGATTTGTTTAATAAATGATACCCAGACTTTTTACACAAAAATGGGAATAAAAAAAAAAGGGCCGGGCATTGTCCGTACTTTTTTTTCTTTTAAATAAAAGCTGATATCCTATACTTTTTTAAAATCCACAAAACTAAATCCAACTATTACTAACTTAATATGTGTGGCCCATTAAATATGCAAAATATCCCAGTTTTGGACCCTTTTTAAAAAAATTATTAAAAACGTTGAGACACAATTTTTATAAACAAAAAAATGTTTAAAATTTAGCTTAATCCCTGGTGTTTAAGGTTCCATTATAAAAGATTTTCTTTTAAAAGACTTAATACCACTAATAATCGCTTGAATTGTAAAATATTTAAATTTTTTTACTTTTTTCAAAAACAGCAATACTTTGTTAACTTTGACAGCTCATAGGAAAAAAAGTAAACAACTTCGTTGATTGATTTTGATAACTAGGTGTTGCAGAATTTTATCTACTTTTACCCCATACCAAATTTTATAACAAAAACTTCATTTATAAATTTCAATTAATCGCCACTTTGGCACCATTTGAAACCAATGTGGGACGTCTCTATTGACCACGGAAAAATGTACCTGTTTAGGCATTTCTATAACTTTTTCGAGCTTCTCGAAATTTTTATGTTGAGCTTGTCAAAGGTCTGAGGATTGTTGGTGCAGATTTTCCTTTTCAAATAACCCCCACAAAAATAAGTCCGGAGTGGTCAAATCTGTAAATCTAGGTGGCCAGTTAAAGTTTCCTAGACGTGCAATATCAAAAAAGGGCGACAGTAACTGACCCTTATTTGCAGATTTGATCCTTCCAGACTTATTTTTTTGGGATTAGTTGAAAAGCAAAATCTACGAAACAATCCTCAGATCATCAAGGAACTCAAGTAAATTATTCGTGCCGACATCAACGCTACCCAGATGTTCAAAAAAGTAATGAATAAATGAGCGAAAATGCAGCAAAAAGAAAGAGCTCATTTTGCCGTAGCCAAAAAAAGTTATGTTTTATTCATGATTTATGTTTTATTCAAAAAGTAGTCCAAATAAACTGTAAAATATATTTAATAAAAAGTAATTGTTAAAATTAAAGAAATTCGTTTTTAAATGGAGAAAATTATATGTATTTTAGCTGGAAACTGGAACAGACTCAAAATAACTGGAAAATCCAGGCCATTCCAGGCCGTCTGGCAACCCTAGTACCGATACTTAGAAACGAGGCACTAGCTTATAAGAAATTATCACGACTAACGATACAACCATCTTCACGAGTTTCAGAATATAGATCACATTATGTTTGAACATTTGTGTTTCCCGGGTGCTTCCAAGATCATCAATTAATTGAGTTGTTACTCAGGGAATGACTATCGCGGAGTTATACATATTTTCCAACTGGGTAGAAAACCTAGTATAACAAAGTACAAATTTCGATATATTTCGTAAAGACTGCAGCTTTAAGTGTACACTTCAAAAAAAAAAAATCCTTGTAAAATTACAAGAAAAGTTTGTAACTTTTTTTTACAAGAACTCCTAACTCCTGTTTCACAAGGAATACCTTGTTATTTTACAAGCTTTTTACCAATAATTTTGTAATTTTACAAGCTTTTTACCAAAAAAATTTTGGAAATTTGTAAAATTACAAGAAAAACTGTAATATTACAAAAAAATTTAAATTTCGATCGAAAATTATTTGTTAAAAAAGGAAGCTGTCAAATATTGGTAAAATGGGATTACAAGACTTTTTCTAGTAATCCCATTTTGCCAATATTTGACAGTTTTCCTTGTATTTTAACAAAAAATTTTCGATCGAAATTTAAATGTTTTTTGTAATTTTACAAATTTCCAAGGTTTAAATAAGTTTGTTGTTATTCGACCTTTTTATTAATATAATTAGGACCTCGAGCTTTATTATTTACAATTAATTATTTCCAAGGTTTTTTTACAAAAAAATCTGGTTAATTCATCCGGTTAATTGTTGCACCAAAAAAGGTTTAAATTTACAATTTTATTGGTAAAAATCTTGTAAAATTACGAAAAAGACGTTTACGATTTTTTGTAATTTTCACACGCGAATATCTCGAAATTTAAAAGCTCTAGAAAAGTTTGAATTGATTAAGGAGGTCCATTTACAATAAAATTTGTTGGTTTCAACTTTCGGATACGTTGCAGTGGAACTACAGAAAGTACTAAATTAGCGGTTTTTGGAATCTTTAAACGCTAATATCTTAAAAATGGTGTAAACTGAAAAATTTTAAAAGCAGATTTGGAGTCAGGAGGTCAAAATTTATTAGTTCCATACATTTGAAATCTTTATAGTTAAGGTTTTTTATTTTTTGCAAATTGAACGCGATTTTTGCAAAAAGTGCTCGATTTTTTGCTAAATTTTTCTTAAACATTCAAAATACATATTCAAAAAAAAAACAAGTAGAAAATTTAAATTCGACTTGGTCGAATCTATGAATACCCTCCACAATGTTATCTGATAGTAATTTTCTAAAAAAAATTTAAAAAAATTGCATTACAAATTTTTTATTAGAAATATGAGGCATTCCACACCAAATGTCCCGCTACAGAAAAACATGTGTCCCGTAAATTTCTGAATAGGTTGTTTGGATAGCCCTATATGTAACTAAGAAAATTGCGTTTTTGGTTTTTAAAATTTTCGAAAACTGAGATTAGGAGGCGTGGTCAAATATTGGAAAAATGGTAAAATTTGTCGCGAGTTGCCTTGATTAAATATTTATCACATTAATACGGAATGCACCACAATGTCAAAAATTTACGTTCTTATATAGTTTTGTATGGGCTATCGATTAAAATTTTTCGTTTTGGAAAATTTTCAGAACCCGTTCTGAAATTTTCCATTTTTTAAAAAAGTAAATTTATCAAAAATCCGACCACTTTTTTTCCTTTTTTATTTATTTTTTTTAAAGTTTAGATGTTTTTCCATCCACACAAAAAAAATCAGAAACACGTTCATCTTTTTTTTCGAGAAAATCGCATTTGAACTTTAAATTTCATAATAATTTTGTTATTTGCTTGTATTTCTTTGTTTTAAAGTTGCGAATGAGTAATATTAATTGCATGAATATTACTCATTCGACACGTTAAAACAAGAAAATACAAGCAAATTACAAAATTGTTATGAAATTTAAAATTCAAATGCGATTTTCTCGAAAAAAACGAAAAATACATTTCTGATTTTTTTTGTGTGGATGGACAAACATCTAAACTTAAAAAAAAAAATTTAAAAAAAAGAAAAAAAGTGGCCGGATTTTTGATAAATTGACTTTTTTAAGAAATGGAAAATTTCAGAACGGGTTCTGAAAATTTTCTAAAAAAAAAATTTTTTTTCGATAGCCCATACAAAACTATATAAGAATGTAAATTTTTAAGATTGTGGTGCATTCCGTTTTAATGTGATAAATATTTAATCAAGGCAACTCGCCTCAAATTTGACCATTTTTCCAGTATTTGACCATGCCTTCTAAGCCCAGTTTTTGAAAATTAGAAAAACCAAAAACGAAATTTTCTTAGTTCCATATAGGGCTATCCAAACAACCTATTCAGAAATTTACGGGACATATGTTTTTCTGTAGCGGGACATTTGGTGTGGAATGCCTCATATTCAAAAAAAATTATGGTGATCGCAATTTTGGGTTATAGCTAAATACGACTAGCCGTGGCAATGCATTGTGGAGAGTATTCATAAATTCGGCCAAGTCGAAATTATTTTTTTTTTGCTTGTTCTCTTTATTTTTTGTTAAAATTGTTCTTTGACCCCACAACTAAATCATATAATGACAGTAATAAAATTATTTTTTTTTCGTAATTCTCATGTGTTAATAACCCCCAAAAGTTTTTACAACACTTTTATTTGTTAGGTAAATATTTGTTAAAATCACATTCACTGAAGTAAAAATAAAAATTTTTAATATTTATTTCGATATTAATAACCCAAGTAATAATGTACTGATCCGAAAAATGGATCACTAAGATTAGATCAATTTTAATCGGACGGATAGAATTTTATTCGATTAAAACTAATCTTATCTTAGCGATCCATTTTTCGGATCAGTACTAATCTTTCAAATCTGGGATCAGTACTGATCTTTCAAATCTCTAAATATATATAAACATTTTTAATCGGGAAGCCATCGTCGCATTAATCATAAATACTTGATATCCATTTTTACTCGGTCACTTTTAAATTTTACTTTAAAAGTCATTATTTAAAGTTTATTTAATTTTGCGTTAAAAGATCTTAAAATTTGCAAATATTTGCGCATAAATAAAAAAAAAATCTTTTTTTTTATTTAGCAAATAAAAGTTTTTAATGATTATAGGGAATTTTGTTTGCCAAATGTTTAATAATTCTGTGTAATTACTTGTTGAATTTTTTTTTGTCACTGTTATAAAATATTATCATTTGGCAAACTATCAAGGGGTTTTATCGGCTACAAGAAGTCTTCAAGAAAAGAGTTACTCATAAATGAACTTTGAAAAGAAAAATACATTTTTAAGACCTGATGTAATATAATTTTAAGTCACAGTACATAAAAAGTAGGTTATCAGGATTGTATTCGAGTATTTTACAAAATGGCGTGTAGTATAATTCTTCTCGGTTTTCACACGTGTGGATTGTCAATTGTTTTCCATGTTTTGGGAGCACCTTAGATCAGGCGCGGATTTTTTTTTTTTTTTTTATATCCTACACCACACTGTTGTACAATATGGCGGATCGAGAAATGCTTTTTCACGAATTTCGCTTGGGCGCTATGCGGGATTGGTAAAAATAGATGCCAAAACGATGTGGTTAAAATTTCAGGAAGATCGCACTTCATCTTGGGGTCCCCCTCCGGCGCTGAAGTTTACACTTTTTTAAGCCAAAGAGCATTTTTTTAAAAAATTGTCAAAAATTCAAATTTTATCAGATCTTCTTAATTTTGAATTTTATGTGGTCTAGTTAATCACATCTATTTAGATTTTAAATATCAGCTTAATACGATATCGCTAACCTCCAAAAACCAGAGGTGGAAAAGTATGCTTACATTTTGGAGAAACCCGAAAAGCTACTTTTTGCAATTATGTAAAAAAAAAACACATTAAAATTGCAAAATATGATTTTTTTCTTCTCGACTTGGAAAATAGACTACACAAGGATTCCAAAACCGTTAAAACCAAAAAATACGAAATTATTGAACGGCGGGTGGACCAATCTCAACTTACGATATTTTCAAAAAATTTATTTCATACATTTTTTTTTTGCTATATTGTTCTATATTTTAATCATTTTTTGCAAATTATGTCATATTTTCCTATTAAAGATATTCTCGTTAAAATTTAAGAGATCATTAATCCTTGGCGACATGTGGTCATATGAGTCCCACACAAGAAGTTGTTTTTTTACCAATTACAAATAGATTTAAAAAACTTTTATGAGTTTAGCGGACCATATTACATATTCAAAAAATATCCGATAAACTCATAAAAGTTTTCAATTTTAAGCTATTTTTAATTGGTAAAAAACAATTTCTTTTGTGGGACTCATATGACCCCATGTCGACAAGGGTGAATGATCTCTTAAATTTTAATGAAAATACCTTTAATAGGAAAATATGACATAATTTGTAAAAAATGTTTAAAATATAGAACAATATAGCAAAAAAAATGTATGAAATAAATTTTTTGAAAATATCGTAAGTTGAGATTGGTCCACACGCCGTTCAAGAATTTCGTATTTTTTGGTTTTAACGGTTTTGGAATCCTTGTGTAGTTTATTTTCCAAGTCGAGAAGAAAAAAATCATATTTTGCAATTTTAATGTGTTTTTTTTACATAATTGCAAAAAGTAGCTTTTCGGGTTTCTCCAAAATGTAAGCATACTTTTCCACCTCCGGTTTTTGGGGGTTAGCGATATCGTATTAAGCTGATATTCAAAATCTTAATAGATGTGATTAACTAGACTACATAAAATCTAAAATTAAGAAGATCTGATGAAATTTGAAATTTTGAAATTTTTTTAAAAAAATGCTCTTTGGCTTAAAAAAGTGTAAACTTCAGCGCCGGAGGGGGAATCCAAGATGCAGTGCGATCTTCCTGAAATTTTATCCACTTCGTTTTGGCATCTATTTTTACCAATCCCGCATAGCGCCCAAGCGAAATTCGTGAAAAAGCATTTCTCGATCCGCCCTATTTTACAGGGTATAATAAGTTTGTGCTAATGTTTGTAACTACCCAAAATATTGGTCCTAGACACTTTTAAGTATACCGATCGACTTAGAATCACTTTTTGAGTCGATTTAGTGATGTCCGTCCGTCCGTCCGTCTGTCCGTCCGTCTGTCCGTCCGTCTGTCTGTCCGAGTAAAAATAAACATATATTACAATATATAACTTGATAAAAACATAATAAATTATATATGATTATACATCCGTGAGATATTTTCTAAATTTTTTTAATGCAGTCATATGTAGTAATATATAATTTAATCATGATTCGGATTAAAAGGTGTACGGTTGACATAATTAAATAAAATATTATGAGGGTCAATTCAAAATCTGTTTTTCTGTATATTTTAACATCAAATTATATATAGCTTATTCTGTTCCATATAAAACTTTATATGTTTCCAATTAACCAAAAATTTTCTAAGTTTTTTATGCTAAGTATAAGAAACTTTTTAAAATGTTCCTAAACATTTCCTTATTAGGGTTATGTATATCACCTATCTGGTTCGAAGCGTACCCAAACATTTTTTTTTAGAAAATTATATGTTTGGTGAATGTATCGTTGACCTGTGGTGTATCTCAACCCAAACCTAAAAACACCAGGATTTTATGTTTTTATGCAATTAGATCTAATTAGATCCATCAATATATAGCAATCTCTGATCAAAACTCAGATGAAATCAGATCATATTTTATACAAGTTGATCTTTTTTAATGCAAAAACATCCACAATTATTCGGATCAAATTGCGTATAAATATATATTGTGTTACATATCATTATATATTGCATCATATAAAAATTTTTACTCGGGTGTCCATGTAAACGGTGTAAACACGATACAGGTCGCAATTTTTAATCAATTGACTTGACATTTGAAACTTAAGCCTCTTTTGGTGTAAGGACGAAGCCTATTGAAATTGGAAAAAATCGGTCCATATTTAGACCTAGCCCCCATACAAAGGTCCTCTTTAGTTTTGGCTCAAATGACTCTAATAGCCGCATTTTAATAGGTATCTTTTCGAAATTTGGCAGCTAATCATGTTTTATCGACACAAATCACCCTTCCGAATTTTAAAGAAATCAGACCAGTTCTTCTTGTTGCCCCCATACAAACCACCTTCCCGATTTTCACATAAATCTCTCAAATTTCATGAAAATAGAAAATATTTAATTAAAATTCTGCACTCAAAAAAATAAAACTGTAAAGTTAACAAACTTTTTTTTGTTAACTCGAGTTTACTGGCTTTTTAGCAAATTTTTAGTTAAAATCAGCGTTTTAACTACTTTTTTTAGTTAAGTTCGATTTACGAAAATACTAGTTTTGTACAAATTTGGAATTAATTTTTTTTGTTGACTTTAAAACTGAGTTTACGAATTTTTACTAATTAATTTGCTGATTTTTTGTAACATTTTTGTCAAGTCGAAAATTTTAAACATTTCTTGTGTAGCCTCCTATGCAAATCTCATTAGTCCCACTTAAGCTGAACTTATCGCTTAGAAAAATATATTTTTTTTTTTATTTAAAAAAAAAGGTTAGCTGAATTCACCTAATAAAAAATGTTACGAAATTTTCAGCTGAATTTTTAGTTAAAATTACTGTTTTTTTGCTACATTCATTCTACGAAAAGTTAACTAAATATTTTTTGTTAAATTAACTAGAAATTTAGTAGGTTCAAAATCAGGTGTTTTTTTAGTTAAATTTAACTAAATTTTTTGCCAACTTTACAGTTTTTTTTTTTGAGTGTGTTTGTGTTTGTTAAACGCGTATTTTAATAACCTAATCAAATCTGATTATCATCGGACCATTTTTGGACTTAGGTCCCATGTGAAAATTTCGCCCGATATTCAGTTGATAAACCATTGTCAACAAAAATAAGCCTATTCCACTCAAATTTGATTAGTGAGTGCTTTTTACACTTACTAAAGATTTGACAAAATATAGATCTAATCAGTCCGTGTTGAAACTTGGGACCCATTTTCCGGGAAACTCTGGTGTAGGGTATTATATGGTCGGTCTTGACCGACTATAATTTTCTTACACTCAAAAAAAAAAACTGTAAAGTTAGCAAAAAATTTAGTTAAATTTAACTAAAAAAACACCTGATTTTGAACCTACTAAATTTCTAGTTAATTTAACAAAAAATATTTAGTTAACTTTTCGTAGAATGAATGTAGCAAAAAAAAACCGTAATTTTAACTAAAAATTCAGCTGAAAATTTCGTAACATTTTTTTTTAGTTGAATTCAGCTAAACTTTTTGTAAAAAATTTTAAGTTTGTTAAATATTGGTTTTAAACACTAACACTTCACTTAGTTTTTCTTATTTTTTTACAGCATTAAGTTCAGCTTAAGTAGGACTTATGAGATTTCCATAGGAGGCTACACAAGAAATGTTTAAAATTTTTCACTTGACAAAAATGTTACAAAAAATCAGCAAATTAATTAGTAAAAATTCGTAAACTCAGTTTTAAAGTCAACAAAAGAAATTAATTCAAAATTTGTACAAAACTAGTATTTTCGTAAATTGAACTTAACTAAAAAAAGTAGTTAAAACGCTGATTTTAACTAAAAATTTGCTAAAAAGCCAGTAAACTCGAGTTAACAAAAAAAAAATTGTTAACTTTACAGTTTTATTTTTTTGAGTGTACTTGTTTATCTTAAAAACGATTTCAAAAACAAAATGAAAGAAATGAAAGAAAACAAGTGAGTGTGTTAAATTCGGCTGTGCCGAATCTTTAATACCCTCCAACATGTTTTAAAAAAAAACTTACAAGGGCGTTTTTGGGGAGGGGCTTCGGTGGGGGCTGTCGGGTACACCTCCCCTCTTAAAAAATGTTTACTTATTTATTTATTAAGCTTTTTGCACTGAATTTATACAATTTTATCATTATTTAAACTAATTTTTTATATCCAAGCCCTAAAAAATTGGTCGAGCAAAAAAAAACAAAATTTTTAAGTCCCCCGGTCCTAGTTCGGGACTATAAACTTCTTCTTGCATAAACATGGTTCATTTGTTTAAAAAAAATAAAAAACACTTAAAAAACGTGTTTTTAGGGGGTTGGTTTAGTTCCTTAAGAGGAAACTTTTTTCCCCCTGGTCCGATTTTGCCCATTTACGAACTTAACCTGCCTAGGACCATGACACATATTTATGCCAAATTTCAGGAGGCTAGCTTATCTTGGACTGCATTGTGCCATCTACAGACAGACGGACGGACGGGCGGACAGACGGACATTCACAGAATGTCTTAGAATCGATCATGGATCAATAATATACATACTTACTGTTTTTTGTAATTTTACAAACCTTTTACCAATAAAATAGTTAACTTACAGTTTTTTCTCGTAAATTTACAAGATTTATTTTTGTAAAATTATCAATAGTAATTTTACATTTTTATTAAAAGTACCATTTTATAAAAAGTAATTAATTTTTTCTATTTCGAAATGACGAAAAACACAAAACTACGAAAATGTATATAAATAAAAGTCCTATTTTGATGCTTTTAATTAAAAGTACTTTTTTGAATTTTTTTAGCGAAAAGTTATATTTAAATACTTTTTATAAAAACGTTTTATTTTGGTACTTTTTGTTAAAAAGTGCAATTTTGGTACTTATTATAAAAAACAATTATATTATTATTTTTATAAAAAGTTCTTTTTTGGCACTTTTTTATTTAAACTATTTTTTTTAAACTATCAAAATAGTTCTTTTGAATAAAATTAAAATACAAAAAAGTACATATTTATATAAAAATATAAAAATTCCAAAGCTGTACTCTTTAATAAAAATATAATTTTTAATTTTTATTAAAAGTGCCATTTTATAAAAAATACGAAAACAGTTAATTTTTACATTTTTTGAAATGACGAAAAATTATTCGAAACTACAAAAAAAGTCATATTTGAGTTTGAGTGCCTTTTATCAAAAAGTACTTTTTTTATTTTTTTTTATTAAAAAGTTATGTTATATTAATAAAACTACTACTTTTTATCAAAAAGTTTTATTTTTGCAGTTTTATTAAAAATATTTATTTTAGTACTTATTATGAAAAAATATTACATTGGTACTTTTTTAGTACTTTTTATAAAAAAAAAATCATTTGTTTTTAAAACTATCAAAATAGTACATAAAAATAGCACATATTTATAAAAAGTACCAAAAAAGTACTCCTTAAAAAACACAACCAAAATGATAATTTTTAATAAGAAAAAACTAAGTAGTAATTTTTTATAAAAAGTACCAAAATATTACTATTTTACAAAAAATCAGCAAAAAACATGTTTTTTTTACAAGAACTATCAAAAAAAGTCTAAAAAAGTAATTATATGGTATTTAAAAAAATATTTTGGTACTTTTTTAAGAAGTACTATTTTGATATTTTTATAAAAAGGTACTATTTTGGTACTTTTATATAAAAAATGCTGATACATATAGACTTTTTTATAAAAAAAGTATAATTTTAGCACTTTTTTGCCACTTTTTAATAAAAAATTTTAGTTTTTATGACATGGTTCGGTTTATTAAAAAATATTCTGGTACTTTTTATTAAAATGTTCTGTTTTGGTTTTTTTTATCAAAAATGCTGGTGCCTTTCATGAAAAGTACTATTTTGTTGTATTTTTTAGTTATTTTAAGATTGGAGCTGGATAAATGAATACATTTTTATACCCTACACCACTCTGTGGTACAGGGTATAATGAGTTTGTGCTGATGTTTGTAACTACCCGAAATATTGGTCCTAGACCCACTTTTAAGTATACCGATTGACTCAGAATAACTTTTTAAGTCGATTTAGCGATGTCCGTCCGTCCGTCTGTCCGTCCGTCCGTCTGTCCGTCCGTCCGTCTGTCCGTCCGGCTGTCTGTCCATGTAAACGGTGTAAACACGATACAGGTCGCAATTATTAATAAATTGACTTAAAATTTTAAACTTAAGCCTCTTTTGGCCCAAAGACGAAGCCAATTGAAATTGGAAAAAATCGGTCCATATTCCGACCTAGCCCCCATACAAAGGTCCTCTTTAGTTTTGGCACAAATGACTCTAATAGCCGCATTTTAATATGCGTCTTTTCGAAATTTGGCAGGTAATCATGTTTTATCCACACAAATCACCATTCCGAATTTTAAAGAAATCGTACCAGTTCTTCTTGTAGCCCACATACAAACCACCTTCCCGATTTTCACATAAATCTCTCAAATTTCAGTAAAATAGAAAATATTTAATTAAAATTCTGTTTGTGTATGTTAAATGCGTACTTTAATAACCTTATCAAATCTGATTACCATCGGACCATTTTTGGACTTAGACCCATGTGGAAATTTCGCCCGATATTCAGTTGAAGCGATTTATTGTCAACAAAAAGAAGTCTATTCCATTCAAATTTGATTAGTGAGCGCTTTTTACACTTATTAAAGATTTGACAAAATGTAGATCTAGATCAGTCCATGTTCGAACTTGGGATTCATATTCCGGGAAACTCTGGTGTAGGGTATTATATGGTCGGTCTTGATCGACTATAATTTTCTTACTTGTTGGTTTTAAATCCTTTTCCTCCTGATTCAGATTTGAAATAAGATTTTATCATAAGTGTTGAATAACGGAATTACACGAAATAAATTTTAAGTTTCATATATAATTTTCACACATGGATGTAGTATAATTTCAAATTTCATTAGTGGCAACACTGATGAAGTTACCATCTGTAAATATTTGGCTATTTAACAATTTAAAACACATAGTGAGTAAAGAATTTATACTTTTAGTTGGCAACTTTTGATATTTTTACCATAATGCGTGATAATGAGTCACTCACTGTAACATTTTAATAACACTGTGCAACAATTTCAAACTTTTTCCAAAATTACGGGGATCCGACGATTCATTGTGTTAGAGGAGACAAAAAAAAATAGATCACATCGGAATTATGGCAAATATTTTTGTAGAACATATTAACCCTGTTACTCCCCCTCATTATGGTATTTCTTGGCTTTATTCTAACAAATCGTCAAAAACACCCCTAAAGAGAAGGAGGAATGAGATGAAATGTTCTACAAAAATGTTGGCCATCAAATTTTACTATATGTGTCGGAACACGTCATAGCCCAAAAATTAAAACAAAATATTACAAAATAAAATTAACCCTTAGTCGGCAATCTTGAATTTGACTGTTTTTTGGTGTTTGTGTTAATTTTTGGGCTTTGGTTTGTTCCGACACGTATAGTAAAATTTGATGACCAACATTTTTTGTAGAAAATTTCACCCCGCCCTCTTTTTATTTCGGATTTATTTTAAGATTTGCTAAAATAAAGCTGAAAAATTCCGTTATGAAGAAAAGTTAGAGGGTTTATATGTTCCAAAAAAATATTTGCCATAGTGTTTTCTACAAAGTTGCTGAACGTAGCCTACACCTCAGATGTAAAGAAAACATAGTTTTATATACCGATGTGCTCCAAGAACATGCCAAAGCTGGGAAGCTTTAACCGCCTCTAAAATAAAATTTCGATGTTACCTTTCAAAACGCCGACACACGTTTATCTATATCTCCTCTACCAGAATCAATCGTCGAAATTGTGTAATTTTGGAAAGAGTTTGAAATTGTCGTACTGTGTAATTAATATAAAAATAATTTTAAATTTTATTGAATTAATAAGATTTCAGAATTGCATCTAACGAACATATGTCACAGCTTATAAGCAAGACAAATTAGCATAAGAATAGTTCCCCAAGTGGGTGTTTAAATAATGATTTTATTCGCAAACGAGTACTCGTATTGCCAACTGAAGAAACTGAACAAATTATAATGACAATGAAATTGGCCAAAAGCCAACATATTGTTGTTATTGTTTATCTTACCCACCACCAACAACCAAAGAATGCAATTTATTGAAAACAAAAATTAATGTTATGAATTTGTGTGTTTGCAGCACTCACTCCTTTTGGTCAAGTTTACGCTAGAAAGATTGCCGGGGATGGCTGCCTGCCTGACTGCCTGACTGGCTGCTCCTGCCCCAGTCTTAAGACACCAACAACTTTATTATAAAGTAATTTTCTTTGTGCAACCATAAATAGTCTTTAATTTATTTTTGTTACATTCCTGACAATTTTTCATTAGCCATGATGACAAGTGTTTGAAGTTATTTGTTGCCTCTGCTGTTTGCCAGTTACCTGTAACGACTACTCTCTTCTTTACTGCCACATACTACTTACTACACGTTGCTTGCAACTCTATTAAAATCAATTTTATTTTAATGTAGAAATGCTATTCCACCTTGAGTGTTTAACTTCACGCTTTAACTAAAGTTCTTATTGTGTAATGCTTAGGCATGAAAGATGGACAGACTAATAGACAGACCAAGGGGAACTATGGTCCTAGGCATTCCATTTTTTTCATAAAATTTTTATTTATTTCGGCGTAAATTTTCTTCCATAGAAAATGTTTATAATGCTGGATTAAAAAAATCTCAGATTCTGGGACATTTTTTCTTTTAAAAAATCTCAAATTTTGAGACATTTTTGAAAAATTTCTCAAAGGCTGATACATTTTTTCTTATAGAAAAATTTAAAAGGTTCTGAGACATTTGTACGTATAGAAAAATTTTTCCGTATAGAAAAAGCATTTTCCGTATCTAAAAAAAAAATTGGAATCTAAGTCGTTTTTCACTATAAAGAATTTTTTAGAAATTTTTTCGTATAAAAAAAATTCTAATATTCTGAAACATTTTTTTGGTTAAAAAAATTCTCAAATTTTGAAACAATTTTACGTATAGAAAAATTTTTACGTGTAGAAAAATGTATTTTCGTATAGAAATATTATATAATGAGACATTTTGAGTAATTTTTCTCAAATTTTGAGTAATTTTTCAGTGTTTTTTTTTTCAAAATTTTTTCAATTCCTGAGACATTTTTTTCTATAAAAAAAATTTCAAATATTGAGACATTTTTCCCGTAAAGAAAAATTGTCAGATTTTGAGACTTTTTTTTGTATAGAAAATTCCTTTAAGATTATGGGACATTTAGATTAGATTAAAGAGGCCCTATGCACTGCGACCAAAAGATCTATTGTGCAGGGACATTTATTCGTAAATAAAAATTTCTCAGATTCTAAGATATTTTTATACCATACACCACACTGTGGTACAGGCCCTGTACTACAGGGTATAATGAGTTTGTGCTGATGTTTGTAACCACCCGAAATATTGGTCCTAGACCCACTTTTAAGTATACCGATCGACTCCGAATCACTTTTTGAGTCGATTTAGCGATGTCCGTCCGTCTGTCCGTCTGTCCGTCCGTCTGTTTGTCTGGCTGTCCATGTAAACGGTGTAATCACGATACAGGGCGCAATTTTTATTCAATTGACTTGAAATTTGAAACTAAAGCCTCTTTTGGCCCAAGGACGAAGCCTATTGAAATTGGAAAAAATCGGTCCATATTTAGACCTAGCCCCCATATAAAGGTCCCCTTTAGTTTTGGGTCAAATGACTCTAATAACCGCATTATAACAGGTATCGTTTCGAAATTTGGCAGGTAATCATGTTTCATCTATACAAATCCCCATTCCGAATTTTAAAGAAATCGGACCAGTTCTTCTTGTAGCCACCATACAAACCACATTCCCTATTTTCCGATAAATCTCTCAAATTTCATGAAAATAAAAAATATTTATTTAAAATTCTGTTTGCGTATGCTAAACGCATTTTTGGACTTATGCCTCATGTGAAAGTTTCGAGCGATATTCAATAAATGCTGCATATTGTCAACAAAAAGAAGCCTACTCCACTCAAATTTGATTAGTGAGTGTTTTTTAAACTTACTAAAGATTTGACAAAATATAGATCTAATCGGTCCATGTTTGAACTTGGGACCCATTTTCCGGGAAACTCTGGTGTAGGGTATAATATGGTCGGGCTTGACCGACTATAATTTTCTTACTTGTTTTGTATAGAAAAATTTCTACGTATAAAAAAAATTCTTATATTCCGAAATATTTTTCTGTATATAAAAGTTTCTCACATTCTGCAATGTATTATCGTATATAAAAGTTTCTCAGATTCTCAGACATTTTTCCCGTATAGAAAGATTCTTAGATTCTGGAAAATTTTATTATATACAAAAATTTTTTAGATTCTGTAATATTTTTTGTATGGAAAAATTATCTGAAACATTTGTTTGAATTAAAAAAAATCCCAGATTCTGGGACATTCTTTCGTATAGAAAAATTTCTCAGATTCAAAGATATTTTAACGTATCGAAAAATATCTTCGATTCTGAGTAATTTTTATGTGTAGTAAAATCTCTCAGATTCTGAGACATTTTTTTTTGTATAGAAAAATTCTGAGATTCTAATAATTTTTCTTATAGAAAAAATCTCAGATTCTGAAATATTTTTTGTATCGGAAAACTTTTCAAATTCTGAGCCATAGTTACGTATAAACCCTTTATCATATTTTAAGAATATAAAAATTTTTCTCACATTCTGTGACATTTTTCCGTATTCAAAAATTTCTCACATTCCAAGATATTTTCCTTATAGAAAAATTTCTTACATTCTCAAAAATTTTTCCGTATAGAAAAATTTTTCACATTCTGAGACATTTGACTGCAATGTCGCAGATTTTTTTCTGAGACATTTGATCTTAATGTTGCAGAATTTTTCCATATAGAAAAATGTTTCAGAATCCGAGAGATTACTCAGATTCTGAAAAATTTTTCGGTTCAGAAAAACTTTTTCCCTATAAAGATATAAATAAATTTTTCAGAATTTGGGACACTTTTCCGCATAGAAAAATTTCTCAAATTCTGAGAATTTTTTTCGTATAGAAAAATTTACTAGATTTTCAATCACTTTTATGTATAGAAAAATTTCACAGATTCTGAGACATTTGTTCATATAAAAAATTTCTTAGATTCTGAGAAATTTTTGTGTGTTCAAAATTTTTCAAATTCTGATACAGTTTTTCGTATTGAAACATTTCTCATATTCTGGGACAATTATTCGAATATAAAAATTTTTTAGATTCTGAAACATTTTTTCCTATATAATAATGTTTTAGATTTTTAGAGATTTTTCAGCATAGCAAAATTCTAAGATTCTTAAACATTTTCCCCGTATAGAAAAATTTCTCAGATAAAGATTTTCCGTATGGAAAAACTACCAGATTCTGCTTATTTTTCCTTATAATTTTTGTTTTACTTTTTAAGAGGATTTTCCGTATATAAAAGCTTCTCGGATTCTGAGACATTTTGCCGTCTAGAAAAATTTCTCGTATTCCAAGAAATTTTTCCGTATAGAAAAATTTCGCATTTTCTGGGAAATTTTTTCGTTAAGAAAAATTTTTACATTCTGAAGATGTATGAAATTTCTGACATTTTGACAATGGGTTTTGTGGGAATCGAACCCACGACCCCCTGTTTCATAAGCTAGCACGCTACCAACTAACCTACAGGGGCCCCGAGAAAAACGTTTAAAAATTTTTTCAGATTTTGAGACATTTTTCGCATGGAAAAATTTCTCAGATTTTAAGAAATTTTTCCGCATAGAACATTTTTTCAGATTCTCAGAATTTTTTCTTATAGAAAAACTTGATTCTCAGACATTTTTGTGTGTAGACAAATTTCTGAGACATTTTTTCGTAAAGAGAAATTTCACAGATTCAGTGATATTTAGAGAATGTAAGAAATTTCTCGCATTCTAAGACATTTTCCTTATAAAAATATTTCTATGATTTTGAGACATTTTTTTGCATGGAAAAACTTCACAGATTCTGTTACATTTTTCCGTATAGAAAAATTTTCAAATTTCGAGAATTCTTTTTCTTATAGAAAAATTTTTCAAATTCTGATTGTATAGAAAAATTTTCAATTTCTGAAACACTTTTTTGTATAAAAAAATTCTAAAATTCCGACAAATTTTATTGTATAAAAAAGAAGTTCTCAAATTCTGAGTAATTTTTCCGTATAGAAAAATTTGTTACGTTCTAAACCATTTTTCCGTAAAGAAAGAATTTTAAGATTCTGAGACCTGTTTCCGGATAGAAAAATTTTTCACATTTTAAGAAATTTTTCCGTATTGAAAAGTTTCCCATATTCTGAATTCCGTATTGAAAAAATTGCTCAGATTCTGAGAGATTTTTCAGTATAAAAAAATTTCTCAGATTCTAAGACATTTTTCTGTGTAGAAAAATTTTTGAGACACCGAGTAAAAAAGATTATATATGTTTATATTTAATTATATAAAGACATCATATATATTCATATAGAATTTGATGCGAAAAATGAGTCGATAAAACCATATAAAGTTGCATTAAATTTGATATAATTTGATGTGATTTTAATATAATTTTATATGATTTGATGCGAAAATTGGCCCCTTTTTTAGAAAAATTTATGCAATTATATATAATTAAATAAAAAAAAATCCAAAAAAAACCCAAAAAAAATTATATTAAATTATATATAAAGAACTTAGATTTTTTTTCATAAATTTTGCATTATATAATAACATATAAAATTTTTAAAACAAATGTTTAAGGTTTAGGTTTGGAACTTAAAAAAAAAAAATTCTGGACTTAGAAAAATTTTCAAAAGTTATATCAAATTATATATAAAGGACTTAGATTTTTTTTTTAATTTTACTCATATAAGATTACATATGATTCAGAAAAAAGTTGCATAAAGTTTTATATAAAATGTCTTCAAATATTTTGTTATATTAAATTATATAAAAAAACAGACAGAATTTTATATTTCATATGTAATTATATAAACTCACTCTAATCATATGTTATTATGTATAACTTAACATTTTCTTTTATATAATTTTATATAAGAAAAAAATACGAAGTGCAAATATATATAATCTTATATGATAGCAAAACAATTTACGTATAAATTTATCAAATAATATATGTTTATATAAAAATAAGTAAAATTATATATAATCTTTTTTACTCGGGCATTCAGAGAATGTTAGAAATTTCTCACATTCTGAACTATTTTTTTTGTATAGAAAACTGTTTTTTCATTTTATCGTACAGAAAAATTTCTTACATTCTAAGACATCTTCTGTATATAAATATTTCTCAGATTTTAAGACATTTTTTTCGCATGGAAAATCTTCTCAGATTCTGTGCCATTTTCCTTTATAGAATTTTTTTTCAGATTCTCAGAATATTTTTTCTTAAAGAAAAATTTGATTCTGAGTAAGTTTTCAGTTTCAGATACAATTTTCCTTATAGAACAATTTTTGGGATTCTGATTGTAAAGAAAAACTTTCAATTTCTGACACACTTTTTGTATAGAACAATTCTTAAATTCTGAGACATTTTTCCCTATAGAAAAATTCTCAGATTCTGAGACTTTTTTTGTATAAAAAAATTCTCAAATTCTGAGTAATTTTTCCGTACATAAAAATTTCTAACGTTCTGAGACATTTTACGGTAAAGAAAAACTTTTAAGATTCGGAGACCTTTTTCAGAATCGAAAAATTTCTCACATTTTAAGTAATTTTGCCATATAGAAAAATTTCTAACATTCTAAAAGATTTTCCGTATTAAAAAAAAATCTTAGATTCTGTGACATTTTTTTGTATAGAAACATTTCTCAGATTCTGAGACTTTTTTGTAAAAAAAAATCTCAGATTCTGAGAGATTTTTCCGTTAAGAAAAATTTTTCAGAAGACATTTTTTTCGCATGGAAAATCTTCTCAGATTCTGTGCCATTTTCCTTTATAGAATTTTTTTTCAGATTCTCAGAATATTTTTTCTTAAAGAAAAATTTGATTCTGAGTAAGTTTTCAGTTTCAGATACAATTTTCCTTATAGAACAATTTTTGGGATTCTGATTGTAAAGAAAAACTTTCAATTTCTGACACACTTTTTGTATAGAACAATTCTCAAATTCTGAGACATTTTTCCCTATAGAAAATTTCTCAGACTCTGTGACATTTCTTAGATTCTGAAAACTTTTATTTTTGAAAAATTTCGTAGATTTTGAGACATTTCTTTAGATTCAGTGACATTTTTTCTTATAAAAAAAATTTTCAGATTCTGAGACATGTTTTTAGATTCTGAAAAAAAAAAAATCTTTAGCAACCTTTTGTGAAGTTACCCATAGTGTGTAGCAATAAACAGATATGCACGTACATGTGATATTATTACTTCTAGGTATCTATGAATGTGTAGATTCTTCACTATTCCAATCTATGGCAAGGACGTTAGTTCAATTCAACTCCTTGTCATTGGTCTGCATAGTTTTTTTTTTTTTTTTTTAAATCTATGCAATTATTTTATTAGTGTAGCAACCCATTGGCTTTAATGCGTCAATCAATAATTTTTACCCAACCCCGCTTACCACCTTCTTCTGATACTTTTTTTTTCGTAAAGTCAGTCTTTCAGTTAGTTTTTTATACCCTCCACTCTAGTGATTTAAAGGAATATATATAAAATTGTCATTCCATTTGTAACACATCAAAACATTGATCTAGGACCCAAAAAAAAATCAACATATTTATATTTCTCGATGGCTTTTATAACGATCGATTGATGTCCGTCCGTTTGCATGTCTGTTAAAATCACGCTAACTTTCGAAAAACAACTCTGAGGCTACTGCAGCTTGGCATTAATATTTTAAGTTTTTTGCGTCAGGTTGTTATTAAATTTCAGCGAAATCGGTCCAGTGGTTCAGAAGTTATGAGCAATACCGTGAATTTCAGATTGGTTTCACTTTGATTTCACTTGCTAAGACTTAAACACGCTTTAAAAGACATTGTTAAGCCACAAATTGTAAAAAAAATTTACAATAAAAAAAAAAATTATACTCAAAAAAATTTTGTACTCAAAATTTTTATACTCAAAATTTTTATACTCAAAATTTTATACTCAAAATTTTTGTACTCAAATTTTTTTTTTACAAAAATGGAAAAATAATTTTTAAATTAAAAATTAAATATTTCTAGTCAAAATTTGTTAAAGAATTTTTTTAATTTAAAAAAAATAAAAATACTTTCTCTTAAAAATAGCATTGTGTAGGGTATTCATGGACTTGGTCAAGTCAAGTTTAACTTTTTTACTTGCTTTATTTTGTTTTTTCATCTTACCAGGCTTTTACAATAAACAATGACTGACTGGTTTTGTTTAAGTCTATTAAAAGCACCCATCTTTTGTTGTTATTGCTGTTTCTGTTGTTGTTTTTGTTGTTGTTTTTATTGTTGTTACTATTTTTAAACACTCTCACTACACACACATTTTAATTTAAGTTTTAGTCATCCTCCACTTATTCATTTGCAAATAATACGGGCAAATAAGTCCATCATGTTTTCATGACTTTCTTAATGAATTTACAGAGTTGTCGTTAGATGGTGTAAATTTAATTACACAAGTGTTGTTAAGAAATTCCAAAATGTCAAAACTTGGGATGAGATTACCATGCAAATGCATGTTTTTTGTCGATAGTCTAAAAACGATATCGACCAATTATCTTTCCGAATCAAGAAATTTGCCTTAAAATTGCATCGATTTGTTATTGCATATTTTGGTGACTATGCATATTTTTGCATATTTTGGTTTTAAATGCATATTTTATGCATATTTCCAACTTTTAAGTGCATATTTTTGCATATTTTGGCATAAATTAGCATTTTAAATTTTAAAAATTTATTTTGAAAATAAGAAAAAATTTTTTTTTCTTTAAATTTTTTTTACAGATTATCTTAATATATAAATAAATCGTGCTTATATAAAGTTTGAAATGGTACTATTTAAACCCGGAGTTACTTTTTGATTTTTAAGAAGTTTTTCTTATGAAAACAAGATTTTTATGGCACACATTTTTTAGTGCATATTTTTAAGTTTTTTAGTGCATATTTTCAAAATATTATTTTGAATTTTTTAGCGCATATTTTAAGCGCATATTTTCGATTTTTAGTGCATGAAAATCTCATCCCTAGTCATAAAAAATAAAATAATTTAAGTAAAACGAACTATTTTCTCCTTTTCTGTCAAAATGTTGTCTAAAAAATGTTACTTTTGAAATTTTTTTGAGTGAATTTTTTTTTTTTTCATTGTAAAAATTTTTTTAATGACAAAAGCACTTTGTAAAATATTTATGTGGCTTTAAAAGTCTTCGTGTTTAATATCTATGCAAGTCAAATCAATGTGAAAACAGTCTGAAACAGCTTCTGAACAACTTAACTGATTGATGAAAAATCTAAAATTTTTAATATGTGTGCCAAACTTTATAAGTATTTCTGAGAAATTTTTCATTTCAATAATTTCAGATTCTAAAAATTTTTTTTTTGGTTGTTAAACAATTTTTAAAAATAAAAAAATTCTTAAATTTAGAAAAAAAATTCCTTGAAAATAGGTCATGACTTTTCAAAATTTTAGTTCAATTTAACTAAAAAATGGGACATTTTTCCAACTATGAGGAAAAAAACTTTTAGTTCATATATAAATTGTTCTTAGTTTCTTTAAAATGGAGTTCTTTAATATAAATGAAAAACTTTTTGGTGTCGAAGATACCCAGGAAATTTTTTCGGGACAACCCTGGTTCAATAGATTCTTGAATATATTCTACGATAATCACAACAAAATTTTCTTTGTAAAATTCCCAAGCAGAAATTTACGACGGTTCTAAAAAAAAGCGTTCTGAAAGCACTGTAACAAAAAAAAAAGCATTCTCAAAACGCTATTTTCAAACGCTTTGCGAGCGTTTTTGAAAAGTGTTCTGAAAGCACTATAACAAAAAAAAAGCAATCTCAAAACGTTTTTTTGGAACGCTTTGCGAGTGTATTCGAAAAGCGTTTTAAGAGTTCTTTCGATTTGTTTTTTTTGAAAAAAAATTTCTAAGTTCCGAAACTTTTTTTGAATGACAATTTTTTGTCATTTTTATTTTTTGTTTCGTAAGTAAAAAAATCATCAAAAATGTTTTAAGATTTTTTTTTTAAATTTTCTAAGTTTCGAAAATTTTTTTTAAAAATAAAGTTTCTTGTAGTACAAAATTTTTTTTTTCGGATTTCACTTTGTATCAAACAAATTATTATAACCGAACTAAAACAGAAATTCCCTACTTTGGGTTTTTAAGGCGCTTTGATGACTCTAAAAAAACGTTTTCAAAACACTTTTTAACATCGCTTTTAAAACGCTTTAAACCTAGCGTAGATCGATGTTATCATTCGGATCATCTGAAGGCGCTTTGAAGTTGGTATACAGAATGCTCGTACCACCGTCCACAACGCTTTCACAACGCTTTTGCGATTGTATTTTTCTGACTGGGTAGACGTAGAAATTAGAAATTGATAAAAAAAAAAAATTTAAAATTATTCTTAAAAAAAAATGCAATCGCTTAGTCTTTTTTCCATAAATAAAATACACGTTAGATGTTTAGAATGTTCACCTGAAGTCAGCAGATTTTTCTGCTGAACTCAGCTGATTTTTCTGGTAAAATTAGCAAATTCTTCAGCTAAAATCAGCAGATTTTTCAGCTAAAACCAGCGGATTTTTCTGTCAAGACAGATTTTCTCATATGGCTCAAAATGGGTTTATTTTCAGCAGTTTTTTTTTTGCAGTAAATGTGTATACATTTAGGTACTTTATTTTGAACTTCGACAGGATCATAGACTTAATGGTATTTTATCAATGGCAATTCACCAAATCATTGATAAATGCATTTTTTTGTTCCGCCAAAAATACTCGAAAAAACGTTTAAATTTTGGCAACCCTATGCTCCAATCACATCTGTAGCTGTAGAACGATTTTTAATTTTTTTTTAGATTGAATAGACTTAACTTCACTTTTGATAATTTAAAGAAGTATTTATTTGCCAATGTAAATAAATTTTTGTGTTAAGATTTTCTAAAGTAAATGTTAAAAAAAAAAAATTAAATGCATATTTTTTAAATTTTTTTGCATATTTTAGGATTTTAAATGCATATTTTAAGCGCTTAAAACAATATTTTTAGATGCATGAAGTTCCAGTCTCTGTTCATAACAAATAAAATAATTAAAGCCAAACGAACTCTTTTCATTATTTGTTTAAAAAATTTGGACTGGAAAATTTTAATTTTTATTAAAATTTTTTTTAGAAATTTTTTAAATTTTAAGTAATTTAAAATTAAAATTTTTGAGTGTAACAATTTTTTGAGTGTCAAAAACAATATAATATTTTTTGTGGTTTACCAATGTTCTTCGAAACGTGTTTGAGTGTTGGTCAACACGTGAATTCGGGATTTAACCCATCAAATTCACGGTCTAGCCCATAACTTCTTAACTCAAGAAAAAGTTTCTAAAGAAGTCTTAAGATTTTAAGAAATTTTTTTACTGAAAAAACCTTTAGGAAACACGGTTAGTCTGAACCAGCTGTAACCTACAAGTGTGAATAACACAAATTTAGTTTTTGAATATGTTTTTTGGATGTCTAAGAAAAATTTAGCAACAAAAATCAAAATCAAAAAATAAAAAACCCTTTACTTTGAAAAATTCACACGTATGGATTTAATAGATTTTGACCTCCTGATTTCAAATCTCCTTTAAAATTGTTCTAACAATAAGTTACATTGTTTTTAAGATATTCGCGTTTGAAGATTCCAAAAAACCGCTAATTTAGTACTTTCTGTTGTTCCACTGTAACGCATTCTAAAGTTGGCTCCAACAAATTTAATAGTAAATGGACCTCCTAAATCCAAATCATCCACTCAAACTTTTCTAGCACGTTCCATTTTTGAGATATTGGCGTGTGAAAATTGCAAAAAATCGCGTAGTTTTTTTGGTGGTTTTTTAAAGCGGCACTGAAACGTTTTCTTGAGCAACGGTCACAAAATTGGGAATGATTTTATATAAAATGGACCACGTGATTCCAAATCCGATCTCCAAATTTCTCTAGAGGGTTTCGTTTTCGACATATTCGCGTTTAAAATTAAAAAAAAAACGATTTTATGGAATTTTTGTGGCTCCACGTCAATACCAAAAACTTGGGGTGGGTTTTATATGAAATGGACCTGTACACTAAAAAAAAAAAAACTTTGTAAAATTACAAGAAAAGTTTGTAACTTTTTTTTTTGTTACCTCCTATTTGACAAGAATTCCTAGTAGTTTTAAAAGCTTTTCACCAATAATTTTGTAATTTTAAAAGGTTTTTACCAATAAAATTGTAAATTTAAATTTTTTTAAATATAATAAAATTTAAAAGAAGGTTTCGTAACTCTACTATATTTTTTGCTACCTCCTATTTTACGAGAATTCCTAGTAAAAATGACGAGCTTTTTTGTAATTTTTCAAGATTTTTACCAATAAAATTTTAAATTTACAACTTTTATGGCGAAATAAAATTAACAAGAAATTCTCGTAAATTTACTAGATTTTTTTTTGTAAAAAATGTTCAAAATTTGTAAAATTAAAAAAAAATGTAAAATTACATAAACAAATGTAAATTTCGTTCGAAAATTTTTTGTTAAAAAAAAAAGGAAAATTGTTAAATATTTGTAAAATGGGATTACGAGACTTTTTCTTATAAGTTCACAGGGGTTTTTGTAATTTTCTTTAGGAAAAATTTGACTATTTTTCTATAGAGAAAATGTATAAGAATCTGACACTTCATCATTAGAAAAAAAATTACCCAGAGTCTAAGAATTTTTCTAATTATATGAAAAATGTATCAGCATAAGATACTTTTTCTTGAAGGAAAATGTCTCAGAATCCAAACTTTTGTTAAAGGAAAAATGTCTCAGAATCTGAGACTTTTACTGCATGAAAAATGTCTCGGAATCTGAAACTTTACCAAAAAACAAATGTTTCAGAAAAACAAACTTTTTTCATAAAAAAAATCTGAGAATTTTTCTGTAGGAAAAGTCTGTGAATTTTTCTATAGCAAAAATCTGAGAATATTTCGATTGGAAAAATTTGATCATTTTAGAATTTTTCTATTGAAGAAATTTATCAAAATCTAACACTTTTTTATAAAAAAAATTACTAAGAATCTGAGAATTATTCTGGTGTAGAGATGAGAGCTTGACATGATTTCACGGGTAAATTAACGGGGAGTGAAACTTTATTTATCCCCTAACAGACAAAGACAAATCTTCTTACGAGGAGGGTATCCCATAGCTTACACACCGATTGTCCTGCACTTTTAATATGTTATACACTCAAAAAAAAGTAAACTAAAATCTAGAAAAATTAACTAAATTTTGAGAAAAAGAGGGAATGATTTGGCTCCAAAGATTTTTTTCTTGGTTTTAGTTCATAATTTTCACAAAAATAAGGAAAACAAAATTATTTAATTTTATGCCAATTTTAACTAGAAAATGGGGAAAAAACACTTAAGTTCATTCACATTTTATAACTAGATTGGGTCTAGACCCTGGACCCATGGGTACGGACCCAATGGGTCCAACTCTTGTTAACTCGAGACCCCTTTGGGTTCTTTAGGGGTCCCCATATATTTTGACCCAAAACTTATGTCCGTTTCGGTCTACCTTGCTTAGTTTTTGAGATACGGCAATAAGGGCTCTGATAGGGTCTTGAGAATCTTAAAAACTGGATTACTCAAAAACTATTAATCGGAGGGCTTTCGGGTATTTAGCGGAAGTGTTCTACGAGTCAAGAGCTAAAAAATTCTCGGGAATTTAAATTTAGATCTAAACTTAGGGTCTTGAGACCCCGACAGATATGCAGAGCTAGGCTATTCTATAATTTTGTTGTCTTTCTTTTAAAAATTTCATCCGTTTCACTCTATCTCGCTTAGTTTTTGAGATATCGCCATTTTGAATTTTTATCTAAATTCTAAGAAGTTATTTACTAAATTCTCAGAAGTTATTAACTAAATTCTTAGAAGTACACTTCCTTAATTCAAAGAAAAGAAATACGATGATGCTTTTTTTTTAGTAAATTTTAACTAAACTTTAACTAAATTGTTTTTTAAGAAATATGTCTTATGTTTCTTAGATTTCTGGAAAATTTCTTTGGCAGTAAGAATTTTTTTCCTAATATTAAAAAAATTCCATTTAAAGAAAACTATGAACTAATTATAAGTAAATGAACTAAACTTTTTTCCTCATAGTTAAGAAAATTTTTAATTTTTTAGTTAAATTTAAAAAATTTTAGGAAAATTCATGATAAATTTTAAAAGACATTTTTTCCTTAATTTTTGTTGTGTCTTTTTTTTTTAGTGTAGAGGAACAAAATCTAAGATTTACCTGTTTTTTTTATCGGCTATCGTGATGGTTAACGGGGGGAAATGCGAGGGTGAAAAACGGATTTTTTTCGGTTTTTCGACTTTTTTTCGTATTTCTTCCAAAGGACCTATACAAACATTAAACATTAAATGTTGAGCTACTTTATATGGAGAAGTATGTATGTACGACCCCCAAATTCATAAATAATAATCTCTATTAAGTTTAAGCAGACACGTATTTTTGGTTTTGGCAAATTTCCTGTTTGTTCGGTTGTTATTCAGATTTCCGATAGGCCATAATTTTTCATAAGGTGGCAACCCTTTTTTAAAGCACCGGGATAGCCGATAAAAAATAGCAGGTTAAACTTAGTTTTCGGTACTGATTAACATTTATAAATTGCAGAGCAATCGGAGTGTTAACTATGGGATACCTTCCTTGTTAGTCATACTTCCTTCCCCCGTGGAAAATTTTATTTTTAGGTTAAATTATTTCAAAATTCTGATTAATTTTTATTTAACAATAAAAATTGTTTTATTCGACATTTAAAATATAATATTTTGAGGATGTTTATTCTGGCTCGAGGTCATTATTTTCTTTACTAATTAATACCATGATATTCTCATAGCATAATTTTCAAGAAAATTATTTTTTGTTTTAAATTTATTTATGTTGGTCATTTTTGCAATCGACACGTGTTTTGGAATTTGTCAGATTCCATTGTCAAGATTATTTAGCAAAAATACTTTGTACTACTTTGTAGTAAATCGTTTCTATTTTTGCTAAATAATCTTGACAATGGAATCTGACAAATTCCGAAGCACGTGTCGATTAAGTCTTGCAAAAATGACCAACATAAATAAATTTAAAACAAAAAATAATTTGCTTGAAAATTATGCTATGAGAATTTCATGGCTTTAATTAGTAAAGAAAATAATGACCTCGAGCCAGAATAAACATTCTCAAAATATGTTAAATTATTTATAAATTTTACTTCATACCCAGAATTGGTGGTCACAATCCATTTCTCTTTACAAAAATATGGCAACCATAAACGGACACCAGTTGTACATTTGTTCAACTTCTTAGACTATTTGCAACCAATACAATACACGATGTACCTGTGGCACACGCTATCAATGTTCGTACGATTTACCTAGCTGCTTTCGTTGTTGTCTATTTTTTGTTGCTGTTATTTTTAGATCAGCGCAAAAATAATGCCTGCCAATTACAGCTAAATGTAATGTCTATCTATCTAAACTTTTAATGTTAAAACTATCACAAACGAACAAATAAAAAAAACAAAGAACAAGTAGAAAGAAAAGGCAGAAGAATACAAGTAAAAGATTAAATTCGACTTGGCAGAATTCATGAATACCCTCCAGAATGCTCAAAACTATTTTTATTGTTCAAAGACTCTGACTAGATTTTTTTTTAAGTAAAAAACATTTTTAAGTCATTTTAGTACAAACAAATTTTTTTGAGTGTAAAAATTTGTTTGAGTGTTTCACACTTGTTTGTTTAAGTGCAAACACATTTTTGACTATAATTTTTTTTTTGCTGAGTGACAAAAAAAACTTTTTTAAATATATTTGTGGCAAGCATTGGTAACCAATGTTATTCAAATTGTGTTTAGCGTGTTTTTCAACAATTTAATTCGCAAAAAACCAGTTTTAATTTCACAATTTTGCTATTAACTTTTGAACTCCTGGGCCGATATTGCTGAAATTCAATACCAACCTGACCGGAAAAATGACAATAACATATGCTAAGCTTCAGCAGCCTCATTGTAGTCTTTCGAAAGTTATCGTGTTTCCAACAGACAGACGGACGTCGCAAGATCGATTTAAAATCGATTAAAAATCAGAATATCAATACTATGTGATATTTCGAAGTGTTACAAACTATATGACAAACTTTTACTCTCTATCACTAGAGTGAAGGGGATAAAAAACACATTTTTAACAAGTTGTTGGTTCTTTGGAGCCCACTATGCTCTTAAATCAAAAAATGCTCTTATTATTGTATATCTCTCTCTTTAATGATTGGATTCCACAAATAAACATATACACTCTCACATGATGGGCTCCAAACATATGTTTGCTTTTACTATTTGACTATTTGTTTTTGAGTATCTTCGTTGCTTTTTTGCGTAGATTAAAGACCGGTAGTATTTCTTACACGGTGACTATTCTCTCATTCGGTTGTTTTATCGTCTTGTTTATATTGTTTGTTCCCTTTTTTGTTTTGCCAAAGAACTATTTTATTTTTGTACTTTTTACATGTATGATTTGCTTGTGTTTATGTTTTATTGGCCCCCTTTTTTTGTTGTCATAGTCACTGTTGTTTTACCATGTCTGTTCTTACATGTTGCTAGGATTTTTTAGAACAGTGGGACATTTTATTTAAAGTATTGACAATATATTTTTAGACTACACTCTAATCAAAATTCGTTGAAATTTACCCAATTTATAGTAGGAAACTGGACTCCTACTTACTCTGAATGTTTAAATTGAATAAATTGACCACTACACTCAAAAAAAAAAACTGTAATGTTAGCAAAAAAAGGTTCTAAACCTACAAGAAAATTTGCTGATTTTGAACCCACAATTTTTTTGGTAAAGTTACCAAAAATGTTTTGCCAAAAATTAGTTAACTGATTTTTTTTTATTTCAACATAGTTCATACACATTTGAGGACCCCATTGGGTTTGGACCCGATAGGTCCAGACCCTGATGGGCCTAGACTTAGTTGGGTTACTCAAAAATCGTCATAGTTTTTGATCCAAAATTTGTGGCTGCTTCGCTCTACCTTGCTTAGTTTTTGACATACGTGATTTTAGGGGACCACTGGGATTTTGCACTAAAAAAAAAAAACTGTAAAAATAGCAAAAAATTTAGTTAAATTTAACTAAAAAAGCATCTGATTTTGGGCATACTAAATTTTTAGTTAATTTAACTAAAAATATTTAGCTAACTTTTTAACTAAAAATTTAGCTGAAATTTCGTAACGTTTTTATGTACATATATTAACAAAAAAATTAGTTGAATTCAGCTAAACTTTTTGTTACTTTTCGTAAACTAAAATTTACAAAATATTTTGTAAAAAATATAAGTTTATTTTTTCTGTTTTTTCATCAGCTTAAGTAGAACTTATGAGATTTGCATAGGAGGCTACATAAGAAATTGCACTTAACAAATTTGTTACGAAAAATCAGCAAATTAATTAGTAAAAATTCGTAAACTCAGTTTTGAAGTCAACAAAAAAAATTAATTCAAAATTTGTTCAAAACTAAACTGAAAAAAAAAGACATAACTAAAATTAAGGAAAAAATGTCTTTAAAAATTTATCATGAATTTTCCTTAAGTTTAGTAAAATTTAATTAAAAAATTAGAAATTTTCTTAACTATGAGGAAAAAAGTTTAGTTCATTTACTTATCAGTAGTTCATAGTTTTCTTTAAATAGAATTTTTAAATATTAGGAAAAAAAATTCTTACTGCCAAAGAAATTTTCCACAAATCTAAGAATCGTATCTTTATTTTTTAGACATATTTCTTAAAAAACAATTTAGTTCAAGTTTAGTTAAAATTTACTAAAAAAAACATCATCGTATTTCTCTTCTTTGAATTGAGGAAGTGTACTTCTTAGAATTTAGTTAATGTCTTCTGAGAATTAAGTAAATAACTTCTTAGAATTTAGTTAAAAATTCAAAATGGCGATATCTCGAAAACTAAGCGAGATAAAGCGAAACGGATGAAATTTTCAAAAGAAAGACACAAAGAAAAATATGAAATAGCCTAGCTCTGCATATCTGTCGGGGTCTCAAGACCCTAATTTTAGATCTAAAATTTGAAATTCCCGAGATTTTATATATGCACATATCTCGGTAAATACTGTTAACACGAGAAAAGGTCCAACGGAATTTTTGTAGCTCTTGACTCGTAGAACACTTCCGCAAAATACCCAAAAGCCCTCCGATTAATAGTTTTTGAGTTATCCGGTTTTTAAGATTCTCAAGACTCTATCAGGCCCCTTATTACCGTATCTCAAAAACTAAGCAAGTTAGAGCGAAAAGGACACAAGTTTTGGTTCAAAATCTATGGGGACCCTTAAAGGACCCAACGGGGTCTCGAGTTAAATGGGGTCCGAACCCATGGGTCCAGGGTCTAGACCCAATCTATTTCTAAAATGTGAAGTATAATTTTTCACATTTTCTAGATAAAATTGGCTTAAAATTAAATAACTTTTTTTTCCTTATTTTTGGGAAAATTATGAACTAAAACCAAGAAAAAAAATTTTTGGAGCCAAATCATTCCCTCTTTTTCTCAAAATTGAGTTAATTTTCCCAGATTTTAGTTCACTTTTTTTTGAGTGTAGTATTTTCGTAAATTGAACTTAACTAAAAAAAGTAGTTAAAACGCTGATTTTAACTAAAAATTTGCTAAAAAAGCCAGTAAACTCGAGTTAACAAAAAAAAATTTGTTAACTTTACAGTTTTATTTTTTTGAGTGTAAGAATTAAAAAACTCAAGAACTTCACAAATATTACTCGGAGAGCAATATTAGTGTGCTGGCGCCGTATTTTTGTTTTTTTTTTGTTATATTTTATTCACCTCTTTTCTTTAAATTGACAACTAGTGGTCAATTAATTCAATTTACACATTCAGAGTAAAATTACCCAATTTATAGTAGGAGTCCAGTTTCCTACTGTAAATTGGGTAAATTTCAACAAATTTTGATTAGGGTGAATTATGTAAAGTATCCTAAAAAAAGTGTTCCAACAACAAAATATTTAAAGCGATTCGCTCAAGGAAACACCGAAACAAGAAGTGGAAACCGGCACCGTGCGAAAATAACACTTGATTTTATCAAAATTTTTCATCTAGATTTAGGGGTCGCTACCGGGCCCTAAACATTGGGTCTAAAACAAAAGTTCACACAATGAACATTTTTTTTAAAATTTAAATTATAATTTAGCTTGATTTGCTTATTAATGACAAAAATTTTTATTTTGGTCGGTCAATTATTTCAGTTTCAAAAGTGACCATGAAAAAAAAAATTTAGTCTGGTTGGGGTCTTACACAAAAAAATTTTAAATTTTTTTTTTGGTTTTTATAAGCTTACGTTTTAGTTGCTCTTAAAAATATATTCTGCCTATAGTTTTTTAATTTTTTTCTGAAACAACGTTCATTTGCGGCGAAACCCAAAAACTAATATTTAAAAAAAAAAAAAAAAACAATAATTTTTTTTTTTATTTTTTTTTTTAATTTTTATACCCCCAACCACAGTACGGGGGTATACTCACATTGTCATTCCTCGGTCGGGGACCCCACATAGTATATATATTATTGATCCCTGATAGGATCTAAGACATTCTAGCGACGTCCGTCCGTCTGTAGAAACAACGATGTAGTCTAAACCAAAAGAACTAGAGCCCTGAAGTTTGGCAAGAATATCTCTTATGTTACAGGTAAGGTTGAGTTCGAAGATGGGCATAATCGGACCAGGGGGAAAAAGTTCCCCCTTGAAGAACTAAAAAACCCCTGAACTCAATTTTTTTACGAGTTTTTTTTTAATTTTTGCTCTACAACTGTAACATTTTTATACCACATTATGTTCATAGACCTACGCTTGGACCAAGCGGATAAGGAATTTTGTTTTTCCGGCCGCCCGCCTCCCTTTTGGGGCGTGGTTATAGAAAATAATTAAAAAAAAAACGATAAAAATGTATTATTTAATCATAAACAGGGAAACCAAAAATATGATCTAAAAAACACGTTTTATGCGCTTACAAAATGCTCTTAAAAACAGAAAATATGCTCTGAAAACAATAAAAATATGTTCTCTAAAAAAAATGTCCCCTTTTTCGAGGTGTTTTTTAATTTTTTTTTAGAGAATAGACCCAAAAAATACCGCTATGTGGGGTAGTTACACTCAAAAAAATAAAACTGTAAAGTTAACAAATTTTTTTTTGTTAACTCAAGTTTACTGGCTTTTTAGCAAATTTTTAGTTTAAATCAGCGTTTTAACTACTTTTTTTAGTTAAATTCAATTTATGAAAATACTAGTTTTGAACAAATTTTGAATTAATTTTTTTTGTTGACTTCAAAACTGAGTTTACGAATTTTTACTAATTAATTTGCTGATTTTTCGTAACAAATTTGTTAAGTGAAATTTCTTGTGTAGCCTTCTATGCAAATCTTATAAGTTCTACTTAAGCTGATGAAGAAACAGAAAAAATAAACTTACAATTTTTTACAAAATATTTTGTAAATTTTAGTTTACGAAAAGTAACAAAAAGTTTAGCTGAATTCAACTAATTTTTTTGTTAATATATGTACATAAAAAGGTTACGAAATTTCAGCTAAATTTTTAGTTAAAGTTACGGTTTTTTTTGCTACATTCATTCTACGAAAAGTTAGCTAAATATTTTTTAGTTAAATTAACTAAAAATTTAGTAGGTCCAAAATCAGGTGCTTTTTTAGTTAAATTTAACTAAATTTTTTGCTAACTTTACAGTTTTTTTTTTTTGAGTGTAGAGGTTACCTAACCTAATATGGGTTAATGAAGCAAGAATAGGCCACGGTTTAGATATATAAGGTTAAATAAGATTGGACAACTGGTCGGCCATATCAACATTTTGACAAGTTTCTGTGTTTTCTTTTAGTTTTTATTATTTGCAATTTCAAACACTTTTAGCAGAAACAATTACTTCATTTTTAAAGATTAATTAGCAAAAATTAATAATTAAAAAAAAAATTACAAAAAATCACACAATTTGTATTTAAAACAAATTAAAAAAAAAAAAAAAATTGACAATTTCCACAATTCCTTTTTGGTTCGACATTTTATTTTTTTAGTACACACCGATTTCTGTCGTTCTTCTTCATCCTTTGTATCTGCCATTCGTGGAACAGGCCAAGGAGTAATCAATTGTCAGGACCCCGTTATTTTGGAAAAAAAAACAAACATTTAAATCCACTTACAAAATTAAAAAAAAACATCCCACAAAAATTTAAAAAAATTCAAAAAAAAAATATGTGTTGTTAAAAAAAAAAATTGGGGAAAAAATTCTCTAAAAAGTGAAAAATGCTCTAAAAACTTAAAAAAATGCTCTAAAAAGTGAAAAAAAATGCTCTAAAGATTTAAAAAATGCTCTAAAAATTGAAAAATATGCTCTAAGATTATGCTCTTATGTTAAAATATGCTAAAATGTTAAAATATGCTCTTAAGGCTAAAATATGCAAAAATATGCTCTAACAAATCGATGACAATTTCTTAAAATCTTCTGAAACGGATAAATACCTTACCCATTTATCAATACAAAGCGCTGGTTAAAACATGATACTGCATATATTTGGTTTCCCTGATCATAAATGTTATAATCAAATAATTTTTAAACATTTATAATGGTTGATGGACAAACTATTGAAGATGTGGATGCTTTTTCTTACCTTGGTAGCAAGATAACCAAGGATGGTGGTTCAAATGCGGACATAACTGACCGGATCAATAAAGCACGTGTAGCCTTTTTCTCGCTAGCTAAAATTTGGCGTAGAAATAATATTTCCCGGAAAACTAAAATCCGCATTTTTAACTGTAGTGTTAAGTCAGTGCTTCTTTATGGCTGCACTACATGGAGCTTAACGCAAAATACCACAAATAAAATCCAAGTCTTCATCAATAAATGTTTAAGACAAATCTTCCAAATCCACTGGCCAGATCGGATTTCAAATGAAGCCCTGCTTCAAAGGGCAAATTTTTTGCCAGTGCAAATAGAGATCAGTAGACGAAAGTGGACATGGGTAGGTCATATATTGCGACGACCCCCTGAAGAAATCGCCAGAACAGCCCTAGATTGGAACCCCCAAGGACAACGCCGACAGGGCAGACCCCGTAACACCTGGGTTCGATGCCTCAAACAAGAATGCTTACTAGCTCAAATATCCTGGAATCAAGCAAAAACAATTGCCAGAGATAGAATTAGATGGAGAGAATTTGTTGACGCCCTATGTTCACACTGAACTTTATTTAAGTATTTTTAGTTGTCAGAAATGTATCCCTATTGATATTTAAATAAATAAAGGACATATATATATATATAATGGTGTCCCCCACCGACTTTGCTGACCCCCCCCCCCTTCTCGAAAAAAAATAAGACGCCCCTGCCATTTTTTTAAATTTTATTACGTGTTGGAGGGTAACATTCTTACTTGGTAATTATAATTTTACTTGATTAGCTTATTTAATACAAGAAAAAAATATAATAAAAAATACCAAAAAATCTATTTTTTTTTTTAATATCCCAATGTATTATTCGCAAGTTAAAGATATTTTAGAGCAAATAAAAAAGTTGCAGGACGCCACCTCAGTTTGACTATATAAGCTAACATTTCGCCAGCTTATTATTGTTTTGCTCCATACGCCAACAACTCGTTTTCGAGAAAAACGATAAAATAGGTTTACCATTTATTGCTACACATATTGTAAACAAAGATTCTAGATTTCCGACTTCTACATACAATAGATCAAAAGATTTTAATCTTTTAAGAAAATTAGATTTTATGGTATTATGCTCCATATCCAATTTTGCGTACACATTTGGGACTTTTGTGTGATATGGAGCAAATGAGTTCTCAATGCCAAACAAAATAACAATGAAACAAAAAGAGCTAGATCGATAAAACTGGGTATTTAGAACACTTTATAGTCAGGTTGCATGGTATTAAAAATGGGGATGATCGGTCAATGGACACGCCTACCTCCCACACAACCTAAATGGCAAATATGACATTACTTGAAATGTTTAGAAGTTAGGTTAGGTAGGTTAGGTTTAGAAGTTACGGTATTAAAATTTGGTACGTAGAATAGTACCAACATAATTAATCTTCATTCGAAAAATATGCAAGATCCGTTAATTTTTAAATAATCTAGAGCCTTTTCTATAACGCAAATTTTCAAAAAAACGGCAAAATGGTGTGTTTTTTCTTAGAAAATGCTGGATATCTCAAATTTCAAAAGAGGTTTTAAAAAACGGACTTCGGAATAAGAAAGAAGATATTTATATTATATATATTCAATTCCTAACTCATTTTTTTCAAAAATGGCGTATGGAGCAAAACAATAATAAGGTGACGATTTAACGAAAAAGACAACAAGAACAACTTTTTTTATTTTCTTAAAACCAAAAATTTTAATAACTTGGGTTTGTAACTTGGACAATAATCTCGTGGTGAATAAACCCGTTTTTCACCAGCTGGTGAATAAAAAGTAACATAATTATTTTTCAAGAAAAAAATTTTTTTTTCATCAAAAATTTTTTTTTTTTCATCAATTTTTTTTCATCAAATTTTTTTTCATCAAACTTTTTTTTTCATAAATTTTTTTTTTTATCAAACTTTTTGTTTCATCATTTTTTTATCAATTTTTTTTTTTATCAAATTTGTTATTTTTTTCATCAATTTTTTTTATCAATTTTTTTTGTTCTTTTCATCAAATTTTTTTTCATAAAATTTTTTTTTATCATATTTTTTTATCATATTTTTTTATCAAATTTTTTTCATCAAATTTTTTTATCAAATTTTTTATTATCAATTTTTTTCTCACCAAAAATTTTTTTTTTCATCAATTTTTTTTTACATCAAAAAATTTTTCTTTTCATCAAAAACTGCTTTAATCAAAATTTTGGGTTCATTAAATTTTTTTTTAACATAATTTTGTTTTTCGTGAAAAAAAATCATTATTTTACCAAAACTACTTTTTCACCAAGTCTAAGCTTTTCGCATAAAAATTTTCCATTTGTTTATCAAATGTACATTAAACAAGTGAGAGTGGTATATTCTTTGGTGCCGAGTCTTTTATACTCTCCAAAATGTAAAAACACTTTTTTGCACTCACTTATGAAATGTACAGCTCTTTTGGTTTTTTAATGGGGTCCTCGACTGACATTTCAATTCGTTTTGCATGGAATAGCAAAGTAATAATGTATAACATTATTTTTTCTAAAAAAAATTTGCTTTGGCAAGTACACCTAAATCTTCCGCAAAACAATATCATGATTTAATGTTTTGGGCAAGAGTACAAAATTCGCAGGCATTTTTACCCTTTTGTTATAAAACTCTACTGTCGAGTCTGTATATAGTCTCTGCTTAAAGGTTGGTTGTAAAGCAACATTTTGAGTAGTTAAAGACAAAAAAAAAAATAAATCCTTCAGAAATGCCAAAAGAAGTTTTTTTTATAAAAAGCACCTCCTCCCAAGTACAAAACTTAGATCCGCCACTGGTTAAATGGTGCTTCAAAATTTTTTGCCCCACTGTACTCACGTATTTTACCTTTTGACTTGTACGACATTAACAAAATTTAAATGAGCACACGTTAAAAAGTTCTCCCCAACAAAAAATTAACAAAACGAACAAAATAAAGGAACGACCAAAATATACAAGAAATGAAGCAAACCACAAAATACGAATGAATAACCACTGTCTGACTACATCATCACACATACGCTACCAACAACGAAAAGGGGGGTCTTAAAGACAAAAAAAAAAAAAAAATTAGCCGAACGATGGAGAATGATAATTTTGTTTTCTGGGTTGGTTGTAGACGAATGACATCCACAACAAAACTTTAGTAGATGAGTGAATTTCGTAAAGTGTAGACGCAGTGTCGGATAAAAAAATAGAAATAAACTTCATATTCGAGTAAGATAAAGAAGTTATTAACGAATTGTGTGTTAACAAAAAAAAGTGGTAGAAACAACAATAAAATACAAATAAAAAAAGAAACCAAACAAACTAAAGTAGTTAAGCCGGAAACTTGTTAAAAAATGAAAATCCAAAAAAAAAAAAATAAAAATTTAAACTACAAAAACTGTTTTAAAAATTTAGTGCTTTTTTAAGAATGTGTTTAAAAAATGAATAAGAATTAAAAAAATTGTTAAATTAAATTAGACGGTATTTTGGTGTTGTTGTTTTTTTTCTTCCTTTTGTTAATGAGAGACTATGAAAATATAATAATAGAAGTTAATAGTTTAATGACTTAATTTATATGATTTTTTTTGTGCTTAACAATAGTGTTGCCAACTCTGTTACTTTTTTTTTTGGATAAAATCAGCTTGAAAAGAATGGCTTCATTGACAAAATTATAGCAATTAATTGTGTTAGTGCGAGGGTTGTAATGAGAGGTTATAGTTGAGGTCAGAGCTTTATACAACAAATTCTAAAAAAAAATTAGTAGAAATTAAGTAGAAATAATTGAAATTAAAATGACCTGTGAATTTTAAATTGACTATATTATGTTTCAGAATCTGATACTTTTTCTATACAAAAAATGTCTCAGAATCTGGGACTTTTTATATACGCCAAAAATATCTCAGAATCTGAGACTTTTTCTATAAGAAAAATCTGAGACATTTTCTTAACGAAAAATGTCTTAGAATCTGTATCTGAAAATACCGCAGAATTTGAAAATTGTTCTATACAAAAAATATCTCCGAATATAAGACTTTTTCTATACGAAAAATGTCTCAGAATATGGGACTTTTTCAATACAAAAAATTTCTCAGAATCTGTAACCTTTTCTATACAAAAAATATCTCAGAATCTGAGACTTTTTCTATACGAACACTGTATCAGAATCTGAAAATTTTTCTATACCAAAAAAATCTGTGAAAGTTTTTCTATACTGAAAAGGTCTCAGAAGCTGAATCTTTTTCTATACAGAAAATGTCTCAGAATCTGAGACTTTTTCTATACGGAAATGTTTCAGAATCCGAAACTTTTTCTATACTAGAAATCTGAAACGAAAATTGTCTCAGAATTTAAGACTTTCTATACAAAATATTTCTTAGAATCTGAGACTTTTTCTATACGAAAAATGTTTCAGAATCTGAGACTTATCCTATATGAAAAATGTATTTGAATTTGAAACTTTTTCTTAACGAAAACTGTCTCAGAATCAAAGACTTTTTCTATACGAAAAATGTCTCGAAATTTGAGACTTTTTCTCAACGAAATATCTCTTAGAATCTGAGACTTTATATGCGAAAAATGTCCCAGAATCTAAGGCTCTTTATATATTTGAAAAATGGTTCATAGTCCGAAACTTTTTCTATGCGAAAAATATCTCAGAATCTTAGACTGTCGGAATCTTTTTTGAGACAAAAAATTTATTAGAATCTAAAACTTCCATACGAAAAATTTTTCTGAATCTATTGTCTCAGAATTTAAGACTTTCTGTACGAAAAATCTCTCAAAGTGTGATATTTTTTCTGTCCACAAAATGTTATCTAAGAATTGTTCTATACATAAAATGTCTCACAATCTGAGACTTTTTTCTATATGAAACATGTGTAAGAAACAGAAACTTTCAGATTCTGAGACATTTTTCGTGCAGAAAGTCTTTGGTTCTTAAAATAGAAAAAGTCATAATTTCAGACACATTTTACTTTAGAAAAAGCTCAAGAATCTAAAACTTTCCTATACGAAAAATGTCTCGGAATCTGAGATCTGTGTCAGAAATTAACAATTTTTTAGGAAAAATGTTTAGAGCCAGGAACTTTTTCTGTACGAAAAATGTCTTCGAATCTGAGACTTTTCAATACGAAAAATGTCCAAGAATATTAAATTTTTTATTTTCGAAAAATGACTCAGAATCATCAAAAAATGTTTAGAGTCTGAGATTTTTTCTAAAAATTTTTTCTACGAAAAATGTCTTAGAATCTGAGACTTTTTCTATACGAAAAAAATCTCACAATTTGAGACTTTTTCCAAAGGAAAAATGTCTGAGACTTTCCATATGAAAAATGTCTGAGATTTATTCCATAAAAAAAATGTTTGAGACTTTTTGTATTCGAAAAATGTCTTAGAATCTGAGAATTATTCTATACGAAAAATGTCTCAGAATCTAAAACTTTTTACTTACGAAAAATGCCTCAGAATCTGAGAATTTGTTTATCCACGAAATAATAATAAAAAATGTTGTAAAAAAAACAAAAAAGCTTGTTTTTCAAACTTTACCAAATATATTAATGTCTTAAAGTCGCAGAAAAATTTCATAAAAATGATTTCAAACTTTCATATACCTATAGAAAAACTGTAAACTAAATGAGAATTTTAAAACCTAACAAGGGAAGTATCTCAACCCTTATGAACCGATTTGCATGAAACTTAAAAGATACAATTCTAAGGACAGGGTGTCTCGGCTTATCGGCCATATCAGGGATTTAGGGGTTCAAAAATTGGGTAACAAAAATGGCGAAAAATCGTTTTTTGGATTTTTCAGCCATTTCTTTTTAAGTAACTATATGATGTTTCTATATGAGAAAAAAGGTTTTTTTAATGCCTATCCGACGGTGGCTTCGTTAAATATTTTTTTCATGAAAAGGCGTGAATTTTGGGGGGTATTTATGCGGGATTTTTGTTATAAAATGAATCCCGAATACCGGGATTTTTTAGCTTAAATCCCGGGATTTTTGAAATATTAAAAATGTATGAGAATTTATTTTTAAAAATACAACTTTGTTCAATTATTCTTACATTTACATCAACAAATTAAAACTAAAAATTTTTTAAATTTTCTGCGTAGCTGGCCACGAATTTGGCTGAGCTGAGAATTCTTCCCAGGCTTGCTAAATAATAGTCCAACGAACTAACCATTAAGCCACAGTCACGGAGCCCTTTGACTAAAGTTTTCAGGTTTTGGCAAAAGTTTTATAAAAAATTAAATCAGATTGGCCTTAAATTAAATCAGATTGGCCTTACATTTGTACCACATAAGTTCTAGGCCTGGGAGAACGTTCAAAATTGGAAGTAAACCTTTTTTATGCAAAAAATGCAAGTCTAATGCATTATATTATATCCTTTCTCCTTTAAATGTTTTTATTATTTTAAATTTCTTTAAATTAGTTTTAAAATTATACAGTGCAACAACCAAAATTGGAATGGGATGAAACCCAAAGCAAATAAAAGTTGTAATTTTTAATAACAAACCCCTCAAAGCTTTTTTTAGTTCATTGCTAAATATTTAATAATAATAATTACTTGAAAACTGCATAAGTGGCGTATACTTAATTTTTAAATTGCCTTTAAATAACAATCAGAATAATTAAAAATCGTTTTTTATACCCTCCAACTACAGTGTATACTCACTTTGTCATTCCGTGTGTAAAGCATCAAAATATCGGTCGGGGACCCCATAAAGTATATATATTATTGATCAGTGATCGATTCTAAGACATTCTAGCGATGTCCGTCCGTCCGTCCGTCTGTCCGTCCGTCTGTAGTTAACACGATGCAGTCCAAAATAAAAGAGCTAGGAACCTCAAGTTTAGCACAAATATGTCTTATGTTCCTAGGCAGGTTAAGTTTGGAAATTGGCCAAATCGGACCAGGGGGAAAAAAGTTCCCCCTTGAAGAACTAAACCAACCTCTAAAAAAATACACGTTTTTACATGTTTTTTTTTATATTTTTGTTAAATAAATGAAATATTTGGTATATTTATCGCGATGGGAAGGTGCTCTCAACGTGCCCCAATGACCATATCAACTCTCCCCCCCCAAAAAAAGAAACACCCCTGTCAATTTTTTTACATTTTGGAGGGTATAAAAGATTCGGCACAGCCGAATTTAACACTCTCACTTGTTTTTTAATAATTTCGTTGTAGCGAAATCAACCCAAAGGTTTTCGTGGGAATTAAACCCACGACTCCCTGCTTAATAGGCTAGCACGCTACAAACTAGCAAGCCCTCTTAATCTGCACAATAAAATTTAAACATAAAGAGTATACTATTTTTTTTAAATAGTAGAAATTTCAAGGAAATTTAATCCCGAAAAATCCCGGAATCCCGAAAAATCCCGTTATCCCGAAAAATCCCGGGATATCGGGATTTCAATTTTTAAATCCCGAATCCCGGGATTTTTAAAAACCGATTCTGTTTGACAGCCCTAATAGACCTACGATATCTATATGAATACGAAGTAATCTTTAATTGCGTCAACATCTTGAAATTCTAACCATGCATGTGACATAAGGCATATAAGTCGTCCAGATTATAAGTGGGCCATTCTTTATTAGCTTTTCGGAAAAATCGGAGAGATAGGCTTGGACAATCATAGCAAACTCAGCAATTTTTGCATGACGAAATTTTTTCTACAGTTACTTTAGTTTTTTCTACAGTGACTCAACAATTCTAGTTTTCGAAGTACATTTATTTTATAAAGTTTTGTATGAGCTATCGATTTGTTTTTGGAAAAATTTTGAACTATGTCTGAATTTTCCAAACATAGCCTAAAAATCGATGTAGTACAAATACACAATTTTTTTTTTTTATTATTTTAAGTAAAAGCTTTTCAACTTCTCTAGAAATGTCAAATTTTCATAGAGCAGTTATTTTCTGTTTTCGAGATTTTTTTTGGCGAATTCGATATAATATTTTTTAAATTTCAAATGACATTTTTAAACCAAAATGTTTGCATGAAAATTTATGAAATTCGGTAGTGTTCCGGTTTTTTCCCAAAATTTCGTTTTTTTTTGCAAACCGGTTAACCGGAATTGAAAATTCCCGATGCGGTTTTTTTAAAAACATTCTAAACGGAATATTTTTGCAAATATTAAGGCAGATTTTCGGTTAACCGAGTAACCGGTTTTCCAAAATGTCGTTTTTTTATAAACACTAGAAATTCGGAAACAATTTCTTTTTTTTTGATTAGGAGAAAATTATTCTTTACAAAAAATATTCTGATTTTGAGACATTATTGTTACAGAAAATAGACTTAGAAAAATTCTCACATTGAGATATGGTTTTTGCTTAGAAATATTCAAATTCTAAGACAAATTTCATTTAATTTTAAATTTTGAGTGTAAAATAATAACTCTGTAAAATTACTGTAATCTAAGTTCATGTCTGTTGAACTCATGTCTGTTGAACTTTACAAAAATTTCTGTCAAAATACAGATTTAAAGGAAATAGTACTTTGTTGCGACAAAACAACAAAGTCTTATCTGTTATATAACTTTTATGCATTTTGCATGCATTTAACTAAACTCTGTAAGTTAACAGAGTTTTTTCTGTAAAATTTTGGTTGTATCAAATTAATTTTACAAATAATTTTACAGAGTTTTATAGTAAAATTACCAAGATATGTTGCTGCTGGAAAAGTATGATGTACTCTGTTAAATTGGCAGAGTTTTTCTGTAATTTAACAAAGTTATTATTTTGAGTGTATAATCCTCTTAAATCTTTCCTGTATAAAAATTCCTAAGATTCTGAAATATTCAGTTTATTTAAATTTTCATTCTCTAATTGACACGAAATTCAGAAATATTTACTAAAAATTTAAATATTCAATTTAAAGAATTCATTATTTAAAAACTCTGACAGTGTAGGGGTTATAATGAGAGGTTACAGTACAGTAAAAAGTGAATTGTTTTATTTTTTGGTTAAATAATTTGTAGGTTTAACAAACTCAATGTGTAATTCCCCAGTGATAATTGAATTAACAATAAGTATAACAAATGCCAAAAATGTGTTGAAAAATAAATTAGTAAAGTTAAAAAAGAAGAAGAAGATCTTGAAAAATTTGAAAAGGTGTTTGTCAAAACAACTCACACTTTAATCAACATATGTTTGTTGTTGTTTACAAAATATGAGTTTTTTTTTTTAAATATATGTCAAAGTCAATTGTCATTAAACTTTTGCTGTATGATGGTTATGATGATTTTATTGATCATTATGTGATGGTTCAATATATTTATTTAGTTGTGTAACTGTCATTCACAAAAAATTGTTTTTTGTATTTGAGGTGTAAATACAATTGTTTAGACAAACTGCAAACCCCCACAAGACAATGTGGGAGGGTAAAACTGTTATTAGGCGACTAGCATTAAGCTACATTATGTTTGGTGCATAAACAACGCAGCACACCGCGGCCGACCGTGCCGTGCTTGTTCTGTTTGTCTTCTAATTCTGCGGTTTTTCGCCTTCACGCTTCATTTGTTAAAAATTTGTACAAAGAAGTTTTTTTTGAACTCTGAAAAAAAGAGTTACAGAATGAAAAACAAAGTTAAATTGTTAAAGTTGAACACAATAGAAACCATTGAACTTTTTATTTTTAATTAATGACGCCGTGTTGATTTATTATTAAGTGCATTTAAAGTTGAAATTATTTATTACGTTTTTGTTATCTTAAACCTCACCAAATACCGAATATATATAATTTTTTTTAATAATTTATTTTTTTTTGTTGAAATAATAGTGTTTTTTGTTTTCGATTTGCCATTTCTTAGTTTAAACAGATGTTTTTGTGTGCTGGTGCGTGTGTGTCAGTCATACACTAAAATTGTCAAGTGGGTTAAACCCAACTTCTTTTAATAATAATATATAATAATAATAGAAAAAAGAAAAAAAAAACATAATAAATAATAAGTAATGTTATTTTTATTAATGAAATATTATCAAGTGTTTTAATACAAGCTAAAAATAATTAAAATAATCATAATAATTGTGAATTAGAAATATTAAAGACTTAAAACTATTGAAAGTGCCTTAGATTTCAAAAATAGGAATCAGCTAAAAATTTTAAAGGTAAGCATTTCATTTATTTTAATAATTTTGAAAACATAAAAATTAAAAAAATATCCTTTAAATTGTTGTACCATACAAATAAGAAATTAACTTGGTTCTCCAAGTGGCTAAATATTCGGCTTCACAAACGATTTAAATCGAGTGTTACCACACGATTGTCATAATAAACAAATAAAAAATAGCACATTGTAAAATAAATAGAGCCCGACCGAAACCAGTTTTTCAAGGCCGAACCGAATCGAATATTCGGCCAAAAAATCAATATTCGGCAGAAACCGAACCGAAACTTAAAAACAAAATAATTTCCTGTCTTTATTATGATTTTTTTAAAGAACTTAATGTTTTTAAACCATGGGAATGGTTGTATTCATAAAAAAATATTTATTTTAATAAACTTAAAAAAAATCATATTTTTATAAACAAAAAAAAAAATATTTTAAATTTCATAAAGAAACAAAAATTTTGTTACTTTTTCAAGTGAACTGAAACAATTGGAATGCAACACGACATTAAAAAATTCAGCGACATTTTTATATTTTTTTAATTAGAAAAAAGTTTTGTTTTCGGCTAATATTCGGCCAAAATTTTGCCGAATACCTAATAGCAGCCGAAACCCCAGTATTCGGCCGAAACCGAGACCGAAACCGAATATTCGGTCGGACTCTAAAAATAAACAATTCCCTCGATTGATAAACCTTTTGTGCAACCATATTTTAAACCTCGAAACATTTCATTTCGAGGACTCATTTCTGCGTCCTTTTAATTTTCGGACTTTCGTAGTGCTTCAAAACCAGCAACAAAGTAGTCTATAACGATTTTTTCAGCATTTCAACTGGAAATTCTGCTTTCTTGATGACAATGTTAATGCTGCAGCAGAAATGATGGTAAATGTAACAATACTGGGAATCAAATTATTTATTTCATCTTAGCATCTTAGCTAAACCAAAACATAAGTGCTAGTTTAATCAGACATGCCGGAATGCAGTCTAATTCGGAGATCCGATTGCATTCCAATTACTGAACGTAATACGCCAATAACGTTCAGTGATTGGCGTAATAACAAAACCCCATTTACTGACGCGTTAAGTAAACAGACGAAAAATTAATGTGCCAGAGTACTCAAATGTGAAAAGCTTCTTAACGTAAAGCGCCTGCGTGCTAAGGTCCTTGATGTTCCGCGGGTAGTAAGACCTTTTGTTCATTTGTTAAAAGAGTACTGTTTCACAACTTAAAAAAAAAAATTGGAAAAATTTTAGTCTTCAATTTTTTTTCTGAAAAATTAAAAAAAAAAATTACATTTTGATTATTTTGTTTTTACTACATGTGTTAGTTATTATGACTACAAATGTAAGCTGTTTTTACTACATAAGTCAGTTGTTTTTTGTCAGTTAAAATAACATTAACTGACATTGTTAGTTGATTTAACTGAAAAAACAACTTACAAAGTAGTTATTTTAACTGGCATTTTCAGTTGATTTTACTAACATAATTTTTTTAGTGTTGTAAAGAATAATACTACACCACTTACAGATGTAATTTAGTAAAAGATCAATTGTAATTTGAATATTTTACTTGTAATTCGAAGATTCCATTTGTAAATCGAAGATTCTATTTGAAATTCGTAGATTCTACTTGTAATTCGAAGATACTATTTGTAATTCGAGTATTCCAGTTGGAGTTCGAATATTCCAATTGTAATTCGTAAAAGATCAATTGATATTCGTAAAAAATCAATTGTAATTCGTAAAAGATCAATTGTAATTCGAAAAAGGTCAAGTGTAATTCGAAAAAGATCAATTGTAATTCGTAAAAGATCAATTGTACTTCGTAAGAGATCAATTGTAATTCGAAAAAGATCAATTGTAATTCGTAAAAGATCAATTGTAATTCGTAAAAGATCAATTGTAATTCGTAAAAGATCAATTGTAATTTAAAAAAGATGAATGGAAATTCAGTTGATATTTTTCGAATTACAAGTGGAATCTTCGAATTACAATTGATCTTTTACGAATTACAATTGATCTTTTACGAATTACAATTGATCTTTTACGAATTTCAATTGATCTTTTTCGAATTACAATTGATCTTTTATGAATTACAAATGATCTTTTTCGAATTACAATTGATATTTTTCGAATTACAATTGATCTTTTACGAATTACAATTGATATTTTAAGAATTACAACTGGAATATTCGAATTACAAATGGAATCTTCGAATTACAAATAGAATCTTCGAATAACAAGTAGAATCTTCGAATTGCAAATGGAATCCTCGAATTACAAATGGAATCTCCTAATTACAAGTAGAATCTTCGAATTACAATTGATCTTTTAGGAATTACATCTGTAAATGGTGTAGTTTATCCATTCCAATAATGAATGACCTAATATCCATAGACCTGGTTGGGACCAATTTGAATAAAAAATATTTTTTTTTTCTAAAAATTCGCATTTGTGGACCAAAAGTTTTTTTTTTTTGGAATTTTTTTTAATACCCTAGTAAAAAAAATGTATGTATATAGGGCTATATGAAATTATATCTAATTGTATATAGTTATATCTTAATAAATATGGCCCTAAATATATTTATATATAGCATATATAATTATATATAGGGCTATATATTTATGTATATTTATATATCGTCACCTAAAATGCAAAACGCCCTATCTAGCATTTTATAAATTTTACAGGAGAAGGAAAAAACGTGTTTATATAAAAACTATAAAAGTTTTCATTACAAATTTCTTAAATATTAGTAAAAACACACAAACAAATTCATTTCTGTTAAAAAAAATGATAAATTTTTAATATTTGAAAAGTTATGTTAGTAACGCCCTTTTGTCTTGTAATTTTCAGAAACACAAAAAGCCCTAACTGCACTGAAGATGTTTAAAAACACCAAGCAGATGTGTTATAAAATGTAACAACATGCTAACAAAATGTTATACTGTTGTTTTATGTTGTTTTATCATATAGAACTCTAACAAAATGTGGGCGGTATTGGAAAAAGGGGCGTGGCACCTGCTATATAACCTAACACTGCAAAATGTCTCATTTTGGATTCTGTTAAACACATGCTAACTTAATTCGATACAAAATGTCAATTTACCATTTTAAAGCTCCATGTTAAATGAGGGTATGGCCCGAAATAACCTAATGCATCAAAATGCTTTAACCTTTTAACGACCACAGGCAACTATACTTCCCAAATGATTTTTTGCGATTTTTTTTTTTTGTTCAAGTAAAAGATAGGATAAATGTGCTAAAAGATGAATTATAGAAGAGTTTTAGAGAAACAAAAGTTTTGTTTTCATTAAGTCTCTAACTGGGTCCACTTACTCACTATAAGTTCTCAAAGTCTGCGAAGTAGTAAATATATTAGGGACAAAATTATATTTACTTGACAGGCGAAATAAGGGTCAAGAGGGGGTTCAAAAATCCACTCAGAAAATTATGTAAGTTACTACACGTTAGTTGTTTGTATATTTTACAGTAGTTAGTTGTTTTCAACTACAAAGTCAGTTGCTTTTGTATGAAAAATATCAAACAACTATTTCTGTTAGTTATTTTAAGTAGTTTTTTTGAATAACTAACAAAAAAGTACTGTGATGTAGTAACAGTTATTTAAAGTAGTTAATTTTATTTTTTTATCTCTAAAAAATTTTCAGTTTTTTTCCAAAAAATAAAAATTAATTTTCGCTTTTTTTTATTTTTTATAACTTTTTTCTTTTTTTTTTTTTTTTTTAAAAAAAACTTTGAAAAAATTTGGTATTCAAATTTTTTTCTGAAAACTTTTTTTTGAAAAAAAAAATATTTATTGATTATTTTATTTTTACTACATTTTAGTTGTTTTGACTTCAAATGTAAGTAGTTTTTACTACATAAGTCAGTTGTTTTTTATCAGTTAAAATAACTAACATTGTTAGTTGATTTAACTGAAAAAGTAGTTGACCCCAAAACAACTTACAAAGTAGTTATTTTAACTGACATTTTCAGTTGATTTTACTAACATAATTTTTTGAGTGTCCAAATTCTTGTAGAATAACTATTATTAAGTTGCATTTCTTACAGATCACAGCGAGTACCAAAATGGCCTTGGCCAAAACAACGTAATAAGGGGGAAGGAGGGGCCCAATTTTTTTATGCGTAACTATTACTAGGTCAGAAATTACGAAAATGGGAAGAAAAACACTTCGGTCAAAAATGTATGGTCGTCAAAGCGTTTACTCGGCTTCTGGAAAATTTCTTAAGATCTACAGCAAATATTGGGCATTTGATAGATATCTCACTCGCTTCCCACAAAGCTCCTAAAGGAAAATACCTAAGATTTATTTTGAGTTAAAAAAGGGCCGGTTTTAAAAAAATGCAAACAAGTTTTTGATTTTGCAAAAAAAGAGTAAAAAAAATTTTTTTTGAAAGATTAAAGAAATAGCTATCTTAAATTCTCGGGACACATTTTCCTAGGAACATTAGGTAATCAGTTACATGGATGCAAAAAAACACCTGCTTGACCAAAATGTAAAATTACGGCCCCTCTAACTCAGAAAGTTCTTGACCGATCTCGTTGAAAAATTATGACTATTGGTTTTAAAAGTTGTGTCACTTGAGATGAAAACCCCCATATGTAAATGATGAAATTTGACACAGGTTGTTATTTTATCTTTTCTTCGCCCTGTATTTAATGTTAGCGATATTAGACATCAACTTTTTTATTTCTGTCCCTTTTGATGAAGAAATTATAAGCTTTCCAATGAAGCTAACGTTTTTTGTTATATACTGGGGGGTAATTATGTAACTTGATAGTTGTCAATCGTATCGTTATTCCATTACCATATAGTGCCGTATTATGGTAATAGAATAATGGGCTCACGTTGAAGATTTACGATTATCAAGTTACATAATTAGCCCCCTGTATTTTTTGTAATAATAGCAAAAATTATAATTAAAAACATATTTTTTACTTATTTAACGAAAAATTTACTTTGAATTTTATTCAATCGGAATGAAGAACTTCCAATCATGTTTTTTATCGTCATTAATTATTAAATTTTATGTAGAATTTATATCTTACTTAAGACTAATTGTACTGCATAACTTGCGATTTCTATAGCTGAAAAGAAACAATTCTCGTGAGAGTGCGGGCCTGAAGGGGTTAATTGGTAAATTTCTAAACTTTATTTTTTGTGTACATATACATATATTTTTCCTATTGGTGGATATTGTGGAAGAAGAAGCATAAAAAAATGTTTAATCTTTAAAAATAACAGTTGCGTCGGCAATGTTATGTATACAAATGTGTAGTTGGGGCTTTTTGGTTTAACATATATCATAGCATGTAGTTAGGGCTTTTTGAATTTTGTTAATAAAATCCCCATTTTTGCTTAAAGGAGTCTCAATTTTTTTGTGGACATGTATTTTGATCCAATACATAAGAATCAATTAAAAACGCGATTTTGAATTTTTTGTTAGTTAGGGCGTTTTGCATTTTAGGTGACGATATAGCACAATATAAGACATTTTGTTGGAACACGCTTTGTATATAATTATATATACATATATAGGGCTATCTATAATTATATATAAAGTGTGTTCCAATATCAAATTATATATAATTATATATATTAATTTTTTTACTCGGGTAATGTGTCCATTACGTATGCGAAAATTCCTAATGTTTAGCCGAATTTGGTCAAAAAATTCGGACATGAATTATGGTCGAAAATCGTAATTTTTTCAAGCTTTGACCGCTGGTTGCCGATTGAAGGTGCCCTTGCAAAATTTTTAGTTGTAGGGGCTATGGCTGTTTTCAAAACGGTCATTCTGTACATAATAGTGTCCTAGACCGATATTTTGATGCGTTGCACTCGTATACTGCCCTGCTAAGAAAGAAAGTCATAACTCCATTTTAGTAGTTTTTTGAGATATAAAGCTTTTACATTTGCTGTCTTTCGCGCCTTTAAATTAAATATTTTTGAAAATTTCCAAAAACATTTTAAAAATATATTATTTTATTAAATTTTATTATCTTAACAAACATGAAAAATTTTGATGATAAAGTGGAGAAAATGGACTAAGGGCTGTTTTGCCTAGTAAAGGATCCATGAAAGTATAACGAAACCCAATTATTTTATTAAAATAAATTTTTTAAAAATAAAAAATTTATTTCATATCAATAAAATTATATTAAAAATACTAAGGAAAAAAGTCTTAAATTTTGTGGTCAATATGACTTTTTATCATAATAATAGGCAGATAAGACTTTTTTGACTAGAAAACACGCCAGAAGTGGTAGATGTGACCATTTTGCTTAATGTTTTTTGGTCATTTACTGTTGAAAATTTGTTTTTTAAACTTAATACAAAAATCATAAACTCATTCACGGTTCCGAATATGACAAAAAGTAAAAACAAGTAAACAAGTAGAAAATTTAAATTCGACTTGGCCGAACCTACGAATACCCTCCATAATGCCCTTTTTCAGTGATAGTAAATTTTCTACCGTGAAAAAAATTACATTTTTGATTAGAAATATTTTATTTTGTGTAAAAAACTTTGTTTAAGTAATTTAAAAAAAAAAATAATAATTTACAAAAAAATTTTTTGAGTGTAAATTTTTTTTTGAGTTTAAAATTTTTTTGAATGTATTTTTTTTTTTTAGTGTAAAAATATTTTTGAGTGACAAAAATATGTTGTAAAATATTTTTGTGACTTACCAATGTTTTTAAAACATGTTTAACGGGTTTTCAACACGTGAATTTAAGGTGAAACTAATCAGAAATTCACGGTTTTGCTAATAACTTTTAAACCACTGAACCGATTTGGCTGGAATTCAATACGAACTCGGCTAGGGGAACGACAAATATATATGCTAAGCTTGAGAATCCTCAGAATTGGCTTTCGAAAGTAATCGTGTTTTTTATCTCGTAAATTCACGAAAAACCCTTGCCGAAATTCAGTCTATTGCTCATAACTTTGGAACCACTGGACCGATTTCGCTGGATTGCAATACCAACCTGACCAGGTAAATGCCCAACGTATATGCCTTCAGTAGCCTCCGTAAAGTCTTTCAAAAGTTAGCGTGTTTTCAACAGACAGACAGGCGGACAGACAGGCGGACAGACGGACGGACCGACGGACATAGCTAGATCGTCTTAAAATCGATCGAGGATCATGAATATATATACTTTGTGGGGTCCTAGACCAATATTTCGAGGTGTTACAAACGGAATGACAAACTTATATATACTCTGTATCACTATAGTCGGTCAAGATCGACCAAATAATACATAACATCAGTGCTTGCCGTAAAATGGGTCCCAAATCAAAATATGGACCGATTGGATTCATCTTTTGTAAGATATTTAATTACTGCAGAAAACACATACAATCCAAATCTAAAAAATTAAAAAAATCAAAAAATTTGGAATATATCAGAAAAATTCTGAAAGATTCAGAAAATTAAAAAAAACTCGAAAAAAAACAGAAAAAACTCAGAAAAATAAGTACATACATTTGGAGTGCATTATTGATTCGTCAAGGCCGATTTAATTTATAATTATTACTTATTTTTTTTAGGATTAAATTTAAAAATTATAAAAAGTTTAATTAATTTATTTTTTAAATTCCTATCATAATTTGCAATTAACACAACTTCTGCAAAGAAATTGATAAGAATTATAATTTCGAAGTAAAAATGCATATAAAAATAAATAAAATTATTCAGTAAACAAATTTTTTTTTAAAGAATTCGTGGAAAAATTGTGTTATTAAAATTATATAAAAAAACAGATAGCACCTTTTCAATAAAATTATTAGAAGAAAGTGAGTAATTTAACCACTAATTTTTAATTTTAACAAAAAGAATGAATAATCTTAAAATATAAACAAAAAATTAAATTTGCTGTAAATAAAAATCTTAATTTTCCTTTTTGTAAAATTTTTGTGAATAAATTAAACTGGGTCATTTACCCAACTATTAATACAATTTTTACGTTAAATTTAAATTTTTTTTTGAATGACATGTTAATATTATTATGTGATTGCCAAGAAAATATTTTTTTCTTTTTAAAAAAGTTCACAACATTTTATTACATAAACAAATTCAGAAAAAAAAAATCGTATAAAACAAATTATTTGAAAATCATAAAAAAATACTAAAAAGACAGCAACAAAAAAATCAATCACTAAATAATACACTTAAAGAAAAACACTCAGTGGAGACTATTTGAAATTTGGTGTATTAAGAATTTTGTGCATGCAAAGAAGAGATATGATTGTGGCAATCATATATTAAATCATAATATGATTGCTACAAAAATTCTATGATTGGTATAAACATATTATGACAATTACACTGTACAACAATTTCAAACTTTTTCCCAATTTACGGCATTCCGGTAAAGGAGACCAAAAAAAGATACACGTGTATCGGCGTTTTGAAAGAAAACATTGGAATTTTATTTTAGAGGCGGTTAAAGTTTCCCAGCTTTGGACGGTTCTTGCAGAATATCGGTTTATAAAACTATGTTTTTTTTTACATCTGAGGTGTAGGGTAAGTTCAGCAACTTTGTAGAAAATATTTTTGTGAAACATATTAACCCTCTAACTCCCTTCCATAACGATATTTTTTTGGCTTTTTTCTAACAAATCGTAAAGAACACCCTAAAAGGGGAGGGCGGGGATGAAATGTTCTACAAAAATGTTGCCCATAAAATTTTACTGTATATGTCAGAGCACACCAAAGCCCAAAACTTAACAAGAGTCAAGTTCAAGATTGCGCATTAAAAAAGTCACAAAAAAAATTTACCCTTAGTAGGCAATCTTAAATTTGACTGGTTTTTGGTGTTTCTGTTAAGTTTTGTTCTGACATATATAGTAAAATTTTATGCCCAATATTTTTGTAGAACATTTCATCCCCGCATTCCCCCTTTTTAGGGGTGTTTTATACGATTTGTTAGAATAAAGCCAAAAATTAGCGTTATGTGGACGAGTTAGAGTGTTAATATGTTCCACAAAAATATTTACCATAATGTTTTCTACAAAGTTGCTGAACATACCCAAAACGTCTAATGGAAATAAAAAATAGTTTTATGGTCAAATTCAAGACTGCCAATTAAAAAAATTACAAAAAAAATTAACCCTTAATGGGCATCCTTAAATTTGACTGGGTTTTTGGAGTTTGTGATAAGTTTTGTTCATTGTTGGCATATAATAAAATTTTATGCCCAACATTTTTGTAGAACATTTCATCTCCGCCCTTCCCCTCCTTCAGGGTGTTTTTTTTACGATTTGTTAGAATAGTCCCAAAAAAAAATATAGTTATAAGGGGGAGCTAGAGGGTTAATATGTTCCACAAAAATATTTGCCATAATATTTTCTGCAAATTTGCTAAATATACCCTACACCTCAGATGAAAAGAAAACATAGTTTTATATACCGATTGTCTGCAAGAACAGGCCAAAGCTGGGAAACTTTTACCGTCTTTAAAATAAAACTCCAATGTGATCTTTCAAAACGCCGACACACGTATATTTTTTTTTTGGTCTCCTCTACCGGAATCAAAAAAGTGTTGTACTGTGTAATTAATCAAAATATAATTATTTTAAGTTGTATATTTGGTGACGACACATAATCCCCACGGACATAACCCCCATTTCCGTTATGGGGATTATGACCAAAACGAATTCGGTCATAATCCCCATAACGGTAGTGGAGAATATGACCGAAAAAAATTGGACATAATCCCAATAAAAAATGGACATAATTCCCAGTTTTATGGGGACAATTACAGGGATTATGTCTACTATACTAATAGGTCATAATCCCAATAATTATGTGAAATTTTTTTTTTGTCTTAAAAGTTTTTCTGCGTCCAGGCATTAAACAACCCTCTCCGCAAAATAATAGGATTATGACCGAAATTATTTTGGACATAGTCCCCATAATATGAATGAGGGTTATGACCGAAAAACTTTCGGTCGTAGTCCCAACTGGGAAGGGAATAATTCCCATTGGGATTATGACCGTTTTTGAAATGGTCATAGTCCCCACAACTAAAATGGGGATTATGTCCGTAATGCATTGGGTCATAATCCCCATTTCTGTTATGGGGATAATGTTCGTGCGGATTATGTCCTGTCACCTAATTTCAATATTTTTCTGCACTCAAAAAATTATGTCACTAACTCTTTGTAGTTTATTTAAAAAGTTTTACGTTTTGTCGTTTTTAAAAGAAAAAACATTTGTTTAATGATTAGTTTTTTTAAATGACTATTTCTGTTCTTTGTTTCAAAAATAAAAACATGAAAAATAAAGGCTTTCATTAGCATTTTTAAAGTTACTTTTTTTTTGTTCTGTAAGTATAAATAAGTGATTCTTCTTTAATTTTTAATGATTTGTGTGCGTTATTTTTTTTTAAATTGTTGGCATTTTAAGAGAAGTCATTAGTTTTTACCCACTTGTGTTAATTATTTTTTATTTCGATTCTCCAAAAATTTTATTAAAAATTTTTTAAAATAAAATTCAATAGAAAAATTGTAAAAATAACCTACAAAATCATTAATTTTTAATGTTTTCGTAGGTTATTTTTTTTGGATTTTTTGGTAAAAAAAATTAAAGTGACGTTATTTTTTAATGTTCAATATTATTTATTTAAGAAAATTTTATGAACAGTAAAAAATAAATGTTGATGTTTGTAAAAACAAATTAATAATTACTGGGATGGTTTTCCAATGTTTTATAACTTGTTTTAAATATGTTTTTCATTAGTTTTTGTTTACAAAATATTTTGAGTGTGCATATGTTAATTTCAGTAGATCTCTAATAGTTTACGAAATTGCGCTGAAAATAATTTTTTGTATTTTTTTAAGATTTTCTCATTGCTTGGTCTAAGTGTACATCAAAAAAAAAGTCTTTAAAGATTTGACTGACTCGCCGTTAATGCTACAAAAATTTTTCTTAAAAAAAAATCTGTTGAAAAATTAGTCACACACTTTCGTAATACACAAACACATGTGTGTTAAATGTAAAACTGCCAACAAATTATGATTACGAATTACGACGGACGACTGGGTAGGATGTCACCCAGTTACGTGAGGTAGTGATATTTTTGGCACTACACACCATCATATGAATATGATAGGAAATAGACAAGAGTTGTGCCACTTTTTTTTTTTCAAATAGTAATTTTGTAGAATTTTAAAATGTGTATTTAAAATTTTTTCTCTTTCAAAATTAATTTGCATCATATAAATAATATTTTTTTATGATCTCATGTGCTAGAAAATTAAATTTTTCTTAATATTAATATTAATCTATTTTGTTTTAATACTTAACCTTGTTGCGCTATTGTTTATTGTTTTAGATTAATATCTACATATAAATCTATTAACTGTTTTTGGGTTTTTGCTTTTATAAACTTTTTTGTTTTTAAATAAACTCATAAAAAAAAAATATTTTTTATTTTTAAAGAAAGTGTATTTTTATGAGATAAATATGGCAATTTTATCAAAGAAAAATATTTTAATGAAGTGTAGAAAACAATGTATATTAGATTTTCGACAATTAACTTAAAAAAAAAAACATGAAGAATATATTTGTGGTCCAAAAACGATCATATAGTACTTCTGCTTCATATATGGATCTTAAAATTGCAGTTATTTAATTTTGATGAATTTTATTGGAAAACATTTAATCATGTTTAGCATACACTGTGCTACAATATTAAACTTTTTTCAAAATTACGGGGTTCCGTCGATTGATTCTGGTAGAGGAGACAAAAAGAAGATAAACGTGTGTCGGCGTGCAAGATCACATCGGAATTTTATTTTAGAGGCGGTTAAATTTTTCCAACGTTGGCCTGTTATTGCAATATATAACATATATAAATACATATATAAAACAATTGCTGTGTTTTTCAATAAGTGGATTTATTTTCGGATTATTCTTATTTAGTTTAAAATAAATAAATTAAAATGCCAAAACAAATTTTGAATATTTTTTTAAATATTCTACGATAAATAAGCAATTATTATCCGAAAAAATAATAAAAAAATCTGGAAAATTAAAAAAGTTATAAATAAATCAAAATAAATCCAACTAAATTTTAGGATTTAATAAATCCGTTTTGGATTAATTTTATTTTATTTATAACTTTTTTCATTTTCCAAATTTGTTCATTATTTTTTCGGATTATAATTGCAAATTTATTGTAGATTACGGAAAAAAATATTCCAAATTTGTTTTAGTATGTTAAAATATTTTTTTAAGCAAAATAAGATTAATCAGAAAATAAATCCACTTATTGAAAAACACAGCAAATGTTTTCTTTACATCTGAGGTGTATGGTATGTTTAGCAACTTTGTAGATAATATTATGCGAATATTTTTGTAAAACTTATTAACCCTCTAACTCCCTCTCATAACGGGAATTTTTTGCTCTATTCGAACAAATCTTAAAAAACTTCCTCTCATAACAGTAATTTTTGGCTCTGTTCGAACAAATCGTAAAAAACTCCCCGAAAATGGGGGAGGGCGGGGATAACATCTTCTACAAAACTGTAGCCCATAAAATTTTACTGTATATGTCAGAGTAGACTGGCATATTTCTGTATACCAAAATTTTTTCTTCTCCGATTTTCAAAGTCCGGGCATTTTTTTATTCTACTAGGCCTAAACCTCATATGGTACCAATTTGAGGTCAATCGGATTAAATTAACCCGTGGCGCCCGGCGATCAAAGTTTTGGATTTTTGAAAAATTAAAAAAAAATAAATAAAAAATAAATATATCTTTCGACACATCATATTTGTAAAATTTTATGTGCTGGGCACGAATATAAAAAAAAAAATTAAAATCGGTCGAACAGTTTTCGAGATATCGCTATTTGAAATTTGCAAAAAATGGCGGTTTTTTCCTACGTTCAAGAAATTTTTTAAAAAAAGTCTCAAAATTTTATTCCGCCGATTTTTTGTGTAGAGCTTGAGACAATCTTTTAACTAAAACTAATTTGAGCCAAAATCGATAATTTTAACCCGTGGCGCCCTTCGATCAAAGTTTTGGACTTTTTGAAAATTTCCACCAAAATTTTGGATTTTGCAAAAACCCCAACTTTGAGGCTCGAAGTGGAGACAGAAGATAAACTCCGATCGGAGTGATATTTTGCATGTGAGCTACCCTTAGGGAACCGACACTTTTGGCGGGTATTAGAATTTGATCATAGAGAAAAGCCCAAAAACGAGCCACCCTATTGCCCACTGAGGGTTAATTTTTTTTGTATTTTTTTTTTAATATTTGAACTTGACTCTATTTTGTGTTTGTGTTAATTTTTGGGCTTTGGTGTGCTATGACGCATATACACTCAGAAAAAAAATTAACTAAAAATTTGGAAAACTAAATAAATTCAAGGAAAATTGATAATGATTTAGCTTCATTACCATGTTTTCCTTCTTTTAAGTTCATGTTTTTCTTAAAAATAAGGGAAGAAAAAATTTTTTAATATTATGTCAATTTAAACTAAATAATTAGAAAAATTTTATTTCAATTTAGTTCTCACAGATTTGGGCACCCGATTGGGTAAAGACCCCATTGGGTTCGGACACGATACGTTCAGACCCCGATGGGACCAGACTCAAGTGGGTTCCTTAAGAATCGTCATAGTTTTTGATACAAAATTTTTGTCCGTTTAGCCCTAACTTGCTTGGTTTTTGAGATACGCGAATTTAGGGGACCACTGGGGTCTTGAGCATTTTAAAAACTCAATAACTTTAAAACTATTACTCGGAGAGCATTTAAAAATTTTTGGGAATGTCAATTTTTTTAAATCTAATGTTAGGACCCATTGGGGTCCACACATGTGAAGAGTATACTATGGGAGTTCAAAGAACCAAAAATGGCCTCCATTTTGCTATATCTGGTTAAGTTTTCGATATATCGCCATTTTAAGTTTTTGAAAAAAAAAAAATTCCCCGAGTTATAAAAATTTTACTAAGTAAAATAGTGTAAAAAACTTCATAAATCTAAGAAGTTGAACTAATTAGTAGAAAATTACGTCCTAAAACTAAACAAGAGGAATATGTCTTAAAAATAAAGATTTTGTTCATATATTTGGGGAAAATTTCTTTGGCATTAAGAATTTCTTCCCTGTATTAGGGAATTCCATTTTAGGAAAATAATGGACTATTTAACAGTACATGAACTAAAGTTTTTTCCTAACGGCTAAAAAAAAACTTAAACAAAATTTTCAAGAAAATTTTTCCAAAGTTTTAGTTATGTCTGTTTTTTAGTGTAGTAAAATTTTATGGACAAAATTTTTTTAAAACATTTCATTCCCGCTCTCCCGCTTTTTAGAGGTTTTTTTTTACAATTTCTAAGAATAGAGCCAAAAAATACCGTTATGGGAGGAAGTTAGAGGGTTAATTAGTGTTTATAAAAAACCGACATTTTGGAAAACCGGTTTCTCGGTTAACCGAAAATCAGCTTTTTCGGTTAACCGGTTTTCTCGGTTAAACCGGAATAAAAAAACCGGTTAACCGGTTTTTTTTTCTTTAACTGAAAAAACCAAAAAATACTTGAAAATAGCTGATTTTTATTAAATAATATAGCTTAAGTTAACATATTTGTTTCTTTCAGCAAGGTTTGCAACTATTACGCTATAAAAAAGCGATATTTAAATAATGTACTTTAATTGACCATATTCACTAGAACTTTAATTTAATTTGTATTGGTTTTATTTAGAAAAATACATTCGTTATAAGTAAATTACAGTTCCGAATTTTATTTTTATTTTCTTTTATTGGCATTTTCGCCATTAACAGGGATTTTAGTATCTGGTTAACAGTTACTTATTCAGTTTTTCATGAAATGTTCAAAAAAACTCTTACAACGGTGAGTATTTCAAATTTTTTATCAGTTTCAGAATAAATTTCCTATTTAGAAAATTGTTTCTTGAAGACAAAAAATATTTTAGACGTTCTTTCTCGCGGATTTTTAATGTTTTCAACGAAATTTTGAAAATATCATAAAAAATAAGTGTAAACCCTTAATATTTGCGAAAATATTCCGTTTTGAATGTATTTAAAAAACCGGTTAACCGACAGAAAAAAAACGGTTTTCGGTGCACCGAAAATCTTCAATTCCGGTTAACCGGTTTGTAAAAAAACCGAAATTTTAAGAAAAAACCGGTTTTTCGGTTAACCGGTTAACCGTTTTATAAACACTAGGGTTAATATATTCCAAAAAATTGCCATAATTGCCATAATATTCTTATACCGATATGCTGCAAGAATAGGAAAAAGCTGGGAATCTTTAACAGCCTCTAACATAAAATTGTATATGACTATATCATTTCTTTTTTACTCGGGATGTGATCTTTCAAAACGCCTAAACTCATGTATCTTTTTATACCCTCCAACTACAGTATGGGGGTATACTCACTTTTTCATTCCGTGTGTAACGCATCGAATTATCGGTCGGGGACCCCATAAAGTATATATATTATTGATCAGTGATCGATTCTAAGACATTCTAGCGATGTCTGTCCGTCTGTAGTTAACACGATGCAGTCCAAAATAAAAGAGCTAGGAACCTCAAGTTTGTCACAAATATGTCTTATGTTCCTAGGCAGGTTAAGTTCGGAAATTGGCCAAATCGGACCAGGGGAAAAAAAGTTCCCCCTTGAAGAACTAAACCAACCTCTAAAAAAATACACGTTTTTACATGTTTTTTTGTATTTTTGTTAAATAAATGAAACCTTCGGTATATTTATCGCGATGGGAAGGTGCTCTCAACGTGCCCCACTGACCATATCAACTCCCCCCCCCCCAAAAAAAAAAAAAAAAGAAACGCCCCTGTCAATTTTTTTTTGTTTACACTTTGTAGGGTATATAATAGATTCGGCACAGCCGAATTTAACACTCTCACTTGTTTTATTTCTCCTCTTCCAAAATCAATTGTCGGAACCCCGTAACTTTGGAAAATGTTTGAAATTGTTGTACAGTGTAATTACCGTTTTTTTCCAATTTAGGTAATTTTTCCATTTTTAGTTATTTTTTTTGTATCAATTATAAATCAGTGGCAACACAACTAGTACAATTTTCCTTATAGTTCATGGATATTCTTTTTTGCAATTTATTTATCTTTTTGTCGCATTATTTTAATGTATTTTGTTTTTTTTTCTCAATAAATTAGTTTAAGATACAGTAGAACACAGCAGGCACGTACGCAAGGGGGGTGCCCTGGGGGCCCGGGCCCCCCCCAAAATGATTCGGTCATATACAAATTTTAAGACATTGCACTACAAAAAATACAGGATCAGTACTATTTTTTTCTTTTTATCTCTAATCTAACGAAGGTTTTTTTCTTAAAATTTCAAAATATTCAAAAAATACAAAAAAAAAAAATTGATTGAAAAAAATGTTGTGCAAACTTTTACGGAAGTGAATAAAACACCTCTAAAAGGTAATTGCGACTGACCAAGCATATTACGCATCGTGAATGAGATTTTCATGCACTAAAAAATCGAAAATATGCGCTAAAAAATTCAAAATATGCACTAAAAAGCCTCAAAATATGCACTAAAAAATAAAATGTGTGCAATAAAATCTTGTTTTCTTACGAAAAACTTCTTAAAAAGCAAAAAATTTAAACATTTAAAGTCAAAATAAGCAAAAACAAATCGATGCCATTTTAACGCAAATTTCTTGATTCGGAAAGATAATTGGTCGATATCGTTTTTAGACTAGTGACAAAAAGCATGCATTTGCATGGAAATCACATCCCTAATCATGACTATTATTTTTATTATTTTTTTAATATTATTTTTTTGGCAAATAATTTTTAGGAACATATGCATTGTAAATTATGTCGTCTAAACTAAATCTACTTTTATAATTCCAAGTTTAACCAAATTTAACAATTTTTAAATCGAAAAATCTTCATTGAATCTTAAATTTTTTTACACAAAAAATTAATCAAAGTGTTAGTTTTTTTTTCAAAATATCTAAATTAAACTAGATAATTCTTATTGACATTTACGAGTTTTCCCTTACAAAAATGGTTTAGAATCTCTAAATTTTATCATTTGTAAAATGGATAAGAGATTTTTTAAGATCATAATAATTTTATGTTCAGACTTTTTAAATAAGAAAAATATTTTAAAATCAAAGAATTTATCTATTAAAAAAAACGTCTTTATAATCTGAGTATTTTCCTTACGAAAAATGCCTCAGAATCGGAAAAGTCTACACGAAAAATGTATCAGAATCTGAGAATTTTTCTATACCAATTTAAAACATTTTTCTTACAAGAAATTTTTCTGTACGAAAAATGCGGTAAAATCTAAAAATTCTTTTATACGAAGAATGTATGAAAAATGTCTCAATACGAAAAATATCTGAAATTTTTCTTTAAACGAATAGTGTCTCAAAAGTTGAGATCTTTTTCTGCCCTATAAATGTCTTAGAATCTGAGAATTTTTCTGTACGAAATCTAAGAATTTTTCTGTACAAAAAATGTTTCAGAAAGTGAGAATTTTTCTATAAGCAAAATGTCTCAAAATCAAAAAACTTTTTCTTAAAACCTGAAAGATTGTATTATAATCTGTAAAAAAAATTTGAGACTTTTCTATACGAAAAATGTTTTAAATCATAAGTACTATAGTAAAAATCTTTCTATGGTTAAAATGTCTTGGAATTTTACTTCTTTTTTTGTTCAAAACATGTAAAACTAAATAAATTCTCGCAAAAATGTCTCAAAATCTTTGATTTTATTAAGATAATATGTATCTTAGAATCGGAGAATTTTCTATACCAAAATATGCTCTTAGAATGGTCTTATGGTTTTAAACCAAAAACTTTGAAAAAGTATATGAACAAATCAAAAAGCTGTCCCAGAGTTTTGAGTTTTCAAGCGTAAAGTATATTTAATAATTTTTAATGAAAAGTTGCATAAATTTTCAAATTTTTTTTTTAAATAATTTGATTCCTTTTTTATCTTAAATTTAAAACAAGTGTTTTCTAAAAATAAAAAATAAATGTGGGTTCAAAAAATTGAGGACAAAAAATGATTTTTAAAAAAAAAAGTTTGGGCCCCCCCCAAAATAAATTCCTGCGTACGTGCCTGGAACACAGATATAATTAACTAAGTCTCAAGCAAACAACTATTTCGCTTACATTTTCTATTCAAACAAAACTTTGTTTATAACGTACACGGATAAAACGATTTATATTTATACCGATCATATTTGAAATTTGGATTTTATTTTTAACTTGGCATAATGCAGTCAAACTCACAAGGGAAGTCTCCCTGGTGTCACCCTCCGATCTTCATGAAATTTGGATATGTTGTTAAGAACGAAAATTAATTCGACACGTATTTTTTTTAGCGGCCCAAACTCATTTTTAGGGGGGGTCGATTTGTATGGGGGAAATTGACCCTTTTCAGTTTTTTACGATTTACGCCTATTTAAACAAAATTAATATAGGCATGTGTGGTATCAAATTAAAGATATTAAAAATACCTATCTCGTGGTGCTAACAACGGGCCAAAGAAGTTAATATTTTTCGACTTATTAACAAAAATTAACCTAAAATTTTGGTATTTTACTCAATATGACGAAAAGTTGTGCATGTTTGGACACGTTCTTAGCACACGTAGACCTTTCATTCCAAAGACCTTTCATTTGGTATGTAACATGACTAGTTTTCTTTGCAAAATATAGGAGATAAACGAAAAAAACTGAAAAATGGCCTTGTCTTCCCCCCTCCTTTTTACCCCCTAAATATGAATTTGGGCCGCTAAAAAAAATATGTGTCCGTTTATTTTTTCTGATCTACAATATAAAACCAATTCCATAAAGATCCGCGGGTGACACTAGGGAGACTTCCCTTGTCAGTTATAACGAGCTCGGTTATAACGAATTCTCTGTTATAACGAACTAATTCTAAGGTGCCCACGTTTTGACATCAATTTTTATTACAAAATACTTCTTTTATAAAGAATACGTTATAACGAATCCTCAATTAAAACGAACTTTATATTATATTCTCACGAATAAAATTTGATGTATATTCAACTTTTAATAACGAACTCCCATAAATATTTTTTTTTGGAAATAATACTAGGTTGATACAAAATATACCCTGCTTATAGCGAACTTCATTTATAACGAACTATTTTTGTGGTACCTTGGAGTTTATTATACCCGGCTTTTACTGTAATTAAAATGAATGTTTTTTTGAGTAAAACCTGCATTAGTTTGTGCATTTTATGAAATCTTTCATGAACTATGACTATAATGAACTAAACTGATTATTACGTTCAAGTTCGTTTTAACCACGTTCAACTGCATTTCAATTAAAATATTTTTCGTTAAATTCTTAAGGTTACAAGTTCTTTTATTTTTTGTGTTAAAAATTCTTAACAATTAACAACAAAAAATAAAATTTAGAAATTGGATACCAAGTGTTAAGGTTCTTTAAAGTATTCTTTGTTTTTTTTTTTTTTAAATTTTATTTCTAAATATTTTTTTTATGGTTGCAAATATAAAAAAAAAATAAAATATTTAACCTACATATAGTTACCTTTAAAAGTTTATGTATCTCTTTTTCGCTGTTTTTAACGGCATTTGAAAATAGTAAAAAGTGAAATTATTTATATATTATATCAACTAAATTTTTTTTGTTGTATCTACTCGCATGTAGAATAGATTAGTTAGCTGCAACCCCTCTACCAATTTTTTTTTTTTCAGTTTTGTGGGCCAATGTTAGTAAACATTTACATGGAAATTACGTGTTAAACGATAATAACTAAAATAAAAAATAAATAATACTATGAAAATACTAAAGTGAAAAAACCATGAAGAATGTTAATTTAGAATGAATGCAAAAAATAAAGCAGCCGAAAAAACAAACACCAAAAAAATCGATAACAAAACCTTTTCAAATATGGGTGATTCAATTTTAATAAAAATAATTTTGAATAATGCACTAACAATGAGTGACATGTTGATTCATTTTGATTTATTTTGCAGTTTTCCTACTTCCGACTTTAGAATTATAATATTAAAGATGACTAAATTAATAGTATTTGCGTAAGAAATTATGATTTATAAATATCATTGAAAGGTTAAGCTTTGTCGAGATTGTTTTGGATAATTTCTGAAATCAATTAATAACTTCTTAAAAACAATTGATAATCTCTTGAATACAATTGATAAATTCTAGAATTCAATTGATAACTTCTAAAACACAATTAATAAATTCTGAAATATAATTGATAAATTCTGAAACACAATTTATAATTTCTGAAATATAATTGATAACTTCTTAAAAACAATTGATAATATCTGAAATACAATTGATAACTACTGAAATACAATTGATAACTTCTGAAATACAATTGATAATTTCGGAAAAAAAAAAATGGAAATATAGAACGCCCATATCTGGGCAGGGACTTTAAGGTCTATTTTAAACTTCTGTGCCGGGTTCAAAGGAGTGCTTTGAAGCTTATCAATGAAAGTCATTGAAGCATCGCAAGAAGGTGGGTTGTGCATCTTTGTTTTACTGTTGTTACCATGGTAATTGCTATGCTGAGATAAGTGAACTTATTCCCGAGATTCGGGTGTTTGTACGCAACACTCACCAATCCAATATATCAAATCTGTTTGTTGTCAACAGTCCTATGAATAGCACACCGCATTACACAGAAAATTAGTTTCTCAGTAAAACTAGTCGTATGTGGAATTCACTCTCCATAAAAGTTTTTCCAGTCAGCTATGACCACAAGCAGGGCTGCCATATTTGCCGATTTATCGGCATTTTGCCGATTTTTTGCCTCAAAATTATCAAAGTGCCGATTTGCCGATTTTTGCTCCAAAAATGCCGATTTTTTGATCAACTCTAAAAACACGGTCACTTTTTATTCCCTCTCCTTAGTAATAGAATGATTTATGTATTTAAGTTTGTCATTCCGTATGTGACATCACGAAATATCGGTCTAGGACCACAAAAAGTGAACATATTCATGGTCCTTCATCGATTTGTTTAACAAAAACCTGTGCGCCAATATCTTTAGGTTCCTCATTTGACCTAAAAATCGGGAAGCTCTAAAGAAAGTGAAAAAAAAAATATTTTTTTTTGCTGGAAATATTATTTAGTATTAGGACATTACTGAAAAATAATTTTTATGGATATTTCTGATATTTCCTTGGTCTTTAAAAATTTTGTTGTTTTTATACCCTCCACTCTAGTGATAGAGGGTATATATAAGTTTGTCACTCCGTTTGTAACTCATCGAAATATCAGTCTGGGGCCCCATAAAGTATACATATTATTGATCAGTGATCAATTTTAAGACATTCTAGCGATGTCCGTCTGTCTGTGGAAATGGTGATCACGGACAAAATATTAGATGGAGATGACTGAAACGTAACATATTTATTGGAAGTTCTCCCGAGAAGTTTGGTAGTGCATTTGAGCGATATCGGTTCAGCGGTTCAAAAGTTATGAACGAAAATGTAAGGACACCTCAAAAATTTTGGTGCATTCAACATAACCTAAAAATACAAAATGCTTTAATTCGGCTGCGGGTTGACATATGTGAACAGAATTGAACACCGAATGGTATTTAAACAAGTGCGAACATATTGTTCTGTTTTGTTACTTTTTGTCAATAAAAATATGTTTTATTGTATTTAAAATGGCTATTTTTCATTTGCCGATTTTCTGCCGATTTTTGTAAATTGAAGTGCCGATAATGCCGATTTTTTTTTGAAAATATGCCGATTTTTCATCAAAATCATCTGGCACCCCTGACCACAAGTTAAAACTAAATGTCCATAAACATCAACTCCATCTTTCCTTCTACTCATAACCTATTTTCTTAATACCATCCATCAAACAAACTCTGATTAGACTTCTTCGTGGTACAAAGCTGTAAATTGAATAAGAAAAAGTCCTATGCACTGCGAGCGATTGAATATTTTCTGTAGTCGAAAAGGTGACCCTTATGTGTCCTAAATGTATGAGAATTTTAATAAAGGCAAGACTTCTATTCGGCATTGATCGGTTGGAAATTAAAATTTCCTGTAGAAGTCAAGTTTGTTTGCCATTAAGAAGCTTTAGCATTAATATCTCAGGATCTACATTTAGCATTCTTCTTGTTTAAATAAAGTAATTTTCTAGATAACCTGGTGATGAAGTGATAAACATTCAAAACATTGGTTCTAGGGATTGGCAAACTCAGGTTCCGCAGAATGCTTTCAAACTAAGGAAAGGTATTCTTAAAGCAAAATTGGCCAGCCAATCAGTCCGCTCGCTGCCCAAAAACCTTCATGGTCTAGAATCAAGCTGTTGATGAGATATTTGATAGTGTCTAGTTCGTTAAGGGAATTAATACAACCGATGACAAGATTCAAATTAATTAATAATAGAGCCTTTAGTACCGCTTTACTATCAGATAATATAAAAATGTAAGTCTTTATTTCCTTCCTTAGTAAGGATTGTAACCTACAAACCTAGGAAAGTTTTTGTTGCAACACAATTGGCCTGACGTCCGTCCGTTTGTTGTCAAAAACTCCTCATGGTCCTCATGGATTTTCGCAAATGTAATGAACGTTGAAAATTAAAAGATGATTTTGCAAACAAATTTCTAGAGACATATCAACACATTCCAATTCCGTACGAACCTGTTCGGTAGTTATCGGCTTTGCAATTCCCTGAAGAGTCCCTGTACTTTGGGACACATGATCCAATGGATGTATGGTGCGATAATTAGAATAATACTATGGTCTTATTTTAGTAAGGAGGAGAGAGGTGGAGTGTATAAGAAATATATCTCTGCAACCTGCGGAAAGTATAACGACTACCGTATGTGGGTATCGCGGGTGCTATTAGATGGATACCCCAGGCCGGCCTGGAAGTAATACTAAACATTCAGCCCGTAGATATCTACGTCAAGAGCCCAGCCGAAAAATCGGGACTCAGGCTAAAAAGGTCGCAAATGCTTAAGCAAAGCTCTTGGGGACATACGACCATATAAAGTACGGTGGTCGGGACGAAACTGGAACAGAAATCCTACTAAATCTCACCACATACGAACTTTGACAGAACCTCCCAAGTACAAATACCAACTAGGGAAGACTAGGCGAAAAACGCTGTTATAGTAGAGAATGCGAACTTAATCTTTACTGACGGATCCAAAATGAGGGTTCGAGAATTCGAGACCTTATTGAGACTTTCGACAAGTGTGGTGTTTCCAGGCTGAGGTACCTGCAATTGATAAAGCCGCGCAGATGATCATGACAAGGGACATTTGTCTTTCCGCCATTAATATTTTCGTGGATAGACTTGCAGCCCAAAGGCCTTAGCTTAGGTTGTAAGTGGCTGCTGACGTTTTACGTCAACACACGTAGACTACGAGGTCCATTGTGATACCACGAGACTGTAATAGGTTTCCCTACTAGTCGCTGTCGTTAAACCTAAACAACATAACCTTCGTTAAACCAATTTGAGCTTCTTATAAAACTCCTTAGATATTGAATTTTGACATCCGAAAAATCAGAAAGATCGTGCAGCTCCCTAGATCCCAGTGAAGTAAGTTTCTGACCAGAAAGTGCCGAACAATGGCAGTTAAATTTTTCGATAGTTTCTAACTCCTCTTCATCCATACAACTCCGGCAAAAATCATTCGACGGCACATTTAACCGCTCTGCGTGCTTCCCTATAAGACAGTGTCCGGTAACTACAGCAACCACCGTCGAAATCTCTCCTCTTGAAAGCGATATCAGCTCACTTGTGCGCCCCTGATTAAGAGATGGCCAAATCAGTCGTGTTGTCTCATACGTCCATCCATTTGCCCATCTCTGATTAGTCTCCGTCGCGGAAAAAGGCAGTAGGTTTTGCTTGCAAGTTTCTAGAGGCATACAAACACATTCCAATTCTGTTGGAACCTGTAAGGTAGTCTTGTAAGCCAGTCTTGCAAGCTCATCGGCTTTGCAATTCCCTGGAATGTCTCTTTGTCCTGGGACCCATATGAGTCATATGTTAAACTGCTTGGCCATATCATTTAAAGACGTCCGGCAGTTAAGGGCAGATCTTGTTTTCAGAAACATTGAAACCAGGGACTTGACCGCGGCTTGACTGTCAGAAAAGATGTTCACTGCGGTTGTATACAAGACATTGAACTCAACCAGTCAACCACTTCATCTAGTGCCAGCATCTCTGCCTGGTAAACACTGCAATGATCTGGCAATCTTCGAGCCATGCTCAATCCAAGCTCTTCCGAAAAGACATAGGATACTGTTTTGTCCTCAAGACGTGCGACAGGATTTTATATGCTTTTCCCATCGCGTTCTCATTTGGCGTTCTCATGCGTTCCGTTTGAAGTACACAAAGTCTGCGACAATCCTTTCCGTTCAGATTGAGTAGACAGTTAGCCACTTTTCTTATCTACACTTTTTCAACTACTGCCATCACAAAAATACTCATTTCATGTGAAAGTTGATACAACGGATGACACATGTACATAAAATTTTGAAATGCAGGTTTCTCTCAATACAATTAAATTTATGGAAACACCCTTATTAAAGCTTTTTTTTAAATTGCGTGTGGATTACCTGGACTTGGGAACCATTTCAAACTGACCTAATTTAATATGTATTAAAAATACATACAACCCTCATTTACAAAAACTGCAAAATAGCAATGATTTATGGAAGAAAAGTATAAAATTAAAACAATTCCAAAAAATGATAACCACTATCGTTGAATAACTGCATATGACGTCAAATATAAGTCACATATTTTAACAAAAGCAAATAAAAATACAATATAAACAATGAATTTTGTTTTAAAAAACAACCCAGCAAAAGCATGTTCTACCACTTTTAAGTGAAGTGCTACAAAACTACAACTTTCTAATACTAACGATTCAGATAGCCAGTTTTTAAAGATGCAGTCGTGTTCAGATAATAACTATGAAATTGTGTTTTGGTGGATACTTATCATCTTTGTAAATGAATGTCTGCACTATTTATAAAAATCAATTGTAATTCGAAAATTCAATTTGCAATTTGAAAATTCTGTTTGTAATTCGAAGATTATACTTGTAATTCCAAGATTCCGTTTGTAATTCGAAAATTCCATTTGGAATTCAAAAATTCGAATCGTAACTAAAAAATTTCAATTGCAATTCGAAAAATATCAACTTAAATTCCAAATAGATCAATTCGAAGACTTCAATTGTAATTTGAAAAAAAAAAAAAAACATTTGTAATTCGACAAAGATCAATTATAATTCGACAAAGATCAATTGTTATTCGAAATAGATCAAATGTAATTCAAAAAATATCAATTGTAATTCGAAAAAGATCAATTGTAAATTGAAAAAGATTAATTGTAATTCGAAAAAGATCAATGAAAATTCATTTGATATTTTTCGAATTACAATTGCAATCTTCGAATTACAATTGATCTTTTTCGAATTACAATTGATCTTTTTTGGATTACAATTGATCTTTTTCGAATTACAATTGAGCTTTTTCGAATTAATTAGTAATTCGACAAAGATCAATTATAATTCAAAAAAGATTAATTGTAATTCAAAATAGATCAAATGTAATTCAAAAAATATCAATTGTTATCCGAAAAAGATTTATTGTAAATAGAAAAAAATTAATTGTATCAAATTCTGATTAATTTTTATTAAAAAATAAAAATTGTTTTATTCGACCTTTAAAATATTATATTTTGAGGATATTTACTATTTTCTTTACTACCCTAGTAAAAATGATTTTGTATATATCCATGTATAAACTGATACAAAGTTATCTAATTTTAAGCATAAATATCTAAACATATAAAATTATATAAAAAATTACTCAGATAAGACCAAAATTCGTATAAAATTTTATAAAATTTGATCTGGAGCTATATTAAATTTTATATAATTTGATACGAATTTTGGTCTTATCTGATTGATTTTTTATATAATTAAATATAAAAATATATAAGTATGTATAATAAGATATATTTGTATCAATTTATACATAGCTATATACGAAACTATTTTTACTAGGGTAATTAAAACCATGATATTCTCATAGCATAATTTTCAAGACAATTATTATTTTGTTTTAAATTTATTTATGTTGGTCATTTTTGCAAGACTTAATCGACACGTGTTTCGGAATTTGTCAAATTCCATTGTCAAGATTATTTAGCAAAAAATAGAAACGATTTACTACAAAGTAGCAAACGAGTATAATGACAAATCATGGACTATCATATGTAAAATTGTTTTAAATATTTTTGTTGGTTTTTGACAGTCGTTGCCTTATTAGAATGGTACAATTTCTTCGTCTTTCTAATTCTCATTGTGAATAGAGGCGAATATGTATTAATAGTTTAGTTTGTGCACAAACGGTTTGTCATTAGACTCGTTTGCTACTTTCATCAGATTTCATTGTGAAGACTATTTAGCAAATATAAAAACCCTTCACCACAAGTAGCGTAAGCAATTTAAATGACAATTGTCAATGTTCATATAAAAATATTAATACATATTCAACTCTACACTCACTGAGTATTAGACGAAGAAAATTGTACATTCTTTTAGTTTGATCACATATGTCAAACAACTTACAAAAAAATATTAAAACAGTTTTACATATGATTACCCATTGGATAATATAACACCGTCCGACAACTCATATTAAACATGAACCGGATGATATACGTCTAAATGTAGAGATCAAATGGAGTAAAACTGCATTTACAGTTTTTCAATTCGTGATTCTGTTTACTTTTACAAGGACTTAAAATTTTTAAAGGATGGCATTTTGTAAAATTTTTTTTTAAATACTTGAACTTGTCATATAATGTCACTATTGATGGCAAATGAAAGAAGATAATCTTCGCTAATTTTTCCATTTTTTATTTTGCCATAAAAGGAAAAAGGATGTGAATTATGTCCTTTCAAAACATTTTTTGTTAAAAATATAAATAAAATAACCGAGCTCGAGGTCTGTTGTTGTTATAAATAATCGTTTTTTTTAACTTCTCCAATATTTCGAAATTTCTCGAATTTCATCATCAGGGACAGTGTTAAAAAATTACACAAATAAACTAAATTAAAAAATAAAAAATTCAATTCCATTTCAATTCAATTCCAACCGACAATGTGAGTAGCTTAAAGTTTATTTGTGTTTGTGTAATTTTTTAACATTGTCCCTGATGATGAAATTCAAGGAATTTCGAAATATTGGAGAAGTAAAATAAAGATTATTTACAACAACAACAGACCTCGGTTATTTTATTTATATTACAAATTAAAGGTCGAATGAATACAACATTACGTTTTGTTAAAAATTTAAAATGTCATTTGAGGATAAAGATTTAAGAGCACATTACTTACCTCCTTTATTTTTGATAGGCCAAAATGGAAAATTTGCAGAGGTGCTACTTTTTTATTTACCATCAATAGTTGCATTCTAGGACAAGCAAAATTATTTAAAAAATATTCTATAAAAATTTAATTCTCTAAAACTTTGAAGTCCTTTCAAAAGGAAACAGGATCCCGAAATGCAAAAATGTAAATGCAGTTATTTTTTAATAAAAATTAATCAGAATTTTCAAGAGATCTTTGACATTTTATTTCCAAATGGTTCTAAATTTTTTGCTGGGAAATTAAAGCAAAACATACAAAGAAAATACTAATTAATATTTTTCAAATCAAAATAAATTTAAACAATCTAATACTTAAATACTCGTTATAAGTATTTAAAATTTATGTTGGTTTATGTTCTTCATATAAATATCAAATATTTGTTATACAACACCTATCCCTCATATTAAAAACAACAATATTTATTAAGAAACTGAAATTGCTTTAAGCAACCTGAAAATTACAGGGTTTTGCTTATTTAGCATAGTATTTAAAAATTTAGTTAATTAGACAAATAGTACCTGCGTACTACTACTTAATTATTTTTGTAACATAACTAACTGAATGTCTTACTAACTTGACAGTCGTTATGACGGTTTGTTAGTAAGAGTCGTTGACTGTTTTTGTGTATTTTACCTTGACTTTGAGTTGAGCAGACAATCTACTGTATATAAATTTTTAGAAAACAACAGAAGTGGTAGTTATAACATGTGATAAGACCATGAAGATAACAAATTATCCCAAAATATTAAAAAAAAAAATATGAATGTAATATTCATAGAATTACTTGTATTTGGTTTAACCCACTTTATGCTGACAGTGTAGTAGAAGTTATAGGAGGTATAGATTTAACAGTGAAAAGTTTTTACAAAAATTTTGTAAGTTTATAGAGAACTACAACTTTTCCAATTAAAATTCAGAAATGATCAATTGTTATTCAGAAATAACAATTGAAATTCAAAAAAACCGATTTGAAATTCAGAAAATCCCAATGGAAATTAAGAAAAAATCCACTTGTAATTTATAAAAGCCCAATTGAAATTCAGAAAAACGCAATCGAAATTTAGAAAGCCCGTTTGAAATTCAAAAAAGAACAATTGAAATTCCGAAAAGCGTAATGGTAATTCAGGAAAGCCCAATGAAAACTTAGAAAATCAAAATTGAAATTCAGAAATTTACAATTCAAAAATACATTATAAAATATTTTTGTGCCTCATCAATGTTTTTAAAACTGGTTTATAGGTTTTTTCAAAACGTGAATTTAAGGTAAAACCAAGCTAAAATTCACGTTTTTTTTTATAACATTTAAACTAATGGAAGATTCAATACCAACCAGACCAAAAAAAACGGCACATATACATGCCAAGCCCATAGAAAAGATTAGAAGGTACGCAGTGTTGTATTTGATGTATTTCCCAATGCCGAAATTCACTCTTTTGCTCATAACTTTTTAACCACTAGACCGATTTCGCTGAATTGCAATACCAACCTGCCTAGGTAAATGACAAATATGCATGCCACACTTCAGACGCCTCAGTAAAGCGTGTTTTTACACCCGTAAGTTAGCGAAAAACCCTTGCCGAAATTCACTCTTTTGCTCATAACTTTTTAACCACTAGACCGATTTCGCTGAATTGCAATACCAACCTGCCTAGGCAAATGAAAAATATGCATGCCACACTTCAGACGCCTCAGTAAAGTCTTTAAAAAGTTAGCGTGTTTTCAACAGACAGACGGACGGACATAGCTAAATCGTCTATAAATTGATCGAGGATTATGAATATATATATTTTTTGGATCCTAGGTCAATATTTCGAGGTGTTACAAACAGAATGACAAACTAATATATACTCTAGAGTGGAGGGTATAAAAAAAAAATAATTAAAATACTTGATAGCTTTAAATTAAACGCGTTAATCTGGCGTAGTTCGATGCTATCATTCCGATATTCTGACAGCACTTTGAAGGTGGTATACCGAACGATTGTACAACCGCCCCAATGCTTTAAAACGCAGTTGCGATTGTAATTTTTCTGCCCGAACAGGTATGTTTGAAAATACTTATTCATAGAATCTATGAAAAATTTATTAAAAGTGAGCCTATGATTTTTATACCCTACACCACTCTGTGGTACAGGGTATAATATGTTTGTGCTATAATATGTTTGTGCCCACTTTAAAGTATACCGACCGACTCAGAATAACTTTTTGAGCCAATTTAGCGATGTCCGTCCATCTGTCTGTCCATAAAAACGGTGTAAGCACGATACAGGTCGCAATTTTTTATCAATTGACTTGATATTTGAAACTTAAGCCTCTCTTGGCCCAAGGACGAAGATTATTAAAAAATTGGTCCATATTTAGACCTAGCCCCTTTACAAATGTCCTTTTTAAATTTGGCTTAAATTAAACTTAGCACACTGAAAGAATTATTGTTCATTATATCTATGAACAAATTTCATAAAACCAAATTCATAGATTCTATGAAATAATTCATTGGCTGAATGAATATTCATTAGTATTTTGAAATATTTCATAGAATTTTATTCATAGATTTTATTAAATTCATAGAAAATATTCATAGAATTTATGAATGTCATTCATAGAAGAAAATGCCATCAATATGCCTTTTAATTCTTTTAATAATTAAAATAATGTTACAATAATTAAAATAGTTGAATAAATTTATTAAAAAAATACAAAAAAAAATAAAAAAACATTAAAAAAAAATATCATTGCTGCCCTGACCGGGGTTCGAACCCAAGACCTACCGGCTGAAGTGGTAATTGTCGACGCCTTAGCTATCAGCGCCACCAAAGAAGAAAAATCTCGCCAACTAACGCATGGTTTTATAACGCTTCATTTTTGTAAATACACAAATTATTTGTTTTCTACAAACACACACACAGCTTTTGGCAGAGCATTGTGACAGAGCATAGACACAAACTCAATATATTAATCAAAATTCATTTTAAGTGTTGTTACTTGTTTATATAATTTAGCTCAGTGGCTAGAGACTATGCTTTACGAACAACAGGTTCTCTGTTCGAATCTCGGTGGGGATAAGTTAAAATAAAAAAACATATAAATTTTTAAAAATAGAAAATTGTAAATAAATAAAATAATAAAAATAAATAAAAATAAAATATAAAAAAATAAAATTAAAATAAAAAAATAAATAAATAAAAATAGAATTGAATAATAATTTTTTTTCCATAGCCTATGAACTTTTTCATAGGTTTCTGGTTTCTATGAATTTGATTCATAGATTCTATGAAGGGCATCATTGGCTCACTTCTAATGATTTTTTTCATAGAATCAATGTACGTTTTCATAGCCGTAATGAACAAAATTCTTTCAGTGCAGGGTTTTGTATTCAGAAATCACCATTCCGAATTTTAAAGGAATCGGACCAACTCTTCTTGAAGCCCCCATACAAACTACCTTTCTGATATATAAATTTCCCAAATTTCCTGAAAATAGAAAATATTTAATTATACCCTACACCACACTGTGGTACAGGGTATAATGAGTTTGTGCTGATGTTTGTAACTTCCCGAAATATTGGTCCTAGACCCACTTTTAAGTATACCGATCGACTTAGAACCACTTTTTGAGTCGATTTAGTGATGTCCGTCCGTCCGTCCGTCCGTCCGTCCGTCTGTCTGTCCATGTAAACGGTGTAAACACGATACAGGTCGCAATTTTCAATCAATTGACTTGAAATTTAAAACTTAAGCCTCTTTTGATCCAAGGACGAAGCCTATTGAAATTGGAAAAAATCGGTCCATATTTAGACCTAGCCCCCATACAAAGGTCCTCTTTAGTTTTGGTTCAAATGACTCTAATAACCGCATTTTAATAGGTATCTTTTCGAAATTTGGCAGGTAATCATGATTTATTCACACAAATCACCATTCCGAATTTTAAAGAAATCGGACCAGTTCTTCTTGTAGCCCCCATACAAACCACCTTCCCGATTTTCACATAAATCTCTCAAATTTCATGAAAATAGAAAATATTTAATTAAAATTTTGTTTGTGTATGTTAAACGCGTACTTTAATAACCTTATCAAATCTGATTATCATTGGACCATTTTTGGACTTAGGTCCCATGTGAAAATTTCGCCCGATATTCAGTTGAAGCGGTTTATTGTCAACAAAAAGAAGCCTATTCCACTTAAATTTGATTTGTGAGTGCTTTTTACACTTATTAAAGATTTGACAAAATATAGATCTAATCAGTCCATGTTTCATCTTGGGACCCATTTCCCGGGAAACTCTGGTGTAGGGTATTATATGGTCGGTCTTGACCGACTTTAATTTTCTTACTTGTTAATATTTTGATTGTGTGTGCTTAACGCGTACTATAATAAGCTAATAAAATCCTATTTTACTTGGACCCTTTTTGGACTTTTCCATTTCGACCGATATTCCGATATTGGCAACAAATAGAAGCATATTTCAGTAAAATTTCGTTTGTAAGTGTTTTTTATACTTATTAAAGATTTAATGTAGATTACACCGTCTGACAGCCAATAATAAAAATGAACCGGATGATATACGTCTGAAAGTAGAGATCGAATGGAGTAAAACTGCATTTACAGTTTTTCATTTCGTGATCCTGTTTCCTTTTAAATGGACTATGAAGTTTTAAAGGAAACATTTTGTAAAATATTTTTAGATTTGTACTTGTCCTAGGATGACACTGGTAATGGCAAATGAAAGAGGAGGATCTCCTCTAACTTTGCCATTTTTTATTTTGCCCTATAAGGATAATGGAATGTGAATAAAGTCATTTGAACACTTTATCCAAATATTTTGTTGAAAATTTTGAATGATATTGAAGGATATATTTTTTAAAGGACGTAACTTACCTCCTTTTTCCTGATGTGTAAAAATTCTTACAAAGGAAAATTATGGGAGATCCTTCTCGTTCATTCGCTATCAATAGCGGCATTCTAGGGCAAGTACAAATATTAAAAAAAATATTTTATAAAATTTAATCCTATAAAACTTTGAAGTCCTTTTAAAAGAATACAGGATCACGAAAAGAAAAACTACAAATGCAGTTTTACTACATTTAGTCGCTAGTTTCAAACGTATATTATCCAGTTCGTGTTCAACGACTTTTTTCATTATTGCCTGACGGTGTATTTCGAGGTGTTACAAACGGAATGACAATTTAATATATACCCTAGAGTGCAGGGTATAAAAAAAATATTAAAGTGCTTATATAGCGCTTTATATGACTGCAAATAAAACGTTTTCTGAAAGCACTTTTTTCATTCTTTTAAAACGCTTTAATCTGGCGTAGATCTATGTTATCATTCTGATTTTCTGACAGCACTTTGAAGGTGATATACTGAACGCTTCTACAACCATCCCCAAAGCTTTAAAACGATGTTGCGATTGTATTTTTCTGCCCGAACAGGTACATATATTGTGAAAATGTTCATAGAATCTATAAAAATTCATTAAAAGATAGTCAATGATTTTTTTTTTGTAAAATTGATAATAAATTTCATTGCAATAATTAAAAATGTTTATGCATTTAATGAAAACGTATCATATGAAAAAAAATTCATAAAACAATGATTTTTTCATTAATACAATGCAGTTTTTCATAATTTTTATGAAAAAAATCATATCTATTATGAAAAAATCATTGATCTAATGAAAAAATTCATTGGCTCATTATAAACAATAGTTCTTTCTATAAAACACAGTGTCATATAAAAATTCTGTCTTAAAAAAAAATCTGTTTGATAGGGATGTTGTAAACACACCTTTAGTGGCATTAGATCCTCTTTAATAAATAATTCTTTCAAGTTCCCTTCTACCCAAATGGGTTATAAAAAAAAATGTAGTGAAAAGAATTTGATGTTATAAAAAATGATAACGTTTAAAAACAATTTAGATAAAAAGGTAGTCAGATAAAAAAACAAGGTAAAATTTGCAAAAAATATAAAAGAAAAAATTAGATAAAACTATTAAACACTGAAGAAGATTAGAAAGAAAATAATTAAACAAACAAAAAAGAAGATGCAGAAGGACATTTTGTTGCCTTATCCAACGTAATACATACGAAAGAAAATGTTTCATCAATATGTTGAAAGGTTTCATCAGTTTTCGTTTAATGTAGCAGGCAATTAATGTAATAAAGACGATTTAATAGAAAAATGTTAAACAAACAGAAAGGAAGATGCAGACGAAAGAAAATGTAACATCAATATGTTGAAAGGTTTCATCAGTTTATGTTCAATGTAACGGGTAATCAATGTAATGAAGTATAATCTAAAACAATATTGATGACAATGACAGAAAATTTATGAAAAGTTTAATCATATTTAGAACAATATGTAATTTTTGTTAAATTTGTAGACAAAGTTGATGACAAATTACATTGGAAATAAAACTATGAAATATTTCATTTTATACACCCAAAAAAAAATTGGTTATTCAATACTAAAAATTTAACTAAATTTTAGTCCAAAAGGACCTAGTGCAGAAATTGGTAACCAATACTAAAATTTTTTACTACTATTATTCAAAACCAGTAAAAATTACTAATTTTAGTACTTTGAAGATACTAAAATTAGTAACTAATTAGTAGATTTTTGTACAACATCACTTACTAAACCATTTACTGTAGAATTATTTTGAGTGTAGATAAACAATTTTTATAACTTTTAGATGTCGATGAAAAAGTTCCTTTATTTTCTTGCACTTGTTCAAACTTTTTTTTAAAGTTTTGCACCATTTCATCCTGTTGATGAAGCTTTTTTGTTAATGTGATAAAACATTTTATCAAAAATAGTAAAAATCTTGGAATCGTAAAAAAATATTTTTTAATTTTATTTTGAAGTTTTTAGTTTATATTTCTAAGAGTTCAACATATGTTGAACAGTTTTGAAAATTATGATTTTAAATCTTAAACACTTTAATGACAATTATGCATTAAAAAGTGTGCTTATTTCTTTTAATTTCAATTACCATTCTTAATCTTTGTAGTAATTATTTTATTTTTTTTCTAAATTCCAAAGAAAATTTATTTGAACTAAATACTTGTACTTTTTATAGTTTATCTTCAACTGAAACTTTAGAAATCTTGAATTTTTTTATTTACTTTATAAAAATTTCTGCCATAATTAAAAAAAGTTAGTTTTTATATTGCGTTACGGCGATAATGATCAAGAAAGTAGTATTTGTAGTAAAAAGATAGAAACAAAAGTAGTAAATAAATAAAAAAACAAAACGTGTTATAAGAAATTAGATTTAAGATTTTAAATACCCTACATTATTGACTGTGGTTTTGGGAGATATGTACATAATTGGTTTGTGCTGGTGAATTCTAAAAGAATATGCAGAGGATTTTTAAAGAAATTTTAGAACATTTATAAAAAATTTGAAAGATTTATATAGACAGTATAAATGGAAGTATAAGATTCATATAAAAAAAAGGTCAAAGGTCACAAAAATCTATTTTTGCAAATATCTCGTTATCTATGCGTCGGCTTAATTTTAGAGTTATTATCAAACTTATGGATCACAAAAATCTCTACAATTTTTATTATGTACATTTTTGTTGCACGATTAGTCGTTTTCGAGATATAGGGTACTGAAAACATACTATAAAAACTACAAACTGCGTGGAAAGCGAAATGTTTACAAAAAAATCAATTTAACTGACATTTTTTGACCATATATGGCTTTTGCCATATAAACCATTTTTGTAATAAATATTCATTCCAATCTACATATCTCATCTGGTGTAGTGTATCATATGGTCAGTCTTGATGATAAAAAAGCTACTTACATTTTTGCTTTTATTTTCTTTTACTATTTAAACAAGTTATTCTGCAAAGTGCTTGTAAAGATTTTAGTTAGATGGCGTGCTAAAATGTCTTAAATACATTTTTAAAAACTTTTAATTTTATTTATAAAAACATCTTTTTGTAAATTCTCTTTTAAATATATTTTTGTATTTAATAGAATTTTAAAAGGAACTATAACACAGGGTCACAAAAAATGACCTTTTTCAATTTGCCTGACATTTGACAACTGATTTATATGGAGTTTAGTGTGCTGATTCCGAATCTGTTATCCGATTTTTTCCATCAGCTCGCGTTCGCAAGCAAATCGCTGTTAAAGAGTCGAAAAGGTGCGTTTTTTACCAACTTTGCAAGGCAATAATTTCTAACACTTATTTTAGAGACTGAGTTTTAATCATGAACTTAACTAAATTGGATGCGAGGATTCCAAAACTGGTATTAACTTTTTTCTGACAGCTTTAGTTTTCGAGTTATGACGCAAGTAAATTTCGAAAAATTCTTTCCATCATTCAAGCCAAACCACTCTTGTGATTGACCTTATATTTACAACATATGCTTACTTGATTTTGGGAATTGTTCTAAGGAATGTGTGGTGTGGGTAGGTGGCGTGGGCGTGGCACCTCCCATGTAACCCAAAACAACAAAATGCTTTTATTTGGCTCCTGAAAAATATTTTTCAAGAAATTTGAGTACAGGATGCTAATTTTTGTTTGCTTAACTTTGTAGAAAATATAGGCAAGATTGGGTTAAGGGGCGTGGCACCTCTCTTAAAAATAAAGATTATAACATGAAACTACAATTTTTTTTTTATCGAATTCTGGCATAAATGAGAATTTTAAAATTTTATTTTAGCAATATCTCAAAAACTAAAGATGACTCAAAAAAATGAAGGGCATTTTTGGAATCAGCATATCCAACATACCTTAAATCGTCATTCACTTTTTTAATACAAGACCAGTGTTGGTAAATATGGACTCACAAATATGCCAAAAATAGCCTATTTTCAAAGTTTCCTGAGGCTATATCTCGAAAACTAGAGCTGACCCAAAAAAATGGAAGGCAGATTTGAAATCAGCGTACCCCAATTACACAAAATCAGTTATCAGAACCCGGGCAAAAAAAGTGTTGCCCTGTGTAATAAAAGTAGGGATATGGGTTATATTAAACGAAAAAATGTTTTTCACAAAATACACCGTCCGACAAAAATGAAAAAGAGTCGTTAAGCACGAATTGGATAGTATACGCTTGAAACTAGAGACTAAATGTAGTACAACTGCATTAACAGTTTTTCATTTGGTGATCCTGTTTTCTTTTAATCTGCCACTAGTGATGGCAGATAAAAGAGAAGGATCTCCCCTAATTTTGCTATTTTATTATTTTTACATATCAGGAAAATTTCCTTTCTTTCAAAAATGTATCCTTCAATATTATTGAAAATATTCAACAAAATATTTTGATTAAGTTTTCAAAGGACGTCCTGATATGGGAAAATAAAAAAAAATTAAAAATTAGGGGAGATCCTCCTCTTTCATTTCCCACCACATTGTCATCCTACGACAACTTCATATATTTAAAAAATATTTTACAAAATGTATCCTTTAAAACTTTGAAGTCCTTTTAAAAGGAAACAGGATCACGTAATGAAAAACTGTAAATGCAGTTTTACTTCATTTGGTCTCTACATTCAGACGTATATAGGGTTGCCAGATACTAGAAGTCAAATAACTGGACAATGGAAAATTTTCAGCTGGATTTTCAAAAAGTAACTGGACCCATATATACATTTTTTTTTTTCAATAATTTGAAAAAAAAAAATCAACCGATTTTCATATGTGAGATACATATTCTTACTTTGGACTAAATAGCCATCTCTATTTACCACGGCAAAATGTGAATTTTTTAAGCATTTCTATTACTTTTTCGAGCATTTCGAAATGCTGATGTTTAGCTCGTCACTGGCCTGAGGATAGTTAGAGTATATTTTTCTTTTTAAATAACCCCACAAAAAAAAGTTCAAAGTGGTCAAATCTGGAAATCAAGAAGGACAGTTAAAATTTCCCGGAAGTGCGAAGTTAAAAAGGGCGACAACAATTGACCAACAATTGCAGATTTGACCCATCCAGACATTTTTTTGTGGGGTTATTTTAAAAGCAAAAATGTACGCCAAGAATCCTTAAATCATCGACGAGCTAAATAAACTCTAGACTGGCCGAGATTCTCGAAAAAGTTGTAAAAAAATTGGCGAAAATGCAGAAAAAAGAGCACATTTTCCGTATCCAAAGGAGGCATTTATGTTATATTAATGATTAGTGTTTTATTAAAAAATAGTCCCAAAAAATTGTAAAAAATATTTAATAAGAAAAAAATTATTGTGAAAATCCTTTTTCAACTGGAAAAATTATGTTTTAACTGGAAACTGGACCAGACCTCAAATAACTGGAAAATCCAGGACATTCCAGGCCGTCTGGCAACCCTAGACGTATATCATCCGGTTCATGTTTAATATTAGCTATCGGACGGTTACAGCGTTTTTATTAAAAGGTAAACATAAAAAATTCACTTTACCTACACATTTTGAAATATCGAAATTTGGAAAAGCCCTGAATTTTACAAACCCCGAATTCAAATTCAGAAGTAATATTAAATTTAAAATTCTAATTTATTAAAAACTTAGAATTCTTAATTTAAATTCAGAAAATCCAAATTAAAGTTCAGAAGATCTTAACTTGAATACAGAAACGCCCAACTGAAATTTAGAAAGTCTCAATTGACCTTCAAAAAAGCTCAAAGAAAATTATAGTCAGTTATACCCTACGCCAGTGTTTTCCGGAAAATTGGTCCCAAGTCCAAACATAGACAGATTAGAGCTATCTTCCAGTAGATCTTTAATTAGTGTGGAAAACAAACACAAACAAATTAAATTGAAATTTGCTTATTTTTGTTGCCAATAGAACGATTTAACTGAATATCGGGCGAAATTTTTGTATTTGCTTGAAACTTAAAATGTGTATAAAAAAAAATGATTTTAAGGTTGGGGTATTTCGGCTTATAGGCCATATCAGTGTTGTAAAATTCGGATGTCCCCTTATATAAGGTGACCATACGTACTCTTTTTTAGAGGACAATACTCTATTTTAACTGGTTGTACTCTATAAAATTTGTGTCCTCTTTCTGTACTCTTTTTTCAAATTCTGTCCTCTTTGTCCTCTTTATTTTTAAAAGCATGATCCATATTTTTTTATTTTTATTAAAACAAATTTTATTTCGCGGCGGTCACCTGTTGTTACTGCAAATCGTATGGAAAATGTCGCGCCGTGCTTGTTCTGTTCATACTCCTACTGAATTTTCTTTTTGTAAAGGGGGCCATACACGATACTGCATGGTGTACAATTGGCTGAATGAAAACGTGATTTTGATCGTGTATGGGCTGGTTGGACGACCATTACAAAAACAAAATGCACATGTCTATTCAGCAAGCTGTACAACGAGACTGCAAGTGTATGGGCACCTTAAAATCGGCCATAGACTTGTAGTATCGTTGTATAACTTGTTGATGGACATGTATTACAACATATATTAAAGTTGTACCCCACTGAAAATTAACTTTTGACATATTTTACGATGATTCTTAAAATATTTGGGTTCTAGCGATAATCTATCGTGAGCTAAACCGCGTCAAAAGGGCTCCAAAACTTGTAAACTTCATTAATAAAAAAATCGATAATTTTTTTCTGCATTAAAAGCTTTTAAAAATCTAACCGCTGACTCGAGATAACGAGATGTTTATGTTAGTTTTTTATGTTTTTCAATTCAATTTTACTGAAAATTAAACTTTGCCATTTTTTGTCCGATTTTCACTTCTAATACATACATACATCGTTAAAAATTTGGTGACCACCGCTTGGTCATTTATGTACATAAATGTAAATTTGTCTCTAAAATACATATGTAAAAAAATTTTGAATTCGAATAATTTTTTTACTCTTTTCTTTATGTCCTCTATTTTTATTTTCAAAATCTGGTCGCCTTACCTTATAAAACAAAGTGGACCTTCGGGAAAATTTCGATAACACCCGAACTAACTTGAATAACCGATTTAAATTTAATAAAGATTATTTCGTATTCATATGGATATCGTAGGTCTAAGTCTTCACATAAATACTCCCAAAAATTTACACATTTTCATGAAAAAATATTTAGCGAAGCCGAATTTTTACAAGGTTATGCCAGAGCTGGATAGGCATTAGGAAAATGTTTCTTTTCATATGGAAAATCCAAAAAACGTTTTTCACCATTTTTGACCCATTTTTTGAAACCATAAATTTCCGATATGGCCAATAATCCGAGACAACGCCCCAACCATAGAGATTGTCTCTTTTATATATATTTTAAGTTTTATGCAAATCGGTTCATAAGGGTTGAGATACTTCCCTTGTGAGTGGTAAAGGGTCTAAAAAGGCAAATAAATTCCAAAAATCTCAATTAAAATTTATCAAAGCACAATTAAAGAGCTCTAATTATGTAAAGAAAGTTTGAATCCGAATCAAAAACACCTCTTTATCTTCTTGTTTTTGTCATTCCCTCCAACACCAGTATAGTATATTATACTCACTTTGTCCTTCTGTGTGTAACGCATCGAAGAATCGGTCTAGGAACCCATAAAATATACATATAATTAGTCGTATAAAAAAAAACTTGTCAAATTACTAGAAAAAGTACCGTAATCCCATTTTACCAATATTTGGCATTTTCCCTTGTTTTTTAACAAAAAAATGTCGATGGAAATTTACATTTTTGTTTGTAATTTTACAATTTTTTTTGTTGTAATTTTACAATTTCCAAGTCTAGTAAATTTACGAAAATTGTAAAATTACAAAAAAGCACGTAGTTTTTACTAGGAATTCTCGTAAAATATGAGGTAGCTAAAAATCTAGTAAAGTTACGAAACCTGCTAGTAAGTTTTATCGCGTCTAAAAAATTGTAAATTTACAATTTTTTTTTTTTGTAAAAAGCTTGTAAAATTACAAAATTATTGGTAAAAGGCTTGTAAAATAACAAGCAATTTTTGTCAAATAGGTGGTAGCAAAAAAAAAGTTACAAAATTTTCTTGTCATTAATGCCTTTGTGGCGCTGAGGCCAAATTGAAATTTGTAATAATGAATTTTGTCCAAATAAAATAAGCAGCTATAGTTGGCCCAATTTGAGGAAAAAGTCAAAAAAGTTTTGGATTTATAAGAAAAAATATAAATTTTTTTTTTTTATAATTTTTTTTTGAAAGACTGAAGAAATAGCTATCTAAACTCTTTGGGACACTTTTTGCTAAAAACAATAGGTAAGAAGTTACAGGGATGAGAATAAACACCTCTTTGGCCAAAATGTCAAATTTCGACCCCCTCAACTCAGAGAATCCTCGACCGATCTCGTTGAAAAATTGGGTCTGAACTACTATCCCATAGCACTAACCTTGGTGCAAATTTCATCCCGATCTGAAGACATCGGTTTCAAAAGTTGTGTCAGTTGACACGAAAATTCCCATATGTATTTTCTATAAAAATTCCAAATGGTTCAACTTCAAAATCCATTTTTTTCCAAATTTTAAACATTTTGATCGTCTCCTTTCTTTTGTAAATACTACATTTTTGTATAATTTTTTTTTTTAGTTTAAATATTCAACTCATGATTTTTATTTTCTTCCAATTCATTATAAACCGCACATTTAACTTCAAAATATTTTTGTTTATTAAAAACATAAATCAAAAAACCTCTATTATACATAAACATTATATTGCATAAAATTCAAAATAAAAAAAAAACTCTAATCTCAGTGAATATCTGAAAAAAAAAAAAAATAATAAACGGCGCTTTAAAACGCCTTGGTATGTTCAGCTATTGCTTACTGCTGCTGCTGTTGCTATTGTTGTTACACAGCAATCAAACAAATGATTGAATAAACAAACAAAATGTTGGTCTTATGACAAACACTTCATGCATGCCACACAAATAAAACAATCTATGGCATGATGGTAGTAAATGCAGCTGAAAAACAGAAAATATAAACTAACTCACTATGGGGTGAAAGTTGATAATAGTTATTTTAAAAATTATTTTTAATATTTGTTTTTTTGTTAGTTGATGATCGTAATCTCACTACGGTGCTACAATTTTCGCCTTCTAGATTCCAATGGGAGAAGTGTCGAATGTGTATTAATATTTTAGTTTGAACATTAGCGATTTGTCATTTAAATTTCCTTTGCTAATTGTAGCATAGGGTTTTTATACCCTCCACTTTAGTGATAGAGGGTATATATAAGATTGTCATTCCGTTTGTAACACCTCGAAATATTGGTCTAGGACCGCATAAAGTATACACTAAAAAAACAGACATAACTAAATTTAAGGAAACAATGTCTTTGAAAATTTATCATGAATTTTCCTTAAATTTAGTTAAATTTAACTTAAAAATGAGAAATTTTCTTAACTATAAAGAAAAAAAAGTTTAGTTCATTTACTTGTAATTAGTTTAAATGGAATTTTTTAATATTAGGAAAAAAATTCTTACTGCCAAAGAAATTTTCCACAAATCTAAGAAATGTATCTTTATTTTTAGACATATTTCTTAAAAAACAATTTAGTTCAGGTTTAGTTAAAATTTACTAAAAAAACATCATCGTATTTCTCTTCTTTGAATTAAGGAAGTGTACTTCTTAGAATTTAGTTAATAACTTCTGAGAATTTAGTAAATAACTTGTTAGAATTTAGTTAAAAATTTAAAATGGCGATATCTCGAAAACTAAGCGAGATAGAGCGAAACGGATGAAATTTTCAAAAGAAAGACCCCATATGGAATATCCTAGCTCTGCATATCTGTAGAGGTCTCAACACCCTAATTTTCGATCTAAAATTTGAAATTCCCGAGATTTTATATATGCACATATCTCGGTAAATACTGCCAACACGAGAAAGGTCCAACGGCATTTTTGTAGCCCTTGACTCGTAGAACACTTCCGCAAAATACCCGAAAGCCCTCCGATTAATAGTTTTTGAGTTATCCAGTTTTTAAGATTCTCAAGACCCTATCAGACCCCTTATTACCGTATCTCAAAAACTAAGCAAGGTAGAGCGAAACAGACACAAGTTTTGGCTTAAAATCAATGGGGACCTTTAAAGGACCCAACGGGGTCTTGAGTTAACAGGGGTTGGACCCACAGGTCCAGGGTCGGGCCCAAACTAGTTCTAAAATGTGAATGAACTAAAGTGTAATATAATTTTTCCAATTTTCTAGTTAAAATTGGCTTTAAATTAAATAACTTTGTGTTCCTTATGTTTGGGAAAATTATGCACTAAAAATAAAGAAAAAAATCTTTGGAGCCAAATCATTTCCTCTTCTTCTCAAAATATAGTTAATTTTCCCAGATTTTAGTTCACTTTTTTTTTGAGTGTATATGGGGCATTCCATGTCAAATCGGACACTTTGAAAGTTTTTTTTTTAGATTTTCCCAATTTGTTTACAGTTTTTAGTACCCTTCGAAAACTCCTTCGTGGGAAATTTTCAGATTTTTTTGGTAACCCGTTCAGATGATATAGAATTTTTAAATACTGGTAGTTTGTTCCTTTACTCAAACTTCTTTTACTCATAACTTCTTCAATAATGGTCCAAATTTCAAATTTTTTTTTTTCAAAATTTTTGTTTTTTTACGTACTTTTTAAAAAAAATCGCAAACAATTCTTAAAAGCGCTCTAGTATGTGAATTTTAAGTTTTAAAATTTAAATCTCATTTTTGAATTTTTTTTTACTCTTCGATTTTTTTGAAATTTTTTTTGTGTAAAACTTCTATAGATTCTACAAATTTTTTGCCCAGCAGGATCGTGGGATTACGATTATTACTATTTTTTAAAAATTTTTGAAAAAATTTTATTGTAATTTTCCAATCTTAAAATCACTTCTACTGCTCCAATGGTGCGCCATAGAGGGGTCTTTTATAAGACCGACCCCCATTAATTTTTACGTTTTAACATTTCTTTGGAACAAACTAATACCCTATCTCCAATTCTAAGGGGGCTCCCACTCAAAACGACATTTTTTTAAAATTTGCTCCAACCGCTCTAACTGCCCTAATAGTGCCCTTAGAGCAACAAAATGTATGACCGACCCACAATATTTTTTTAGTCCAAACATTTTCTCTGAACACACCTACCCTCTATCTCTAATTTTTAAGGAAGTCCCCATACAATTTTTTTTATTTAAATTAAATTTGTTTTATTTAATCAGCTTCTACCGGTCCAATGGTGCATCCGAGAGGAGTCATTAGTGAGACCGATGCCCATTTATTTTTACCCTACAATATTTTTTTAAACATACCTACGCCTTATCTCCACTCCCTAAGTAGGCTTCCATTCAAAATTACATTTTTATAAAATTTGCTCCAACTGTTATTTGTATGGGAGCCTACTCAGGGAGTGGAGATAGGGCGTAGGTATATTTTAAAAAAATGTTGTGGGGTAAAAATAAATGGGAGTCGGTCTCACTAATGACCCCTCTCGGACCCACCATTGGACCTGTAGAAACTGATTAAATAAAACAAATTTACAAAAAATAAAAAAAAATTTATAGGGACCGCCTTAAGAGTTAAAGATAGAAGGTAGGTGTGTTCAGAGAAAATGTTTGGACTAAAAAAATATTGTGGGTCGGTCATACATTTTGTTGCTCTAAGGGCATTATTAGGGCAGTTAGAGCGGTTGGAGCAAATTTTAAAAAATATGTCGTTTTGTGTGGGAGCCCCCTTAGAAATTCGAGATAGGGTATTAGTTTGTCCCAAAGAAATGTTAAGACGTAAAAATTAATGGGATCGGTCTTATAAATGACCCCTCTATGACGCACCATTGGAGCAGTAGAAATGATTTTAAGATTGGAAAATTAAATAAAAAATTTTAAAAAATTGTAATAATCGTTATCCTACGATCCTCCTGGGCAAAAAATTTGTAGAATCGATAGAAGTTTTACACAAAAAAATTTCAAAAAAATCGAAGAGTACAAACATTTAAAAAAATGAGATTTAAATTTTAAAACTTAAAAATCGCATACTACAGCGCTTTTAAAAATTTTTTGGGATTTTTTTTTAAAAAGTACGTAAAAAACAAAAATTTTGAAAAAAAAAGATTGAAATTTGGACCATTATTGAAGAAGTTATGAGTAAAAGAAGTTTGAGTAAAGGAACAAACTACCAATTTTTAAAAATTCGATATCTTTTGAACGGGTCATCAAAAAAATCTGAAAATTTACCACGAAGGAGTTTTCGAACTAATGACCCCTCTCGGACCCACCATTGGACCTGTAGAAGCTAATTAAATAAAACAAATTTACACAAAATAAAAAAAATTGTATGGAGACCGCCTTAACAATTAGAGATAGTGGGTAGGTGTGTTTAGAGAAAATGTTTGGACTAAAAAAATATTGTGGGCCGGTCATACATTTTTTTGCACTAAGGGCACTATTAGGGCAGTTAGAGCGGTTGGAGCAAATTTAAAAAAAAAATATGTCGTTTTGTGTGGGAGCCCCCTTAGAAATTCGAGATTGGGATTAGTTTGTTCCAAAGAAATGTTAAGACGTAAAAATTAATGGAGTCGGTCTTATTAATGACCCCTCTATGACGCACCATTGGTCAAAAAATTTTAAAAAATAGTAATAATCGTTATCCCAGGATCTGCCTGCGCAAAAAATTTGTAGAATCGATAGAAGTTTTACACAAAAAAATTTCAAAAAAATCGAAGAGTACAAACCTTTATAAAAATGAGATTTAAATTTTAAAACTTAAAAATCGCATACTACATCGCTTTTAAGAATGTTTTGGGATCTTTTTTTAAAAAGTACGTAAAAAACAAAAATTTTGAAAAAAAAAATTGAAATTTGGACCATTATTGAAGAAGTTATGATTAAAAGAAGTTTGAGTAAAGGAACAAACTACCAATTTTTAAAAATTCGATATCTTTTGAACCGGTCATCAAAGAAATCTGAAAATTTATCACGAAAGAGTTTTCGAAGGGTACAAAAAACTGTAAACAAATTGGGAAAATCTAAAAAAAAAATTTTTTCAAAGTGTCCGATTTGACATGGAATGCCCCATATATATTCATGATCCTCGGTCGATTTTAAGACGATCTAGCGATGTCTGTCCATCTTTCCGTCTGTTGAAAATAAGCTAACTTTTGAAAAAAAAATCCCGAAGTTTGGGGAGCATTTACCTGGTTAGGTTGGTATTGCAATCCAGCGAAATCGGTAAAGTGGTTCAAAAGTTATGAATAAAAGACTGAATTTCGGCAAGGATTTTTCGTGAATTTACGAGATAAAAAACACGCAAACTTTAGAAACACAATTTTGAGGATGCTGAAGCTTAGCATATATATTTATCGTTCCCCTGGCCTAGTGCTTATTGAATTTCAACCAAATCGGTAAAGTGGTTCAAAAGTTATAAGCAAAACCCTGAATTTCAGATTGTGGTGTGGTGTTGGGCTTCTCCACAAAAAACATTGGTAAGTCCCAAAAATATTTCACAACGTATTTTTGTCACTTAAAAATATTTTTACACTAAAAAAGAAAAAAAAAAATACACTCGAAAAAAATTTAGTAAATTTTTTTTTTTCAAAAATTTTTACACAAAATAAAATATTTCTAATTTTTTACACAAAATCAAATATTTCTAATCAAAAATGTTTTCTTTTTACGTTAGAAAATTTACTATCGCTTAAAAAGGTCTTTGTGGAGGGTATTCATAGATTCGGCCAAGTCGAATTTAACATTTCTACTTGTTATTTTATAAAAACCCTAATAATCTTGGAATCTGACAAATTCCGAAACACATTTCGATAAAGTCTTGCAAAAATTACCAGCATAAATACATTTTAAAAAGGAAAATATTTTTCTTGAAAATTATTCTATGAGAATATCATGGTTTTAATTAGTAAAGGAAATAAATACCTCTAGCTTCAATAATATGCTTAAGCATATCATTAATGTTGTTAATGATGACACTGAATCATCCAATTGATGATAAGTTACATTAAATGAAAAATTATGAAACATTTCTTAAAAAATTCCTTATTTCACAAAAAAAAAAAAACTTGTGCCCCATAGTGCCACTCTTTTAAAAATCAACTACCATCGCTAGAGCTCTAACAATAAGTGAACAATAATAAGTTGTATACCAAAACTACACCATTATGCATTATTTTTATGCAAAATTATGCATTTAATACTTTGTATGCTGAACGCGATCTGAAACTTAAACATTTTTTTCTTGTGTGCCTTAAAACGATGACGAATGTGATTTTTTTTTGTATGAAAAAACTACAATAGTTGGTAAAATAAGAAGTGATAAATGCATAATTTTATGTATTTTTTAGTTAATAAAAAAGACCATAAATAAATAAAAGAAAACAAAACCAAAAACTATTTAATATTTTAAATTAGTTATTAACAAAAACCATAAAACTTGAATCTTAAATAAAGTTCAGACCTTTTTTTTATTAACAAGGTCAAGTTGAAAATCATTAACGATTTTTTTTTTTTTTTAAATACTTATGAGGAAAAATTAACATAAATACAACATTTTATGTTTTGATAGTTAAACCCTCATAAATTTTCTTATAACTTTTTTTTAAGTGTTACAAGAAGATGATCAATCTTGTAATAGGGTTATGTTTTCTGGTTAAAAAAAACGATGTTTTTGAGAGGTGGAAAGTAGAAAAATATATTAAGTTGTTTATATAGTTGGTAACTTTATTGATTTTATTAAGTAAGAGCGTCCGCCAATTTGGCGAATTCACTCGGACATCATAAGGCCCATTGTGATTCCCTTAATTATCATTTCCCTACTTCCCGATTCTCTAAGATATTCCACTAGAGATGTGAATGAGACACAGTTAAGGCAATCCACTGACTCCTCTTCGCCCACTTCCCCACAATTTCAATTATAGTTCCCATTAGAAATTCCCATACGCACTGTCATTTGGCCGATTATATAGTGTCCTGTCAGTACTCTCATCAATATGCTAACCGTCCGTTTGCCAAAATTAAGAAGACTTTATGTCCTCTTAGGATTTGGCAGTGGCTACAGGGTTCTCTGCACGTAGTCAGTGATATCCACCTATTCTTCGTTACATTCTCTGACGACCTAGTAATTTTGTTTATGAATTTCACTGTAGGAACCGAGATATCAAGTTCGACACGCTCCCCTACCAACTCGGAACCATTTATTGCACATTCATGACCAAATTCGTTCTCAGTGACCCAGACTAGCTTGACCGTGTGCTGACTGATTCGATTTCTGATTTTACAGGATTCTAAGGCCTTCAGAGCTGCACGACTATCCACGAAAATGTTAATAGCGCAAGGACTTAGGTCACTTGCCATAAACATCTGCTCGGCTTTATCCATTACAAGTACCTCGGCCTGAAAAACACTACACCTGTCCCGAAGTCTCACTAAGGCCCTAATTTCGAAGCATTCAGAGTATATTTCCGAACCCGTACCCATCTTCATTCCGTCCGTTAAGATTGAGATGGTATTCTCTGTTATAACAGAGTTTTCCTCCCAGTCTTCACTAGTCGGCATTTGGATTGAGATTGAGATCGTATTCTCTGTTATAACAGAGTTTTCCTCCCAGTCTTTACTAGTCGGTATTTGGACTTCGAAGGTTCTATCAAAGTCTTCGGAGAGATATAACCGGTTTTCTGTTCCAGCTCCGTCACGCCCACAGTCCAAAGAGCGTTGCTTAAGCATTTGCTAGTCTCTTAAACTGAGAGACAATTTTGCTGCTGTGCTCTTGATATCCGCGGTCTGAATGTTTAGTATCACTTCCATGTTTAGTGTCACTGGATGCCGATCTAAAAGCACCAAGTATCTCGAGCGCACCGTATTTTTTGGCAGTGTCAAAAATCTGGCAGTGTCAAAAATCTGGCAGTGTCAAAAATCTGGCAGTGTCAAAAATCTTTTCAGAAGACGTGGGGTGCACTGGGTTTACCTGGCATTCATTAGATATGTGACGTATGCGGCTGTGGTGACCGAGAACGGTGGTAAAATCTGCTGGGGCTATGCTGGATGGACTACAAAGAGTAGCTTGCTTGGGGATTACGGGTGCCATGAGCACAACACCAGACGCTGCTCTTAACGCCTTATTGAACATGCTTCCCTTGGATCTTCATATTCAAGAGGTAGCCATAAAAACCGTAAAAACATGGAGACTACAATGCAGGACATGGTCAACTGTTTAATGGGATTTCGAAACCTTATGCGATGTTTGACATGCTCTTAAACAGTATGACGCTTTGCATAGAGTTTGAAACGAGAACCGACGCAGATAAACTTCTCAAAAAATACACTGAAACTTTCTATACGGACGGATCTAGTAACTCAGTTAATTCTGGATCTGGATAGTATTTTGATGGCGAAACCAAATACTCTTATGCTATGGGCAAAATATCAACAGTTTTTCAGACTGAAGTGTTTGCTATTTTGGACGTAGCAAGGAGAATCGGAATCTGAATCGGTATAATAGCGACTATTAAGCTGTTTTCAAGGCACTGTATTCTCACAACCTCTAAAATTGTCCAAGAGTGTAGACGCAAACTCAATGAGGTCTAATGTGAGAACAGGGTCTGTCTCTAGTGGGTATACGGGATATGAGATTGCCGATTCTTTGGAAAGCATTGGCTTCGATACAATTTCTCACCATCCGGAGCCTCAGATTGGTATAGGCTTGACATGGATGATGCATTGGATCAACTTTTACATGAAATCAATTTTCAAGAAAAGATGGCCAAATCAGATGACTTGCAATAATACTAAATATTTTGTGATTAAACCAGACAAGAAAGTCGCAAACTATTTACTCAGTCTGAGTAGAGGAAAGTGTCGCAAACTAACTGGCCAAATTACGGGATACAATCTCGCCATATGACGAGATTGGGGAAGATTGTCTTGAGGGTATGGACACAATAAAATACTACGCCTGGTGTTAGCCAGAGTTCTCAAGACTGCAGTTAATGGGCTCTGATATTCTGTCAATGGACTTATTCCATGGAATTTCCTTGTCTAATCTTCTCAGGTTTGTGTAAGCAACTGATAAGTTCTGAGCAAGCACCTTTCACTCTTTTTAAACTTTCTCTCATCCTTTACTAATTTTCCAGGGTACGGTACAATGAACCATTTGAAGTCTGAAATCCATGAACTTGACAAGCTTTCTTTTAGGCATTTACAACCCAACTTCAACTCAACTTAAGTTTGCATTTTCAAACTTCAAAAATTTTATGTAAAATCTTTAAGTGTTTGAAAATAATTTCTCTGATAAATGTATAGCATCATTTTATTCGGTCTTGACCCACTATCTCATATATTTACTAATTCCTCTTTTGATTACATAAAAAAAATTTAAATATCAAACATTTAAAAACAAAATCAATAATTCATTTGTAGTATGTCATGATTAAGCATGCACAATTTTCAAACAGTTTATCTATAGTTAAGAAATCTTTTAAAATTCTTTAAAAAAACCAGCTACTGTAGATTTGATTACACCATGTTTGTTTTTTGTGGATTTTCGGCTGTTTGGCTTAATGAACAATGACGGAGTGGTGTTATAAAACCAGGTTTTTTCGGCTGGTGGGTTTCTTTATTGTTTTGTCTTCAGAGTTCAGTTTCTAAAGCGCATTCCATTACAATTCGTCACGCATTTAACAAATAGTTTCTTTTGTTTGTAATCGAGTATGGTATTGTATTTGAGGATTGTCTAAAATGTATATTAACTCAAATAGTTACCAAAAAAAAAACTAAAATATGTATAAAAAAAAGTAGACAGACGTAAAGACAGACAAACAATCAAAAGAAAATTAATAGTATGTAAGAGTGTTGTATAGTATTTTGTCTAAAACGCGTCATAGTGATGGATTATTAGGTGTCGCGCGCGACTTTTTAACAATTTGTGTTAGTTAACCCTATGAGGTATGATAAACAATTTTGGTTTGATTTCAAACTATTCGGCACTTAACTTCTTTACTCAATGTTTGCGGATAGTTTCTTGAGTTGCTTTATCGAATTTCCTTAATTTGGAACGACTTTTCTACGTTGCTGGCTGTTTCGGAAGTTTGGCCCCAGCTTGGGCGCCATTTTCTAGAAAATTTAATTTTTCTTTAAGTGATAAATTCAAACCTTTCTGTGTCTTTATCACAAAAGTATATAGAAAATGGCGTCGATATGAATCACAGGTACTCTACGTACTTGAGCTACATTAAAAAATCCTTTTTCACGTCATACCATTGGGTAGGCAGTATGCGGCTACATCGTCAATTCGTCTAAAAACACGCTGCAATGGAAGAGCAGCGCGATCTTGAAGAAGATTACAATACAACAACACGTAGACTGACAAGGGAAGTATCTTAACCCTTATAAACCGATTTGCCTGAAACTTAAAATATATATCAAAGAGACAATTTTAAGGTTGGGGTGTCTCGGCTTATCGGCCATATCGGGGACTTAGGGGTTCAAAACATGGGTCAAAAAATGGCGAAAAAATCGTTTTTTGGATTTTTCAGCCATTTCATTTTAAGAAACTATATGATGTTTTCATATGAGAAGAAAGGTTTTTTTAATGCCTATCCAACGGAGGCATAACCTTGTAAAAATTCGGCTTCTTTAAATATTTTTTTCAGGAAAATGTGTAAATTTTGGGGGGTACTTATGTGAAGACATAGACCTACGATATCCATATGGATAAGAAATAATCTTTATTAAATTTAAGTCGACCCGTATTTTTCCACTAGATGATATTCCTGCTAGTTCGGAAGTTTTCAAAATTTTCCCGAAGGTCCACATGGTTTCATAAGAGGACAACGAAATTTTTAAACACCGATATGGCCGATAAGCCGAGACACCCCAACCTTAAATTCGTCTCTTTAATATATATTTTAAGTTTCAGGCAAATCGGTTCATAAGGGTTGAGATACTTCCCTTGTGAGCTCACTCTGTGAAGCTTTCTGAGCGCCACTTTACCACTATGGGAGTCTATGGGAGCCATCCACGAAGTCTAAGATGAGGGGCATTCCGGGTAGTGGAGTTTCCATAAGTTTTTACACAGATGGATGGAAGCTTCACAAACAAGTGGGATTTGGAATCTATTCGGAAGGCTTGTCTTGAGCCTAGATCGAAGATTGCCAGATCATTGCAGTGTTTACCAGGTAGAGATGCTGACAATATAGGAAGTGACTGACTGACTAGATGAATTGCAATGTCTTGTCTACAACCGCAGTCAACGTCTATTAAGATAGTTAACTCGCGGTCAAGTCCCTGGATCAATGTTTCTGATAACAAGAACTGCCCTTAACTGCCATTCATCTTTAAATCAGATGGCCAAGCAGTTTGACATGTGACTCATATGGGGGGCAGGTCACAGAGATATTGTAAAGCCGATGAGATTGCAAGACTGGGAAATACCTTACAAGTTCCAACATAATTGAAATAGTTGGTATGCCTCTAGAAACTTGCAAACAAAATCTACAAAATTTGTTCCGTGACGGAGACTAGTCAGAGATGGGCAGCTTTAGCTTTCTTTTAATCAGAAAAGCACAAGTGATCTGATATCGCTTTCAAAAGGAGAGATATCGAAGTGGTTGCTGTAGTTATCTGTCACTGTCTTATAAAAAAGCACACAGAGTTGTATGGATGAGGAAGAGTTGGAAACCATCGAACACTATTTGTCATTATCCGGCACTTTCTGTTCAGAGACTTGCTTGACTGGGACCTAGGGAGCTGCACGATCTTTCTGATTTGTAGAATGTTAAAATTCAATGTCTTAGGGGTTTCCAAGGGATCTCCAAGTGGTTTAACGGCAGAAACTAGTAGGGGAACCTATTACAGTTCCGTGGTATCAGAACGGAACTCAGAGCCTATAGTTACTCACTCCAATTGCTCTATAAATTTCAATTGAAATATTTTTTAATTTCAAAATCACTTTCCAGGGTTAATATAACACACTCACAATAAGTCACTGCTACACCTCACAGACAATCTTTGCTAGCGTAGTTGTAAAGTTTCTTGTTAAGATGATTTTAACATGCGACCGACTAGCTCGAACCGACAAACAGTCACAGTCACACTATATGAGAGTCATTACTTATTATACAAAATCATTGTTTTTTCTTTATTCGACTGCAGTTGAATTTGTCTGTCGTTGTTTTTTTTACCACTTTTATTGTACTAATTCTGAAAAGACAAAAAAAAAACGTTTAACTTTATTTTCAAAGTTGTTTGACCTCTTCAGTATTTTTTATTGTCTTTTTTTCTAGTTATTCTTTGTAATCTTTGAAATCATAGTAAAATGTCATTGTTATATGATATGAAGAAATGTTTAAATAATTAATGAACAAATTATAAACTTATGAAGGGAGATATTTTTTTTAATTAAATAGTATGCCAAGATATTCTAAAAATAGAACTGTCAAAAATTGAAATCTATGCAATAAATAAATCATCAAAAGTTTGTCAAAATATCATAATTATTTTTAGTGTCTGACAAAGTTTTTTTTATAAAAGAGTTGACGGAATATAACCAGAAGTTAACCGAATCTGAAACAATTATCCTTAGTCTTTTTTGTACTGTAGGTAAAATTAGATTTATCTGGCTGATCGGGGCCTTCGCATATACCGATTTACAGTCTCACTCTGATGGAATGATTACCAGGTGTTACAACATCTTCTTGGTAATTGTTAGAAATCTCAGCCCTGTCCTAAGATGTCTTCCAAATGCTCCATACGGACCAGTTTAGGTCCTTAGAATTACTAGTTTGTATTAATAACCTGTATGTCAATCTAACTCTGACGTGATGGAACCCTTGTCTTCTTTTAGAATGTCATTAATCAGAGTCCTAAGATTTCTTTCAGTTCTCATAAAGTGTGATCTCGTTGTCACTACACTCTAAAGCGTAAGGTTGAAGGATTGGCAACTAATATGCTTTATAAAATTTTTAAGAAAATGGCTCCCAATTCAAGAAACCACCACTTATGTGGAAAACTATGACCAAATTCACAAAAGCAACGTAAACGACTACGAAAACTAAACATACAACAGATTTCGGCTTTTAAAAAAAAAAGCTCACAAGTGAGCTGCTATCGGTCCTAAGAGGAGGTGTTGGCAACTATCGAACTTTTCAATTGCCCTTATTCAGATTCACATATTTTTTTTCTGTGATAATCTTGGTAATGTAATATTGACCAGAAATTCAGAAAAATAAAATTTTCAAAAATATGGCGCCCAAGCGGGGGCCCAGTTCCAGAAACCACAACTAACGTGGAAGAGTCCGTCCAAATTGACAAAAGCAACGTAAATGACGAAGACAAATGATAGATTTTATCATTTTCTTAATCAAAAGCGCACAAGGGAACTGCTATCGATCCTAAGATGACAGATTTCGAAGGTGGTTACTGTAATTAGTCTTATCGGAAAACACGCTGAGCAGCTAACTTTGTTAGTCTTAGGGTTGTAATATATTCACATAACTTTCGGCACATTACATGTGATGGTTTTCCCCAAAGACTCAGCTTTCTTATCATTGCGGAATCGACATTTCGTCGCCTTAGAATTCTTGTGCTCTATAGAATGGTAAAACTCCAATTCTGTGGAACAAGCCAATTCTCAGGTGACGATTTGTCAATGTAATAATTTGAAAATATCGGATGGCCAGAAATCCAGAAAAATAAAATTATCAAGAATATGGCGCCCAAGCGGGGGCCCAATTCAAAAATCACCACCAACGTTGAAAAGTCAGCCCAAGTTCACAAAAAACACGTAAACGAAATATTCTTTTTAATATTTAAAAAAGGAAATAAAGATTCGGCACAGCCAAATATATCATTCTCACTTTAATTATTTTTTTTATCTTAATGTTTTCTTTTCAAATTTCTCTTTATTTACAATAATATATAGTACATCTGTGATTTGAAATACTGTTGTATGATTATAATTCTTAAGACTTTTTTTAAATTATTCAATGAATGTGTAAAATATTCACTTAAATAATTAGTTCTAACCCATTTTTCATCGTCTTTCTTTCAGTTTTTTCTTCTTCTGATTTCATAGTATTTCAATGCATTTCTAAAGTCTGAGAACCAACACTTGGTTATGCATTTATGACTGGCATTAAAAATTACTTTACTTTACTGCTCACTGTAGTATAATCGCCATTGTCAGTTAAAAGACAATGATTACACTTTGGCAAGAAGAGTTTTGTTCTAAATACAATTACATGTGATATTCCATCGGGGTACCTACAAATGTATCTAACTGCCTACCGAGTGTGTGACAATATTTAAGAATGTCAATTCATTAGACATTAGTATGTTGAGATTTTTTCAAAGTCTTTTGTCAAATGGTTAGGCATTAAAATAGCTGAATGAAAAGCTTAGTAGACATAAAAATGAGGAGGCAAAGAACGTTATTTACAATAAAAAAAACGGAAGTCTAAATTATGTGAAACATTTTTTCATACATATAAGGGGTTACAAAGATAACATTAAGGAGAATTTAATAAATTTTAATTTAGATTTTGTAAAAAATGTAACAAAATTGGGTTTCCTCATTATTAAGAACTTAAAAAAATCGTTAACTCGAAAATCTTAGCTGATCCTGTTTTAGAGTGTTTGCAAAAAATTTACACTGTTTGACAAAAAACCCCTACCAGTGAAGTAACTGATTCTTAAAGATTTTGATCTCCTGATTCCAAATCTGCCATCCAAATTTTTCTAGCACGTATTGTTTTTGAGATATTCACTGTTAAAAAGTCAAAAAACAAATAATTTAGCACTTTTGGGGGTCCACTATTACATATTCTAACGTTGCTTCCAAAAAAATAGGACTTGATTTCATTATGGACCTCCTGATTCCAAAACTGCAACTTACATTTTGCTATCATGTTCCCTTTTTCGAGATATTCGCGTTTAAATATTTTTTTAACGCGAATATTTTTCTCCCTTTGCTTTTACTGCTTACTCAATAGCTTTTTATATGCGCCATGGTATGCTATAAAAAGAAGCTGATCAGCCAACATCTGCATTTATATTTTTTGGGTATATGTAATCTTTATCCATATAAATTCTTTATGGGATCCAATATTATGCTGGGAAATATAACTACTCCTATGTCGTATTCTTAAATCTTCATAATTACCTTTAATTAAATATAGTAATTATAAAGAGGCACATATTTTGTTATAAATGCCTATTAGAGTGACAAATTTCTTCAAATTTAATTTTTTTCCCGGAGTCCGCGAAAATGCGAATTTGAGGCCAATCGGATTAATTTTTTTTTTTAATTTTTTAAAGAAAAAATTAAAAAAAAACAAGTAAAAAAATTATAATCGTTTAAGACGGACCATACAATACCCTACACCAGTGTTTCCTGGAAAATAGGTCCCAAGTCCAAACATGGGCCGATTGGGTCTGTCTTTTGTCGAATCATTAATAAGTGTAGAAAACACTCACAAACCAAATTTGAATGAAATAGACTTCTATCTGTTGCCAAACCGCTTTAAGTGAATATCGGGCGAAATTTTTATATGGGGCCTAAGTCCAAAAATAGTGTGATTATTATCAGATTTGATTGGGTTATTAAAGTACACGGTAATCTTACACAAACTAAATTTTAATAAAATATTTTCTATTTTTATGAAGCTTTATAGTTTTATCTGAATATCGGGAAAGTGGTTTGTATGGGAGCTACAAGAAGAACTGGTCCGATTCCTTTAAAATTTAGGATGGTGAATTGTGAAAACAAAACACGTTTACCTGCCAAACTTCGAAACGATACCTATTATAATACGGTTTGTAGGGTAATTTAATCCATATTCAAAGGGGACAATTATATGGGGGCTAGGTCAAAACATGGACCGATTTTTTCCAATTTCAATAGCGTCCGTCCTTGGCGCTAAATAAGCTTAAGTTTCAAATTTCAGACAAATCGGTTAAAAATTGCAACGTTTACATGGACGGACGGACGGAAGGACGGACGAACAGTCCGCTAGGACGGACGGACATCGCTAAATCGACTGAAAAAGTGAGTCTGAGTCGATCGGTATACTTGAAGGTAGGTCTACACAAAAAAAAAACTTTGTCAAATTACTAGGAAAAATCTCGTAATCCCATTATACCAATAATTGACAGTTTTCCTTTGTTTTTTAACAAATCGAAATTTACATTTTTTTTGTAATTTTACATTTTTTTTTTTTGTAATTTTACAAATTTCCAAGATAATTTTACAAAAAAAATCTAGTAAATTCACGAAAATTCCTTGAAATTTTAATTGCGCAAAAAAACTGTAAATTTACAATTTTTTTGGTAAAAAGCTTGTAAAATTACAAAATTATTGGTAAAAAGCTTGTAAAATTACTAGGCATTCTCGTTAAATAGGAGGTAGCAAAAAATCTAGTAAAATTACGAAACCTCTTTGTAAATTTTATCGTGTCAAAAAATTTGTAAAATTTTATTTTTTTTAATCGAAGGTTTGAGGCCACGGGTTAAAATGATCGGATTTGGCTCAAGTTAACTTAAAATTAAAGTTCTATGAAAGGATCAAGGGAAAGAAATTTTGAGAGTTTTTTTTTAGTTTCTTAAACGTAGGAAAAAAACTAAATTTTTGCGAATTTCAAAAACGATATATCGAATGCCCTTCAACCGATTTTAAATTCTTTTTGATATACGTGTTCAGCGCATTGAGACAGCGCAAGACAAATTCTTTAATTTTTTTTTAATGTTTTTATTTGACTTTCTTTTAATATATATTTAAAGTAATACATTTTCAAGCTCGAGGTCTTACAATTAGTTGTTTAAAATGGTTTTTATTTATTTATTTCTTTTGTTATTTCGCTATCCATTAAATAGCATCTTCAGGGACAGTTAAATTTGTTTATAAAAAACAAACAAATATTCTTAAACATAATATAGTGTTCACTCTTATTGTCAGTATTGCACTGTGTAGTGCTGTCCCTGAAGATGCTATTCAACGAATCGCGAAATATCGAAAGATTTAAATAAATAAAAAATATTTAAAACACCAAAGTCCTCGAGCTTGAACATGTATTACTTTGGATATATTGTTTCTAAATTTTAAAAAATCCAAAACTTTGATCGCCGGGCCTCAAATTTTGTAACGCATAACTTAGAAAAATAAATATTTTCCCATGAACGAAATTCATAGCATTTATGAAGAAATACATAAAAATTATGAACTTTTTCATTAAATTTTTGAACTTTTTCATAGTATTTTTGAAAAAATGTTAAAAAGCTCTAAATTTCACATATTATGATTTATTCATAAATACTATGAAAAAGTTAATACATTTTATGAATTTGTTCATAAATACTATGAAAGTCGTTCATTGAAAAAAATTTTTTTTGTATGTCTTTTGTCTTGCCTCTTGGCGAAATCAAAAATTTGAAGAAAAAATATGACTCTAATGTCTTTTTAATAAAACTGTCAATTAGTTAAGACATTGTATGAGATAAATGGATATATTTTTTTATCATTGTTGTCTATAGTACGCTGTATTAGGTAATTGTGTTTTTTTGCATAATTAATGTACAAGTGAATTCAATAACTAAACATTAAATTATGGCACAAATGGCAAGAAAACTTCAACCCACTATACACCATGTAGAATAGAGTGACATTTTTTTTTTTAATTTTTGATTTTCCCAAGTGTTTGGGCAAATTTGTGTTCTACTAAACCTAAAAACTATGTGTAACAAATTTCGGGCCAATCGGATTAATTTAACCCGTTTTAAAAATTAAAAAAAAATATGTCATTATTATCAAAACAAAATAAAAATCGATCTAACGGTTTTCGAGATATCGTTACTTGAAGTTTTCAAAAAATTGCGGTTTTTTTCTTACGTTTAAGAAATTAAAATAAAAAAATCTCAAAACTTCTTTCCCTCTACCATTTCATAGACCTCGAGACGATCCTTCATTAAACTTTATTTAAGTCAAATCCGATAATCTTAACCAGTGGTATCCAAGTTTTGGATTTCTCAAAAAATTTTAAACAAATGTTTCAAAACTTCTTTCCTTTTACCATTTCATAGAGCCTGAGACGAACTTTCACTTAAATTTAATTTGAGCTAAATCCGAACACTTTTGGAAAATTTTCATCAAAAACTCTAAACATTGATCTAAGATCGAAGACTGATGGGTAAAATGTTTTGATTTGGCTCAAATTAAATTTAAATGAAAGTCTGTCTTAAGCTCTTTGAAATAAACAGTTAAAAATATTTTTAGATTTTTTTTTTAAATTTTTTTGAACTTAGGAAAAAACTGCCATTTTTAGAAATATTTTATCAAATGACGATATCTCGAAAATCGTTCCACCGATTTCAGATATTTTTCGATATTCATAGTAAGCATGCCAAAATTAGTAAAAATAAATAAAAATCATCAAAATTAATACATATTATATTTTTTATATTTCGAAACCCCAAAATCTGCACAGAAAAAAATTTTAATTTTTAATACTATTGAGTAAATTTTGCACCAGTAAACAATTTAATAGTGAGTAAATTTTTAATAAAAAATTACACTGAGCTACAAAAAACACAAAATCAAATATACTTTTGAAATGAGGTAGTTAAGGTTGTAGGTCTCGTCGAGAAGATCACAAAAATGCCCATCAAACTTGCCAGACACCCTCAAGTTTTAAAGTTATTGTCACGTTTTTTTGTGACTTTTCTCACTAAACCACGTGTAACTTAAAAAGTTTTCAACCGATATTCAATTACTTAACTGTTTTGAAAGACGAAGGATAGGGCTTTGAATGTGTGTGAATTGGTCCATACATATAAGAAAGATATGTATTGATTTTTTCAACAATATCAAATTTTTTTGATATCTTTTGAACATTTTTTGTGTTTATCGATTTGTTTCTACAATAGTTCGTTCAACAATATTTATATTTATAAACGTATTCTTAAAGAAAATTTAATTGTGAATACGATGAGCTCTATCGAAAAACAATTGACCGAGTTGTGATAATTTTTCTAAAAAAGAAAATTAAGAATTTGCACGAAATTGCCGTTCAGACAACGAAGGCAAAAAAAATATAAAAAAATAAACGAACATGCTGAGAGGTCGCGTATCATTATTTTAAAGGTTTTTGGCCCCCTGAATTTAAATTTGACCTTGAAATTTTGCTATCTTATTAAGTTTTTGATATATCAATTTATATTAAATATCTCAAAAACCAGACGCGATAGAGCAATTTAAAGGCCAGATTCGGATTCAGCGCGCCAAAAACCTTTAAAAATATTGTACATGACCTCTTATGATAATTTTTTTTTGCCTGGGTTATCGGAACGGCGATTTCCTGCAAAATCTTAATTTTCTTTTTTAGAAAAATTATCACAACTCTGTCAATTATTATCTGATTTTTTCAGGCTAATCCTTATCGTATTCAGAATTAAATTTTCTTTAAAAATATGTTCATAAATATAAAGGTTGTTAAACGAACTATAGCAGAAAAAAATCGATAAACTCGAAAATTTTTTAAAAAATAACAAAAAAATTAGATTTTATACAAACAAGTAAGAAAGTTATAGTCGGTAAAGATCGACCATATGATACCCTACACCAGCGTTTTCCGCAAAATGGGTCTCAAGTCCAAACATGGACCGATTGGATCTTACTTTTGTTAGATATTTATTTAGTGCAGAAAACACACACAAATAAAATTTTAGTGGAATTGCTTTATATTTTTGTCATAGACCGATTTAACTGAATATCGGTCGAAATTTTTATATGGGGGACTAAATCCAAAAATGGTTCAATTATATTCCGATTTGATTAGGTTACTGAAGTACACATCTAACACCTAAAAACAAAACGTTTATCAAATATTTACATTTTTATGAATTTTGAGGGAATTATGTGAATATCGGGAGAGTGGTTTGTATGGGGGTTACGAGAAGGACTGACCCGATCCCTTTGAAATTTGGAACGGTGATTTGTGCATACAAATTTTGATTACCTGATAAATTTCAAAGCTATATATATTATAATACGGTTATTAGAGTCATTTAAGCCGAATCTAAAGGGGGCGTTTGTATAGGGGCTAGGTCTTAACATGGATCGATTTTCTCCAATTTCAATAGGCTTCGTCCTTGGGCAAAGATGCTTAAGTTTCAAATTTCAAATCTATTGATTGAAAATTGCGATCTGTATCGTGCTTAAACCGATAGATGGACAGACGGACGGATGGACGGACATCGCTAAATCGAGTCAAAAAGTAATTCTGAGTCGATCGGTATACTTGAAGGTAGGTCTAGGACCAATATTTCGGGTAGTTACAAACATCAGCACAAACTTATTATACCCTGTAACACAGAGTGGTGTAGGGTATAAAAATCAATAGATATCTTTCATATATGTGTAGACCAATTCACACACATGGAAAGCCCTATCCTTCTTCTATCCAAAACAGTTAAAAAATTTAAAATCGGTTAAAAATTTTCTGAATTACACAAGGTTTAGTGAGCAAAATCCCAAAAAAAAAAGTTTTCTGAAAATAACTTAAAAATTTGAGGGTGCCTGGCAAGTTTAATGGGTATTTTTGTAATCTACTCGACAAAACCAACAACCTACACCATGTCAAATCAGAAGTATTTTTTCACTGTAGCACAGTGTTATTAAATGCTTACTAAAAAAATTTAATAAATTTTTAATGGACACAATTAAAAATTTAATTAAAACTTTTCGAATTGTTTAAGGAATTTTTTAATTGTGTCGAGTAAAAATTTACTCAAAATTTATCAATTTATTTTTTTAAAAAGTTTAAAAAATTTGACCTTTTTTAAACTTTATTTAATATATTTATGTCTTAAAGGAAAATTTCATAATATATTTATGTCTTAAAGGAAAATTTCATAAAGATGGTTTCAAACTTTAAATTACATATACAAAAAACTATAAACTATATGTGAATTCAAACACGAAGAGATTAAAAAAAATATTAAATTTTGTATTAAATTATTAACTAATTTTTTTTTTAATTTTTGAGTAAATTTTTAAATGCGTCAATTAAAAAACTACTCAAATCTTATTTAAAAATTTAAACAAGTGATGTGTGGTTGTCCTTAAATTTGTGGTCTTAGGCCTAGGAAAATAAAAAAATTTGCCCCGACGTTCAAAATGGGAAGAAAAACTTTTTTTGCAAACAAAAAAATGCCAGTCTAATGTAGAGGTGCGCATCTTTACAATACATAAAAGAGGACTAAGTATAACCAGAAACATTTAAAATTTACACAATTTCAATAATAACAATACATTATGAATTTGCCTTGAAAAGAAAGTGAAAGTTTAATAACACACCAAACAACCAGTCAGACAGACAGACAGACGGACAAGGTATCTTCTTTTTGATGGAAACAAATTAGTTTTAAACTCCTGAAGACTTGCACGTTATTTTCTTTTTTTTTGATATAGTTGCTTCATTGTTCATTCGCCTCCTTCTCCTCCTGCTAGTGGGCCTAAGTTAAAAAAAAAAAAACTATCATTCAAATAATAGTATGACGATTAATTTAAACAAATACTTTGGGTATTTTTACATAAACAAAATACAGCAAATTTGTTTTCTTTTGTTAAACTTAAATGCATACAAATTTCCTGAAACTTTACACAAAAAAAAAAATGAAAAACTTGTATATTTTTTAAAATTTTTTCCTCAATGGGAAACACAAAATTGAGTAACTACTACTGTATTTTGCGCATATCATGTGGGGGAGTTATTATAAATAAATATACCCTATTGGATGTTAATAGGTTACAATGTTTATTTCAAATGTTTGTGACCTACAGAAGAATTTTAACAGGGTAAAAAAAGCGGTCCTGAGATAGGTTCGAGGTTGGTTCATAGTGATAAGGGCAGTCGCTTTAAGATGACGATATCTTAAAGACAAATAATTGGTATCTTGTAACAATTTTCGAATTTCAAATTGAATCTTCGAATTACAAGTGGAATCTTCGAATTACAATTGATCTTTTACGAATTACATCTGTAATTGGTGTAGACAAATTTTTATTGTACAACACCATTTACAGACGTAATTCGTTAAAGATCAATTGTAATTCGAAGATTACACTTGTAATTCGAATATTCAATTTGTAATTCGAAAATTCCATGTGTTATTCGAAAATTCTACTTGTAATACGAAGACTCTATTTGTAATTCAAAGATTCTATTTGTAATTCGAAGATTCCATTTGTAACTCGAAAGAGATCAATGGAAATTCAGTTGACATTTTTCGAATTACAATTGGAATCTTCGAATTAAATTAAATTTGGAATTTTCGAATAACAAATAGAATCTTCAAATTACAAGTAGAATCTTTGAATTACAAATGGAATCTTCGAATTACAATGAATATTCGAATTACAAGTGGAGTCTTCGAATTACAAGTAGAATCTTTGAATTACAATTGATCTTTTAATTCTGTTTTATATATTGTTGGACTTTATATTTTATAACTGAAGTTTTATTTATTTCGGTTTGAGTTTATTTATTTCGGTTCTGAGAAATAATTATTTTTGTTGTACAATGAGAAAATCTGAAAAAATTAATTGACAACACAGGCTAAGTGGAGATGTCGACAGCTTTCGGAAGAAGCTACCCTTCCTTCGTCAGCACTCTTCGATTGTCACTGTAGGCGTGTAAGATTAAGATCAGCTATTTAAACGTACATTAAGGTGAAAAAGATGACGGGAATTATATCACATTTTATTACCCATATGTTACGTTTAGCACGAACTTAATGAATCTATTTTTAACTTTTTCTAACACAGTTGAAATTTCTTACACTGTAGTAGATTTTCTCAAAGTTGCAACCCTTAGTAGGACTTTTCAAGTCTTGAAAAATGTCCGTTAGGTTTGAATTTATATTTCGTATTTCTAATTCTTAGAAATATTACTAAATTGCATTGTACCTTATGGGTTGAGTTTTAATTCTGTTTTATATTTTGTTGGACTTTATATTTTATTACTGAAGTTTTATTTATTTCGGTTTGAGTCCATATTAATTATTTCTGAGAAATAATTATTTTTGTTGATCTTTTGCTGCTTATATCTGTAAATGGTGTAGACAATTTTTTATTGTACTACACCATTTACAGATGTAATTCGTAAAAGATTAATTGTTATTCGAAGATTCCACTTGTAATTCGAAAATGCAATTAGTAATTCGAAGATTCCAGTTGTAATTCGAAAATGATAAATGGAAATTCAGTCGATATTTTTCGAATTACAATTGGAATCTTCGAATTACAAATATAATCTTAAAATTACAAGTAGAATCTTCGAATTACACATGGAATCTTCGAACTACAATTGAAATCTTCGAATTAAAAATGGAATCTTCGAATTACAAGTAGAATCTTCGAATTACAATTGATCTTTTACGAATTACATCTGTAAATAGTGTAGACCTGTTTTGCCAGCAGAAAAATTTTAAAATTCTGTATCATATTTCCCTCCGAAAATATCTCAAATTCTAATAAATTTTTTTTATAGAAAAATTTTTAAATTCTGAGACATTTTTCTTATTGAAAAACTCGCAGAGATCAAGTAATTTTTCTTATAAAAAAATTTTAGATTGTACGAGTCTGATTCTCAGATTCTGCTAATTATTTCTATAGAAAAAGTCTAAGATTCTCATTTTTCCTTTAAAAAAAGTTTCAGTTGCCAACTCATATTTTCTATAGAGAAATTCTCAAATTTTCCCTGAAGATTTTTTTTTATTTTTCCTATAGAAGAATTTTTTCATTTTTCCTATAAAAAAAAATTATCCCGATTCCTATAAAAAATTCTTAGACTAGAAATATTTTTCCTATAGAAATATTTTGAGAATCGTGGACATTTTTCCTAGAAAAAAAACTCACTTTATTTTCTTTTCTCTTTTCTTTGTCCCCATCTCCTTGTCAGAAATTCGCTATAGAAACATTCTGAGATTTTTTCCTATAAGAAGTTCTCAGATTTTCCTATAGTAAAACTCTCAGATTTGTACTATTGAAATATTCTTAGATTTTTCCGATAGAAAAATTCTAGATTTTTTTTTGGGTAGAAAAATTCTCAAATTTTTTTCTATAGAAAAATTTTCAAATTTTTCCTATAGAAAAATTCTCAAATTTTTCCTATAAAAAAATTCTCAAATTTTTCCTATAAAAAAACTCTCATATTTTTCCTATAGAAAAATTCTTAAATTTTTCTATAGAAAAAATTCTTAGATTTTTTTATAGAAAAATTCTCTAATGTTTATATAAAAAAATTCTTAAATTTTCCCTATAGGAAAATTCTCAAATGTTTTTATAGAAAAATTCGAAAATTCTCTTTGTTTATAGAAAATTTTTATTTTTAAATTCAGAGACTTTTTCCTAAAGAAAAATTCTAAGATTCCAAAACATTTTTCATTAAAAAAAATTTTATGTTTAAAAAATTTTTTCTGTTTTTTTTTTTTTTTTTTTTCATAGATTACACTGTGCTACAGTGAAAAAATACTTCTGATGTGACATAGTATAGGTTTTTAGTCTTGTCGAGTAGATCACAAAAATGCCCATTAAACTTGCCAGACACCCTCAAATTTTAGAGTTATTGTCAAAAAACGTTTTTTTTTTGGGACTTTTCTCACTAAACCTTGTGTAATTCAGAAAATTTTCAACCAATTTTTAAATTTTTAAACTGTTTTGGATAGAAAAAGGATAGGGCTTTCCATGTGTGTAAATTGGTCAATACGTAAAAGAAAGATATCTATTGATTTTTTCTATAAAATCAAATTTTTTTGTTATTTTTTTTAAATTTTTAAAATTTTTTGATTTTTTCAGCTATAGTTCGTTTAAAAACCTTTATATTTATGAGCGTTTTTTTAAAGATCCGGAAAAAATCCGGAAAAAATCGGATAATAATTGACAGAGTTGTAATAATTTTTCTAAAAAAGAAAATTAAGATTTTGAAGGAAATCGCCGTTCAGATAACCAGCACTGATAGAAAAACGCTTCATATCACTAATGAATGGAATTCATTAATGTTATAGTAAAATTTTGTGTGAGAAAACTGAGTGAAATCTATAAATAAAATAAAAAATATGTGAAAGTGTTTTTTTAACTTGGTTATTTTGTGATTTTTTCTGATTTTTTTTTTTTTATGAAATTTGAAATAAAAAGTAAATTTTTAATTTTTTATTTACTAAATTCGTGCTGTTTTATATTAGTTCGTGGTTTTAATTATGTATTACAATTTAAGGTTGGAGTAAAATTTTGTGCGAGAAAACTAAGTGAAAACCATTTTTTATTATTTTTAATTCTATAAAAAGATCTTAACAAATTTTATACAAATATTTCATTTTAAAAATAAAAGTAGCATTTATTCAATGAAAGTGTTTTATTTCAAAAATAAACAGTAGGATTTATTCAATGAAAGTATTTCATAAGAATTAAATACTTTTTTCATTAAAGTAATGAAAAATTTTCATAAGATATTATTTATATTATATATGAACAATTTTCATTAATTTAATGAAATTTGTTCTTGCAATTAAATTTTATGATACCTATTTCATTAATTCCATGAAACCCTACATAGGTTCCTTTTTAACGTCATTTTTCATAACATTAATGTAGATTTTTATTATTGTCATGTACAATTTTCTATCAGTGCATGCAAAAAAATAAATTTATCATAAATGGTCATGTACAATATTTTTAAAGGTTTTTGGGGCGCTGAATCCGAATCTGGCCTTTAAATTGCTCTATCTCATCAGTATTTTGAGATATTTAACATAAATTGATAAATCAAAAACGTAACAAGATAGCGCAATTTCAAGGTCAAACTCGAATTCAGGAGATCAAAAACCTTTAACATAATGATATGCGACCTCTCAGTATGTTCGTTTATTTTTTTATTTTTTTTGTCTGGGTTATCAGCAGGGCAATTTCATACAAAATCTTAATTTTATTTTTAAGAAAAATTATCACAACTCTGTCAATTGTTATCCGATTTTTTTGGCATAAATCTCATCGTATTCACAATTAAATTTTCTTAAGGAATACGTTTATTAATATAAATGTGGTTGAACAAACTATAGCAGAAAAAAATCGATAAACTCACAAAATTTTCAAAAAATAACAAAAAATTAGATATTTTTGAAAAAATCAATACATATTTTTCTTATATGTATAGACCAATTCACACACATGAAAATACCTATCGTTTTTCTATTCAAAACAGTTGAATAATTTAAAATCGGTTGAAAAATGTTTAAGTTACATGTGTTTTAGTGAGAAAAGTCTCAGAAAACGTTTTTTGACAATAACTTTAAAACTTGAGGGTGTCTGGCAAGTTTGATTAGGCATTTTTGTGATCTTTTCGACGAGACCTACAACCTTAACTACCTTATTTTAAAAGTATATTCGATTTTGTGTTTTTTGTAGCACAGTGTTATTTCCCTTTTTCCCTCCTCTTTTTTGCTTTGTTTCTTTCAAATTCGGTTTAAAAATATCGATAAGGGCTTAAATGGTCGAATTTAGCTCAATATAAGTTTAAATGCAAGATTGTCCAAAGCTCTATGAAAAGGTCTTCAATGACCTGGTAATTTTTATACCCTCCACTTAGTGATAGAGGGTATATATAAGTTTGTCATTCCGTTTGTAACTCATCGAAATATCGGTCTGGGACACCATAAAGTATATATATTCATGATGCCCGATCGATTTTAAGACATTCTAGCTATGTCCGTCTGTCCGTCTGTCCGTCTGTCCGTCTGTCCGTCTGTCCGTCTGTCTGTCTGTTGAAAATGCTCTCGCGGACAAAATATTGCACAGAGATGACTGAAACGTAACATATATATTGGAAGTTCTCCCGAGAAGTTTGGTATTGCATTTGAGCGATATCGGTTCAGCGGTTCAAAAGTTATGAACGAAAATGTAAGCACACCTCAAAAATGTCAGTACATTCAACATAACCTAAAAATACAAAATGCTTTAATTCGGCTTCTGGTTGACATATGTGAACATAATTGAGCACCAAATGGTATTTAAACAAGTACGAACATATTTTTTGACAAAAAAAGAAAAAAATCACGGATTTTTTTTTTACCAAAATTTTTTTTCGCGGAAATTTTTTTTAATTTTTTTCAAAAGTAATTTCCTTTTAAATAAAGTTGTTTGCAATAATCTTTTTGAAATTGTGGAGGGTATCACTACATTCGGCAAGGCCGAATTTAACTTTTTTACTTGTTTTTTTTAAGTTCTTGAACGTAGAAAAACCCGCAAGTTTTTCAAATTTAAAATACCGATATTTCGAAAATCATAAGACCGATTGATAAATATGATATAGCACAAGATATATCTATTTATCTTATAATTTTAAAAATCCAAAATTTTAATTTGATTTAAAATCGGAAGAAAATATTTTTGGCCAAAAACTAAATACTTAGCATATTTTGGCGAGGGGAAAATGGATTTTTATAAAATGGAGGGCATTTAAAATTCGGCATAACCCATTTGTTTTTTCTTTAGGTTAACAGTTTTTCTTTTAAACAAATTATAATGAAGTTATACAGTAGCTTAAAAAAACCAAACAATTTCCATAAAAATTTCCTTATACAAAAAAACAATTTAATTAAAATTTTTCTTTTCTTCCAAAAAAAACCTAATTTATTCACTAACAAATAAACATTTTGCTAGAAAAATGTTGTGCACGTTTAATCAATTTTTTTTTGTTAAAATTAAATTAGTTTATAACTTTTTTCCAAGTCATATAAAATTTTTAATTTTTATGCATACACTCAAAAAAAAAACTGTAATGTTAGCAAAAAAGGCTTGTAAACCTACAAGAAAATTTGCTGATTTTGAACCCACAATTTTTTTGCTAAAGTTAGCAAAAATGTTTTGCCAATAATTAGTTAACTAATTTTTTTTTTTTTTTGACTTAGTTCATACACATTTGAGGACCCCATTGGGTTCGGACCCGATAGGTCCAGACCCCGATGGGCCTAGGCCTAGTTGGGTTCCTTAAAAATCGTCATAGTTTTTGATCCAAAATTTGTGTCCGTTTCGCTCTACCTTGCTTAGTTTTTGAGATACGTGATTTAAGGGGATCACTGGGGTCTTGAGAATTAAAAAACTCGATAACTTCAAAAATATTACTCGGAGAGCTTTTGGTTATTTTGCGGTCTTGTTTTACGTGTTGAGAGCTACAAAAATTCTTTTGGACTTTTTGTTGTGTCGGCAATATTTACCGAGATATGAGCATTTTAAAATTTTCGGGAATGCTAACTTTTATGGATCCAAAGTTAGGTCCCATTAGGGTCCACACATGTGAAGAGGACCCTCGAAAGTATGGAGATTCTAAGAACCAAAAATGCCCTCCATTTTGCTCTATCTGGCTTAGTTTCCAAGATAGCGCCATTTTAAGTTTTCTGAAAATAAAAAAAAATTTACCATTTATTTTTGCTAATGTTAGCAAAAAATCTTGTAAAAATGTTGTCAACTCAATTTCAAATTTAGCAAAAGAAATTAGTTCAAAGTTGGTTTAAAATTGCTAATGTGCTAAATGAAGTTTACAAGAATTTTTTGCTAACATGCTAATCTCAACTAAAAATTTGCTAAGCAAAAAAAAATTAGTAAATCTACTAACGTATTTTTTTGAGTGTAACAAATAAACATTTTGCTAGAAAAATGTTGTGCACGTTTAATCAATTTTTTTTTTGTTAAAATTAAATTAGTTTATAACTTTTTTCCAAGTCATATAAATTTTTTAATTTTTATGCATAGTATTTTAAATATATTTTTTTAAATTATATTTTAATAGTTTTTACAACTAAAATATTTTTGCAAAGTCATAGAAACAAAAAAAAAATGTGATTTATTTTGAAGTAAAAATATTCCGGGTTTATAATTGTAAATTAATGATATTAATTTGTATGCGTGAAAGTATGTTTTGAAGTTTAACAAAAATTTTCTTTTATTAAATTTAAACACGTACAAGAAGAAAAAACAAAATCAAACAAAATATCATTATGAAGCCATAGTTTGTAACTTCCTTTAAAAAAAAATGGGTAAACCCATTAAATGTTTGAAGAATACATAGTTTGAATTTGATTAAAACTAAATCAAGTTGACTTATAATTTTATTACAAGATTTTTATTTTAAAATCGTAATTACAATATTTTATTAATTTGCAACATAATTTTTTTGGAAACTATATTGCGAGTCGGATTTAGTTCAAATCTGGTAGATTATATAGTCCAAAAATTTATTTTTTTAAAATTTCAATTGACTTTTTTAATAAATTTCAGTAAGTTTCTTATAAATTTTAAGGAATCTTTTTTAAGTTTCAATTAATCAGTTTTTTTATTTAAAATGGATTTTAAAGTAAACCAGATTTCAATCTGGATTTAGTATTAATCAGGTAGATTACAAAGCCCCACAAATTGATATTTTTCAAAATTTATTTAAACTTTTTTAATTTCCGTCCATTTTGTACGACTTTCAAATCTTAATTGATCCGTTTTAAATTTTTTAATAATGATTTTAGATAACGAATAGAATTTTTAAATTTAAAGTCTAAATTTCAAACTCCAAATTGCATCTTAAATTTAATCATATCATCGATTCTAAAGAGATTTTTCAAATTACTTCTGAAAATGTACTGTGTAAGATATACACCATTTTAAAAATGACCAAGTTTTACTTTGCAAAATTTTGGCATTTTTTTTTTTGTAATTTTATTTATGTCATACTTCCATCTGTTTTAATGAATAAAACTCAACACCTGCTTCTTTATTCAATACTTGTTATTCATTTTTCTTTTGATAAACTTCTTTTTTTGTAGGTTTCTTTCTTTAAATTGTAATTTTTTAATTCGTTTCCCTTTAATTCTTGCCTTTATGTTATTAGCAGATATGCAAAAGAATGCAATCGTTGCAGCTAAAAATAAAAAAATATAAAATAGACTTATGCTTAATCGTTCAATTGAGTGAGCGCTCATTTGCCTTCATTTCAGATTGAAGTCCAAGTTCATTCATCTACTTCAATCGATAATTTTTTGTTTTCGTTCAACAGTTCGTGTACGAATCATTTTGATCGTATCTTTTGGTTCGGTTTTTGTTCATAACACTGTTCTACAGTAAAAAAATACTTCTGATGTGACATAGTATATGTTGTTGGTCTTGTCGAGTAGATCACAAAAATGCCCAGTAAACTTGCCAGACACCCTCAAATTTTAGAGTTATTTTCAAAAAACGTTTTTTTGGGACTTTTCTCACTAAACCTTGTGTAATTCAGAAAATTTTCAACCGATTTTAAATTTATTAACGGTTTTTGATAGAAGAATGATGGGGCTTTCCATGTGTGTGAATTGGTCTATACATATGAATCATTCCACACCAAAAGTCCAGCGATAAAAAACACGTGTACCATAAACTTCTGAATAGCTTGTATGGATAGCCCTATATGGAACTTAGAAAATTGCGTTTTCGGTTTTTCAATTTTTCAAAAACTGGGCTTAGGAGGCGTGGTCAAATATTGGAAAAATGGTCAAATTTGTGGCGAGTTGCCTTGCTAAAATATTTATCACATTAAAACGGAATACCACAATCTCAAAAATTTACGTCCTTCTATAGTTTTGTATGGGCTATCGATTAAATTTTTTTTTTTTTTTTGAAAATTTTCAGAACCCGTTCTGAAATTTTCCATTTTTTAAAAAAGTCAATTTATCAAAAATCCGGCCACTTTTTTTTTTAATTTTTTTTTTTTTAAAGTTTAGATGTTTGTTCATCCACACAAAAAAATTCAGAAACACGTTCGTCGTTTTTTTCGAGAAAACCGCATTTGAATTTTAAATTTCATAACAATTTTGTAATTTGCTTGTATTTTTTGTTTCAACAGATCGTTTGAGTAATATTTATGCAATAGATAATACTCATTCGCAACGTTAAAACAAGAAAATACAAGCAAATTACAAAATTGTTATGAAATTTAAAATTCAAATGCGATTTTCTCCAAAAAAACGAAAAATACATTTCTGATTTTTTTTGTGTGGATGGACAAACATCTAAACTTTAAAAAAAAATTTAAAAAAAAGAAAAAAAAGGGCCGGATTTTTGATAAATTGACTTTTTTAACAAATGGAAAATTTCAGAACGGGTTCTGAAAATTTTCTAAAGAAAAAAAATTTATTCGATAGCCCATACAAAACTATATCAGAATGTATATTTTTAAGATTGTGGTGCATTCCGTTTTAATGTGATAAATATTTAATCAAGGCAACTCGCCACAAATTTGACCATTTTTCCAATATTTGACCATGCATTCTAAGCCCAGTTTTAGAAAATTAGAAAAACCAAAAACGAAATTTTCTTAGTTCCATATAGGGCTATCCAAACAACCTATTCAGAAAATTACGGGACATGTGTTTTTCTGTAGCGGGACATTTGGTGTGGAATGCCTCATATAAGAAAGATATTAATTGATTTTTTGAAAATTTTTCGAGTTTATCAATTTTTTTCTGCTATAGTTCGTTTAACAACCTTTATATTTATAAACGTATTTTTAAAGAAAATTTAATTCTGAATTCGATAAGCTTTTTCCTGAAGAAATCGGATAACAATTGGCAGAGTTGTTATAATTTTTCTAAAAAAGAAAATTAAGATTTTGCAGGAAATCGCCGTTCAGATAACCCAGGCAAAAAAATAAATTTATCATAAGTCATATGTCATGTACAATATTTTAAAAGGTTTTTGGCGCGCTGAATCCGAATCTAGCCTTTAAATTTCTCTATCTCATCAGGTTTTTAAGATATTAAACATAACTTGATATATCAAAAACTTAATAAGATAGCGCAATTTCAAGGTCAAATTCGAATTCAGAAGCCAAAAACCTTTAAAATAATGATACGCGACCTCTTAGTATGTTCGTTTATTTTTTTTTTTGCCTGGGTTATCCGAACGGCAATTTCAAGCAAAATTTTAATTTTTTTTTTTTGAAAAATTATCACAACTCTGTCAATTATTATCCGATTTTTTCGGCATAAAGCTCATCGTATTCACAATTAAATTTTCTTTAAGAACACGTTTATAAATATAAATGTTGTTGAACGAACTATAGCAGAAAAAAGTCGATAAACTCAAAAAATTTTCAAAAAATAACAAAAAATTTGATATTGTTGACAAAATCAATACAATTTTTTTTTATATGTATAGACCAATTTAGCCAACTCATGATCAAGGGAAAACTCAATATCTACTATCACTTACGAGAAGGGAATGCCGAGCTCTGACTGGGATAATAACTGGTCATTTTCTTATCGGCATCCATGCCAAGAATGTTGGACTTACTTCAGACGCTAGTTGTAAAAGATGCGCTTCACCAGGAGTAGATGAAACGATGGAACACATACTTTGTCACTGCCCAGCTGTGGCAAGGAGTCGCCGATCCATTACCGGTCAGATAAGTTTCGGTACTTTGGAGGATATAACGCAAATGGATCTTAGGATATTGAAAAGATTCGCAATGCCTTTGAACGTGTTTAACTTGCACCGCTAGCGGAAAAAAGTTTTGTGGTACCGCTATGGACCAAGAGGTCTATGCGAGGTGTCAATCGGACACCGCCACCCTAACCTAACCTGACCAATTCACACACATGAAAAGCCCTATCCTTCTTCTATCCAAAACAGTTGAAAAATTTAAAATCGGTTGAAAAATGCTTAAGTTACACGTGGTTTAGTGAGAAAAGTCCCAAAAAATCGTTTTTTGACAATAACTTTAAAATTTGATGGGCATTTTTGTGATCTTTTCAACGAGACCTTTAACCTTAACTGCCTCATTTTAAAAGTATATTCGATTTAGTGTTTTTTGTAGCACAGTGTAATTATACAAATGTTGTATAAAAACTGAGTTTTTGGAATGCAGATTACGTCTAAACTTACAAGGAATGTCTTTCACAGGGCACCCACCGATAGTCCAGAAACTTGTATGTATGAAAGTTTTTTTCTGTTTTTTTTTATAGCTGCCCAATTACATATTTAGCGGGTCAAAGGCATGGACGTATACAGGGGGTGGGCACAGGGGGCACGTGCCCCCCCCTTTTCGATTTGAAAATTTTAAAAAATTAATACACTGCAACGCATTGTACAAAAAAATACACAGGAATCAAAATATTTTGGTTTTTAAAGAAAAGATTTTAGTTATTTTATAAAAGCTCAAGAGCGTAATCTAATTGCATTTCTAAAAAGCCTTAATTTCATTTCTAAAAGGCCATTTATATCGAAATATCTGTAAAATATGTTTAAGAAACACATAAAATGGTTTTATCTAATAAAAATTATGCATGAGGATCATAAAAAAAATTACTAAAAAAAAGTTAAAACTACAAGATTCTAAGATTAAATTGTGAGATTCTGAAATATTATATCTATAGGAGATTCTCAGATTCTGAAAACATTTTTTTAAAAACATTTTCAGATTCTAATACTTTTTTTCGTTAGGAAAATTGTTATATTTTGGGATTTTTTTTTTCTTATTGAAAAATTGTTAGATTCTGAAACATTTTCTCTATAGAAAATTTTGAAATTCTTAGTATTTTTTTATAGACAAACTATCAGATTCCAAACTATATTTTCCATAAAAAATTTTCATATTCTCAAATATTTTTATACAAAAATATATCAGATTCTGAAACAAATTTTATATAAAAATTTTTTAAATGCTGATACTTTTTCTATCAAAAAAAATCTTAAATTTTGAATCTTTTTTATAGAAAAATCATCACATGGTACCAAGGAACAAGCTAAAATCTAAAACAGCGCGATCACCAGACTTTTTAATGAATATGAATTTGGATTATCTAACAACAATTTTTGGATATAAAGCGGTTTGCTAAATTTCTGTCTGGATAATCTAGGTCAAGTCAATAGTAAATAGGGGTTAAATAGGGGGTAAATAGGGGGTGTAGTCATAGTTAAATCGGCGATGACTAAAAAAAAATTTAAAGTTGTGCCCCCCCGTTTTCAAATTCCAGGATACGTCGCTGGTCAAAGGGGAGGGTGAAAAACAGGATTTTTTTTTCGTTTTTTGAGGATTTTTTCCCATTTTTAAAAAAAAACTATAAATATTTTATACAGGTCGGAAGGATTTTTGAAGGCCTATCCAATGCTGTATCGGTCGTGTCCCAATTCGGCTTCCTTAAGTTCGTTATTGTCAAAAATGGATCAACGTTGCGGTTGTTTATATGGAGATGTATATACGGACGACCGCCAAAATCATGTATAATAATCTCTATCAAAATTAAGCTGACCCGTATTTTTTCGGTTGGCGAAATTCCTGCTAGTTCGGCTTTTATACGGTTTTTCCCGAAATCCCTTATTTTTTCATAAGGTGCCAACCCTTTTTTTAAGTTTGAGATTGGGCAGCTAAAAAAAACAGGTAACTCTTATTTTTTCCCCCTCATTCCCATATGGGGGACAATCGGTGGGTGCCCTGTGATAGACCTTACTTGTAAGTGATTTCAGTAAATTGAACCAAAATTATGTCAAAATTTTAAGAACTTATTCTTTCAAACCACATCTCTATAATTTCCTTTCATTTTATGTCTCCTTAGTGTCAGTTATGCAGTAAGTTGGGTTTTTAGTTTTGCTGTATCCATCATTTCAACAGAACAAAAAACTAAAAAAAACGCAAAGAAAGAATACAGATACAAGCGGCAAAAAACTTATTAAATGTATTAAAAGAATGTGTTTTAAACTTTATAGTGGCAAAAACAAATGAATTTCCTTTGTCTGACTACCTTTTTTTAAAGTTTTTTGCTTCTGGACATTCCCACGCATTTCATAAATGAATGAAATAAGAAAATAAATTGTAACAGTTACTTAAAAAATTGTGTGAACATTCGAAGATTTTAATTGTAATTCAAAAAAAATCATTTGCAATTAGAAGATTCTATAAATATTCCACTTACAATTTGAAAATTTCAGTTGTACTTCAAAAAAGATCATTATAAGTTCAGTAGATATTTTGGGAGTTACAATTGGAATCTTCGAATTACATATGAAATCCTCAAATTACACATATAAAAATTGTATTTGCGAAGAAACTGTTTTGCGTTCAGTTATCAAACCTATTAGTTTTGATTTTATCTGTTTTGAATTTTAATTGAGGTTTCTTAATTTGAACAAAGCTGTTCTGAACTTTTTGTGTGCTTTTCTTAATTTTCTTTTGGGTTTTTCTAAAATTGAATTGTGTTTTTTCAGATTTCAATAGGGCTGTGCTGAATATATTTTGAGCTTTTCGGAATATCAAATTGGCTGCTATGTATTTCTATAAAGCTTTTCAGAATCTATGTAACTTCTAATTGCACGAAAGCACTCGTGTATCTTACGCCAGAGATGGGATATGTAGAATAAGTTGTAGTATCAAAAATGATTTTGTTAAGTACCGTTTTAAGCACCTTTTTGAGCACCAAAGTACCAATTTGAGCACTTTTTTGAGAACCAAAGAAACGTTTTTCACTTGTTTACCCTTATTTGGTTCGTAAAAATGAATACTTCTGCCAATTTTCAGTAGCTTTTATAAAACTCCGTAATTGAATCCTTCTTCTGTGCTGTTATATCAATTTCGAGAGTAACTGTCTGCACCTTTTTTTTAATCGTTATAACAGCTGTTTGGTTTATGGGTTCCATTTTAGATATACATTTTTTTGGCCAACTTAACAAAGAAAAAAATCTTATAATTCATTGCAATTAAAGTTTCGTATCTTTTTGATACCCTACAACACGCTATGATATTTAATTGGTCATAAGTAGTTTGTGCTAATATGTATTAGTTAATAAGGTTACACCATCCGACAAAACAAAAATATAAACACGAACTGGATAATATACGTTTGAAACTAGAAACTAAATGTAGTAAAACTGCATTTACAGTTTTTCATTTCGTGATCCTGTTTCCTTTTAAAAGGACTTCAAAGTTTTAGAGGATTAAATTTTTGTAAAATTCTGTTTTAATTTTTAGATTAAAAAAAAGTATTTATTATTCGACCTTTAAAATTCTGAGAAAGATTATTGAGAAGGATTATTCTAGCTCAAGGTCATATTTTTTGAAAATTGTTACTTTGACAATATCGTATATATGAGGCATTCCACACCAAATATCCCGCTACAGAAAAACATGTGTCCCGTAAATTTCTGAATAGGTTGTTTGGAAAGCCCTATATGGAACTAAGAAAATTGCGTTTTTGGTTTTTCAAATTTTCAAAAACTGGGCTTAGGAGGCGTGGTCAAATATTGGAAAAATGGTAAAATTTGTGGCTAGTTGCCTTGATTAAATATTTATCACATTAAAACGGAATGTACCACAATCTCAAAAATTTACATTCTTATATAGTTTTGTATGGGCTATTGATTAAATTTTTTTTTTTTTTTTGGAAAATTTTCAGAACCCGTTCTGAAATTTTCCATTTTTTAAAAAAGTCAATTTATCAAAAATCCGGCCACTTTTTTATTTTTTTTTATTTTTTTTTTTTAAGTTTAGATGTTTGTCCATCCACACAAAAAAATTCAGAAACACGTTGTTCGTTTTTTTCGAGAAAATCGCGTTTGAATTTTAAATTTCATAACAATTTTGTAATTTGCTTGTATTTTCTTGTTTCAACAGAACGTATGAGTAATATTTATGCAATTAATGATACTCATTCGCAACTTTAAAACAAGAAAATACAAGCAAATTACAAAATTGTTATGAAATTTAAAATTCAAATGCGATTTTCTCGAAGAAAACTAAGAACGTGTTTCTGAATTTTTTTGTGTGGATGGACAAATATCTAAACTTAAAAAAAAAAAATTAAAAAAAAAAAATAAAGTAGCCGGATTTTTGATAAATTGACTTTTTTAAAAAAAGGAAAATTTCAGAACGGGTTCTGAAAATTTTCAAAAAAAAAAAAAATTTAATCGACAGCCCATACAACACTATATAAGAATGTAAATTTTTGAGATTGTGGTGCATTCCGTTTTAATGTGATAAATATTTAATAAGGGCAAATCGCCACAAATTTGACCATTTTTCCAATATTTGACCACGCCCCCTAAGCCCAGTTTTTGAAAAATTGAAAAACCAAAAACGCAATTTTATAAGTTCCATATAGGGCTATCCATACAACCTATTCAGAAGTTTACGGTACACATGTTTTTTTTCGCTGGATATTTGGTGTGGAATGCTTCATATGATTAGTACAAGAAATATGACCTTGAGCTAGAATATTCTTTCTTTTTTTGAATTAAATAGAGATGGTTTGGTCGGACGTTTGAAATTTAGAGATGATTATGTTGTGTATTTAGTACTTAAATTCTATTTACATACGAGTATAAGACTTTATGTTTTGCCACTAACGAATGTCAATTTGCTAAATACTCTTGACAATGAAATCTGACGAAACGTCCCAAATATCAATATTTTTTCGAGTTATTATTAAAAATGTCCTAAAATGTTGGTACTTTACTCAATAACTCGAGAGTTGTGCATGTTTGGGAACGTTCTTTCGACATTTGGATAGGTTTTCCAAAAACCTTTCAATTGCTATGCCACATACTTACTCGTATAATTAAGGAGTTAAACGAATAAAACTGAAAACTTAACGTTTCTTCCGCCCCCATTGCACCACCTAAATATAAACTTGGGCCTCTAAAAAAATGATCGATTATTCATTTATATTTCATGAATTACAAATGATCTTTACAAATTTCAATTGATCATTGTTGAATTTTAATTGACTCTCTTTAGTTTTGTTAAGATTTCAATTGATTATATATAAATTTCAGTTGTTCTGTTATAAATTCCAATTTATATATTTTGAGTTTTGAATCATAGCGCATCCCGTAGTTGGTCTTATCCATCAAAAACTTTTTCACTGTTTTCTTTTTTGATGTTGACTTTTGCAATTATAACAACTTTTTAAATGTGTTTTTATTTTTTTGTTAAACCAACAGTCCTTTCGTTTGAAATTTTAGCTTTAATTGTTTAAGGGACTACAGGTTTTTTTTTGTCAATGATTTTAAAGAATTTGTTAGCACAATTTTTTGTGGGTAAAAAAAAAATTGTGAAGGTTATTTTGTGGTAAAATTTTTTAATAAATTTAATTTTAAGCAATTATTTAAAGACAGATATAATTTCTATACCCTCCACTTCTTCATGAAATGTTCTTTTGATCTTCATTAAATTTGGATATGTTGTTCAGTACAAAAATTAATTACACACAAATACTTTTAGCGTCCCAAATTCATTTTTAGGGGGTGGGGTCGATTTGCACGTGGAGAAGTTGACTTGTTCCGTTTTTACGATTTACACCTATTTAATCACAATTTACATTTTAGATTAAAGGTATTTGGAAGTACTATTAACATGCCAAAATATGTCTTAAAAATATATATTTCTCTTCTTTACACAGAAAAAAATAAAAATGAATTTCAATTACGTAATTAGTTGATTCAATTAAAAAATTAATTGATTTCGGACCTATCACGAAAATGTGCATATTAATTACTCATTTTGTTTGAAAACAGTTTTAAAACTTAATTAAATTGTTAATTGAATCAATTAAAGTTTTAATTGAAAATAAAATGGAAAACCAATTAAAATTGTAATTAAATAAACTAAAAATAAAATATAAAATTGAAAATCAATAATATAGATTTATTGATTCACATAAAATTTTTAATTGAAAAAGACCAAAACTCAATTTAATTTTAAAAGTTAAACTTCAAAAAATGCCCTAAAATAAATAAACATAGAATTTTTTTGTTTTATATTATTAAGAAATTTATTTTCTTTACTAGCTGGCCCGGTCCGCGTTGCTGGCCCAAATATAAGATCATTGTTATATTTCGTCTCGCTTCAAATATATAGCCCTGCAAAAAAGGTAAAGAATTTCTTAGCTTAGAAAAAATTGTAGGAGTGGTTTTAAAGACCCGATTAGGCAGATAATCATTTTCAAATTATATTTTAGGAACTAAAAAAGATAACCATGTCTTCGACTTTGCGTACTGTACAAATTCGAAACTTATTTCATATCATTACGAACAACACAAAAATAAATTACGCTCGTTCTTATCGTGAGCTATTGTCTTGAGTTCAAACAAACCTTTATAATTTTCCCGAATTTTTCATTTTTCCGGGACACTTTTCTCATTTAAATTTCCGTAAATTAAAATTATAATTAACAAAATCGGTCCGGTCATTAGCAGTCAACATATTTAGACAAAAGTGGGCGTTAAAATTTTAGTGGTTAGTTTTAATTGTATATATGGTAAAAATCCCCTAGGATTTAAAATCATTTGTACCAAGTTTAAGCAGAATCTATTAAGAAATATTTTTTTTAATAGGTCGAATTAGAGTAAAAACGAATTTTAGATACATATATCGAAAAAAAGTGGCAGAGGACAATTTTTCATTCCAAACAATTATATGGAACATTACAAACATTTAAAACAATTAGCCACATCGGTCCAGGCGTTTTCAAGTGTTGCAAATTTTAAGGATATTGAAAAATGTGGGCTTTGAAGTGGGGGAGGCCAATAACTATTTCATAATCCTTACTTGGAATATAATGATCATTAAAGACAAAATTTATCGATTCAGGCCAATCTTTCTTTGATGTGGGAGTGGACAATTTATCTTTCCGTTAAAATCTTAGTTGTACTATCACGAGAGTCAACAACTACTACTAATAGACAAATCGTCCCTGCCGTTCTAGTATTTTCGATATATCGAAATAAAAGTGGGCGTCAAAAAAATTTATTTCCGTTTAACCTAAGTTGGCCTACATTTAAAAAAAGTTTAGTCAAATCGATCCAACCGTTCTCCGATTTCAGATATATCGAAAAAAGGAGGCGTAAAAGTGGGCGTGATTAATTTGTTTTCCGAAAAAACCCAAAGAAAAACATTAAAAAAAAGTAAGACGATCATTTAAAGAAAAATATTATCCAAATCGGTCAGTTCTCAAGTGATGCACAGAAAATAATATCGTAATTTTTTTTTTAATTAAAAATGGATTTGATATTAAGTTTAACTTCAATTAAACATTTTAATTGATTCAATTAATGTTTTAATTGAATTCTTGACTTTACTGAAAACAAAAATAAAATAAACAAACGAAACCGGTTTTGTATGCATTAGTGTTAGTAGCCAATGAAAAAATAAAAATGCAAAAAACAACAAAAAAAAACTTTTGAACTATTGTTTTGTATATTTTGGTGGTAGCAGCCAATGAATACATAAAAACGCAAGAACAAAATTTAGTTTTATTGTTTTCTTTAAGGCGACTGGTCGTTGCGGATAAATTGTTTGCTGATAAAATTTGTACAGTTGAAACAAAAAAAAAATTATATGATGTGTTTTGCACATTGAAATATAATACAATTTTTTTTTGTTTCAACTTTACTAAAGCGACAAAAATGCATGCAATAACAAGATTTAAAAATAAAAATGTAGTTTTAAATAGTTATTGATATTTTAAAATACTACTATAATGTTTCTATGCAAAACTATACCAACTGTTTATATTTAATAAAGAAAAAAAAAATCGTAATAATAAAAAACAAAAAAATTCTATGTTTATTTATTTTAGGGCATTTTTTGAAGTTTAACTTTAAAATTAAATTGAGTTGTGGTCTTTTTTCAATTAAACATTTTATGTGAATCAATAAATATATATTATTGATTTTTAATTTTATATTATTTTTTTTTAGTTTATTTAATTACAATTTTAATTGGTTTTCCATTTTATTTTCAATTAAAACTTTAATTGATTCAATTAACAATTTAATTAAGTTCTAAAACTATTTTCAAACAAACTGAGTAATTAATATGCGCATTTTCGTGATACGTCCGAAATCAATTAATTTTTTAATTGAATCAACGAATTTCGTAATTGAAATTAATTTTTATTTTTTTCTGTGTGCGATTACCAACGAACTACATTTGATTTTTATTTATATTTTATTATTCTATATTTTATTTTTCTACTAGCTGGCCCGGTCCGCGTTGCTGGCCCAAATATAAGATCAGTGTTATATTTCGTATCGCTTCAAATATATATAGCCCTTCAAAAAAGGGTAATGAATTTCTTGGCTTAGAAAAATTTGTAGGCGTGGTTTTAAAGACCCGATTAGGCAGATAATCATCTTCAAATTATATTTTAGGAAATAAAAAAAAATAACCATGTCTTCGACTTTGCATACTGTACAAATTCAAAACTTCTTTAGTATCATTACGAACAACACAAAAATAAATTACGCATTTTCCTCGTTCTTATCGTGAGCCATTGTCTTGAGTTCAAACAAACCTTTATAGTTTTCCCGAATTTTTCATTTTTTAGGGACACTTTTCTCATTTAAATTTCCTTAAATTAAAACTATAATCAATATAAAAAAATCAGTCCGGTCATTAGTAGTCGACATATTTAGACAAAAGTGGGCGTTAAAATTTGTGTGGTAAGTTAAAATTGTACATATGGTAAAAATCCCAAAGGATTTAAAATCATTTTTATCAAGTTTAAGCGGAATATATTAAAAAATATTTTTTTTAATAGATCGAATTAGATTAAAAACGAATTTTAGATATATCGAAAAAAGTGACCGAAGACAATTTTTCTTTCCAAACAATTATATGGAAGATTGCAAACATTTAAAACAATTAGCCACATCGGCCCAGGCGTTCTCAAGTGTTGCAAATTTTAAGGATGTTGAAAAATGTGGGCTTTTAAGTGGAGGAGGCCAATAATTATTTCAAAATCCTTACTTGGACTATAATGATCATTAAAGAAAAAATTTAACAAATCAGGCCAGTCTTTCTTCGATGTGGGAGTGGACAATTTATCTTTCCGTAAAAACCTTAGCTGTACTATCACCAACGTCAACAAACACTACTAATAGCCAAATCGGCCCTGCCGTTCTTCTATTTTAGATATATCGAAATAAAAGTGGCGTGAACAAATTTTACTTTCGTTTTAACCTAAATTGGACTATGACGAAAATTAAAAAAAAAAATAAGTCAAGCGGTTCCCCGATTTCAGATATATCGAAAAAAGGAGGCGTGATTAATTTGTTTTTTTTTTTTAAAACACCAAAGAAAAACATTTAAAAAATCAGACTAACTTAAAGAAAAATATTATCCAAATCGGTCAGTTCTCAAGTGATGCGTTTACCAACGAACTACTTATGATTTTTATTTATATTTTATTATTCTACTACTATATTTTATTTTTCTATGGAGTAAATTTTATATATGTCGAAAAAAAGGAGAGGGTGGACAACTTATCTTACCGTGAAACCTTATTTGAATTTAACCAACTCGTTCCATCCATTCAAAAGTGGGCATAGAAGTGGAAAATTACTTATTCTTTCCGAAAAACTTTTGCTGGACTATGACGAACATTAAAAACAAAATTAGATAAATTGATCCACCCATTCAATGATATATATCGGAAAAAGTAGGCGGTGTGCACAATTTTTCTTTACTTAAAAATTTTTTGTGGACTATAACCAAACCGGTCTAGCCGTCTAAGTTCTTTCGATACATAGCAAAAAGTGGGCGTGGGAAATTCAACTACCCATAAAAACCTTATTTGAATTATGCCGAACATTTTCAACAAAAATTAGCCAAAGGGGAGTAGTAATTTTTTTTTTTTTTTCGTAAAAATCAAAGTTGGAATATGATGAAAATGCATTTTAAAAAAAATTGTCAAATTGGTCCAGCCATTCTCAGATTTTAGATGAATTGAAAAAGTGGGCGTTAAAGTGGGCATGGTCGATTTTCCTTTCAGTAAAAACTTAAATTGGATTATTACGAACATTTAAATAAAAAATTACCCAAATCGATACAGCCGTTTTCCAATTTTAGATAAATCGAAAAAAGTGGGCGTAAAAGTGGGCGTGGTCAATTTTTCTTTACGTAAAAACCTAAGTTGGGCTATGACGAACATTTCAAAAAAAAAATTGTCCAAATCGGTCCAGCCGTTCTCAACTGATGCTGTTACCAACGAACGACAATTGATTTTTATTTATATAGATGGAGTAAATTTTATATACAGTCAAACTTGGTTATAACGACTCGGTTATAACGAATTCTCGGTTATAACGAACTAATTCCAAAGTCCCGACGTTTTGGCAACAATTTTCACACAAAATACTTCTTTTATAACGAACTCGGTTAGAGCGAATCCTCGGTTAAAACGAACTACTTACTATGGTCCCATGAACACAATTTCATGTATATTTACTTTTTTATAACGAACTCCCATAAATATTTTGAAATGTGCCGCAATTATATTTACAAAACTCAAAAATAGATAAAATTTTTTGGTTAATATTATAATTTTGATAAAATTTATTTATATTTTTAATGTTTTCTTCTCAATAAGTAGTTTATTTACAGAAAAAAAGTAAAATAAAATAAAATTGGAACTTTTTTTTGGAAATAAAACTAGGTTGATATAAAATATACCCCGCTTATAGCGAACTTCGCTTATAACGAACTATTTTAACTGGTCCCTCAGAGTTCGTTATAACCGGCTGTATATCGAAAAAAAGGAGTGCGTGGACAACTTTTCTTACCGTAAAAACCTTACTTAAATTTAACCAACTCGGTCCATCCATTCAAAAGTGGAAATAGAAGTGGAAAATTGTTCTTTCCGAAAAATCTTTGCTGGACTATGACGAACATTAAAAAAAATTAGACAAATTGATCCACCCATTCCATGATATATATCGGGAAAAGTGAGCGTGAAAGTAGGCTTGGACAATTTTTCTTTCCTTAAAAATCTTTTGCGGACTATAACCAAATCGGTCTAGCCGTCTTAGATCTTTCGATACATAGAAAAAAGTGGGCGTGGGAAATTCTACTACCCATAAAAACCTTAGTAGAATTATGACGAACATTTTCAACAAAAATTAGCAAAAGTGGGAGTGATCAATTTTTTTTTTCGTAAAAACCAAAGTGCGAATGTGATGAAAATGCGTTTAAAAAAATGTTGTCAAATCGGTCAAGCCATTCTCAGATTTTAGATAAATTGAAAAGAGGGCGTAAAAGTGGGCATGGTCGATTTTTCTTTCAGTAAAAACTTTAATTGGATTATTAGAACATTTAAATGAAAAATTACCCTAATCGGTGCAGCCGTTTCCCGATTTTAGATAAATCGAAAAAAGTGGGCGTAAAAGTGGGTGTGGCCAATTTTTCTTTACGTAAAAACCTAAGTTGGACTGTGACGAACATTTCAAAAAAAAAAATTGTTCAAATCGGTCCAGCCGTTCTCAACTGATGCATTTACCAACGAACGACAATTGATTTTTATTTATATAGATTAAATATAAACAGTTGGTATAGTTGTGCATAGAAACATTATAGTACTATTTTAAAATATCAATAACTATTTAAAATTACATTTTTAAATCTTGTTATTGCATGCACTTTTGTCGCTTTAGCAAAGTTGAAACAAAAAAAAATTGTATTATATTTTAATGTGCAAAACACAAGGCAAATGCCTCATATTATTTTTTTTTGTTTCAACTGTACACATTTTCTTAGCAAAACACTTTATCCGCAACGACCACTCGCCTTAAAGAAAACAATAAAACTAATTTTTTTTGTTGTGTTGTTATGTATTCATTGGCTGCTACCACCAAAATATACAAAACAGTAGTTCAAAAGTTTTTGTTGTTGTTTTTGGCATTTTTATTTTTTTATTGGCTACTAACACTAATGCATACAAAACCGGTTTCGTTTGTTTATTTTATTTTTGTTTTCAGTAAAGTAAAGAATTCAATTAAAACGTTAATTGAATCAATTAAAATGTTTAATTGAAGTTAAATTTAATATCAAATCCATTTTTAATTAAAAACAAAATTACGATATTTTTTTCTGTGTAGTTCTTTATAACGTATATTAAAAATCAGTATCTGTGGACCAAACTCGCCATTTTAGAATTTTTTAAATATTTTTTTCAAAAAGTACCCAAAAATTCCTACTTTTTGATCCAAATTTTGTTGAAAAACTCGAACATGAATTCTAGTCGAAAACCGAAATTTTTCAAACTTTGATCGCTGATTGCCGACTGAAGATGCCCTCACAAAATTTTTTTATAAATTTTCCCACAATCAGCTTACTCCTTGTCTATCGTTTGGCAGGTATTACGACACGAAATTCAAAAGTTTAAATTTGAAGGGACGACCTAATCATCATGTCTAATTTGATTTTTCATTAATGGCAAAACCGTATAATATTGAAATGACCACCTTTAAGTCGATAACTACACCTTAATCCACTTTACTTTAATAATATTGTTATCGTAGCAAAAAACCGCTAAAAAAAACAAATAAATGGCCAGCATTAAAAGCATTTTTTGTGTTTGTTTTGTAAAATTGTTTGACTTAAAGGTTAATTTCACTTGGCAATGAATTGAAAGTTATACAATACCAATGGATCTGTCCGTCTGTCTGTCTTAAAAAAGACAGCAAACATAATAATCAAATCAAATCATACAAAAAATATCTCACAATGTTAAAACCATAAAAATAAAAGCAACAAATAAGAAAAGCAAAAAAATCATTGGTAAGCTTGATGTGATGAATTGTAATTATGTCGTTTAACTGGGCGTGAGTTTTTCGCTTTTTATATATTTTCAATATTGTTTTAACTGCAAATTTAACAATACAATTTTTATAAAAAACGCTAGTGCCTATTTACAGTGGGCTAGAAATTTAAACAAATTTAACTTTTTTAAATTAATTTACAGTTTTAAAGTTTTCAAATTTGTATACAAATTTGTTTTTCTCAAATTGTTTACTTCTGTCCCATTGTGGATTTCAAATGAACAACTTAAGCCGTTAGGTTGGTCAGAAGATAATTTGTATGCTGGTAACATTTAAAAGACAATAACAAAATATGTAGTTTTATATAATAATATTAATGGTCAATTGTGACAACAACAAAAACTTATGTAACTTAGTGTAGAAGGGGGCACCTACGGCAGTGGTGGCACATTCGCTACCCTTACATTTCTCTGAAGTTACGAAAGCTTATTAATTGAGACAAACTACAATTTGTCCAATTACCGTTATCTTTTTTTTAATATTATTATTTATTAATTTTATTTTCAGTTGGTGTATTCTAGCTCGAGGTCATTACTTCCTTTACTAATTAAAACTATCATATTCTCATAGAATAATATTCATGAAAATTAATTTTCTGTTTTTAATTTATTTATGTTGGTATTTTTTGCAAGACTTAATCGACATGTGTTTCGAAAAAAAAAACATACGGCGCCAGCCAGCATCGAACTCGCCACCTTCCGATTTGAAAGTACACTTCTTAACCACTACGCTACGGAAGCTTATACTTTTATCTGGCGTTTTACTTATTAAATATGTGTGACATTTTACTATGTTTATACTGATTTTGTTTGCTGAATTTCAGTATTTTTTCAAGATCAAGCTGAAATCAGCAGATTGTTCTGCTGAAATCAGCAGAAATATCTGCTGATTTTAGCAGAAAAATCTGCTGATTTTAGCAGAACAATCTGCTGATTTCAGCAGAATAATCTGCTGATTTCAGCAGAACAATCTGCTGTTTTCAGCAGAGCAATCTGCTGAAAATCTGTTCTGCTTTTTTTTTTATATAAAAAAATTTCTTAAAAAAATAATGAAATTCAGCAAACAAAATCAGTATAAACATAGTAAAATGTCTGTTATTTTCTTAAACTGAATGACAGAGATTTTACTAAAAATATCCTTCTCAGCAGAACAATCTGCTAAAAGATTTCTAATTCAAATTGAAAGTCGTTTTACAGATTTTTTGACAGAGTTTTTCTTTTGAGTGTACAGTGGGCAACAATACATTATTAATTTTCAATATATACTAAACATTATTATTATTAATCGACTACTATTTAAACAATTGCTATAAAGGAAATTTTCCAAGCTTTAATTTAAGCTTGATAGCATCCAGATTAAGCAAATATAAAATGAGATAAGAGGGTCGTGCTGCAAAATGAAATTATAGAAATTTTATATAAATTATAGACATTTATAGACATTTTTTTTGGAAAGTTTTTAAAAAATATTTTTAAGTCGAGTTTTTCCAAGTTCAATCATTATAAATTTTAAAAATAATTAAATTGTTTTTATTCAGTGATTAGAAAATTTTTTTAGCAACCCAAACGATCAATCAAAAAGTGCATTAAAAGAAAATCACATTTTTTGACCTACAAAGAAAATTTCTAATTATTTTAATAACTCATTACTAGGGATAAGATTTTCATGCACTAAAAAATCAAAAATATGTGCTTAAAATATACGCTAAAAAATTCAAAATATGATCTAAAAATCCTTGAAATATGCACTAAAAAATAAAATGTGTACAATAAAAATCTTGTTTTTATAGGAAAAACTTCTTAAAAAGCAAAAAATAACGCCGGGTTTAAATAGTTACATTTAAAATTTTATACGAGCAAGATTTTTTTTTAGAAATTAAGAAAATTTTAAACAAAAATTAAGAGAAAAATTTTTTTTTCTTATTTTCAAAATAAATTTTTAAAATTTTAAATAGCCCGAGTAAAAAAGTTTTCTATATAATTATATATAATTTGATAACATTATATCAAATTATATAAAATTATATAAAAAGGTTAAATTCTTCAAAAAGTTGGATAAAATTATATAAAATTATATATAATTTGATAAAATTATATATAATTATATCCTGGATTTGGTGGATATAATTATATAAAATTATATCTAATTTGATAAAATTTTATCAAATTTTATAAAATTTTATCAAATTATATATAATTTGATATAATTTTATATAATTATATATAAAATTTGATAAGATTTTATCAAATTAGATATAATTTTATATAATTATATCCACCAAATCCTGAATATAATTATATATAATTTTATCAAATTATATATAATTTAATATAATTTTGTCCAGCTTCTTGAAGAATTTAACCTTTTATATAATTTTATATAATTATATATAATTTGATATAATTTTATCAAATTATATATAATTATATATAAACTTTTTTACTCGGGAGTTTATAAAAAAAATAAATTTCAATTTTTGTTTTTGCTAATTTATGCCAAAATATGCAAAAATATGCACTAAAATGTTCGAAATATGCACAAAATATGCATTTAAAATCAAAATATACCAAAAAATGCATTTTCACCAAAATATGCAAAAATATGCAAAAACAAATCGATGCCATTTTAACGCAAATTTCTTGATTCGGAAAGATAATTGGTCAATATCGTTTTTAGAATATATCATTACTACTTATGCACTTAGGTGTACTAAAATTAATAAACAATAACTCCTCTTCTTCCTTTACAAAAAAATGGTGGTCAATCATTTAGTTAATAATTTCTTAGAATTTAGTAAATAACTTCTTAGAATTTAGATAAAAATTCAAAATGGCGATATTTTAAAAACTTTGCGAGATAGAGCGAAACGGATGAAATTTTCAAACGAAAGTACTATAAAGAAAAACTTGGGATTGGCTAGCTCTAGACATCTGTCGCGGTCCCGAGCCCCTAATTTTGAATCTAAAATTTCACATTCCCGAGATTTTATATATGCCCATTAGACCGGCATTTTTCTGTATAGCAAACATTTTTTTTTTTACGATTTTCAAAGTCCGATCATTTTTTTATTCTACTAGGCCTAAAACTTCTGTGGTTCCAATTTGAGGATAATCGGATAAAATTAAGCCGTGGAACCCGGCGGTCAAAATTTTGGATTTTTGAAAAATTAAAAAAAAAATAAAAATATCTTTAGACACATCGTTTTTGTTAATTTTGATGCGCTGAGCACAATTATCAAAAAAAAAAAAAAAAATTGGTCTAACGGTTTTCGAGATATCGCTGTTTGAAATTTGCAAAAAATTGCGGTTTTTTCCTACGCTCAAGAACATTTTTTAAAAAAGTCTCAAAATTTCATTTCGTTGACCCTATCATGGACTTTGAGACAGTCCTTCATTTAAAACAAGTTTGAGGCAAATCCGATCATTTTAACCCGTGGCGCCCTTCGATAAAAATTTTGGGCTTTTGGAAAATTTACACCAAAATTTTGGATTTTTGAAAATAAAAAAATAAAAATAAATATCCTCCGGCACATAATTTTTATTAATTTTAGAATGCTGAATAAGAATATCAAAAAATTTCAAAAATCGGTCGACTGGTTTTCGAGATTTCGCCATTTAAAATTTGTCAAAAAAATTTCCAAAAGAGCAGTTTTTTTCCTACGTTCAAGAAATTTGTTTAAAAAAATCTCAAAATTTCTTTGACTTGACTCTTTCATAGAGCTTGATACAATCCTATATTTAAGCCTAGTTTGAGCCAAATCCGATCATCTTAACCCGTGGCGCCCTTCAATCAAAATCTAGTGTTTTTGGTGAACAGTTTCTAAAAAAAACCAAAACTTTGATCGATGGGCGCCACGGTTAAAAATTATCGGATTTGGCTCAAATTGAGTTTAAACGAAAACGGTAAAGGCAAAGAAATTTTGAATTTTTTTTTTCTTAAATTTCTTGAAAGTAGGAAAAAACCGCCATTTTTTACAAATTTGAAATGGCGATATCTCGAAAACCGATCGACCGATTTTAAAATTTTTTTCACATTCGTGCTCAGCGCATCAAAGTTAATAAATAGGGATGAGATTTCCATGCAAATGCATGTTTTTTGTCGATAGTCTAAAAACGATATAGACCAATTATCTTTCCGAATCAAGAAATTTGCGTAAAAATGGCATTGATTTGTTTTTGCATATTTTTGCATATTTTGGTTAAAATGCATATTTTTGCATATTTTGGTTTAAAATGAATATTTTGTGCATATTTCCAACTTTTAAGTGCATATTTTTGCATAAATTAGCAAAAACACAAATTGAAATTTTTTTGTTACAAAAACTATTATAAATTTTAAAATTTTTTTTTCAAAGTAAGAAAAATTATTTTTTATTTTTTTTATAGATTGTCTTAATTTCTAACAAAAATCTTTCTTATTTAAAGTTTCAAATGTTACTATTTAACCCCGGCGTTATTTTTTGATTTTTAAGAAATTTTTCCTTTGAAAACAAGATTTTTGTTGCACACTTTTTACTTTTTATTGCATATTTTTAGGTTTTTTAGTGCATATTTTGAATTTTTTAGCGCATATTTTAAGCGCATATTTTCGATTTTTTAGTGCATGAAAATCTCATCCCTATTAATAAATATGATGTGTCAAAGATATTTTTTTTTAATTTTATTTTTTGAAATTTTTCAAAAATCCTAAACATTGACCGCCGGATTTGTGGCACATAAGTTTTAGACCTAGGACAATAAAAATTTGCCCCAACACTTGGGAAAATCGAAAGTTGAAGAAAAAATTCCAGTCTAATGCCCATATGTCGGTTAATACTGCCCAACAGCATTTTTGTAGCCCTCGTAGAACGCTAAAAGTTTTTGATTCTAGAATTTTAATTATTCGCGGTTGAAAATGCAAAAACGTGATTTTTTCCTTTTTTGAAAGCATGCACAGCAGCCATTAGGTGGAATAAAAATCGGGTATAGAGCGTTAGAGTAGAATTGAACTATCTCAATAATAATATAAAAAAATTTCAAGTGGTTGTATTGGCCAAACATTTATGTTAAAAAAAAAAACACTGTAAAAAATAGAAAAAGCACCATTTTTAGAAGGCTACACACAAAAAATTTTTTAGAAAATATTCATAAGAATATTAAACCTTGTGTAATTTTACAAAACTTAACCAAAATTATGCAAAAACTTGGTGAAGTGTTACCAAATTTTTCATAATTAATGTAAAAAACTTTAAAAATGCTTATCCTCCCAAGTTATTGGTAAAATATTTTTTTGTGTGTATAAAACGAACAGTGATGTGCTTAAAATTTAGGTAAAAGTTTAATCTTTCTTATAGACTTTTAAAGATATTTTCCGGATTATACGAAAAATAACACAGAAAACTTTAATTTGTAAAAAAAAAATTTTTTTAATTTTTCTTCAAAAAATATCAGAAAACTAAGGTAAATTTTACAAAAATAGTAATTTTTACAGTATCATTTTAAAAGGCAAGAGTAACATAACTAAACGCAATAATTTGAAAAAAAAATGTTTCCTGTATTGGAGACCATAGCTAAATTCTAATATTGTGCTTATACCTAGGGTGACCATTTATTTCTGAGCTCAAATCAGTACGCCAAAGTTTTAATTTTTTTTTTTTTCTAGAAATAACTCTCTTAAAATTTTTTCTACTGGGAAACACTGATGTTTTTTCAACACTCAACCTAAGTATTTTAAGTAAAAACAACTAAAAAAAATAACTGTTAAAAAACAACTGCAAAAAAAAACAGCTATTAAAAACAACTGTTGTCGTTATTTTGCAGGAAATTTTGTTGACTCTAAACGACTTTATTTGAAAGTTTTGATCGTTTTACTGACATTACCTCATATAAGATACCAGATTTTTTTGAGTTCATGCAATTTACATCATCTTTCTAAAAATATAAGAAAATTTATCGACCCATTGATTTTTTCGTTATAGAAAACCTCAAAGACGCATTCTCATATAAATTTAGGAAGATTAAAATAACCTCATGCTCAGATATACCCTTTTGATTCACGAATTCTAATCTCCTTATATTAGAATTAATTAATTACAAATTATCACATGGTCAGACTTATGTTATAAAAACAACTCTGACGACCTATATTATGGAAATTCAAGTTTTTGTATAGAATTTTCGAATAAAATTATGTTTTATGTTCAAAAATCAGTACAATCAGTACATATTTGAAGAAATCAGTACAAATCAGTACAACGTTTTTTGATCAGTACACGTGATCAAAAATCAGTACATGTACTGATCAAATCAGTACGAATGGTCAGCCTACTTATACCAGATTTGTATTCCACTGGATGGCTGCTGGAGAGACTTTTAAATAATGCAAAAATTTACATTTTTAGCATTTTCAACCGTTAAGCGGTGTAATCTATACAAACAGCGATTATGTGCTAAAGTTCTTTCTGCTCTTTGGGGCAGTATAACTTTTTGGTCGTTCTTTAATGAAGTACAGGATGATGAAAGTTTAGTATAATTCCAACTCTTTTAAAAGACATTCAATCATTCACTGACCCGGTTGAAAAAGCTACCGCTTTTTTAACTTTTTGCAAAACATCGTATAAGATTTTCTTTTTAGCTCAGGCAGTCAAAATTTCTTACGAATCACAGGTTGAAAAAGTCACGATGAGTTTTTTACACAAAAATATTTTTTTATTAAAAAAAAAAAAAAAAAACAAATTAATTAAAAAACTATAAAAATTTAGCCAAATTTGGTCGCTCTCACTAATAATTTACCCACCAAAGTGGTTTGAAAATAATGAAGGTACCGAATGTGCCTCTTCCACCCTACTTCCTTAAATATTTCCTAAAAGTTCAATGACTAAAACAAAATAAAAAAACAAATGGTAACAATTTAAAGGATATTTTTTTAAAATTTTTTATTTTAAATTTCTAAGGTTATTGAAATTTATTAATTCATATCGTTTCCTTTTCCTCTTTTATAGCGTGTGTGTGTTAAAAAATAAAAATGGTAAAAATGGCCTCTAATTTGGTACAAAATTTTACTTGCAACGATAAGTAAAATAAACCAAACCCATAAAATATGTTTTCATATTTTTTTATAAAACATAATTGTAAATTTGTGATAATCTAGCAAAAAATTAAATAATATTTTAATCTAAATCAACGAAGGAATCTACAAAAAATAAAAAACAATTGTTAAGAAATAACAATTATTTACTTTAATAACTAACAATTATGATTGTTAAAATGGATCCCGATGAATTGATTACTTTTCGGGTGCAGTATCTTGTTGATACTGATCCACTCGATTGTACATCAATGTATCCCATACCAACAAGAGCACCAACATATGCCTTTGCCACAACTCTGCCGTTGGCAACACAATTGGGTACAATATTGCGTTTATTAGGCGCACCACAAAGGGTAAGATTTAAAATTTTTAAATTTTATTTATTTTTTTTAGTAGAATTTTATGCATATTTTAAGTACAATTGGTGATGGTAAAATATTTTTAATGCATTTTTTTATTAAATTTTCAATAACAATTTGCAGACAGATAAGGATTCGTAGATTCTATGAGGAAAATCAAATAAATCAGTTTCTTGAATCAACTTTTTAGATTATGGCAGAGATTCGCTGAACGAATGCAAAAAATTTGGTACTACTTTTTCTAAAAAAGTTCTAATTTTTTAGAAAAAATAGTACTTTTTAGAAAAATCGGTACTTTTTTAAAAAAATAGTACTTTCTTAGAAAAATAGTACTTTTTTTTAGAAAAAATAGTGTTTTTTAGTAAAAATATAAAAAATTACTTTTTTAGAAAGATAGGTTTTTTTAGAAAAAACACTTTTTTGGTAAAATAGTACTATTTTAGAAAAGTACTATATCACCTTTAAGACAAAAACGTACCTTTTCAGGAATAAAATATTTATTTAGCAAGAAATGTTTTTTTTTCTAAAAATTATTATAGTACTATTTGGAAAAAAAAACATTTTTTGAAAAACGTGTACTTTTTAGACAAAAAAAGTACTTATTTAAAAAAGAAAATTTTTATAGCAAAAAAGTATGTTGCTCTAAAAAAAAGTACTTTTTTCTCAAACAAGGTACTTTTTCTAAAAAAAAAAGATTTTTTTCTAAGAAAAGATACCAATTTGATTTCCATCTGAAAGTCAGTCATTTGAGGCAACCAAAAAATTTGGTACTACTTTTTCTGAAAAAGTTCTACTTTTTTAGAAAAAATAGTACTTTTTTAGAAAAAAACAGTACTTATATTTTGAGGATGTTTATTCTGGCTCGAGGTCATTATTTTCTTTACTAATTAAAACCATGATATTCTCATAGCATAATTTTCAAGAAAATTATTTATTATATTTCCTCAAAATATAATATTTTAAAGGTCGAATAAAATAATTTTTATTTTTTAATAAAAATTAATCAGAATTTGAACATAATGGTTGGCACGCCATGTGATGAATAACCCTAATATGGAGTTTTTTCTCACAACAACAACACAAAAAACATATTGTTGTAGTCCAATGGACTATCGTATGTAAAATTGTTTTAAATATTTTTGTTGGTTATTGACAATCGTTGCCTTATTAGTATGGTACAATTTCTTCGTCTTTCTAATTCTCATTTTGAATAGAGGCGAATATGTATTAATATTCTAGTTTGTGCACAAACGATTTGTCATTAGACTCGTTTGCTACTTTGTAGTAAATCGTTTCTATTTTTGCTAAATAATCTTGACAATGGAATCTTGACAAATTCCGAAACACGTGTCGATTAAGTCTTGGAAAAATGACCAACATAAATAAATTTAAAACAAAAAAATAATTTTCTTGAAAATTATGCTATGAGAATATCATGGTTTTAATTAGTAAAGAAAATAATGACCTCGAGCCAGAATAAACATCCTCAAAATATAATATTTTAAAGGTCGAATAAAATAATTTTTATTTTTTAATAAAAATTAATCAGAATTTAAAACAGTACTTTTTTAGAAAAAATAGTACTTTCTTAGAAAAAATAGTACTTTTTTTTTTAGAAAAAATTGTGTTTTTTTAAGAAAAATAATACTTTTTTTTAGAAACATAGGTTTTTTTAAAAAAAGCACTTTTTTGGTAAAATAGTACTATTTTAGAAAAGTACTATATCACCTTTAAGACAAAAAAGTACCTTTTCAAGAAAAAACTACTTATTTAGAAAAAAATGGTATTTTTTTCCTAAAAAGTACTATTTAAGAAAATATGGTACTATTTAGAAAAAAAGTAATTTTTTGAAAAACATGTACTTTTTAGACAAAAAAGTCTTTTTTAAAAAAGTAAATTTTTAGAGCAAAAAAGTATGTTGCTCTAAAAAAAGTACTTTTTCTAAAACAAGGTACTTTTTCTAAAAAAAATATACTTTTTATAAGAAAAGATACTTTTTTTTCGATAAAAAGGTACTTTTCCTAAAAAAATTACTTTTTCTAAAAAAGTACTTTTTCTTAAAAAAAAGTACTTTAATACTACTTTTTAAGAAAAAAAGTACTTTTTTAAGAAAAAAGTACTTCTTTTAGAAAAAAGTACTTTTTTTTAAAGTACTTTTTTTTTTTTTAAAGTAGTAAAAAAGTACTTTTTTTTAGAAAATGTGATTTATTAGAAAAAATTACTTGTTTTACGAAAAAAGTACTTTTCCCCTTTTTCTGTAGAAAGTAAAATTTACCACGAAGGAGTTTTCGAAGGGTACTAAAAACTGTAAAATTTTTTCGAATAAATTTTAAATGGCGAAATCTCGTAAACCGCTCTACAGATTTTAGAATTTTTGTTAATATTCGTATTCAGCATGCCAAAATGAATGAAAATAAATTGTTTTTGGGAAAAAACTACTTATTTATAAAAAAATGGTACTACTATTTTTTTCCTAAAAAGTAATTTTTAAGAAAATATAGTACTTTTTAGAAAAAAAAGTAATTTTTTTGAAAAACATGTACTTTTTATACAAAAAAGTACTTATTTAAAAAAGTAAATTTTTAGAGCAAAAAAGTACTTTGCTCTAAAAAAAAGTACTTTTTTCTAAAACAAGGTACTTTTTCTAATAAAAAAGATACTTTTTCTAAGAAAATATACTTTTTTTTCGAAAAAAATGTACTTTTCCTAAAAAAAAGTACTTTTTTCCATAAAAGTACTTTTTCAAAAAAAAAGTACTTTAATACTACTTTTTAAGAAAAAAAGTACTTTTTTTTAGGAAAAAGTACTTTTTTAAGAAAAATCACTTCTTTTAGGAAAAGTACTTTTTTCTAAAAAAGTAGTAAAAAAGTACTTTTATTTTAGAAAATGTGATTTATTAGAAAAAATTACTTGTTTTACGAAAAAAAGTACTTTTTTCCCTTTTTGTCTAAAAAGTAAAATTTACCACGTAGGAGTTTTCGAAGGGTACTAAAAACTGTAAAATTTTTTCGAATAAATTTTAAATGGCGATATCTCGTAAACCGCTCTACCGAGCGGAAAAAACTACTTATTTAGAAAAAAAAAAATATTTTTTTCCTAAAAAGTATTATTTAAGAAAATATAGTACTTTTAGAAAAAAAGTAATTTTTTGAAAAACATGTACTTTTTAGACAAAAATTTCCTTTTTTCAAAAAGTAAATTTTTTAATACTTTTTTAGCAAAAAAGTACTTTTTTCAAAAACAAGGTACTACTACTTTTTCTTAAAAAAGTACTTTTTTTCTAAAAAAAAGATACTTTTTCTAAGAAAAGATACTTTTTTTCGAAAAAAGGTACTTTTCCTAAAAAAAAGTACTTTTCTCCAAAAAAAAACGCTTTTTTCTAAAAAAGTACTTTTTCTAAAAAAGTACTTTAAGACTACTTTTATTTTAAGAGTACTTTTTTAGAAAAAAGTACTTTTTTAAGAAAAAAGTACTTTTAAAAAAAATACTTTTTTCAAAAAAAGTAGAAAAAAGTACTTTTTTTTAGAAAATGTGCTTTTTTTATATCGAAGGGTACTAAAAACTGTAAAAAAAAAATTTGGAAAATCTAAAAAAAAAAATTCAAAGTGTCCGATTTGACATACCCCATATACATATTTGTTTTTAAAAAATTATTCATTTCAAATCACGATTCAGCTTATTGACAACCAGAGCGTTCCATATGTTTAATTTCAAAGCACAAAATTTTCGAGATATTGCCATAAAAATTGCGGGTTTTTCCTACGTTCAAGAAATGGTTTAAAAGAAGTCTCAAAAATCCTTTGCCTTGACCCTTTCAGAGAGCTTTAGGCAATCTTTCATTTAAACGTACTTTGAGCCTAATCCGATCATTCTAGGTTTTTTTTTTAGAAAAAGCACTTTTTTGGTAAAATATACTATTTTAGAAAAGTACTATATCACCTTTAAGACAAAAACGTACTTTTCCAGGAAAAACCCTTTCAGAGAGCTTTAGGCAATCTTTCATTTAAACGTACTTTGAGCCTAATCAGATCATTCTAACCCGTGGCGCCCTTCGATCAAAGCTTTGGCTTTATAAAAACTTTTCACCAAAAGCTCTAAACTTTGATAGAAGGGCGCCACGGGTTAAAATTACCGGATTTGGCTCAAATCAGACTTAAATGAAAGATTGTCTCAAGCTCTATGAAGGGGTCATGGGAAGAAAATTTTGAGATTTTTTTAAAAAATTTCTTGAATGTAGGTAAAAACCGCCATTTTTGCAATTTTTTCGAAAAAAATTTTAAGTGGCGATATCTCGAAAACCGCTCTACCGAATTTATAATTTTTTTAATATTCGTATTCCGCATGCCAAAATTAGTGGAAATAAATAATTTTTGGTCATAGTTCACACCACCGTTATTGGGATTATGACCGAATTCATTACGGACTTATTTCCTATAGCGGAAATTGGGATAATGACCGTGTGGGGTATGTCACGGCACCTATGTAGAGCTAGGCTAGGCTTTTCCATATTTGCAGTAATTTCTTTTAAAAATTTCATCCATTTCACTTCCCCAATTCTAAGAAATTTGAACTAAATTTTTGTAAACATATTTTTAAGAAAACTATAGTTGTTTTTTATTCGACCTTTTCAATTTAATTATGAAAATAAAATAATTGAGCTCGAGGCCTGGATTTTTAAATTAAAATTCTTCTTTATTTATTTCCTATATTTACATTTAATTTAAGATATTTCCTGAGGATGCCACTCGACGAGTGGCGAAATTTTGGAAATAAATAAAGAAAAATTTTAATTTAAAAATCCAGGCCACGAGATCAAATATTTTATTTGTATAATTTTTAACATATATGACTTAAAAACAAAAAAAATGTTTCTTAGATTTGTGAAAAACTTCTTTTACAGCAAGAGTTTCTTCCTTATTTTAAAGAACTTTATTTAAAGAAAACTATAAACTATTTTTAAGTATATGAACTCAAGTTTTTTACTCATAATAAATAAAATTTCTAATATTTAGTTAAATTTAACTAAATTTTAGAAAAATTCATGAATTATTTTTAAAGAAACTAATTCCTAAAATTTAGTAGTCTTTTTTTAGTGTAAAGTTTTTCTTTAGGTTTATTCTAGCTCGAGGTTATTATTTCCTGTACTAATTAAAACCATGATGTTCTCATGGAATATAATTTTCAAGAAATTTATTTTTCTGTTTTAAATTTATTTATGGTGGTCATTTTTGCAAGACTTAATCGAACCGTGTTTCGGAATTTGTCAGATTCTATTGTCAATACTATTTACCAAATATAAAAACCTTATACTACAAGTAGCAAAGGGAATTAAAATGAGAAACCGCTAATGTTCAAACTAAAAGAATAATATATATTGGACTCTACTCTCATTGAGAGTTAGATGACAAAAATTGTACCATCGTAGTAACCCAGCAAAACTTTGGTAATGGGTAGTGATTATATAACACATTACCAGGTAATGTATATACCTTATTTGTAGCATTATTTTAGGATGTCTTAACAAACATTTGTTCCAAAACGTATTATTTTAAAGTGAAAAATAATGCATTACCAATAATTTGCTACGTAATGCATGATTATTGGAAAAAATGTATTTCATATTTATTATTTCTAAACATTAAATCATGGATGACTTATATTTGGTTACATTATGTATTATTTGAAAGTTTGAAATAATGCATTATTTATAATTGGATGCATAATGCATTACAATAACATCAAAAATAATTATTTTATAAAAAATGCATAAGTTTAAACTAGAGATGGGCTTACTACAGGAAATTTCTAACGACACACACTCACGAACACATTTTATCTACTTACACTCACTTACAATCACGTGAGTAAATTAAATACAAAATTACTTTTTCACTACTCGTAACACCTTATATATTATCTTCTGGTATGCTATATTATTTCATTTCTCGTAACCTATAAAATATCATATATTTTACACCTTACTCGTATTCTTCGTTATAAATTTATGACTTATTTTATACCTTACTGGTATTCTTTGTGATAATGTGGATGCATTACTTTGAGTCTGTTAAAATCATCAATGCTGCAATGTATAAAATAAGAGATCCGATACCTTATTTTATACCTTATTTGGCAATCTAAGTTTTGCTGGGAAGATCACGATCGTCAAATAACCAACAAAAAATATGTTTTTCTTCAAAGTTAGGAAACATTTTCTATTGTTTAGGTAATTTAACTAAAATTTTTCTAAATTTAAGTTAAGTCTTTTTTATGCTTAAATTTGCGTGGGATCAAAATTGAACCTTTTCACTGTATGGGAACATTTTTTATGGTCTCTTAAATATTTTTGCATACTTCAATTGCAAAAAATTTTGATTCATATAAGTATTTATAAATTTTAATATTTATAATAACTACAAAAAAAATCATAAACTCGCACATGTCTGATGACGATGACAAAATGTATGTCAATTGCCTATAGAGGTTTTATGCGTGCAACTCTAAAGTCACGCTTAAACAAAAAAATAAAAATTAATCATAAACCCGTCTAGAAAAAAAAAAATTCTCATGATTTTGAAAATTAGTTAAAATTTGTCAAATGTCTTGTGGTTGATGGTTATTATGGTTTGATTGTCGGCATCATGATTATTGTCATTATACCGGCATTAATAACAAAATCTGTTTTGTTTTATGAATATAATTTAGACAAAACAAAAAAAAAATATAATAAAAATTAACATATGAAAAGAAGATTTTGCATTTGAAAAGATTGAAAGCGAAAAATTAAAGCAAAACTAAAACTTCCGTATCAACAAAAAAACTAGTTTTAAACATACAATAACGGACAAAAGTGTTAACACTGTTTTCCAAACTTTTTTCTGCAAAAGTGTAATATTTTGGACAGTGTTTTGTAGGTAATTTATTAAGCTTTAATTTAAGCTTTAAAGCGTACAGATTGAGTTAATAATAAATGTGCTATGAGGGTCGAACTGAAAAATTACATTTTTTTACAGATATTTTTTAGAAATTTTTTTTAAAGACTCAAACAAAAATGAATTTTTTTAAATACGGTAGAAGAAATCCGATTTCATTGTTATTAATTTAAGTACACCTAAGTGTAGAGCAATGAGATATGAAAATTATTTAACCATTTCTTTGTTTAAAAAAAATTGGTGGTCGAAAACTGCGCATTTATTCTACTGTATTTTTAAAATTTTTAATTGGGTCGTTAAAAAACTAGTTAGTAGCTGCTAATATATATTTGGACTATTTTTTAAATTCGAATTTAAATTTTTAAATTTTTTATGTTCGAATTTGTAAAAAATCGACTTTAAAATATTTTTAAAAAATTTTATAAAAAATGTCTTTAAAATATTTAATCTTCTAGTTCCACACAGAAAAAAATATGGGGAAAAACAATTTGAGTAATCACTTGTTTAAATTTAAAAAAAGTTTTGAGTAATTTTTTAATTGACGCAATTAAAAATTTACTCAAAAATTTAAAAACAAATTGAGTAAATAATTTAATAAGAATTTAAAAGCTTTTTTAATTTTTTTTTGGAATTTTCTTAGTTTTTTTAATTCTCGTTTAGTTTATAGTTTTTTGTATATATACATGAAAGTTTGTAATCATATTTATAAAATTTTTTTATGTCTTTAAGACAAAAATATATTTGGTAAAGTTTGAAAAAACATGTTTTTTTTTCTTTGTAAAAAAATATGAAATTTTTTTAAACTTTGTTTTTTTTAGAGTAGAAACAGAATAAGCCCGGCACGACTTTTTCCATACGGTTTGGCAGATTAAACCGGTGGCCGGCGCCGATGTGAAATAAAACTTGTTATGTTTTTAAAAGGTGGTTCTTCTTTTTCTGTTCCTGCACTTAATAGTGTCAATTAAAAATTTACTCCAATTTTTTTGGCAAACATTTAATAAATTTTTATTAAAAATTTACTCAATACTATTAAATCGTTTACTGGTGGAAAATTGAGTAATTTTTTACTCAATAGTATTAAAAATTTACTCAATTTTTTTTTTTATTTCTTTCTGTGCACCGTCGCACATTGGGTTGAATGAGAGGCAAAGTGGCGCTTTATTCAGGGAAGCAGTAATTTTAACATATAATATTTTTTGATTGATGAATGATAAATAATATATTAGAAAGCACCCTTTTAAAGAGAAAACATGTGTTTCTTATTTATTTTTAACCTGTCAGAATTTTTTTAGTGTTTCTTGAAAATTAAACTTCATTCACAATTTAAGCTGTAACTTTTAAACCAAAAGCGATAATTTAATGAATACAGTTGCAAATTAAAGTATTTTTAATGCGATAATAAAAATTTAAAACAATAAAAAATAAACATGTGTTAATACTTGCATAAAATTTGTTTAAATTCGGATTTTTGTGTTACACCAAATTTTAAATTTTTTTAAATTTTCCATAAAAAAAGTCAGGAAAGCTGTAATTTTGAACTATTATTATTATATTTGTCAGATATTATATTACACCACCCAGAGACATCTGCTTACCCCGCCCCCTCCTTCCCACTTCCCAAAAAATTGTCCCTGTCATTTTTATTTTTTTGCTTGTTGGAGGGTATCAAAGATTTGGCACAGCTGAATTTTAAACTCTTACTTGTTTATATATAGATTACAAAGACCCACAAAAAAAAGGTCTAGACCGACTAATACTTATGTATTTTTACCTTATAAATTCAATTCCGCCATCAGAATTAAATTCTATCGTTGAATTTTTCTCTAATTTACAAGGAAAGTCCCCAAAAGTGAACTGACCTGATTTCCTTGTAAATTTGACTAACAATAATTTAACATTTTTTAAAATTTTATTTCAGTAAGTAATGTTCAAGTTTGATTTATTACGAATAAAATAAGAGGTTTTTTCATAAAATCCATCAAAAATTGCAGAAGTTACTTGCATTTGAACAAAAACGCATTAATTCACAACATAAATACAACTGTTTTTGTATAAAACTGAAATAACGCGTTTTTCTTCAAATGCATGTAACTTCTGCAATTTTTTACGGATTTTATTTAAAATACTCTTATTTTCTACGTAATAAATCAGACTTGAAACTTAAATACAGAAATAAGATTAAAAAATATTGTAACTTTGTCAAATTCACAAGGAAATTAGGTGGGTTCACTTTGCGGACTTTCCTTGTAAATCACAGGAAACCCCAACTATAGAATTCCATTCTGATGACAGAATCGATTTCAGAAGGTCAAAATACATAGGGATAAGTGGGTCTAGTTTTTGGGTCAGAAACTTTTTTGTTTTTTTGTGATGAAGTGTTATTGAAGCCACCATATTTTTTATATAAAATCTTAAATAAAAAAATAACGGCATTAAACGCGGACGTTTTTTTTTCTTTTAAATTAAAGCTTATACTATAAGCTTCCCAGCAAAACTTAGATTACCAAATAAGGTATAAAATAAGGTATAGGATCTCTTATTTTATACATTGCAGCATTGATGATTTTAACAGGCGATGAGACTCAAAGTAATGCATCCACATTATCACAAAGAATACCAGTAAGGTATAAAATAAGTCATAAATTTATAACGAAGAATACGAGTAATGTGTAAAATATATGATATTTTATAGGTTACGAGAAATGAAATAATATACCATACCAGAAGATAATATATAAGGTGGTACGAGTAGTGAAAAAGTAATTTTGTATTAAATTTATTCACGTGATTGTAAGTAAGTGTAAGTAGATAAAATATGCTCGTGAGTGTGTGTCGTTAGAAATTTCCTGTCGTGAGCCCATCTCTAGTTTAAACTTATGCATATTTTTATAAAATAATTATTTTTTATGTTATTGTAATGCATTATGCATCCAATTATAATAATGCATTATTTCAAACTTTCAAATAATACATAATGTAACCAAATATAAGTCATCCATGATTTAATGTTTAGAAATAATAAATATGAAATACATTTTTTCCAATAATCATGCATTACGTAGCAAATTATTAGTAATGCATTATTTTTCACTTGAAAACAATACGTTGTGGAACAAATGTTTGGTAAGACATCCTAAAATAATGCTACAAATAAGGTATATACATTACCTGGTAATGTGTTATATAATCACTACCCATTACCAAAGTTTTGCTGGGTTTATTATCACAATGTATAAGCAATAACAACCTCTTACATTTTTTTTATATTCCGTCAAGTATTAAAAATACTCCAATTTTGGAACATTTTACAAAAAAATTCCAAAAATATTTTTACAACAATTTTCAAAAAACCAAAAACAGAAATGTATTTGAAAATGCCTGAACTTGATGGTCCCATAATAAAAAAATTACCTTTGAATGAATAAATACCAAAAAAAAATTCTAGAAATAAGTTGATTTTCAATTTTTAGCACTATATTCAAAAACACAAAAATTTATTTGATTTTGACGGCGGATTGCAAGAAAAGTAAACAACTCAGGATAATAGTTGTGACAGATTTTTTAGTGTAATTTAATATACATTAACCCTGAATTAATAATTTTTGTAAAAAAAAAATTTTGAATAAAGCGCCACTTTTGATCCATTTCAACCCAATGTGCGTCGTAGCACATTTGTTATTAACTCAATCTGGACGCTTGAAAACTTAAATTAAAGCTAAATCTATTGCCTCTAAAACACTGTTTAAAAAAATACTTGTTTAATAAAAGATGTCTGCTTTTTAAAATGTATCTTTAACAAATTACTTCCACTCTGTGTGAATACTTTTGTGTGACACTGTATATATATTTTTTTAAGATTTTATAATAAAAAAAAACCTTTAGGCTGTTAACTTAAAGTAAGAAATTTTGTTTATTTTGGTTAAATAAATACTTTTTTTTTATTTCTAATTTTGTTTATTTAAATTTTATTTCTGATTTCGCCAAATAACTATAATTTTGTAAAACGAAAATATTTCATAACTTTTTTTTGTGCGAAAAATAAATTTGCTTAAAGCTTTTATTATATCTGCTGACGTGTTCACTGACTTTTTTGACAGAAAAAGTGTTTATAAATAAATGGTTTAATGATTTTAAATTTTATTTTTCTGTAAATTGTGTTGTTTTTATTACATTTTATATTAATTTTTTTGCATCAACTCAAAAAAAAAACTAGATTTTCAACTTGTAAACAAAAAAATAAAAAATTTAAATTTGACTTTACTGACAAAACCACAAATTATACAGATTTGTATACATATTTAAAAGTATTTGTTTATAAATTGCACTCTACTCTGAGTTTTGGGGTATTAACATTTTGAATCATTTTAAGTAACAGGTAACATGATTTTTCTATACGAAAAATATTTCAGAATCTGAGTCTTTTTACTTCTATAGGAAAAATGTCTAAGAATCTATAGGAAAAATGCCTAAGAATCTGAGACTGTTTCTATAAAAAAATTTTCTCAGAATCTTAGACTTTTTTAAACGAAAAATTTCTTAAAATCTGAAATTTTTTATAGAAAAAGTTTCAGATTCTGAGACATTTTTTCTATAGAAAAAGTGTCTCAGAATCTGAGACTTTTTCTATAAGAAAAATGTCTCAGAATCTGAGACTTTTTCTATAAGAAAAATGTCTCAGAATCTGAGACTTTTTCTATAAGAAAAATGTCTCAGAATCTGAGACTTTTTCTATAAGAAAAATGTCTCAGAATCTGAGACTTTTTCTATAAGAAAAATGTCTCAGAATCTGAGACTTTTTCTATAAGAAAAATGTCTCAGAATCTGAGACTTTTTCTATAAGAAAAATGTCTCAGAATCTGAGACTTTTTCTATAAGAAAAATGTCTCAGAATCTGAGACTTTTTCTATAAGAAAAATGTCTCAGAATCTGAGACTTTTTCTATAAGAAAAATGTCTCAGAATCTGAGACTTTTTCTATAAGAAAAATGTCTCAGAATCTGAGACTTTTTCTATAAGAAAAATGTCTCAGAATCTGAGACTTTTTCTATAAGAAAAATGTCTCAGAATCTGAGACTTTTTCTATAAGAAAAATGTCTCAGAATCTGAGACTTTTTCTATAAGAAAAGTGTCTCAGAATCTGAGACTTTTTCTATAAGAAAAATGTCTCAGAATCTGAGACTTTTTCTATAAGAAAAATGTCTCAGAATCTGAGACTTTTTCTATAAGAAAAATGTCTCAGAATCTGAGACATTTTCTATAAGAAAAATGTCTCAGAATCTGAGACGTTTTCTATAAGAAAAATGTCTCAGAATCTGAGACTTTTTCTATAAGAAAAATGTCTCAGAATCTGAGACTTTTTCTATAAGAAAAATATCTCAGAATCTGAGACTTTTTCTATAAGAAAAATGTCTCAGAATCTGAGACTTTTTCTATAAGAAAAATGTCTCAGAATCTGAGACTTTTTCTATAAGAAAAATGTCTCAGAATCTGAGACTTTTTCTATAAGAAAAATGTCTCAGAATCTGAGACTTTTTCTATAAGAAAAATGTCTCAGAATCTGAGACTTTTTCTATAAGAAAAATGTCTCAGAATCTGAGACTTTTTCTATAAGAAAAATGTCTCAGAATCTGAGACTTTTTCTATAAGAAAAATGTCTCAGAATCTGAGACTTTTTCTATAAGAAAAATGTCTCAGAATCTGAGACTTTTTCTATAAGAAAAATGTCTCAGAATCTGAGACTTTTTCTATAAGAAAAATGTCTCAGAATCTGAGACTTTTTCTATAAGAAAAATGTCTCAGAATCTGAGACTTTTTCTATAAGAAAAATGTCTCAGAATCTGAGACTTTTTCTATAAGAAAAATGTCTCAGAATCTGAGACTTTTTCTATAAGAAAAATGTCTCAGAATCTGAGACTTTTTCTATAAGAAAAATGTCTCAGAATCTGAGACTTTTTCTATAAGAAAAATGTCTCAGAATCTGAGACTTTTTCTATAAGAAAAATGTCTCAGAATCTGAGACTTTTTCTATAAGAAAAATGTCTCAGAATCTGAGACTTTTTCTATAAGAAAAATGTCTCAGAATCTGAGACTTTTTCTATAAGAAAAATGTCTCAGAATCTGAGACTTTTTCTATAAGAAAAATTTCTCAGAATCTCAAACTTTTTCTATAAGAAAAATGTCTCAGAATCTGAGACTTTTTCTATACGAAAAATATTTAGAATCTGAGACTTTTTCTATAAGAAAAATGTCTCAGAATCTGAGACTTTTTCTATAGGAATAAAGTCTTGGAATCTGAGACTTTTACTAGAGGAAAAATATTTCAGAATCTGAGACTTCCTTTATAGGAAAAATATCTCAGAATCTGAGATTTTTCCATAAGAAAAATTTCTCAGAATCTAAGAATTTTTCTGTCAGAAAAATGTCTAAGATTCTGAGACTTTTTCTATTTGAAAAATGTCTAAGACTTTTTCTATTAGAAAAATGTCTCAGAATCTTTGACTTTTTCTATAGGAAAAATGTCTCAGGATCTGAGTCGTTTTTTCTTTTAGAAAAAAATTTCTCAGCATCTGAAACTTTTTTCTTTTAGAAAAACTTTTCAGAATTTAAGACCTTGTAAATCAATAATAAAATTTTAATGACTGTAGGGTATTAACTGATTTTTTTGGATAATTATTTTTAATATTATTATTATTTTATATCTAATCTGGTTTTATTATGCATATATTTTTAAATACAAAAAAATATGCATAATCAAAATGCGGTTAACAATAACATTAGTTTTTTTTTTTGTTTATTTTTATTTTTGAGGTTATTAAAAAATCATTCATGCAAATTTAAACCGTCTAGATTTTTATGTGTTTTATTTGTCAGAACACAATGTTTTGTGTTTGTTATTTAAGTTTTTAATTTCATGAAAATTGATACAATTTTTAATGTTCAATTTAACGGTTAACAGTTATAATTTTAAATTTTATTACAGTTTTACTTAAAAAATCGATATTTAAATAAAAAATATATTAAACTTGGAAATTTTTTTAAAACCTTTTTTTACTCTTTTTAAATTCCTTGTATAAAAATTCATTGAATTATGTAGTTTCAATGAAAATCGTATTTAAAATATGCACCTGTCCAAAGTTCTCCGAATCTTTCAAACCTTTTGACAGCAAACATTTCATAGATGTTAAGGCGCTAAAGTTTATTTATTAAGTTAATTAGAAAAATGTCTCACTTAACTACACAAATAATGGCCATTATAACAATTTATTTAATTTCAAATGATAACCCAGCAAAAAAAACGTGATTTGAAATAGTGCTTCAGAGTCAACAAAAGCTAAAAAAAACGTTCTCGTTTTCTTCAAAAGTTGATTTTCAGTTTTCATGTGTTGTATTGCGCAAAAAAGAATCTCCTATACTTTAAAAATTAATCGAATTAAACCAAATCTGGTCTCATTAGAGGCGCAGTTATGTTAAACCCATCTTAGACGCTGATTTAATTTTTTTTGCTGGGCAGTTTTCCATAGAAAACACTTTAGAAATGCGCTAGGCATTTTGTATAACGTATGGAATATATGATTTATTTAAGTTTAATTAAGATCAGTGTTACCAGAGAATTTAAAAACTTAGATTCTTTTATTCTAAAATATTGAATAAATATTTTATTTAATAAATAAATTCGACTTGGCCAAATCCAAAATACCTAAAACACTTTGAATGCAAATTCATTTGATGATATAAATTAAAAGTGCAATTTTTGGCAACAAAAACATTGCAATTGTAAAATGTGAATTTGCGGTTTTCCCGAGCAATATTTTTTGTCTTTAGTAATTTTTTATAGCCTCCACTAGTGATATAAAAGTTTTTCATTCCGTTTGTAACTTATCGCAATATCGGTCTGGGTTCCCATGAAGCATATATATAATTGATCAGTGGTCGATTTTAAGACATTCTAGCAATGTCCGTCTGCCTGTCTGTGGAAATAGCGATCATGGCCAAAATATTACACGTGGATAACTCAAGCGTAACAAGTTTATTGGAAGTTCTCCCAAACAGTTTAGTATTGCATTTGAGCAATATTGGTTCAGCGGTTTAAAAGTTATGAACGAAAATGTAAGGACACCTCAAAAATGTTGGTACATTCAACATAACCTAAAAATACAAAATGCGTTAATTTGTCTGCTGGTTGACGTATGTGAACATAATTGAACACCAAGTGGTATTTAAACAAGTCCAAACATATTTTTTTGACAAAAAAAGAAATAATCGCGGATTATTTTTTTCGGAAGATTTTTTGATTTTTTTTTTTTAAAGTAATTTCCTTTTAAAAATTTTTTTTTTGGAATAATCTTTTTAAAATTGTGGAGGGTATCAATACATTCGGCAAGGCCGAATTTAACTTTTTTACTTGTTTTATATCTCTTATCGTTTTAGAGATAAGCTTAAAATTTCAATTATTTGACATTTGACCTCGATTTTTTCAAAAACGGCTCTGGCGAAGATTTTGATTTTTAACGAAATATAATAGTGGGGCACCCCAGATTCATAACACCGTCCAACAGCCAATATTAAACATGAACAGTATGATATACGTCTGAGAGTAGATACCAAATGGAGTAAAACTGCATTTACAGTTTTTTATTTCGTGATCCTGTTAATATCTAAGCTTAATGCCTTTGGTGTCGGTAATGACTTCTCTCGATTTATTTCGAGTTTTCTTAGGAACCGATCTATACGTGTTGTTATAGATGGTTTCTCATCGGATGAGTTTCAGCTTCAATCAGGGGCACCGCAAGGTTCTGTTCTTTCTCCTACCCTTTTTCTTATTTTTCTTAACGACCTCCTAAGTCAAACTTCAAATCCTATCTACTCTTTTGCAGATGACAGCAACATTTGTCATTCATTTTCCTTCGATCGTAGGCCAAGCCTTGTTCAGGTTGAGGAAAAAAGGCGGATTATGAATGACACACTTAATCAGGATCTGTCGACAATCTCTGAGTGGGGTCTTGCGAATAGGGTCAAGTTTAATGCACGCAAGACCCAATGTTGTATGTTGACCCACAGAAATGTGGAATCACCAGCGTCATCTGTACAAATGGGTGGTATAGGTATCGAGGAATCGGACACTCTTGATGTTCTGGGCATGAAAATTCAGTGTGATGTCCGTTGGAATAAACACGTTTTTCAAGTGTCGAAAGAAGCATTCAAGTGTCTCGGTTTTTTAAACCGGGGTAAGATGTACTTCACCTCATCCGATCTCCTAACTATTTATACCACCTACATCCGACCGAAGATGGAATACAACTCCCATATATGGGCAGGGGCTTCAAAGTCTATTTTGGAGCTTTTGGACCGTGTGCAAAGGAGGGCGTTGATGCTTATCAATGACAATAGGGTATCCAACTCTATTGACTCACTGGAGCATCGTCGGAATGTGGGTTGTGTGACTCTGTTCTATCGATATTATCATGGAAAGTGTTCCGCTGAGATAAGTGAACTTATCCCTAGAGCCCGAGTTTTTGTTCGCAGCACTCGGTCGTCTAGTAGATCACATCCATTTGTTGTCGATTGTCCAGTTGATCGCACATCGCATTACAGAGAAGGTTCGTTTATCAGTCGTACTAGCCGTATGTGGAATAATCTCCCAGCGGAGGTCTTCCCAGCTTCTTTCAATGTAGATAAATTCAAGTCAAATATCCACAAACACTACTCCCTCTTTCCTCCTCCTCACAACCTATTTTCCTGATATCAACACAATGCACTGCATTAGTAGGGGCATCCCCTGAGTGTTGGTTCAACGTAAAAAAAAAAAAAAAAATGTCGGTTTATCTTGTTAATGAAAACTGTTTTTTATATATGTGAATATTTATAGTTTCTACAGAATAAATTTAGTTTTGGCTCAAACTACTCTAATAGCCGCATTTTAATAGGTATCTTTTCGAAATTTGGCAGGTAATCATATTTCATCCACACAAATCACCATTCCGAATTTTAAAGAATCGGACCAGGTCTTCTTGTAGCCCCCATACAAACCACCTTCCCGATTTTTACATAAATCTCTCAAATTTCATGAAAATAGAAATTATTTAATTAAAATTCTGTTTGTGTATGTTAAACGCGTACTTTAATAACCTTATCAAATCTGATTATCATCGAACCATTTTTGGACTTAGGTCCCATGTGAAAAATTTCGCCAGATATTCAGTTGAAGCGGTTTATTGTCAGCAAAAAAAGCCTATTCCACTCAAATTTGATTTGTGAGTGCTTTTTACAGTTATTAAAGATTTGACAAAATATAGATCTAATCAGTCCATGTTTGAACTTGGGCCCCATTTTCCGGGAAACTCTGGTGTAGGGTGTTATATGGTCGGTCGTGACCGACTATAATTTTCTTACTTGTTTTAACTTGAGATTAAAGTTGGTTTGGCCGATGCGTGTTTGTTTAGCTACATTCGATTTTACGAAATTTGTTTCTATTAAACCAATATTTTTTTACTAGAGAAAAAATAACGGACTTGTTAAAGTAATTTGTATATTGTTGACCTGTGATATTGTTTATGGTTGATTTTGAAAAGTATTCCAATTTTAAAAAAATCCGTTATTGTGGTTGATTTTGTTTGGCTAAAGGTCATGAATTTAGAAAAACTATTGTTAAATAAAAACGCTGTTTTGATTTTTTTAATTTGTAACTAATAAATTTAGTTTATTTTCCGATATTTCAATCAATCATTGTTGACCATCATCAGGGATTTAAATATAAAAAACATAAAAGTTATTTTCGGAGAGTTAGCTTTTTTGTCAGTTGACAAAAACTTTCACACCATATAAGAGCTTTTCAACTCACAGAAAAAAAAATTCTGTGTTTTTTTTTAAATCCCTGATGATGGTCAACGATGATTGGCCGAAATATTGGAAAATAAACTAAAATTATTACTTAGAAATTGAAAAATCAAAAAAGCGTTTTTATTTAACAATATTTTTTTTAAATTCATGACTTTTAGCCAAACAAAATCAACCACAAGAACTGATTTTTAACTCTTTTAATTATCTTGAACTTAAACTAATTAGTTTTCTTTCTCTTTTTTTCAGGTATGTACTTTATTTCTTAATAAATATTTTACTTAAAATTGGAAAAGTAAGTACGTATGGATACAACTTTCTATAAATTGTTTAAACCGTTTTTAAGTGTTATTAAAGTCAGGATCTGCATCAAAATTTAGGTATTGCGACACCATTAAGACATCGTCCTGACGGTATTTCATTCAGATAATTTACATAGCATATTAACTATAAAAATAAAAAATGCAGAAATATCCTTGTTTTTATTCTGATTATTTTTAGATTTAACCTCACAAATAGTCAAAAACTGAATTTTCAAACGTTTAAAACAAAAAAAAAACATTTCGTTAATGTAATAAATTTTTTGAAAAACTTACTCCGAATTTCTGTAACACGAATGTCATTCGTCTGCCATGAATTCGCATGCATTTTGTTTTTGTTCCAATAACAACGTCGCGGACGAATAACGTTCGTACTACCGAAACTAGGGGTTAAAAGTTTTACATCTGGCAACACCTTTTATGCTGTATTCACACCAGAATTGTTCACACTTTAAGGTGTGACTTTCAAATGTTTTAAGTAATAATACAGTTGAAATAAGCAACGTATTTGTGAAATATGCACAATCTTCATTAAATATGCTATAAATATAATTAATTATTTACTAAATTTACGGTGCGTGTTTGAAATAAGTTTAAATTAAATTATTCTTTTTAATTTTTTTAATTGTTTTTGTTTAAAACAATCTACCGTTAAATTAACACGCATTTTTTAAAAGTGTTTTTATTTTGTTTTTACAATTTAATTACCACAAAAATGATTTTGATAACAAAAACAACAATAAAAATAATAAAAAAGTAGAAAAATTCCAATGAATTTATTGGTATTAGTATAGAATTTCGATTACTACCCAGGCAGAAAAATACAAACGGGCCAATGTTGGAATGACATTTGCGAATCATATGCATTTTTAAGTTAAAGAAGTCATCTGAAATTGAAATGATAACAGTGGCCAACGATCGCTCGTCTTATGTTTTGACGTTGGGTAAAAATTGATTTTACAAATTTTCAACAGTGGAAACTAATTTAAAACCTTTACCAACCCCTAGTAAAATTTTATAAGAAAAATATTTGTGAATATGTTAACCATTTAAATGGACGTTTTATTAGACTTATGTTTTAGTTTTTAAAAAAGGACTAAAATTACCTATTAAAAAAAATTACTAAAATGACCCCTTAAAATGCCAGTTAGAGGGTTAATATGTTTTAAGAACCGCCATACAATTTCACTGAAAATATCAAACCATATTTTAAAGCTCATATGTGTTTTTATTGTAGTTTTTCTTGACGTTTTCCGAACGCCTTTGGTAAAAAATCAAAAACTTCATTGGGCCATAAAAAAGAAATCCAAACTGACCTTACAAAAGCTTTTGGCGATTTTGTCTATTTGATGGTCTACTTTCTTATGGCGTTGAAGCAATTGAGGCACAGTTTTCTTTTTCCTTATTTTTAGTTCTTTTTCCGTTCTACATTTTAAAGTGTTGTATTTTACTTAAGTTTGATATTGTGCCAATACATAATACTTGGTACCGTTGGAAATTTCTACCTAGGTATTATTTTTAATTACGTTAAAACAAATCCAAACAATTGACCACAAATTCAATTGTTATAAAGAAATTTAATACAATCATTAAGGGATTTGATTTTTATTTTATAAAAAAATATATATAACATGTGTAGAAAATACTAATTTACAGGTAAGATAACATATTTTGTAGCCCCTACATTGTTATGGGAAACAGTGTTATGGTATTATTAGTGAGTGATAGTGTTTGTATTTTATAGAGTGGTCTTCGATTTTCGATTTCGACAAATCTTCTAAGAACTATACGAATAAGTAAACTTTCATGAATATTAACATATTTTCATGAAAATGCATATTTTGATTTTAAATGCATATTTTTTATTAAAGAAATCGTAAATTCACAAAAGGGGGCAGGTCAAAAAATTTAACTTTTTAATCCCTGGGTCTAAGTGCAGGACTTTAAATTTCTTCCAACATTAAAATGCTTCATTTGATAAAAAACAAGTAAAAAAGTTAAATTCGACCTTGCCGAATGTAGTGATACCTTCCACAAATTCTAAAAGATAATTTCAAAAACTTTATTTAAAAGGAAACTACTTTTGAATAAAAAAAATTTTTTGAAAAAAAATTTCCACGAAAAAAAAAATTTTGTAAAAAAAAATCCGCTATATTTTTCTTTTTTTGTCCAAAAATATGTTTGTATTTGTTTAAGTACCACTTGATGTCCAATTTTGTTTACATAAGTCAACCAGCAGCCGAATTAATGCATTTTGTATTTTTAGGTTATGTTGAATGTACTAAAATTTTTGAGGTGTACTTACATTTTCGTTCATAACTTTTGAACCGCTGAAGCGATATCGCTCAAATGCAATACCAAACTTCTCGGGAGAACTTCCAATAAATATGTTAAGTTCCAAACATTTTAATGTTTTAGAGTAAAAATGTTGAAAATTCCCGAAAAGTCCCGGACACAAACATTTTTTTGATTTTTTTTTTTTGTTTTGGGATAGTTTATTGACGAACTGGTGTAATCTTATTTTGTAATACCCTGCAACACCTTCTAACTATAGTATGGGGTTATACTCACTTTGTTATTTAGTGTGTAACGCATCGTAATATCGGTCTAGGAACCCAAAAAGTATATATGTGGGGTTCCTCGTCAACCGGGTCACCAGTCTCTTTTTAAAATTGGTATGGGTTTAAAATTTTTTTAAAAAATTCGAAATTACTTAAAATAATAACTTTTCAATGCCGAGAGGCGGTTTTTGAATTTCAATATGGCGGATCCAATATGGCGCCCAATTTTTTAAAAATATTACAGATTCGTTTAAAACTCTTTATAAATATGTCGCTTAAAAATAATAGGCATTTGGACTTTCAAAATTCAAAATGGCGAATCCAACATGGCGAATTTTTTTTATAAATAACAGATTCACTTAAAACTCTTTGTTGGGTTGCTAAATTGGAATCTGCCATATGAAAATCTATACCTCAGATTCTTATTTAGCGACCCAAAGAATAGTCGCATAAAAAGTTTCAATCAAATCGGAAAATTTTTCAAAAACATTAAATCCGCCATTTTGAATTTTAAAATTCCAACTTCAGATTCTTCTTAAGCGACCATAAAGAGTTATAAGTGAATCCGTAATGCTTTTAAAAACTTGAGAGCCATATTGGATCCGCCATATTGAAATTCAAAAACCGCTACTCGGCATTAAAAGTAAATATTTTTATATAATTTCAATTTTTTTTTTAAAAAATGTTAAACCCATACTAATTTTGGAGAGAGCGGTGGCCTGGTTGACGAAGAACCCCTCCTATATTATTGATCAGTGTGATCGATTCTTAGCAATGTTGGCAATCGATACCTTTTCAATACCGTTATCCGTTTCAAAACCCTTTAAATTGAATACCGGTACCAATACCGAAACTCAGTTTTGGTATCGGATACCGGTATCCAAAACCCTTTTCCTTCGGTATCGGTACGTACCGGTAATGAAACGGTTTTTCTTAAAAATCATGTTTAAAAAAAAAAAAATTAATAGAAAGTTTGTAAATTTTTTGGTTTTTGTAAATGAAAAACGTACTCCAAATGCCTCACCGAAGTCTCATAAAAATCAAAAAAATCTTTTGGCACCCATATCGTGAATTAAATAAAAATTTCGAAAAAGCCATACTTCAACCGCGATGCGAGAGCAAAAGAAAATTATTGATTTTCACGAAATTTTTATGGATTCATTTTAACTCCCAATAGAAACTTTCTGGACCCATTTTGTATAGTTTTTTGGGGATTTTTATTTAATCCGTGATGTGGGTGTCCAAGAATTTTTTGGATATTTACAGGACTTCGGGGAAAGCATTTGGAATACTATCAGGAGGTTTTCCACCATAGTATAATTTTTTGAAGTGGCTTAACTCGTAGAAATCGTTCACAAAAGTCCCATAATTCGCGAAAAAAATTGTTTGCATTTTTTTTTTGAATGTGATCTTGTCTAGACAGGGAATACCTATTTTTCCAAACAGATAACACTTACAAAAAAACTTGGTTGCCTAGAAATAAGATGAAATATGTAATTTGTTGGGGTTCTTACTTTAACCGCAATGCGGGAGGGAAATATATTTTCTGGGGTCATTTTGATTTCCAATAGAAACTTATTGGACCCTTTTCAGCTCAAACAAAAAGAAAGGTAAAAATCTGTACGGCCTTATATTTATGTACTAAAGACATAGGAAAATGTCCAGCAAAAGCGGTCCAGTGCTTCAATAATTATGAGCAAAAGACTGAATTTCGGCAACGGTTTTTCGTGAATTTTCAAGATAAAAAACTCGCTAACTTTCGAAAAACAATCCTGAGGATGCTGGAGCTTGGCATATATAATTGCCGTTTTCCAGGCCTGGTTCGTATTGAATTTTAGCCAAATCGGTCCAGTGGTTCAAAAGTTATTAAGAAAACCGTGAATTTCTGATTGGTTTCACCTTAAATTCACTTGATGAAAAAACCGTTAAACCAGCTTTAAAAACATTGATGAGTCAGGAAAATATTTTACAAAGTATTCTTGTCACTCACAAAAATTTTTATAATAAAACAAAAAAAACTTAAACTCGAAAAAAAAATTTACACTCAAAAAAAAAATATGTTGTCAATTTTTTTTTCAAAAATGACTAAAAAAAGTTTATTACTCAAAATAAAATATTTCTAATCAAAATTGTTAATTTGATTCACGTTAGAAAATTAACTATCACTTTAGAAGGGCATTGTGGAGGGTATTGATGGATTCGTTTTAAGTCGAATTTAACTTTAATACTTGTTTTTAAAAATTTTTTTAAAGTTTTTATACGTTTTTTTATTTTTTTAGCATTTTTTCGATAATACCGGTACGCGCCGGTATTGACGTTTCGGTATCGGTAATACCGTAACCGATTCAACTCAAATATCGTAACCGATGCCGAAATAAATAAAAAAACGATACCAATACCGTTATCGATACCGTTGTTCGTTTCGATTGCCAACCTTGATTCTAAGACATTCTAGCGCTGTCCGTCCGTCTGTTCGTCCGTATTTCTATGGAAGACACGATACAGTCCAAAATAAAAGAGTTAGACTTCTGAAGTTTGGCACAAATTTATCTTATGGTCATAGCTTGGAGATTTGCAAAATCGGACCAGGGGGAAAAAAGTTCCTCCTTGAGAAACGTAACCAATCTCTAAAAAACCGCATTCTTTACAGGGTTTATTATACTTTTGTTAAGAAAATGGAACATTTTAATGTCGGAAGAAGTTCTTAGTCCTACACTTAAACCTCGCGGATAAGAAAATATTTTTTTTTTACTTGGCCCGTACCCTTTTGTGGGCGTGTTAAAATGTTAAAATTGTATTACTTAAGTGCAAAACGGATAATAAATTAATTTGTAAACATAAACCGCGATGGGATAAAGTCACCCCAATGACCCCTGCCGACCGCCTCCACAAAAAAAACGTCCCTGCAATTTTTTTTATAAGTTGGAGGGTATCAAACAATCGGCATAGCCGAATTTAAAACAGTGAATATCTCAGAAACGGTATGTGCTAAAAATATTTGGATGACAGATTTAGAATCAGAACAGAAAAATCTTTAAGAATCATTTGGACATTTTGGGAGGTTTTTGTTGTCAAACAGTGTAATTTTTTTAGCAATAATTTGAAAATAGGATTTTGTCACCATTTTTACAAAACCTATTATTGCTTGGAGACGGTTGTAACTGGGACAGTATTAGTTCGCTTCCATTTTTCTGCCTGTGTTATTGTTCGTGTTAATTTTCTATAACAATTGATGCAAAAGAATACAAAATAAATATTTTCAACAGATAACACTTGCATTTCCGCAACCTGCAGTATTACACAAAGGTTATGAAAATCCGACAAATCTTTAATTTTAATTATTTTTCAATCCCTTTCTTTTGCAAAAGAATTCTTGCAGATTTTTTCAGCTGCTTATATTTCCTGTCGTAGTTCTTTAAATATATAAAAAAAATAAAACTGCATGCATATCTAACTTTTTGTATCTCCTGTGTACGTACGTGTCTAATGCAAATAATCACGTTTCATTTAAAATTTATTGCAACTTTATAAAGATTTACGCATCCTTAAAGGCATACATTTGTCTTTCAAACAAACTTTAAATGGCATTTAACAAAACTTTGGCGATATATATTCAAACCAGGAAATAAAAAAAAAGGGTTTTTTCAAATCATCAATAGCTATTTTCTTTGAGTCGTTTTTTTTGTCCGTACTACCAGTGATGGCCAATATTATTTTAATCTCAAGATGTTTTGAGTGGAGACTTCAAAGATTCGTACTGACAAGGAAAGTACTCCAACAATTCTATGGTTGGGGTGTCTCTGCTTATCGGCCATATCGGGATTCAAAAAATGAGTCAAAAAATGGTGACACAATTTTTTTTAAATACTTCCCTTGTGGGTTGTTTCAAAAATCAGATGAAAACAATTTGGAGATAATGATTTCGAAATCCCGGAATACTTCCGATACAAAATTCTGTACCATTTGAATTTAAATTGACATTTTTAGTATTCAAAATATTAAATCTCTTGCATGTTAAAACATCTTAAGGTTGTCCTTCACTGACCCTCTTTTCTAAGCAGTGATAGATGTGTTTAACAGTTTTGCAAATTAGTCAACATTGCACAAATAGTTTAACCATCATCATTCTTTGTGCAAATTTGCAAACACACAACATTAAAAGTAATGAAAACAAGTAAAAAAAGTTAAATTTGGCCTTGTCGAATGTATTGATACCCTCCACAATGTCAAAAAGATTATTTACAAAAAAAAAAAAAAATTAAAAAAAAATTTTCGAAAAAAACTTTGCGAAAAAATAATTTTCTGTAAAAAATTAATTTGTACTAGTTCTAAAGGCATTCGGTATGCAATAGTATTCACATTTTCAACCATCTGCCGAATTAAAACCTTTTGTATTTTATGGTTATGTGGAATTTACGAAACTATTCGTTGAACCGATATCGCTCAAATGCAATACCAAACTGCTTAGGACAACTACAAGCAAATATGTTAAATTTCAGTCACATCTGTTGAATATTTTGGCCGTGATCGCCATTTCAACAGACAGACGGGTATCGCTAGAATGTTTTTAAATCAATCACTGATCAATAATTTATGAGGGTTTCTTCGTCAACTGGGCCAAACGAAATTACTTAAAAATATTCTCTCTGAATGCCGAGTGGCTGTTTTTGAGTTCCAATATGGCGCACAATTTTTTAAAAACATTACAGATTCGCTTAAAACTCTTTATACACGGTATTTTGTGGTCGCTTAAGAAGAATCTGAAGTTGAAATTTTAAAATTCAAAATGGCGATCAATATTTTTAAAAAATAAATAACTTTTTATACTACGAGTTTTTGGGTTCGCTAAATAAGAAACTGAAGTTAGATTTTCGAATGGCAGATTCCAATTTAGCAACCCAACAAACCTGTGCGTAAAGACTTAAGTGAATCTGTTATTTAAAAAAAAAATAATTTTTCACCATATTGAATTTTCAAAATCCCATTGCAGATTCTTCTTAAGCGACCCCAAGAACCCGTGTATGAAGAGTTTTAAGCGAATCTGTAATATTTTTAATTTTTAATATTTAATTTGGGCGCCATATTGGATCCGCCATATTGTAATTCAAAAACCGCCACTCGGCATTAAAAAGCAAATATCTTCAAGTAATATCTAAATTTTTAAAAAAAATTTTAAACTCATCCCAATTTTGGAGAGGGGGTGGCCCCAAAGAAACCCTGATATATACTTTATGGGGTCTCAGATCGATATTTTGATGAGTTACAAATGGAATGACAAACTTATATATACATTCTATCACTAACTAGATGGTATAAAAATCAACTTTTGCCTAACAAAACAAAAATATGTATGCATATGAGGCATTCCACAACAAATGTCCAGCGAATAAATAACACATGTACCGTAAACTTCTGAATAGGTTGTATTGATAGCCCTATATGGAACGTAGAAAATTGCGTTTTTTGTTTTTTAATTTTTCAAAAACTGGGCTTAGGAGGCGTGGTCAAATATTGGAAAAATGGTAAAATTTGTGGCTAGTTGCCTTGATTAAATATTTATCACATTAAAACGGAACGCACCACAATCTTAAAAATTCACATTCTTATATAGTTTTGTATGGGCTATCGATTAAAAATTTTTTTTGTGGAAAATTTTCAGAACCCGTTCTGAAATTTTCCATTTTTTAAAAAATTTATCAAAAATCCAGCCACTTTTTTTTATTTTTTTTTTTTAAGTTTAGATGTTTGTCCATCCATCCGTTCTGAAATTTTCCATTTTTTAAAAAAGTCAATTTATCAAAAATCCAGCCACTTATTTTTATTTTTTTTTTTTAAGTTTAGATGTTTGTCCATCCACACGAAAAAAAATTTGACACGCTTTTTCGTTTTTTTTCGAGAAAATCGCATTTGAATTTTAAATTTCATAACAATTTAGTAATTTGCTTGTATTTTCTTGTTTCAACAGAGCGTATGAATAATATTTATGCAATTAATAAAAAAATTTAATCGATAGCCCATGCAAAACTATATAAGAAGGTAAATTTTTGAGATTGTGGGGCATTCCGTTTTAATGTGACAAATATTTAATCAAGGCAACTCGCCACAAATTTGACCACTATTCCAATATTTGACCACGCCTTCTAAGCCCAGTTTTTGAAATTTAGAAAAACCAAAAAAGCAATTTTCTTAGTTCCATATAGGGCTATCCAAGCAATCTATTCAGAAATTTACGGGACACATGTTTTTCTGTAGCGGGACATTTGGTGCGGAATGCCTCATATGCGTTAGACCGGCATTTTTTATGACAAAACATATTTATACCCTACACAACTCTGTGGTACAGAGTATAACGAGTTCGTGCAGAAGTTTACATGGACAGACGAATAGACAGACCGACGGAAGGTCTAGGACCAATATTTGTAACTACCCGAAATATTGGTCCTAGACCTTCCGTCGGTCTGTCTATTCGTCTGTCCATGTAAACTTCTGCACACGATACAGGAGCAATGCTTACTCGATTTGTGTAAACATTTTAAATTTAAGCTTCCTTTGACTCAAGGTAGATCGCTATTAAAGTTGGAAAAAATCGGTCTATGTTTAGACATAGCTCCCATACAAACGGTCCCTTTAAATTTCTCTTAAATAATTCTAATAACCGTATTCCAATGGGTATCCCGTCGAAATTTAGCAGGTCTACGTTTTTTATATTCACATATCACCATTCGAAATTTGTAAGAAATCGGACCAGTTCTACTTACAGTTCACATAAATCTCCCAAATTTCATGATAATTGGAAATATTTTATTAAAATTTTGTTTGTGTTCATTAGGCTGGGTCGTATTCCAACAAAGTGCTCAGATCAACTATTAATAGTGAAAAAAAGTTGGTACAAGTAAATACAAGCAGTTTAAAACCAAAATGAACAAAATCGGTCCATGGCTTCCGTTCTCGCATCGCGGGTCAAAATTGCGGTTTTTGAAAAAATGGACATAATTACAAAAAAAAAATAAATATTTAAAAAAAAAATTATTAAAAAAAAAAAAAATTTTTTGTATCTCATTAAATCAAAGATATTTAGAAAAATTTTGTTTGTTTTTTTCGGATATCGATAACCCACCCAAATGTGAGGCCAAAAAAACTCACATTTTTAACATGGAGCTCAAAACTACTTTTTCACTATTTTAAAAATTTAGTGAAACAAAATTTTTAAATATATTAGTTTATCCACTTGATATCATTGAATACATCTCAGGGATTGTAGAAAAAAATTCTTAGTTAAATTCCTTCGTCCAGTTGGTGTGTGGAGCGATTTGAATTTAGCGGATTTCCAGAACATGTGTTTTTATCGACATTTTTGACTAATTTGTAGTTGTTATCAACATTTTACTTAAATTAACCAACTTTTGTTGTTCAAATGGTTGTTTTGGACCATAGTAACTCTGCTTTGAAATAATAGACTTTTTGGACAACGTTAACCCTTGCCGGCACGAGGTTAAAAATTCCTCCAATGAAATTTTCGAAAATTCCTCACTCTAAAGTCGTGTATGTGTTTAAATAATGAACAATTACAAATTTATACAAAGTTTTCTTGAAATACATCTTTAACCCTTGTTGAACGAACGCAAAAAAAATTTCAAACAGCTGTTTTTTTGCTCAAATGGACTTTTTTGACATATTAAATAATATATTTTTACTTTTAGTTTTACACAGTAAAAACGACGAAGACGTAATGAAATTTCGGATGCCATTTTTTTTTATTTTATTTAGTTCAACAAGGGTTAAAGATGTCTATCAAGAAAACTTTGTATAAATTTGTAATTGTTGATTATTTAAACACATACACGATTTTAGAGTGAGGAATTTTCAAAAATTTCATTGGAGGAATTTTTTAACCCCGTGCCGGCAAGGGTTAACGTTTTCCAAAAAGCCTATTATTTCAAAGCAGAGTTACTACGGTCCAAAACAACCATTTGAACAAAAAAAGTTGGTTAATTTAAGTAAAATGTTGCTAACAACTACAAATTAGTCAAAAATGTCGATAAAAACACATGTTCTGGAAATCCGCTAAATTCAAATCGCTCCACACACCAACTGGACGAAGGAATTTAACTAAGAATTTTTTTCTACAATCCCTGAGATGTATTCAATGATATCAAGTGGATAAACTAATATATTTAAAAATTTTGTTTCACTAAATTTTTAAAATAGTGAAAAAGTAGTTTTGAGCTCCATGTTAAAAATGTGAGTTTTTTTTGGCCTCACATTTGGGTGGGTTATCGATATCCGAAAAAAACAAGCAAAATTTTTCTAAATATATTTGATTTAATGCGATACAAAAAAATTTTTTTTTTTTAAATAAGTTTTTTTTTAAATATTTAATTTTTTTTTTTGTAAATATGTCCATTTTTTCAAAAACCGCATTTTTGACCCGCGATGCGAGAACGGAAGCCATGGACCGATTTTGTTCATTTTGGTTTTAATTTGTTTGTATTTACTTGTACCAACTTTTTTTCACTATTAATAGTTGATCTGAGCACTTTGTTGGAATACGACCCAGCCTAGTGTTCATACTTTATTTACCTAGTCGAATCTGATTGTAAACAGACCATTTTTGGACTTAGGCCCCATATAAAAATGTTGCCCGATATTTAGGTAAACCGGATTATTGGCAACAAAAAGACTCCACTTATTAAAGTTTTGACAAAAGATAGATCTAATCGCTCCACGTTTAGATTTGAGACCCATTTTCCGGGATGTTGTAGGGTATTATATGGTCGGGCTTGACCGGCTATAATTTTTTTACTTTTTTTATTTTTGATTTTCAACATCCGGAAAAATCCGCTAGGCCTAAAATTTATATGGTGCAAACTTGAGACCGATCGACTTTAAGTACCCCGTTGCGCCCAGCAATCACAGATTTGGATTTTTGAAAATTAAAAAAAAAAGTGTTCCGATTTATTATATTTATTGTTTTTGATGCGATGTACACGAAAATCAAAAAAAAAAAATTCAACCTTACCGAGAATTGGTAACAATTCTGCTGGGAACCGAACCCAAGACCCCCACGTTCCAAGGCTAGCACGCTACCAACTAACCTACAGAGACCCTATTTTAAATTTTTAAAAAATATCGATTTTCCCCTACGTTCAAGAAATGTTTGTCTTGACGCTTTCATAGACGCTGATTAATATTTTGGTAAAAATATTTTGCAGCGACGCCCTTCGATCATTGCCCTGAACTATCGTAAAATTCCAAAATGTGATCAAAGGGTGCCACGGGTTAAGTTATATGAAAGTTTGTTCAAGCTATATGAAAGGGTGAAGCAAAAATTTCTTGAACGTTGGGAAAAATTACCGAAAAACCGCCATTTTACAGATTTGAAATAGCAATAATTTGAAAACCATTCGACGAATTTTAAATTTTGATATTCGACATATTTTAAATTTTTTTTTTTTTTTGAATTTTCAAAGATTCAAAACTTTGATCGCAAGAAGCCACGGGTTAAATTTGTCCTATTGATTTTAAATTTGGACCACTTAAGTTTTAGGTCAAGTGAAAAAAAAATAATATGCACTCAAAATATTAACTCTGTTAAATTACAGAAAAACTCTGCTAATTTAACAGAGTACAACATACTTTTCCAGCTAACAACATTTCTTGGTAATTTTACTAAAAAACTCTGTAAAATGATTTTGACAAAAAAAAAAAATGTTAATCTACAGAGTTTATAGTAAAATATTTGTTAAATATTAAAGCTTTTTGACAGATATAACTCTGTAATTTTACTTTAAAACTCTGTAAAATGATTTGGACAAAAAAACTGTTAATTTATAGAGTTTCTAGTAAAATATTGGTTAAATAAATCACCATTTAGCAAAGAAAACTATGTAAATTTACATATATTTGCAAAATGCATTTGATGCAAAAAAAATTAACAGAAAAACTCTGTAAACTTACAGAGTTTAGTTAAATGCATGTTATCTTGCAAAATTTGTATAAGATTTCTGAAGAGATTTTTTTTGATAATTTTTTTTGTTACTTTTTCAATTTTTTCTTAAAAAAAAAATACACAGATAAAATTTTGATGTTTGGTAACAAAAACTACTCAAACAGAAAACTTTTTTTTCCTAAAAAAATTTTTTTGCTAATATGTACATTAGGGATATAACCATTTGCGTTTTTTTGCAAATATCAAAAAGGACCTATCATATTTAGAAAGTACATGAAAAATCAAGAAGAAATGTGTGTTCTTTTTTTCGCGAATGTTAAAAAAGGTTCGGCACCGATCGCGATGAAGTTTTCGCTAATATTTTTTTTATTGTTCGGAAAACCCGTATTTCTAGTGTCGAAAACCATTTTACAAATTTGTTATTGTTTTATTTTTGTTGTAAAACGACAAAAAGCCAAAAAACGGTGGATGGGAAGGAATCCCACCATAAAACATAAAAAAATTTAAATTTATGGTGTTTTAGAAATTGCAATCGGTGCCGAAGGTTTTTGGACCAAAATGTCCCCGGATAACGTTTTTTCTTATCAGTATAAAATTGCCCATACGATTATGATAGGTTCCTATTTTGGTTATATCCCTAATGTACATACAATTCTAAGACAAGATCTCAAAGAGCTCAGCGAGACAGCCTAAACTTAAAAACTAAAAAAAAAACTCATATTCTGAGATATTTTAGATATGGAAAAAATTTTAGATTATGAGACCTTTTTCTCTATAGAAAAATTCTTCGATTTAGAGACATTTTTTTATAAAAAAAATTTTACATTTTGAGTCATTTTTCTGGTAAGAGAAATTCTCAGATTCTAATACATTTCTCCGTATAGAAAAATTGAGAAATTTTTCGTCTAGAAAAATTCGCAGATTCCAAAACATTTTCTGTATAGAAAAATTTTTAGATTCTGAGACCTTTTCTGTATAGAAAAATTTTTAAATTCTGAGACCTTTTTCTTTAAAAAAAAATCTTAGATTCCGAGACTGTTTTCCGTATAGAAAAATTCTCAGATTCTGACACTTTTTTCGTAAAGAAAAACTTTCAGATTCTGAGACTGTTTCCCGTATAGAAAAATTCTCAGATTCTGAGACTTTTTTCCATACAGAAAAGTTCTCAGTTTCTTAAACATTTTTCCGTATAGAAAAGTTCTCAGATTCTGGGATATATTTTCGTCTAGAGAAATTCTCAGATTCTAAGACTATAGATATCTTAAAACCTGTTTTTTTTTTTAATATTCTGCAGTTTAAAGGATTAAAATCAACGAAAGTAAGAAAGCGAACTCTTTGCAGCCATATTAAGCTTTATTTTATGCATTGTATTCTTGTAAAAGTCAAAATTGTATGTTGGTTGCTTGTTTGTTGTTTTTTTTTTTTATTGTGTAATACATCATTTACGCAAATAATACAAACAATTGCACAACAAAAACACATACAAACATATTTACAATACCAATACATACCAACATTTATCAATATATTTTAACCCATTAAGGGTGAGAAGCAAATTTTTTTCAACATATAAACATTTTTTAAAATTTATCTTTTAATAGAATATCATATCATTTACACCGTTTTTAGATATAATTCGAAAAATTAATTTTTTTATTTAAAGATTGTACTTGTTATTTGAATATTCCATTTGTAATTCCAAGATTCAGTTAATAATTCCAATATTCTACTTGCAATAAAATCGAAATTCGAAAAATATCAATTGTAGTTCGAAAAAAGGTTATTTGAAATTCGAAAAAGGTCAATTATTAATCGAAGGTCCCTATTGTAATTCGTAAAAAAATTAATTGTAGTTCGAAAAAGATCGAAAAATATTAATTGCAATTCGAAGATTCTACTTGCAATTTGAATATTTCATTTGTGGTTCCAAGACTCCACTTATAATGCAAAGATTCTATTTATAATTCGAAGATTGCTTTTGTAGTTCGAAGATTTTACTTGTAATTCAAAAATTCCAATTGAAATTCTTATTGTAATATGAAGAAATATCAACTGAATTTGATTTGATTTTTCGAATTACAATTGGAATTTTCGAACTACAAATAGAATATTTGAATTACAAATCGTCGCTGAGCCTAAAAATGGAGTCATGTGTAGTTTTTTAATTTTTGTTTTATTGCATTTTTATGATCCCATATTGGTCATACGTTTACTCACTAAACCGTTTTTTGATATCTTGATTGGTTCAAAAGTTGGTAAAAGTAGCTATGTGTTCGTCATACTAAAAATGGTCTTAAAAGGAGTTATGTGTCAAGCTACACATAACTTTTTTTGATAAAAAAGTAATAGAACGTGACAAAATGGACCACTGTTTTAGTAATATGAGGTTTACACATATCATCCAAGTATTTCGGATGAATTTGTCAAGATTTTATGGAAAATATTTGCATATTTATATGCAGTTATCAAAAGCCTAAATGGCGGGTAATCAGGCCTTGTGAAAGCAATTAAATCATTTGACATAGGAAAATTTTAGTATCTAAAGTACAGCATCTTTCAAAGATGTCAATTTATGTCGAAGCTTTTGAATATTACAAGAAAAAACAAAAAATCATCACCAGTTTGCGAAATCTGTTGTTCGCTAATTAATAGAGCTTAAACCACCACTAAACTTTATTTAGTCTTTGTCCCCCTCGAAAAGAAATTAACAAAAAGAATGGTTTCATAAACAAAAGGAGTTATGTGTAAAAAATATTTTCATTTTATATAAATTTTGTTCCAAAAAGTACTTTAAATAGGAGTTATGTGTATGTTTTTTGAAAAATTCTACACCACTGGAAAACCGTTAAATGTTACATACTTTTTTTGTAGCATGTGGATAGCATATCGGAAACAAGAATTTTTTATAAAACAAACATTTAAAAAATATCGCGAAGGGACGAAATAAACTGTTTTTTTTTCTCTCTCCAGAACACTTGCCCAAAAACACATGACTCCACTTTTAGGCGCAGCGATGAAATGGAGTCTTCAAATTTTAAATAGAGTCTACAAAAATATGTAGAATCTTCGAATTAAAATAAATCTTCGAGTAACAATTCATCTCTTTCGAATAAAATGTGTAAATGTTGTGTTCCGAATTTAAATTTATCTTTTTCGGATTATAATTATTTTTTTATTAATTATTTATTGATTCGCGATCCATTTTTCGGATCACTACTGATCCTCTACATTTTTACTTGGGTACTGCCAAATCCAAAGAGGACAAAATCCTGAACCGAGCTTTAGTACACTGATAGAAATTTGTACATGACAATAATGAAAATCTACATTTATGTTATGAAACATGACGTTAAAAATGGAACCTTTGTTGAGTTTCATTGAATTAATGAAATATTTATCATAAAATGTAATTGCAAGAGCAACTTTCATCAAATTAATTAGAATTGTTCATACAAAATATAAATTGTATTTTATGAAAATGTTTCATTACTTTAATGAAAAAAGTATTAAATTCTTATGAAATACTTTCATTGAATAAATCTTAGTTTTTATTTTTGAAATGAAATAATTTCATTGAATAAATGCTACTTTTATTTTTAAAGTGAAATATATGTATGAAATTGTAAAGATCTTTTTATAGAATTGAAAATAATTAAAAATGGTTTTCACTTAGTTTTCTCGCACAAAATTTTACTCCAACCTTAAATTGTAATACATTATTAAAACCACGAAGTAATATAAAACAGCGAGAATTAAGTAAATATTAAATTAATAATTTATCTCAAATTTAATAAAAAAAAAAAGTCTGAAAAAAAATCACAAAATAACCAAGTTAAAAAAACACTCACATACTTTTTATTTTATTTATAGATTTCACTCACAATCAGTTTTCTCACACAAAATTTTACTATAATATTTACTTTCAATACACAAGTAAAACCACGAAATAATATAAATAACGCGAGTTTAACAAATACTTATTTTTTTTTTAATAATTTGATCCAATGATCAGTTTTTATTTATTTTTCCAATTTTTATTTACAACTCATTTTAAATAATTTTAACCTAACCGAGAACTGGTAACAATGACCGTCGTCTCGTTGTAGCGAAATCGACCAAGGGCTTTGGTGGGAATCGAACCCACGACCCCCTGTTTCATAGGCTAGCACGCTACCAACTAGCCTACAGGGGCCAAATACTTATAATTAATCAATAACATTTCATTTTAAATTTCGTACACTCAAAAAAATAAAACTGTAAAGTTAACAAACTTTTTTTTGTTAACTCGAGTTTACTGGCTTTTTAGCAAATTTTTAGTTAAAATCAGCGTTTTAACTACTTTTTTTAGTTAAGTTCGATTTACGAAATTACTAGTTTTGTACAAATTTGGAATTAATTTTTTTTGTTGACTTTAAAACTGAGTTTACGAATTTTTACTAATTAATTTGCTGATTTTTTGTAACATTTTTGTCAAGTCGAAAATTTTAAACATTTCTTGTGTAGCCTCCTATGCAAATCTCATTAGTCCTACTTAAGCTGAACTTAACGCTGTGGAAAATATATTTTTTTTTTTTATTTAAAAAAAAAAGGTTAGCTGAATTCACCTAATAAAAAATGTTACGAAATTTTCAGCTGAATTTTTAGTTAAAATTACTGTTTTTTTGCTACATTCATTCTACGAAAAGTTAACTAAATATTTTTTGTTAAATTAACTAGAAATTTAGTAGGTTCAAAATCAGGTGTTTTTTAGTTAAATTTAACTAAATTTTTTGCCAACTTTACAGTTTTTTTTTTTGAGTGTATAAAAATTCTCAAAAAAATCAAAAATTATTTCATGCCGGACTGATCAGCTACTTTTTGCGCGCGTTAACTAACAGACTAAACAGACGCGACACGACAGGTGTCAAAAAACAGCAAATTTCATGAACAAACTTATAAAAAATTTTTAATGAAACTATGAAATCTTATTATTATTATTATTATTATTAATGACATATTCTTAAAAAGAACTTAGTCTATTCACATAAATCATAAAAATCATAAATATATTAATTAAATAATGCATAAATTATTAACATATAGCTTCCACAAATCTCTGTCACGTGCAATAGCTCTTAATTGACCAAAAGATTTCCTTGTTTCTTGCAGCACAGTTCTACGCCATGTTTGTTTAGGCCGACCTCGAAGTCTACGTCCTTGTGGATTCCACTCTAAAGCAGTGTGTCTTCCATCATCGACATTTTTTCTAAGAGTGTGGCCCAACCATTGGTATTTTATTTTACGGATTTCAAGTTCAAGCTTTGTTTGACCGCATATTCTCCAAAGTTCTTCATTTCTAATAATATTTGGCCACCATATACCAAGTAAACGTCGTAAACATCGATTTATGAACGTCTAAAGTTTAGTTGTAATAGCTTCTGTTACTAGCCACGTCTCACTACCATACAACAATACAGATTTTACACAAGCGTTAAAAATTTTTATCTTGGTTTGCGTAGCAATGGTTTTAGATTTCCATACTTTCATTAGGGACCCATAAACATTTTTTGCTTTCCTCATTCGGTTTTCAACATCTGAAACAGCACCACCATTTGTTGTAAGCACACCTCCCAGATATTCAAATTTCTGCACATCCTCTAAAGCTATGAAAATCTAATGTATTAAAATTAATGAAAATTTTGCACAATATGTATGAAATTTTATTCAGCATATGAAATATTTCATTGCTGTAATGAACGTTAATGAATTCCATTCATTAATGATATGAAGAGTTTTTCTATCAGTGTAGGAGTTGTTGGAGAAGTGGTGTAGGAGGATTCTGGGAAGCACTTGGTTCCAATTGTGAAATTGATGATCGAAATTGATGGTGTATCAGAGAAAAAAATAAAGAATAGGTGGATATCACTGACTACGTGCAGGAAACCGAGAACCCTATGACTACTGTCCAATCCTAAGAGAACAGAAAGTCTTACTTTTGGTAAACGAGCGGTGGGAGTACTGATAGGTGGGAGTACTGATAGGATATTGTATAATTGTCCAAATGGGAATCTTTGACATGAACTTTTGACAGGGACTATTGTAGGAATTGTGAGGAAAAGGAGGAAGAGTCGGTGAAGCACTCCTTTTGTAATGTCAGGGTCTGATGAAGCGCTGCCTTCGGCACTCGGGGCGAACATTTTTCGTTGACTTGGAATGCTTTAACGATGTCTAAGTTATACCTAAACGATGTCTCAAAAAGTAGAATTTTCTAACAGAGGAAGGGGGTAGGGAATAATAATTATGGGAATCACAATGGGCCTAATTGCCTCCGAGTGAAGCCATCTACCCATCCAACTTTGTCATTCCGTTTGTAGCACCTCGAAATATTGGTCTAGGGCCCCATAATGTATATACCCGAGTAAAAATTTTTATATATAATTATATATAATTTGATATAAACACTTTTATCAAATTATATATAATTTGATAAAATTATATATAATTATATCCAGGAATTGGTGGATCAAATTTTATAAAATTAGATAAAATTATATCAAATTATATATAATTTCATATAATTATATGGGGGTTTTCGTGTCAACTGACACAACTTTTGAAACCGATGTCTTCCGATCGGGATGAAATTTGCACCAAGGTTAGTCCTATTGGATGTTAGTTCAGACACAATTTTTCAGCGAGATCGGTCAAGGACTCTCTGAGTTAGAGGGGGTCGAAATTTGACATTTTAACCAAAGAGGTGTTTATTCTCATCCATGTAACTTCTTACCTATTGTTTTTAGCAAAATGTGTCCCAAAGAGTTTAGATAGCTATTTCTTCAGTCTTTCGAAAAAAAATTATAAAAAAAATAAAAAAAAAAATTTTGATTTTTTTTCTTAAAAATCTAAATCTTTTTTGACTTTTTCCTCAAATTGGGCCCTTTTTTTTTTTTTTTTTTTGATTCAAAAGAAAGCTTAGGTCTTTTCCTTTAAGAGCTATGGGGTCGCTTAGTGGGATGCGAGTGGGATATCTATGAAAAAATTATTTTTTTAACTTTGGAACACAAAAAACGGTTCTTCAATTTGCACTATTAGGCGTGGGATAGCTAACCAGTTTTCGATTTCGATCCGCGATACCCTCTAATTTTTATAGGTTCGAAAAAGAAAGTACGAGCCAAAAAATGAGGGCGGTGGGGTTGGGCCATATGGCTCCTCATCGGGATCAAAATTGGGCGTAAAAAGTTTACAATCCCCAAAAAGCCCCACAACTGCCCTAGAACTGCCCACGGAGGGGTGCAATGTGAGACCGACCTCTATTGATTTTCTGCCCCCAACATTTTTCTTGAATATACCTAACCTCTATTTCCACTTCCTAAGGGGGCTCCCATACAAAATGACATTTCTATAAAATTTGCTCCTACCGCTCTAACTGTCCATAGGGTGCCCCTAGAGAAGTAAAATATATGACCGACCCCCAATATTTTTTCATCTCCAACATTTTCTTAGAATATACCTACCCTTTATTTTCAACTCTTAAGGGGGTCCCCATACATTTATTTTTATTTTTTTATTAGTTTTTAAAAAAACATGTTTTTATAACGTATGGGAGCCCCTTAAGGAGTGGAGATAGGGTGTTATTATGTTCGGACAAAATGTTGGTAACTAAAAAATAATGGGGGTTGGTCATAATTTTTGCCTCTCTAGGAGGCACGGTAGGGGCGATAGGAGCTGGTTTAATAAAACAAATTTATAAAAAATAAAAGAAATGTATGGGGACCACCTTAAGGGTTAAAGATACATTGTAGGTGTGTCCGCAAAAAATGTTGGAATTAATAAAATAATGGGGGTCGGTCATACATTTGGCTCCACTTGGGGCACTTTAGGGTAAGTTAGAATGGTAGGATCAAATTTTTTTAAAAATGTTTTGTATGGGAGCCCCCATAGGAAGTGGAAATAGGGGTAAGGTATGTTCAAGAAAAATGTTGGGGGCAGAAAATTATTGGAGGTTCGTCTCACATTGCACCCCTCCAGGGGCGTTTCTAGGGCATTTTTGGGGCTTTTTGAGGATTTTACCTCTTTACGCCCAACTTTGACCCCGATGAGGGGCCATATGGCCCCACCCCACCGCCCTTATTTTTTGGCTCGTACTTTCTTTTTCGAACCTATAAAAATTAGACGGTATCGCGGATCGAAATCGAAAACTGGTTAGCTATCCCACGCCTAATAGTGCAAATTGAAGAACCGTTTTTTGTGTTCCAAAGTTAAAAAAATAATTTTTTCATAGATATCCCACTCGCATCCCACTAAGCGACCCCATAGCTCTTAAAGGAAAAGACCTAAGCTTTCTTTTGAATCAAAAAAAAAAAAAAAAAAAAAGGGCCCAATTTGAGGAAAAAGTCAAAAAAGTTTTAGATTTTTAAGAAAAAAAATCAAAATTTTTTTTTTATTTTTTTTATAATTTTTTTTCGAAAGACTGAAGAAATAGCTATCTAAACTCCTTGGGACACATTTTGCTTAAAACAATAGGTAAGAAGTTACATGGATGAGAATAAACACCACTTTGGCCGAAATGTCAAATTTCGACCTCCTCTAACTCAGAGAGTCCTTGACCGATCTCGCTGAAAAATTGTGTCTGAACTACTATCCAATAGGACTAACCTTGGTGCAAATTTCATCCCGATAGGAAGACATCGGTTTCAAAAGTTGTGTCAGTTGACACGAAAACCCCCATATATAATTTGATAAAATTATATCCGAAAAAGTTTTTTATATAATTTGATATAATTATATAAAAAAAGATATGATTTTATAAAGTTAGATATAATAGACGCTATGCATTTGGGTTTTTTTTATATTAAAATTATAGCAAATTAATGTGTTTTTTAATTTTATATTACTCAATAAAATAAAATTTTACAAAAAATGTACATTAATAAAAATAAAATAGAAAAAATTATAGAACACCATGTTTACCTAAAATTGCCGTGCGCAAATTTTACACCACCAAACCTTTTAAATATGTACCAGTTTTTCTTTGTTTGCATTTTATAAGGGCTGCAGTTCAAATAATACATATATACACGGTCGTTCATCGTGAAACTTGTTTGCCTATATAAATAAAGAACTCAGCTTCTGGCTTTGAGATTGCGATTGCCGTCATCGTGGCATCAGCTGTAAAAAAATCGCATAAATTTTGGCAAGGGCAGGATATCTTTTCTTGATGGTCAAAGTTTGTATGTGCAAGAAAGTTTAATAATTTCAGTCAGAATGTTTTGACAGTCAAAATGCTGAAAATACGAAAAGAATCAATATGTTATGTTGCAAATCAAAATATATTTTTTTTACCTTTTAATTGCAATGTTTCTTCGCGTTTTGTTAATTTTTTTATATTATTTGAAAATTAAATTTAAATTTTTATAATTTTTGAAGTTTGGAAAAAAAACGTGTTTGAAGTTTTTCTTTATTTTTGAATTTTATTTCGAAGTTTTTTCTTTTATTTTGTTTTTTGTTGTTTTGATTTTTTAAGGTTTTTGTTTCTATTTTTTTTTTGTTATTTTTTCAGAGACAACAAGATGATTGCAAAATTTGAAATATTAGGGCCTTACTAGAATCAAAAACGAAAGATTTTACAAATTGTACCCAAATGAAAATGTAAAAATATTAGGAAATTATGAGTTTTGTCGTGGAAAAATAACGGGTGTTTGCAACCCACATACATCTCGTCACTGACCTTAAAGTTGACCTTAATTTTGGTTCGATTTTAAAATGGTCAAACTTGGAATTATTTAATTTCAAATCCACAATCTAACTGTAAAAGTATGCAAAATTATTTGTTAACTGTTAACAGAATTAAAGAATTAAGGAAAATTATTAGTAGTATTATTTTAATGAAAGTAAAAAACAATTTCAAAAAATGTTTTTTTCTGGAAATCTTTACAAAATTAACAATATATGTAATTGGGTCTTATTTTATTTATTTTTTTTTTCGTCTAAAAAAAAGTTAATAAAATTATATGTAATTATATAAAGCAGATCTAATTATATATAATTATATATAATGATATTTTTATAAGAATGAATTTATACATAATTATATATAATTTTATATAAATACATATAATTTTATCAAATTATATATAATTATATATAAGCTTTTTTACTCGGGTATGTATACATGACATACCTTTTTTTATCAAATTTTATAAAATTTTATCAAATTATATATAATTTGATATAATTTTATATAATTATATCCACCAAATCCTGGATATAATTATATATAATTTTATCAAATTATATATAATTTTATCAAATTAAGTATATATAATTTTATAAAATTTTATCCAACTTTTTGGAAAATTTTAAATCTTTATATAATTTTAAATAATTATATATAATTTGATATAATTTTATCAAATTATATATAATTATATCAAAAGATTTTTCACTCGGGTTTCCAATTTTAAATAAATCAAAATTCTTTTTTTTTTGTAAATAAATTTTTTTTTTTCATTCCAATATTTCGATCCTCTTTGAGAATCATCATCAGGGGATTTATTTAATTTTTATACACATAAAAACTTAAAAATACGTTGGGAACGCATTTACATTTAAAATTGCACTCACAAGGGATATCTACCTGGTGTCACCCGCCGATCTTTATGAAATTGGTATTATTTTGTAGAACAGGAAAAATAATGGGATTCGTATTTTTTTTAGCGGCCCAAATTCATATTTAGGGGGTAAAAAGGAGGGGGGAAGACAAGGCCATTTTTCGTTTATCTCCTATATTATGCAAAGAAACCTAGTCATGTTAATACCAAATGAAAGGTCTTTTGAAAACCAACCTACGCACATTGGGTTGAATGAGAGGCAAAGTGGCGCTTTATTCAGGGAAGCAGTAATTTTGACATATAATATTTTTTGATTGATGAATAATGAATAATACATTAGAAAGCTCCCTTTTAAAGAGAAAACATGTGTTTTTTATTTTTTTTTAACCTGTCAGAATTTGTTTAGTGTTTCTTGAAAATTGAACTTGATTCACAATTTAAGCTGTAACTTTTAAACCAAAAGCGATAACTTAATGAATACAGTTGCAAATTAAAGTATTTTTAATGCGATAATAAAAATTTGAAACAATAAAAAATAAATATGTGTTAATACTTGCATAAAATTTGTTTAAAGTCGGATTTTTGTGTTTCACCAAATTTTAAATTTTTTTAAATTTTCCATAAAAAAGTCCGGAAAGTTGTAATTTGGAACTATTAAATTTTTTTATTGGCTTCTAATCATTAATAAGTAAAATACCACCATTTTTGAAAAAAATTAACATATTAGGCACGTGGTTATGCTCTAAATTCACAATTTTTACTTAAAAAACACAATATTTTAAAACAAATAGCAAATTAAAGTTTATGTAAAGTGCTATTATAAACGTTTACCAAAAATTATATGCTCTCATATAAGTACTAAATTTATTAAGAAACCTAATTTTTCACAAAAAATCTTGAATGTTTAAATTTACCTTTTTTAACTAAAGCCTTGGAAATTGAAAAAAAAAATATTATATCATCTGCGTTATTCATAATAAATAAAGTTAACATCATGCATGTTTTTTGTCAGATATTATATTATACCACCCAGAGACATCTGCTTTCCCCGCCTCCTTCCCACTCCCCACAAAAACCGTCCCTGTGTTATTTTTTTGCTTGTTGGAGGGTATCAAAGAGTTGGCACAGCCGAATTTTAAACTCTTACTTGTTTTTATATAAATTTCAAAGACCCACAAAAAAGGGTTAGACCCACTAATACTTATGTATTTTTACCTTCTAAATTCAATTCCGCTATCAGAATTAAATTCTACCGTTGGGGTTTTCTGCAATTTACAAGGAAAGTCCGCAAAAGTGAACCGACCTGATTTCCTTGAAAATTTGACCAACAATAAGTTAACATTTTTTTAAATTTTATTTCGGTATGTAATGTTTAAGTCTGATTTATTACGAAGAAAATAAGAGATTTTTTCATAAAATCCATCAAAAATTGCAGAAGTTACTTGCATTTGAACATAAACGCATTAATTCACAACATAAATACAACTGTTTTTGTATAAAACTGAAATAACGCGTTTTTGTTCAAATGCATGTAACTTCTGCAATTTTTTACGGATTTTATTTAAAATACTCTTATTTTCTACTTAATAAATCAGACTTAAACCTTACATACAGAAATAAAATTAAAAAAATTTTTAACTTTGTCAAATTCACAAGGAAATTAGGTGGGTTCACTTTGCGGACTTTCCTTGTGATTTACAGGAAACCCCAACTATAGAATTCAATTCTGATGGCGGAATCGATTTCAGAAGGTCAAAATACATAAGGATAAGTGTGTCTTGTTTCTGAGTCAGAAACTTTTTTGTTTTTTTGTGATGCAGTGTTATTGAAGCCACCATATTTTTTTCATAAAATCGTAAATAAAAAAATAACGGCATTAAACGCGGACGTTTTTTTTCTTTTAAATTAAAGCTTATACTATATGCTTTATTATCCCAATGTATAAGCAATAACAACCTCTTACATTTTTTTTTTATATTCCATCAAGTATTAAAAATACTCCAATTTTGGAACATTTTACAAAAAAATTTCAAAAATATTTTTACAACAATTTTCAAAAATCAAAAAACAGAAATGTATTTGAAAATGCCCGAAGTTTATGGTTCCATAATAAAAAAATTACCTTTGAATGAATAAATACCAAAAAAAATTCTAGAAATAAGTTGATTTTCAATTTTTAGCACCATATTCAAAAACACAAAAATTTATTTGATTTTGACGGCGGATTGCAAGAAAAGTAAACAACTCAGAATAATAGTTGTGACTGATTTTTTAGTGTAATTTTATATACTTTAACCCTAAATTAATAATTTTTGTAAAAAAAAAATTTTCAGTTTTGATTAAAGCGCCACTTTTGATCCATTTCAACCCAACGTGCTACGTGTGCTAAGAACGTGTCCAAACATGCACAACTTTTCGTCATAATGAGTAAAATACCAAAATTTTAGGACATTTTTGTTAATAAGTCGAAAAATAATAACTTCTTTGGCTCGTTGTTGGCACCACGTAGGTATTTTAAATACCTTTAATCTGATACCAAATATGCCTATATTAATTTTAGTAAATAGGCGTAAATCGTAAAAAACTGAAAAAGGTCAACTTCCCCCCATACAAATCGACCCCCCCCCTAAAAATGAGTTTGGGCCGCTAAAAAAAAAATACGTGTCAAATTAATTTTCGTTCTAAACAACATATCAAAATTTCATGAAGATCGCAGGGTGACACCAGAGAGACTTCCCTTGTCAGTTGGAATTCCAAGTGCAATTTTAGATGTCAATGCGTTCACAACATATTTTTAAGTTTTTGTGTGTATAAAAATTTAATAAATTCCCTGATGATGATTATCAAGAGGATCGAAAAATTGGAATGGAATAAAAGAATATTTATTTACAAGAAAAAACTGGCATCGAGCTCGATTCTCAACGAGATCGAAATATTGGAATGAAATAAAAGAAAAAAAAATTATTTATTTAAAATTTGAAATGTCGAATAATAACAACTTTATTTAATTAAAATTGTTAAATTTGTTCTGGTTAGAAATTTACTAGAGCATTTTGGAGGGTATTCATAATTACGGCCAAGTCGAATTTAACTTTTCTACTTGTTTAAGTTTTGTTTCTCCTATTCAATGAGTTTCTCTGCGAAAACAAAAAATTATTTAAAAATTTTTGAATTGTATTTCAAATTTTAATACATCCAATTTTGATATCAACTGTTCTTTTTTTTGGGTTGTAAATTTCTGTCCACAATGGATTAATAAAATTTGTTATTGCCATTTGTTTTTTATTTTATTTTTTTTTTCGTTTCTTACTCCTCTGTTGTTAACAACAATAAATATAATAAATAAATTTCCTTTGTAAATTTAAAATTCTTCTATTTCTATATTGCTTTATATGGTAAACAACAGAAGAAAACAAAAAAAAAATCTACGAAATCCCCATTGAACCAGTCTCCCCATTGTTACATAAATTCAAACAAATTTTTTATATAAATAAAGTTACAAAAAAAAAAAAGTAAACGAAAAACCTGAACCTACCTCAAAATGTTTTGGCTACTACTTACATAGAAAAATTACTATGCCCAGCAAAATTTTCGGTTGCAAAGAACCGATTGTGGAACACCTTATACTTCCCTAGAACCTGTTCTAATTCTTGTGCAACACCGATTCTTTTAACATAGGGATTGTCCCAAAAGCAACAGGTGTTTGTACGCAAAATCAGAACATATTTTTGTTCTTCGGAATCGGTTCTAGAAGTAAAATTGGGAACTGAATGAGAATTAAAGAAATATTTTGAATTGCATTAATTTATTAAACATAGATAAATACAATCATATCTGACGTGAAGTATTCAACGTTTTTAGCACACATATATAATTTGCGCCTCCAAAATTGCATTTTGGGCCTTAGAATAATGACATACCAGAACATGGATTTTCTGCAAACTAAAATAAAAAACATAATATTATTAGTATTTGACCCTACCCATACAATGAAAATTTAACTTACTCACCTTTTTATCAACAATTTTCACGATTATATCCCGATATTTTAATAGAATTTCGTGTTTTTTCTTGGTTAACAAAAAGAGAAATGGTTTTATTTTTTAATTTTCTTGACACATAATTTTTCTTTAATTCCTGAGAACCAAAATGTAATGAAACTTTGATTGCAGAGAACATGTTTCACAACAATTTTCACTTAACTTGTTCTGAATAATTAAAGTGTAATAGTGTATAATTACCGATGAACCTGTTCTAGAACAAGTGTTGTCAGAATCGGTTCTAAAAAATTTTCCTGGGTGTTACCATGTTGTTTTAATGTTCATTTTCCAAGCACTTGGTATCAGAATACTCTAATCAAACTAAAATTGCAGGGTACAAAGTTTATTGTAGTTTTTTTTTGTGGGGTTTTAAATATTTCTTTTCCCCTTTAAGAAAAACCTAAAATAATGTTATCGATAAATCGATATTTTTAATTATAAGATGCATCGATAACTTATTATTTTTCTAAAGAAAACTTTCTGTTATCGATACATTGATAACTCAATAATTTTCTATTGAAAATTCTATGTTATCGATACATCGATAATTCATTAATATTCTTAAGAAAAATTTTTACTATTTAATCAATCTGGACGCTAGCAAGCTTAAAATAAAACATTACAAATTTCATACCCTGCATTTAAAAAAATTATATTAATTTGATCATAACGTTTGGTCCTGTCAACTTTTTCTTTAGCAATTTGCCTTCTAATATCTACTGCCCGACTTACGGTATGAGTTACTGTATATTTCAAAGATATATTTTTTTAAAATAGTTCCTCTGTTCATTCTTTTGATTGAATTGTGATAGAAAAGAGTTTATTTTTATATTCGTGCCAAAATAATTATGATTTTATATTAAAACGAGATAATATAAAAGGGTTTAGAAAACTTAAACGTGCAGTCTTTGCGAACATCAAATGTTAGAATACAAGATGCTAGACATTTTTATTATTTTAAAGGTGTGGCTGTTAAAAAAAAAAAAGATTAAAAATCTATGAAGGATGTGGCAAAATAAATTATGGAATTCTTAGAAGAGGAGTTAGGGATTTTTACGACTATTTTAAAATGATGAAAGTTTATAATTAAATATTCAAACGAAAAAATCAGCCAGAAAATTTTTAAAAAAGAGTTCAAGCAAGCATCAGATTTGTATACCCTCCAACCACAGTATGGGTGTATACTCACTTTCTCATTCCGTTTGTAACGCATCCAAATATCGTCACGGGACCCCATAAAGTATATATGGGGCATTTCAGGCCAAATCACTCACTTTTAGACCCGACCAATTTCGATTTATTTTATTTTTGGATATCTTTTAGTACTTATTAAATTCAACTTGGACACCAAGTTTCAGCCTTTTATTCTAAGATGGTGTTGAGTAATCAAAATGGCGATTTTTTCAAAAAATTAAAAATTAAAATTTTCAATTAATTTTGACCAGTTAAAAATATAGATATCTTAAAAAAAGTTGGAAAACGTTTTGTCGGTATTTAAATGTAGTTTTAGAAAAAATATTAAAAAAATTAATTTAAGTAGTTATTACTTATTTTTTAACGTTTAAAAATTAAAATCGACTTTTTGAAAAAGTCCGAAACCTTCGATTTTGTTTAAAAACGTCTAAAAGTTCTACTCTTAATTACGCAACTTTTAAGCTGTAATTCGAGATGTGATCGCATTTCGTTCTACTTTTTTAAAAATTTTTAAAATTGCACCTTTTACTTTTTGACTCTGATTTATTTTATATGGTGCTCCAAAAATATTAAATTGGTAGATACTGCCCCTAACTTACTTATTCATTTAACTTATATATTCATTGGGAGGTAAAAATACGTCTCACAAAAATTAAGAACTATCGGACATGGGTAAGGCGTTTCGCATGGGCCTTGAAGTTTAGAATACGGACTACAAGGAAAAACAAATTTTTTTTCTGTTTCCCAATATTTTTGGTATTTTAAGTTAAGTTTAAATACAAAAGATTACAGAATTATAATGTGGAGTAAAATGCCTCTCTAATAAAATACTAAAAACTAAAATCGTTTGAAAATCAGCCAAGTTATTACAACTTCCCCAGGCATCTAACGTGTGGCAAACCACTTGATTAAGCAATACAATCCGATTTTTGAAATTTATTGAAATTTTCTACTGTAATAAAATTTTGTTATTCTTCAAGTTCAAATGTAATGAGATGACAAGTATTTTTCATATTGTGTTTTGCTAACATGTTATAAATTAATGCTAAAAATGCCTGCATTTACAACACCATCTTGAAATCTCTATTTTTAGATTTTTTTTTGTTTTAAAATTTGGAAAAACAAAAAAAAAAAAAAATACACTGAAACATGAATAATGAAAAAATGTTATTACAGTAGATAATTTCAATAAATTTATAAAATGGCATTTTACTCCACATTATAATACTGTAACCTCTTGAATTTAAACTTAACTTAAAATACTAAAAAAAATGCGAAAACAGAAAAAAAAAACATATTTTTCCTTGTACTCCTTTTTTTAAATTCCATGCTGAACGCCTTATCCATGTCCGATCGTCCTTAATTTTTGTGAGACGTATTTTTACCTCCAAGTGAATACATCTAGGGTAAGTAAGGGTCAGTATCTACCAATTTAATTTTTTTGGAGCACCATATTAAATAAATCAGAGACAAAAAATAAAAGGTGCAATTTTAAAAATTTGAGAAAAATAGAAAGAATAGTGGTCACATCTCGAATTATGGCTTAAAAGTTGCGTAATTTAGAGTAGAATTTTTAAAGCTTTTTACAAAAAAATCGAAGGATTAGAACGTCAAAAAATAAGTGATAATTACTTCGAATAAATTTGATTTTTTCTGTAAGTACAGATCGAGCACGGGCTCTAATTATATTTGTTATAAGGGTTCAAGTTGAAAAAATGCAGAAGAAAAATTGAATTTCTAAAAATTATAGACATTTCTGGTATTTCCTATACCGGTTTCAAACACCCCAGTTAGTGTCATCATCAGTAGGATTTTAAATGTCGGTTTGTCTTGTTAATGAAAACTGTTTTTTATATATGTGAATATTTATAGTTTCTACAGAATAAATTTTGACAGTTTCCAACACTACAATTCTATTTCTAGCAATCTCAACCTCACTTCGTACTTTCTTTCAACTTTTTTGTCTCTTACATCATTTCGCAAGGGTTACCAACATGATCTGGAATTGCAGACACAAATGAAGGAATTTGCATTTTCTGTTTCGGAGACGTGCCTAATGGCGACATATTTTGTCAGTAATTTTATTTGATTACTCAACACTATCTTCGACTAAAGGGCTGAAAATTGATGTCGAAGTTGCATTTAATAAGAACTAAAACATATCCAAAACCAAAATAAATCGAAAGGGGTCGGGTCTAAAAGTGAGTGATTTGGCCTGGAATGCCCCATACATATTATTATTGATCCATGATTGATTCTCAGACATTCTGTGAATGTCCGTCCGTCTGTCTGTAGATGGCACGATGCAGTCTAAAAATAAAGAGGTAGCCTCCTGAAATTTGGCACGAATATGTCTTATGGTCCTTGGCAGGTTAAGTTCGGAAATGGGCAAAATCGGACCAGGGTGAAAAAGTTTCCCCCTGAAGAACTAAACCGACCCCTGAAAAACACGACATTTTTTACGTGTTTTTATGTTTTTGTTAAACAAATGAAACATGTTTATGCAAGAAGAAGTTCAGAGTCCTGCACTAGGACCGGGGGGACTAAAAAAATATTTTTTTTTGCTCGTCCCCTTTTTAAAGCGTGGTTATAAAAAAAAATAATTTAAATAGTGATAAAATTGCATAACTTTAATGTGAAAAGCATAATAAAAAAATTAGTTAACATTTTCCGAGAGGGGTAGGTGTCCCACAGCCCCCACCGAAAGCCCCCCCCCCAACCGTCCCAAAAAATGTCCCTTTATTTTTTTTGTTTTAACATGTTGGAGCACAGAAAAAAATATGGAGGAAACAAATTTGAGTAATCACTTGCTTAAATTTAAAAACAAAAATTTAGTAATTTTTTAATTGACGCAATTAAAAATTTACTTAAAAATTTTGAAAACAATTTAAGTAAATAATTTAATAAAAATTTAATAGTTTTTTTTTAATATTGTTTAAACTCTCATAGTTTTTATACCCTCCACTTAGCCATAGAGGGTATATATAAGTTTGTCATTCCGTTTGTAACTCATCGAAATATTGGTCCGGGACCCCATAAAGTATATATATTCATGATTCCCGATCGATTTTAAGACATTCTAGCGATGTCCGTCTGTTTGTCTGTGGAAATGGTGATCACGTCAAAAATATTACACGGAGACTGAAACTTAACGTATTTATTGGAAGTTCTCCCGAGAAGTTTGGTATTGCATTTGAGCGATATCGGTTCAGCGGTTCAAAAGTTATGAACGACGATGTAAGGACACCTCAAAAATTTTAGTACATTCAACATAACCTAAAAATACAAAATGCTTTAATTCGGCTGCTGATTGACATATGTGAATATAATTCAACACCAAATGTTATTTAAACAAGTATGAACTTATTTTTTGACAAAAAAAATAAAAAAATCGCGGATTTTTTTTTTTTTTTACCAAATTTTTTTTTTGCGGAAATTTTTTCAAAAATTTTTTTTTTTATACCCTCCAACTACAATATGGGGGTATACTCACTTTGTCATTCCATGTGTAACGCATCAAAATATTGGTCTAGGACCCCATAAAGTTTATATATTTATGATCAGTGATCGATTCTAAGACATTCTAGCGATGTCCGTCCGTCCGTCTGTAGTTAACACGATGCAGTCCAAAATAAAAGAGCTAGACTCCCGACGTTTGGCACGAATATGTCTTATGTTCCTAGGCAGGTTAAGTTCGTAAAGGAGCAAAATCGGACCAGGGGGAAAAAGTTCCCCCTTGAAGAACTAAACCAACCTCGGAAAAATACCATATTTTTACATGATTTTTTATGTTTTTGTTAAACAAATGCAACATTTTTATGCTACAAGAAGTTCAAAAGACCCACAGAATTAAAAAATTTCGTTTTTTCGGTCCGCCCTGCCCCCTTTTATGGGCGTGGAATATTTTTTGTTAAATAATGATAACCCGAGTAAAAAAAATCTTTTATGATCTTATTTGATCTCAAAATTGGCTGTATCAAGTTGGATCAGATATTGATCGAATTGTACACTCAAAATAATTACTCTGTTAAATACTCTGTTAAGTGACTGTAATCTCAATTCGACAGATATTTGACAAAGTTATCTGCTAAAATACAGATTTTAGGAAAATACTTTGTATTTTCTTCTGAGCGAAAAACAAAATTTTATCTGTAGTTTAACTTTTTACTTTGTAATCTTTATTTTGCAGACAATAAACAGAGTTTTTTTGTTAAAATATAGATTTTAGAAAAATACTTGGTATTTTCTGGAAACCTAAATACTAAATTTCATCTGTAATTTTTCTTATTGCTTTGTAATTCAGTTTTCAAATAAAAATCTCTTCAAAAAACTTCCAATTATTGCAATACCTCTTTACAAAGCGTCTTAAATTACAATAAAAGCTGGTAAATTTTACGAGGATGTCGTGTAAAATTGGAGGTACTTGTAAAAAACTCGTAATCTTCACTAAAATTAACAATTTGGAAGCATTAAAGTGAGGAAATTTACACGATGGCATTTGCCAATTGTCAACACTACTGAGAATCAGAAGTTGATTAGAGATCAAGAAGTGACCGTTGTGTAAAAGCCATATCAACCGCATTAAAAAATATATATGTAGGAAAGTCAAGACATTCTTAAACGATTTCCTTTTAATTTTATAAAAGTGTGTATTAGAATGTCCCCGCACAAATGTGGCACTGAAAATGAGAAGTATATGAAAAAAAAAAACGTGAGAATATCTAACATTTGCGTGCGAATCATTTAAGCGGGCTCATTTAAATGATGGCAATTTCCTTTATTTTGTGTCAAGTTATTACTTATCCATGCTTCTTGCACATTACTGTAGAACAATATGAATTCTTATAGTTGACACTTACAATTATAAAGTGAATTTAAACAAGAAATTAACATATAACGTTTTGCGTGCGCGCCATTAAAGTGGGAAACGCATTTAATCAGGATCATTTAAATTTTTGTTTTTTCTTTAAGTTTATGAAAGTTGTAAAAGAAAACGCAATTTTGACATTCATTTATTAATTTATAAAAACATCGGTAAACATCTACCGCTTAAATGCATCACTAAATATGTGAGTTTTAATAATTTAAAATATACGTAATACGCAAGGAATAATTTTGATGGCGGGTCAGACTGTTAATGTTTTTGAAGCAGAGAAGTTCTGGAGTTCATGCACTCAAAGTTAAACAAAATTAAAAATGCCGTTGGAATGACAACTTTAAGAAGTTTTTTTATTATAAATATGTATGTTGTTATTTTTGTTTCCAATTATTTCATGTTTAAAGTTTGAGATCAAATAAATTTAACAAAAAGTAATTAAGTTTTCAGAAGTTTTTTGAAAAACTTCTGGTTTCATATCAACATTTTACAGATTATTCTGTGAATTTACAGTTTTTTTATCGAAATAGTTTTACAGAGTTTTTACAAATATATGTAAATTTACAGAGTATTTCTCTGTAAAATTGTGATCCCATTTAACTAATATTTTACTAGAAACTATGTAATTTTACAGTTTTTTAACTGTCCAAACCATTTTACTGAGTTTTCTTCGTAAAATAACAAAAAATCTTGCTGGTTGGAAATCTATGGTATTTTCTGCTGGATCAGCAGAGTTTCTCTGTAATTTAACAGAGTGATTATTTTGAGTGTATTAGTTTAGATACACAAATATAAAAAATGATAAAAGTAGATCCGAATTTTGGTCACATCCAATTAAATACAGTTGATCTTATTTTATATAAATTAATACAGATTTATATAATAACATAAAGTCAGATATATTTTTGTATAACCTCAGATAAAAAAATGGAGCTGCAATAAATCTTAGATAAAATTAGATCTGAACATATAACATATCATATATAATTTATTATGATTGTATGAAATTATATATCATTATATCAAAAAACTTTTTTTCTAGGGAAACTTGTATTTCTTTAGTGCAAAAAGCATAAGAAAGTTGGAGGGTATAAAAGATTCGGCACAGCCGAGTTTAACACTCTTACGTGTTTTTTCAAAAGTTGTTTCCTTTTAAATAAAGTTTTTTGCAAAATTCTTTTTAAAATTGTGGAGGGTATCTCTACATTCGGCAAGGCCGAATTTAACTTTTTTACTTGTTTGAATTCTCGTTTAGTTTATAGTTTTTTGTATATGTATATTAAGGGTAGGATAGTGTTGTGTGAGATTTTAAGCAGCGGTATTTGGAAACGCTAGAACCCCTCATTTTGTGAGGTTCGTAAAAAAAGTGTATGAGCCAAAAAATGGGGGAGGTCGGATAGGATCTAGGGGTCGCTCATTGGGGTCAAAGTTGGGCGTAAATGGAAAAAAATCCATAAAAGGCCCCACAACTCTCCTGGTTTTGCCCCTAGAGGGGTCAAATTAATTTCAAATGCATTAAAGTCCAAATTAAATTATACGATATTTAAAAATAAACATCTTCTAGACACTGAACTAATGTTACGTTATATTTTCAGCAAAAAACTTATTAAAAATATTTTTTGCAAAGCAAGAAACAAAAAACAATTTTTTTTTACCATAAAAAACACTTTTTTAAACTAAACTAATATTTTAAGCAAAAAAAAATTGTTCACTTTGCTCGGAATCCGATTTTTAAGTCAAAAAGAAACCCAAAGCCCTACAGGTCCTATATTTTTGTGTTAATATCGACCCTAAAATGCAATTTTCCCGACCCCAACGTTTTCGATATTCGAAAAAAAAATTGCTCCACCCTAGTGTAAATATTCACAAATAGCGTGTCCCGAATTCGGATTTTTTCGAATTTGAAAATGCTTGTCCCCAAAACGATGCGCAATTTGGACCCTTTTATGGGAAGAATAAGAAAAAAAATTAAATAATTTCAGTTTTTTTATCTCATTGTCAGTTCAGTTTAATAAAAAAAATTACGAATACTCCTTTCCATCTTTTAGATGCAACCCTTGACCAAAATTACTTAATGAAAATTTTATTAATATTTTTCCTGCTTAAATTTTTTGACAAATTAATTTTTTTTTTCTTTTTTATCAAAATGCACTGATAAGGGAAGTATCTCAACCCTTATGAACCGATTTTTTCATGAAAAAAATGTCACAATATTCACAAAAATAGCAAAAGTAAAAAAAAAAAATATTTTTTTTTATAAAAATATTAAGAAATATGCAAGAAAATATGTAGTTTAAGAAAAATATGCAAAAACATGAATTTTTGTCAAAATATGCAAAAACATGCATTTTTGTCAAAATATGCAAAAATATGCAAAAAATTAATCAATGCCATTTTAAAGTAAATTCGATAATTCGCAAAGATAAATTCTTTAAGTTGTTCTCAGGCTAACGACAAAAAACATGTATTTACATGAACCCTCTTGCCCCGATTATTACAATTCTAAAAAAGTTCTTTACCAGGCCTGCCATGTTAGCACTTTGGGTACTATATCGCACAGTGGTTTATTTTCGTAAGCTTTTGGAAAAAAATTGGCTTTTCAGTAACTACTGGGCCGAATGCAATGAAATTCATACTGGTTTTCGCTAACGTACTTTCGAGCTTAAGTTTGGACGCTGGATCTCCCATGACCAATTGGTGCACCATCAGGAGCCCCTAGCATTAAAAAACTTCAAATGCTTGACCATTTTCTTGCTAACACTGCATACTTTATAATTTGATCGGTCTTGACCAGGGATGATAAAGTCAGTACAATTGTACTTTTTTCAGTACAACTCGGAGGCCAAAAGTACGACAGTACTCCACTGACTGATTTAGTACAATTTTAAAATTTTCGTGATTCTCATTTTTAATACATATTAAAAAATTGTATTCCCAATCAAAAATTTTATTTCGACTCTTTTAAAAAACTACGAATCGTCGAAATCAGCACTATATTTTGAAAAATCAATTAAATATTTTTTTCATTGTTTTTCTGTTATCCAAGTTATTTTGTAAAAATTAAGCTCATCAAGACTTCTGCGTTATTTAATCATGCAAACATCCCCTTAAAATTGGGCATAAATGACTATATGACTGTATTATAATATATATCCTTTCGAAACTTGGCAGGTGATTTTGTATTCACATACCACCATTATAAATTTTAAAGTAATCGGATCAGTTCCACTTGTAGTCCCTATACAAACCTCCTTTCCAATTTTTACATAAATCTCTAAAATTTTATAAAAATTGGAATAATTTTATTAAAATTTTGTTTTAATACTTAAAATGCTTTCTTTGGTAACTGTATCAAGTCCGATTTTTATTGGACATAATTTTTGGTCATGGGACCCAAATACAAATTTTGCACGATATTCAGTGAAATCGATCGGAAAATTTGGATTGTGTGCCTTTTCTGCATTAATTTAAGGTGTAACTAAAGATAGGTCGAATCGGTCCATGTGTGGGCTTGGGATCCGTTTTCCGGGAAACACTGGGGTAGGGTGATATGTCTATTCTTGCTTAATAAAAATTACAAAAAAATTATAAAAACAATTTCAAAACTTTTTTAGTTCAATGAGGGTCAAAAAAGTACACTTTTTTGGTCAAGTCAGTACAATATTGAAAATCTCACTTATCGTCCCTGGTCTTGACTGTTAAAACATTTTTTACTTGTTTTATCGTCAGTTTTGTGCTTAATTTTTTTTTACAAGATGCACGTAAAAATTGTTTAAATGCATCAACAACATCATGCATGCATGCAGCAACATTAAATGAAAGTAATTATAGTTTTGTTTTGTGTTTTTTTTATCTTAATGTGGCATTAATAAATATTGTTTACTGTTGCCATTACCAACATTATTCTATTAATGTTGATGGAAAATCTACTAAAATGTCTGTTAAGTGTAGACAGATTTCACTCAATCGCCGTTTGACTCTTCTCATCAGCAGAATTAAGAAAGAAAAAAAATATTGCATTTCTAAATGTAACCAGCATAACATTTTAGCAATTTTATTTTATATTTTACGAGTGGAATTTTTGGAAATTTAAATTTTAAGGTCATAAAAAGGAGTAAATAAACTTCTGGTATTTTTAATATTTCTTGAAAATTTTTTCCAAAAAACTAAGAATTAGGGATCTTCTAGCTCAAAAAAAAATTTTGAAAGGCGTACTTTTTCAAAATTTGATGTTGGGAATAAAATTGAGAAATTTAAAATGCAGGATCCGAAAAAAAAAAAAAACTGGAAAATATATCATCTGTAAATTCTAATTTTAATGGGGTAAAAAATTGTGGTTCTTGAAGTTTGAAGTTTAGGATCATTTTGCGTAAATAAAATTCAGACTAATGAAACATTTCACACCAAATGCCCAGAAACATAAAAACATGTGTCGCATGTATTTCTGAATTGGTTGCCAAAACCGGTCTTAGGAGGCGTAGTTAACTAATGGAAAAAAGATTAAATTTGTGCCGACTTCCCTTGATTAAATATTTATCGTATTAAAATGGAATTTTTTATGGGCAATCGATTAAAAACTTTTAATTTGATAAATTTTCAGTTCCCGTTTAAATGCACCGCTTAAATGCACTTATCCAAAATATCACATAAAAGCAGATGGCATTGCTGCATTCAGTGATGTTAAGCTTTTGAATTTGTTTATTATTTTTTAATCAAATGCAAGTGAATTTAAAATAAAAAAAAGTGAAAATGAAAATTTACGAATTTTTTTGGTGTTCTAGTTTTCACTTCCGTTTATCAGTTTTTTTGGAAGTGCATCATTGCCCTTCTGCATTTAACTGACATTTTAGAGAAGTATCTGTTTAAATACACCCGGTTAAATGTACTTATTCAAAAAAATTGAATTTGGTAAATTTTCAGTTCCCGTTTAAGTGCACCGCTTAAATGCACTTATCCAAAATGTCAAAAAACGGACGGACAGACGGACATTCACAAAATGTCTTAGAATCGATCATAGATCAATAATATACGGGGTCCCCGACCGATATTTATGGGGTCCCCGACCGATATTTCAATGCGTTACAAACGGAATGACAAAGTGAGTATACCCCCATACTGTGGTTGGAGGGTATAAAAATGTGAAAATTAAAATTTCCGAATTTTTTTGGTGTTCCAATTTTCACTTCCATTTATCAGTTTTTTTTATACCCTCCACTCTAGTGATAGAGGGTATATATAAGTTTGTCATTCCGTTTGTAACACATCGAAATATTGGTCTAGGACCCCATAAAGTATATATATTCATGATCCTCGATCGATTTTAAGACGATCTAGCGATGTCCGTCCGTCTGTCTGTTGAAAACACGCTAACTTTTGAAAGACTTTACGGAGGCTCCTGAAGTTTGGCATATATGTTAAGCATTTACCTGGTCAGGTTGGTATTGCAATCCAGCAAAATCGGTCCAGTGGTTTAAAAGTTATAAGCAAATGAGTGAATTTCGGCAAGTGTTTTTCTGGAATTTACTAGATAAAACACACGGTTTCTTTCGAACAGCAATTCTGAGGGTGCTGAAGTGTGGCATATATATTTGTCGTTCCTCTGGTCCGGTTCTTTTTAAATTTCAGCCAAATCAGTCCAGCGGTTCAAAAGTTATTAGCAAAACCGTAAATTTCAGATTAGTTTCACCTTAAATTCACGTGTTAAAAACCCGTTAAACATGTTTTAAAAACATTTGTAAGTCAAAAAAATATTTTACAAGGTATTTTTGTCACACAAAAATATTTTTACACTAAAATAAAAAATACACTCAAAAAAAATTTTACACTCAAAAAAAATTTTACACTAAAAAAAAAAATTAGTAAATTTTTTTTTTTTTTTTAAATTAATAAAAAAAAGTTTTTTTACACAAAATAAAATATTTCTAACCAAAAATTTTATTTTTTTCACGTTAGAAAATTTACTATCACTTAAAAAGGGCATTGTGGAGGGTATTCATAGATTCGGCCAAGTCGAATTTAACTTTTCTACTTTTTTTTTTTTTTTGTAAATGCATTATTGCCCATCTTCACTTAACTGATATTTTGGAGAAGTATCTGTTTAATTACACCCGCTTAAATGCACTTATCAAAAATATCAGATATATGCAGAAGGTCAATGATGAATTTACAAAAAAAAAACTTTGATGAACGCACACCAAGTGATTTTAAGATTTTTAATTTGTTTATTTTTGTATTGTATGCATCCGCAAGTGAATCTGTAAAGCGGGTGCTAATATTTAAGTAAACTTATGACATTTCTCTTACCAGTTTTACGCATTTAAGCGGGTTATTGCGTTTCAAACAGGCAGGGTGACTGATGTGTGAATCACGCGTGAATGAAAACCAAATCACTTACGGGATTAGCGAGGCAGCGTAAGTAGAACAATATTTCGTGAGTGATTAGTAAATCCAATAATAATTATTGCATGATTAGTGAGAGCTTAAACTGTTTTCTTTTTCGATATGTTACCGTGATCTAGCACGCAGAGAAAAAACATGATTGCGACACCCATACCCTCAAAATAATCACTCTGTTAAATTACAGACATACCCTGTTAAGCTACCAGACAATGCCATAGATTTCCAACCAGCAGGATTTTTTGTTATTTTACGAAGAAAACTCTGTAAACTGATTTCGAAAAAACAATCTGTAACTTTACAGAATTATCTGTAAAACGTTGATAAAAGCGACCAAAATGTTACCAAAAAAACTCTGTAAATTTACAAAGTTTTAGTGAAATGCATTTTATGAGTGCAAAATTTTACAAAAAAAAAATTTACAAAGTTTCAGTTAAATCCATTTTAACTAACATATTTTTTGGTAATGTTCAGATAAACTTTCTTTAATTTCTTAAAAACTTTTGCTGGGTATTACTTGCAATTACACTTTTGTTGCAATAAACAAGTTGCAACTTTTTTTTAGTTTCTGTATGTGGTAATAACTTTTTTTTATTCTACTTTAATGTGCCAAGAAAATATTTGTTCTTTCTATTTATTTTCTAAATTAATGTGTTTTTATTTATTTTTGTACACTTAATCCGGGTAGAATGATAAATGAAATCAGCTTATGAATGATGATTTACTTTCTATCTCCTATTGACTTTTTTTTTTCTTGAAAATTAACTTTCAATAAATTGTTTTAAGATTTTCTTTCCATTTTTCTGGAAAATGAATGTGATTGTTCTTATAAAAATTGAAAATGCTGCATGGAGATGAGATTGAAAGCGATAAACGCTTTAAAGCTTAGAAGCATTAAAATTCCTTTCTAAATAAAGCAAACAAGAATAATATTTAAAAATAATTTCCTTTAAAAGAATTGACTAAGAAATGGAGAGTTCTTTTGACACGATCATATTTTAAATATTAAAAGTTGACAAAAACTTACACACCATCTAAGAGCTTTTTCAACTCACAGAAAAAAACTTTGATTTTTTTAAGTTTTTTTTTTTTTTTAAATCCCTGATGATGGTCAACGATGTTTGACCGAAATATCGGAAAATAAACAAAAATTCGATTAAAGAATGAAAAATTAAAAGCAGGGTTTTTTATTTAACAATACTTTTTCTCTAACTTATGACCTTAAGCCGAACTAAATCAACAGCTTAAAAGTTTATTTTCAAATTCTAAGAGATTTGCTATAAAACATTTTTTTATTTTAATCTTGTTTTTTCTGACTGAAAATATTATTACATTTCATTTGGTTTAAAATGTATATCTTCTATTGTGAAAATGTCTGAGAAATGTAGAATATTTGTATTTCAGAATCCTCAAGATTTTCAAAAATTACTAACCTCTATCTGATATAAACATTTTTTTTATCTTTCCAGATTGATGATGCGGCCATTCAAGTCTACAAAGATGGTGATTATGGACCATATTTGGATTTGGAATCATCATTGGCTGAACAGTCTGAAGAAATTGAAGGTCTTAATTCTAGGTAAGTTAATTAACATAAATTTCTCTTTCACTTGCTACAACATGATTTTAATTATAACTTTAAAGAATGAAAGCGAAAAAACAAAACTTGGTAATTTGTTAAAAATACCTTTAAAAACCCTCCCAGTTAAATTGTGTCACAGTGTTCCTGAAAGAAATAAGTTCAATTAAAATTGAATCCACAAAAAGGCTGGATATGTTCGTGATATGTATCGTGTTCTATACAGACTGATAGACAGGCGTAGAATGTCTTTAAATCAATCACAGAATCAATCAATCGATGCGTGTCACTTAATATAGGAGACTAGCTTACCACCCCGGTACTTCGTTACCGGTTGTGTTGAATACTGGATAACAGAAGGATCAGGATTACTCTATCGATTTCCAAAAAATTCCCCTACGTAGTCTTTGTTTTATTTACTTGTGGACGTTTAAGTCTTCCATAAAAAATATTTCAATGAATAATTTAAACAATAAAATTTGAATAACTTCGCTGGTATATTATCATGTTCATTCCGGTGGAAAATATTTTGACAATTTTCGAGCCCTTATGTCGGGATTTTGGATTTTGAGTGAATAAATATTTCAGTGAAAAAAGAAATTGGAATAAAAAAAATAAGTTTGAGTGAAAAAATATATAGAGGGAAAAAATATGGAGAAAAACGCTAAACACCAAAAATTTGAGTAAAAATATCATTCCATATTGTTCCCTGCTCTATTCCATTTTGTTCCCCGTTCTACGCCATTACATTTCCAATTCCATCTCCTTCTTCTAAGGTCATTATTATAGGAATAAAAAAAGTACCAAAAGTACACTTTATTACCCCATTAGAAACGGGATTTCCAAAAAGCACCTCTTCCAGAATGTTTTTTCTTCACCGAAGTATCCTATACTCCATATTTCAATTATATAGGATCATTGTTTCAGCAAATATTAAAAGTACTTTTTATCCCCGTTAAGAAACGGAATTTCCAAAAAGTACTTTTCCACATCTTTTTTTCACCGAAGGATTTAACATTCCAAATTTTAAGTTTCTGTGACCATTATATTTTTTGGAAAAACCTTTTTATAAAAGGTACTTTTTATAAAAGGTACTTTTTATAAAAGGTACTTTTTATAAAAGGTACTTTTTATAAAAGTTACTTTTTATAAAAGGTACTTTTTATAAAAAGTACTTTTTATTAAAGGTACTTTTTATTAAAGGTACTTTTTATAAAAGGTACTTTTTATAAAAGGTACTTTTTATAAAAGGTACTTTTTATAAAAGGTACTTTTTATAAAAGGTACTTTTTATAAAAGGTACTTTTTATAAAAGGTACTTTTTATAAAAGGTACTTTTTATAAAAGGTACTTTGTACAAAAGGTACTTTTTATAAAAGGTACTTTTTATAAAAGGTACTTTTTATAAAAGGTACTTTTTATAAAAGGTACCTTTTATAAAAAGTACCTTTTATAAAAAGTACCTTTTATAAGAAGTACCTTTTATAAAAAGTACCTTTTATAAAAAGTACCTTTTATAAAAAGTACCTTTTATAAAAAGTACCTTTTATAAAAAGTACCTTTAATAAAAAGTACCTTTAATAAAAAGTACTTTTTATAAAAGGTACTTTTTTTAAAAGGTACTTTTTATAAAAGGTACTTTTTATAAAAGGTACTTTTTATAAAAGTTACTTTTTATAAAAGGTACTTTTTATAAAAAGAACTTTTTATTAAAGGTACTTTTTATTAAAGGTACTTTTTATAAAAGGTACTTTTTATAAAAGGTACTTTTTATAAAAGGTACTTTTTATAAAAGGTACTTTTTATAAAAGGTACTTCTTATAAAAGGTACTTTTTATAAAAGGTACTTTTTATAAAAGGTACCTTTTATAAAAAGTACCTTTTATAAAAAGTACCTTTTATAAAAAAGTACCTTTTAAAAAAAGTACCTTTTATAAAAAGTACTTTTTATTAAAGGTACTTTTTATTAAAGGTACTTTTTATAAAAGGTACTTTTTATAAAAGGTACTTTTTATAAAAGGTACTTTTTATAAAAGGTACTTTTTATAAAAGGTACTTCTTATAAAAGGTACTTTTTATAAAAGGTACTTTTTATAAAAGGTACTTTTTATAAAAGGTACTTTTTATAAAAGGTACTTTTTATAAAAGGTACTTTTTATAAAAGGTACTTTTTATAAAAGGTACTTTTTATAAAAGTTACTTTTTATAAAAGGTACTTTTTATAAAAGGTACCATTATTTCAGTAAATTAAAAAAAGTACTAAAAGTACACTTTTTTCATTTTACCCCCGTAGAGTCAACATTGGCAAAAACCCAGCCTTGGTGAATATTTTTTCCGGGAGGTGAACCTACATTGCAAATTTTAAGTTTCTAGGACCATTATTTAAGAAAATATAAAAGTTACCAAAAGAACAGTTTTTTACCCTTTTTACTCCTTAGAATCAACATTGGCAAAATCCAGCCTTAGTAGATTTATATTCCGGGAGCTGAACCTACATTCAAAATTTCAAGTGTCTAAGACCATTATTTAAGGAAATATAAAAGGTACCAAAGGTACATTTTTTTACCCCCTTAGAATCAACATTGGAAAAAATCCAGCCTTACTGGATCTATATTCCGAGAGGTGAACAAACAGTCCAAATTTCAAGTTTCTATGACCATTATTTCGGGAGATATAAAAAGTACCAAAAGTACAGTTTTTTTACCTTTTTTACCCCCTTAGAATCAACGTTGGCAAAAATCCGGCCTTACTGGATCTATATTCCAGGAGTTGAACATACAGTCCAAATTTCAAGTCTCTGTGACCATTATTTCAGGAGATATAAAAAGTACAGTTTTTTACCCTTTTTGTCCCCTTAGAATCAACATTGGCAAAAATCCGGCCTTACTTGATCTATATTCCGGGAGGTGAACGTACAGTCCAAATTTCAAGTCTCTATGACCATTATTTCAGGAGATATAAAAAGTACCAAAAGTACAGTTTTTTAGCCTTTTTACCCCCTTAGAACCAACGTTGGCAAAAATCCAGCCATAGTGGATCTATATTCCGGGAGGTGGACCTACAGTCCAAATTTCAAGTCTCTAGCTTCAGCGGTTTGGGCTGGGCGATGATGAATGAGTATGTCAGTCAGTCAGTCACATTACTCTTTTATATATATAGATCAACGAAAAAAATTTAAAAATTACTGTTTATGAATTTGGGTCGCTTAAAAAGTAATTGTTCCTAAAGTTTTCCTGGTGGAGTACCAAATAAACCCAATTCCATGTAGATCGGAGGCTGACACAAGGGATACTTTCCTTGAAAGCCACGATTTCTCTTTAAAAGGTTATGGTAACTAGGGGGCATGTCACAGTCTTAATTGCGTTCGGAAGTGAAAACGCAAAACTACTAATTTAGTTCGAAATGAAATCACTGTCAAAAGCGAAAGTGGAATTTAATTTCATTCTGAAAAATTAATTTGTTTAACATTTTTACAGGCAAACGTTGAAACCACTTCCAAACAAATTGACTCTGTAACGGTCCCCCAGCAGTAGTCAGTCAGTTTAAAAACAGTCCCAACAAAAATTTGCTTTAAATTTAATCAAACTAATGCAACCTTCCGTAACACTGTATTCTATTCGAAAGAAACTAAAACAGTTGTCAGAATTTTAAGATTTTCTGTTGGTTTGGGTGTTTTGAAAGTGGTCTTCAGCAGCAGCCACCATAAAGAAAAACGAAAATATTTTTTAACAAGTTTAAAATTTTTAGTGTAAACTTTTGCTGTTTTTGTTTGTTTTTATGGTGTTAGTTTCACTTTTCTGTGTCGGACAATTTAAGCTTGATGTAATTTACCTTGAACCCCATTGTAAACAACGTCAACAACATCAAAACAACACACAGCAAACAACCTCAATTTTGTACCAACAATTGCAAATGCAACACATGAAGAAGCTGATGTAGAAGAAGAAGTATGCATATCGTTGAGATTGAGAGTATATGTTTTTTTTCAAGTTTTAGTTTCAAAAACATTTTTGGTTCATAAATTTTGTTTAATTTTTTTTGTTTTTCAAAACATTTGCAAGAGGATATTTTCTTAAAATCGTTCATGTCTTGTTTAATTTGTTGCTGCTGTTGTGGTTGTTGTTGGCTGCCACACAACACTGAGTACAAGTTTATCAAGTTGCAAAAATGTTAAGAAGCTTTTCTTACCACAACAAGATGAAAAGGTTGTAAACAAACTGTTGTCACCCTAAGAAGATCAGGGAAGAACTAACAAAAATATTTCGAAATTTTATAAGACTTTAAATATGAAAATTATTAAATTGTTCTACTTTTGTTAACGGAACCTTTTTCAGCCACTGAGAATTTTTTTTTCTTAAAAATTATCTCTAATACCACGGGACGGGGCTCCCTTAACGGGGCTCCCCTACTAGTTGCTGCCGTTAAACCAATTTGAACTCCTTTTAAAACTCTTTAGATATTGAATTCTGACATCCGAAAAACCCGAAAGATCGTACAGCTCCCTAGATTCCAGTGAATCAAGTCCAGACCTGAAAGTGTCGGGCAATGTTAGATAAAGTGTTCTATACTTTCCAACTCCTTCTCATCCAAGCAATTCAGACAAAAGCTATTTGAAGACACATTTAACCGATTATACCCTGCAAAAAAAAGTTATTACCACTTCCTAGTGGAGTGCTTTAAAACTAAAACAAATGTAATGAAATACAACAAAAATAACAAAAAACACTAGAAAAAAACACACAAACATTCTTTTCTACTCCAGAATTTATAGTTATTCAGTTCTTAACTCATTACCTTCCGCAACACTCCCATACAAATGTAAGTAGATATTCAGTAGATAAGAAGTACTCCGGGAAGTAGTTGGAAGTTGTTTGAAAACTCGGAGTACTTCTTATCTACTGAATATCTACTTACATTTGTATGGGAGTGTCGCGGAAGCTAATGAGTTAAGAGCTGAATATCAACTTTTTATGGAGTAGAAAAGAACGCCTTTGCGTTTTTTCTTGTGTTTTTTGTTATTTTTGTTGTATTTCATTACATTTGTTATAGTTTTAAAGCACTCTAAATAGAAGTACTCCACACATTTTTTGCTGGGTAATTATAGCAACCACCGTCGAAATTTCTCCATTTGGAAGCAATATCAGCTCACTTGTGCTCTTCTAATTAAGAGAAAGCCAAACCTGTCGTGTAGTCTCACACTACCATCCATGAACCCATCTCTAGTTGGTTTCCGTTACGGAATAAAGCTGCAGATTTTGCTTGTAAGTCTCTAGAGCCATACCAACATATTCTTATTCCGTTGGAACCTGTTAGGTAGTTCCCAGTCTTGCAAGATTATCGGCTTTGGAATTCCCTGGACTGTCCTCGTCCGTCGCTGCATAAAGCTGGAGATTTTGCTTGAAAGTTTCTAGAGTCATACCTATATAATCTTATTCCCTTGGAACCTGTTAGGTAGTTCCCAGTCTTGCAAGATTATCGGCTTTGGGATTCCCATATAAGTCAAATGTTAAACTGCTTTGCCAGATTTTGTTTTCAAAAACATTGACTCCAGGGATGTTGACTGCGGTTACACAGCAATGATCTGGCAATCTTCGTGTCCCGCTTGTTGGTATAGCTTCAATCCATCTGTGTAATAATTTATGGCGGCTCCACTACCTGGAATGTCTTAATTCCGAAAATATAAACCAAAACACCGGAAAGGCCTAGACCTATCAGTTTGCCATCCTTTATATTAAAAACGTTGGAAATACTGACAGATGTGAGAAGTATTCTTACAACTTCTGAAAGGTCTTACACGCCTATCTCAATGAATGGTCGGTGCAAACAACTTTTCGGATTACTTAAGGAAGGTGCGTTCAATATTATAAAAACATCATCAATATTTAAGTCTACGAAAATACAAACACGGGCTCACAGATGCTCACAGATTAGCCTTCGGGCAATATGCTGAATAGCAGAGCAATTAACACGAAACCATATGGGTTCTTTACATATATAGTCATTTCTCCTCTTCTATGGCATTTTTTGATAACTAAAATCACAACGGAACAGTCTATGCGATGCAACCCTTTTTGTTCAACCCTTTTTAACAATTTGTGCCTTTCTGAATATTAAGGAAGAAAGAAGTAGACACATTCGCACATTCGAAAAAAGTAGACACATTCGCAACACATATTTTGCGAATGTATGGCAATTTTAAGGATCAGAAGACGGTTCTTAATTCTAATGATATAAGGCTCGCTTTTCCATTCTCTGTTCTTATGTTCATTAGGAACATTGAGCAGAGAATGATTTGAATCTATGGATCTTGCCACAAAAGGGTCGCCGTGCCGGCCATAAGGCCTAGATCTCCCCTTAAATTGAAGAAAAGTGCCCCTTTAGATTAAGAGAGTCGCTAATACTCGACCATACAGTACCTTAAACTGTACCTTCAAAAATCAAATGAAGACTAGAGAAAACTTTTAAAGAAAGAATGCAATCGCTGTTTTAACGGACGGTTCCAAGATGTAGATGGTACTTGATCAGTAGTCTGATCATAGCGTTTTGATATCAAAACCTCTGTAACACTGTAACATATTGCCACAAAATGTGGACTGTGCTCCCTCTATGAGCCTTTACCACCATCCATACCATCCAGGGAGTCTTGGATGAGGGAAATTCCGGATACTGGAGCTGCTATAAATTTTTTCACGGATAGATCGAGGCGGCACGAACAAGTAGTCTTTGGAGTCTATTTGGAGGATCTTGGGTTGAGCCTGGATCGAAGATAGCCGGATCATTACAGTGTTTACCAGGACGAGATGCTGACAATAAAGGAAGAGGCTGACTGATTGAGCTACAATGTATTGTCTATAACGGCAGTCAACATCTATGCTGACAGTCAAGCCGCTGTCAATCCCAGGAGTCAATGTTTCTGAAAACAAGATCTGCCCTTAATTGCAGCACGTCTTTAAATTAGATGGCCAAGCAGTTTAACATACGACTCATATGGGTCCCAGGGCACAGAGACATTCCAGGGAATTGCAAAGCCGATTAGCTTGCAAGAATTTGAACTACCTTACAGGTTCAACAGAATTGGAATGTGTTAGTATGCCTATAGGAACTTGCAAGCATAGTTTACAGCTTTGTTCCGCGACGGAGACAAATCTAAGATCGGCAAATGGATGGAAGTGTGAGAAAACACAACAGATTTCGACTTCTCTTAATCAGAAGTGCACAAGTGAGCTGATATCGCTTCCAAGAGGAGAGATTTCGACGGTGGTTTCTATAATTACCGGACACTGTCTTATAGGGAAGCACGCAGAGCGGTTAAATGTGCCATCGAATGACTTTTGCCGAAGTTGCATGGATGAAGAGGAGTTGGAAACTATCGAACACTTCATCTGACATTGCCCGGCACTTTCTGGTCAGAGAATTGCTTCACTGGGATCTAGGGAGCGGCACGATCTTTCTGATTTGTCGGATGTCAAAATTCAATATATAATGAGTTTCATAAGAAGCTCAAATTGTTTTAACGGCAGGGACTAGTAGGGAAACTTATGGTATCAGAACGGACCTCATAATTTACGTGTGCTGGCGTAAAACGTCAGCAGCCACTTACAACCTAACCTTATTTCAGGATGTCTCTCCGACCACTCTATCGAAATATCACAGGTAATCGTTTAGGTTTGAGAAAAAATTTGTGCAGTATAGGGGAAATGGGGAATATAATTAATGGAATTGCAATGGGAGGTAAGACCTCGAGAGTGAACGACAATTAAAGTGTCTCCAGTAACGTGAGAAAGGGGCATAAACACCCATTTTTTTAGCGGACCGAAATAATTTTAAAGGAGAAAATTTGTATTGAGTTTAATTAAGATGAATTGCTTTATAAATAATCTCACAATCTTAGAATTGTTCTATTTCGAAAACCATAAAAAGTGTTTCTAAGTTAAGGCCCCCACTTTTAATAAGTTAGTACATATTCCTTCTCTTATCATTTTGTTTTTAGTTGCTGGCAGTTAGAGTGTATTGTATTTAGTGGGTTGACAATTGATGTGGGCAATATTTGTAAAAATTTCACTGGGTTTCTGGGCCACCAAAATATCAACCAACAGCCGACCAAAATTAAATTGTTGTTTGTGCAAACATTTTAAAATGTTCAAGTTTCCTGCTGTCATGCTAGTTTTTTTTTGTTGCATTTTGACCAGACTAAACTGGACTGGATATTTAAATAAAAAAAGCGGGATTTTTTTTGGTCTGTCACTACAGCTGTGTGCGTCGTTTTTGAAGTTTTATTTTTTTCTTTTACTTTTTTAACTGATGTGGGAGTAATTTTTGCTGCATCCAGACAGACAGACAAACGGATGACCGTTACGTTTAACGTTGAAATCATAAAGAAAAGTAACAAGTTGCAAAATGCCTTTCACTTGATAATTTATTAACGATTATGTTTCAGCATGAAAAGGAAATTGAAGAAGTCAGTTGATTTTACAATACATTTATTTTTTTGCATTTCAAAGAGAATGTTTTTTTTATTTTATGATCAACATTTTATGGTTGTTTCTTGATTTCAATGGTCTTTTATTTCAAAGTAAAAATTGACAATGAAATAATGTTCAATATCAATGTTTATGGTATTTTTTTATTATGTTTTGCGAATTTAATATCATTTGGAGTTTTCTTCAATGCGCCACATATTAATTCACTTTGCTTCAGCCAGCCAGTCAGTCAGTCACACATTCGCAGTCACTTTGTATGCACATAATGTTATTTAATTTGCATTTAATCTGCTTTTGTGACCATCTGCAAATTATAAAATTCATATGTATGATCGAGTAGCAGATTTTTTTTTATTTTTTGTTAACATTGGGATATTTATAGTTTTTAAACCCAGCAAAATGTTTACGAGTTTATTCAAAATGTAAAATGCAGAGTAGAAAGTACCATCGCCGCATCCTTTTCGTACTCCGATCTTCGTAACGTTTCAACAACAGCTACGAAGCGTTCCGTTTTCATATATGAGAAGGCCCGTTGGGCTGAGCTCAACGACTTTTTCCGGCGTTTCAATTGGAAACTTTGTTTCCTCAACGGCAAAGTCGACGCCGCGGCGAAAATGGTTGTGAATGTTATATTGCTTGGAATGAAGCCATTCATTCCATCGAACTTCATTCTGGCTAAACCAAAGGATAAATGTTGGATTAACCGGACTTGCAGGAACGTAGTCAGATCCCGAAAGGAAGCATTCAGAAATTGGAGTAACAATAAAAACATCAATACTGATTTCCTACGCAAACAGGTGAGATCCGAGTGTGTAAAAGTACTTATTCGTGAAAAGCTTCTTTACGAACAGCGACTTCGTGCTAAAGTTCTTTCTGCTCCTCGGGGCAGTAAAAGTTTTTGGTCGTTTTTGGTCGTTCTTCTACCCCGACTTTTTTAAAAGATGACCAAGTATTCACTGAACCGGTTGACAAAGCTAACCTGTTGGCTGGTCTTTTTGCAAGAAACTCTTTCTTGCCGGAAAGCAATCAACCACTGCCCGAACTCGAGAGAGTATCCTATACTATGCCCAGGATATTTTTTCGAGCACGTGCAGTTAAAAGGGTTCTTGCGGATCTTAACGTAAATAAATCACCGGAGCCGGATAGTATACCAGCACTGGTGCTGAAGCAGTGCTATACGACGTTAGCACGTCTACTGGCCAACCTTTTTATCTCGTCTTACCGTGCGGGAGTCTTTCCCTCATGTTGAAAGGTTGTCAATGTGCAGCCAATCCCTAAAAAACAAGCGGCTTATAACCCTGATAACTACCGCCCAATCGCAATATGCTCAGCGCTATCGAAGGTGATTGAGAGCATGGTGAATTGCCATCTTATTAGGTATATTGTCGCTAACTTACTTTTAAACGATCGACAGTATGGTTTTCGTAGAACTCGTTCTACTGGGGATCTGATGGCGTTCCTTTCGGAACGTTGGAGTCGTTCGATCCACCGTTTTGGTGAGAGTAAGGTGGTTGCTCTGGATATTTTCAAGGCCTTTGATTGTGTGTGGCACGGTGCGCTCATATCTAAGATTGATGCCTTTGGTGTCGGTAATGACTTTTCTCGATTTATTTCGAGTTTTCTCAGGGACCGATCTATACTTGTTGTTGTAGATGGTTTCTCATCAAATGAGTTTCAGCTTCAATAAGGGGTACCGCAAGGCTCTGTTCTTTCTCCTACCCTTTTTCTTATTTTTCTTAACGATCTTCTAAGTCAAACTTCAAATCCTATCTACTATTTTTCAGACGACAGCAATATTTGTCATTCATTTTACTTTGATCGTAGGCCAAGCCTTGTTCAGGTAGAGGAAAGAAGGCGCATTATGAATGTCACACTTAATCAGGACCTGTCCACAATTTCTGAGTGGGGTCTTGCGAATAGGGTCAAGTTTAATGCACGCAAGACCCAATGGTGTATGTTGACCCACTGGAATGTGAAATCATCAGCGTCATCTGTACAAATGGGTGGTGTAGGAATCGGACACCAAAAAAGTTGCTGGGTTATTAAATCGTTTTATTTTTACATATAATAAAAGGGTCTTTGGAGGGTTTCTATAATGCAAAACTAAATTATATTTATACTTTGTTGTACCATTTTGAAAATGAAACGTGATGTCATGAAATATGCATGTTTAAAGAAGGATAAAATAAAAAATAAAAACTGGAGTTGCCTAGACAGGAACACGTAATTTTTTTGTATGCAGTTATACACTGAAAAAAAATTGTGGAAAATTAAAACACTACAAAGAAAATTTTGAATGCCACACTAGTGAACACAAATTTTGTGACTGGAATGTAACTTGGCGGTTTCAGTTTTCTGAGACATACTTAACACAAATTTAATCATCAAAGTTTTTCATCATGTTCAGACCTCAGAATACCACGATTTGTTTGTACTAGTTTCACCAAAAAAGTAAAAAATGTTTTCTAATGTAAATTAAAATTTTCATTTCTTTTTTTATCACATTAATCAAAAAAGTACCTTTTAAATGGTACATTTTTAAATCTAAGCTTGTTAAATATCACAAATTGTTTTATATTCCTTCTTATAAAGTGTCAACTAGTTTAATCTCCTGTATGATTTTTAATAGTAGTATATTTTATTTTTAGTATCACATGCCTTTCAAAATAGTACCATTACAAAAAAAGTACCAGTTTTAAAACACAGTTTCTTGAATATCAAGAATTCCTTTTTAAACTCCCTGCTACACAAGCAAGTTGATAAAGCTATTAAGTCATTGCTCTAGTATCTACTATTTTAATAGAAAATAACGTAAGAACCTCAACGTAAAAAGTAAGTAAGATTTGTTTAGTTTAATGTTGATTTTCAAGTTTATTTTTACAGGCCATGAATGTCAAATATTTCATCGTAGTCGACATGCAAATTTAAATTTATGTATGCTGTACAGTTTAGTTTTTAATCCGTCCATTTCAGACAGTAAATTTGTAATCAAGATTATCTTTGTTTTTATATTTTTAGCTAAAGTATTTAAATGTTTAAAATGAGTAATTAGAAATGTTGAAAAGAAACATCTTAAAAATTTAACAGGCAACAAATTGAGTCGGTAATTCATAGGTTAATATTTTGATAAAACGCTGACATTTGCCCATTAAAAAAATTAGTACACACAGAAGAAAAGCCTTGTCAAATTACTAGAAAAAGTCTCGTATTCCCATTTTACCAATATTTGACAGTTTTCCTTGTTTTTTAACAAAAAATTTTCGAACGAAATTTACATTTTTTTGTAATTTTACAATTTTTTTGTAATTTTACAAGTTTTCAACAAAAAAATCTAGTAAATTCATAAGATTTCCTTGTAAATTTTATTGCGCTAAATAAGTTGTAAATTTGCAATTTTATTGGTAAAAATCTTGTAAAAATACGAAAATGCTCGTAATTCTTACTAGGTATTCTCGCAAAATAGGTGGCAGCAAAAAATCTAGTAAAAACGTCAAAAATTTTGTAAATTTACAATTTTATTTGTAAAAACCTTATAAAATTACAAAAATATTGGTAAAAATGCCTGCGAATTTTGTACTCTTGCCCAAAACAATAAATCATGATAATGTTTTGCGGAAGATTTGGGTGTACTTGCCAAAGCAAAGTTTTTTTAGAAAAAATAATGTTATATTACTTTGCTATTCCATGCGAAACGAATTGGAATATCAGTCGAGTACTCCATTAAAAAACCAAAAGAGCTGTACATTTCGTGAGTGAGTGCAAAAATAAGTGCAAAAAAGTGTTTTTACATTTTGGAGAAGATAAAAGATTCGGCACCAAAGAATATAACACTCTCACTTGTTTTATGTACATTTGATAAACAAATGGAAAAATTTTTTTTTTTTGGTGAGAAAAAAATTGATAATAACAAATTTTATGAAAATCGGTGGGGGACACCTTTACCACCGCTATATGTGTTTACAAATTATTTGTTTATAATATTTACGCTTTAATAATACATTTTTATCGTTAGTTTTAATTAATTTCTATAACCACGTCCCCAAAGGGGGGCGGCCTTTACAAAATCGAATTTTCTAACCCCCTTGGTCCAAGCGAAGGTCTATGAACATAATATGGCATACAAATGTTACATTTGTTGAGCCAAAATTAAAAAAAAATCGTAAAAATATTGTATTTTTCAGGGGTCATTTTAGTTCTTCAAGGGGGAACTTTTTTCCCCCTGGTCCGATTTTGACCATCTTCGAACTTGGCCTTACCAGTAACATAAGAGATGTTCTTGCCCAATTTCAGGGGTCTAGCTCTTTTGGTTTGGACTGCATCGTTATTTCTTCAGACGGCCGGACGGACGGACATCGCTAGAATGTCTTAGATTCTATCATGGATCAATATTATATATACTTTGTTGGGTTCCCGACAGATATTTCGATGTGTTACACACGGAATGACAAAGTGAGTATACCCCCAAACCAGTGACGGTCCGTGAAGTTGTCACTGGGTGTTCTCAAATTTTTAAAAACAGCAAATTTAAGTATAAAATTCATGTTTTCCTGGACCTAACGCGTTCCCGAGATAGATAAAGATACGATGTTATTAGTTTTGTATATTTTTGAATAATATGCAGCCCAAATTCTATTTTATTGTCATTTTGTTACCTCACCACATCGACAATTAACAAAAAGCTTTATTTCGCAAATAAATGGAACACAAAAACGAATTTTGGCTGCGTGTTAGTAAAAAATAATAAAACTGAACTTTGTCTATCACGGGAACGTGTTACATCCAGAAAAACATATATTATATACATAATTTTGATATTTTAATGTTGTATTTATTCGACTTTTAATTTGTAATATAAATACAATAACCGAGCTCGAGGTCGGTTATTTTATTTATATTAATTTTGATATTTTAAATAAGTAGAGAACACCCAGTGACAACTTCACGGACCGTCACTGCCCCAAACTGTGGTTGGAGGGTATAAAAAAAAAATTTGATGACAAAAAAAAAAAAAAATTATTTTGTTGAAAAATAATTATGTTACTTTTTATTCACCAGCTGGTGAAAAACGGTTTTATTCACCACGAGGTGAATTATTATCCAAGTTACAAACCCAAGTTATTAAAATTTTTGGTTTTAAGAAAATGAAAATAGTAATTCTTGTTTTCTTTTTCGTTAATTGTTAGCTTAAATAGTCAAACTGAGGTGGCGTCCTGCAACTTTTTTAAAATTAGACACCATCCTAAAAACATTATCACGTTAAAAAACCATTATCATGTTAAAAGCTTGTAAAATTACAAGGAATTGTTGTCAAATAGGAGGTAGCTAAAAAAGTGTTAAACATTTTTCTGTCGTTGTACAAGGTTTTTTTGAGTGTATGCAAAGGAAACCTCACAATCGTCATAAAATTTTTTAAAATGTCCCAAATGACGTGTCAGCAGTTGGTCAACAGTATGTCAGCGGAGATTTTATTTTGCCAACTGGGAATTTAAACTTAAAAATGGAAAAAAATGTTATTTCAATCTAGTTCAAACACATTTAAGGATTCGATTGGGTGAAGACTCCATTAGAATCGGACTCGTTAGGTTCAGACCCCGATGGGCCCATACCTAGTTGAGTTTTTTTTGTCCGTTTCGCTCTACCTTGCTTAGTTTTTGAGATACGTGAATTAACACCCCAGTGGTGGTCTTGATAATTTAAAAACTCGATAACTTTAAAACTATTACTCGGAGAGTAATTCTTGTTCTACTTGTTAAGAGCTCTAAAAATGCTTTTGAATTTTTTGTTGCATTGGCAACATTTCCCGAAATATGAGCAATTTAAAATTATCTGGAATGCCAATTTTTTTAAATTCAAAGTTAGGACACATTGAGTTCCACACATGTGAAGAGGACCAGCGATATTATGGAGATCCAAATAACCAAAAATTACCTTCACTTTGCTCTATCTGTAGTGCTATTCAGTAACTTTTTTAACGAAATTATCGATATCGTTAACTAACGAGAATTGTCGGCTGTTTTAACGAATATGTGATTCTATAAATTTTTGAATTATCGACAAGAATTATAGACAAAAATAGTTAATTTGAAATTTGTTTATTTTGAAATTGTATTGAGAACCGAAAATTTTCGTTAACTTTAACTTCAAAAATTTTTTGTTGATAAGTTAACGATATTCAATAACGACAAAATTCGGTAGGAAAAAGTTATAGAATTGCTTTCAAAGACAATTGTCGATAATTAATGATTTTTGACAATATAACTACCGATTTTTGTCGTTAAAAAGTTAGTGAATTGCGCTACTGGTTTAGTTTTCGAGAAAACTAAACCAAATAGAATGGGTCTAATACTTCCAGTAGCTGCCAAGATGAGCAATGACTTATTATACCCTTACCACAGAGTAGTGTAGCCATACGTTTCTTATTCAAGAGTTGTTAGTATTCAATTATAAATTGCGACAAGTCCAAACTTGGTAAGAATTACAAAAATGTAATTCTTGTATTTATAACATTTTCATTGATTTCAACGTCCGACAGCCAATATTAAAAATGAACCGGATGATATACGTCTGAATGTAGAGATTAAATGGAGTAAAACTGCATTTACAGTTTTTCATTTTGAGATCCTGTTTCTTTTTAAAATGACTTCAACGTTTTAAAGAATCATCATCATCAAGTCCTTACTCCGCAAGGGAGCATAGGTCATCAACAAAGCATCTCCACATCGAACGATTTTGCGCAATTGTTTTGACTTCGTGCCATCCTTTATTTAGCTTGTTGGCTTCAATTATAGATTGTCGTCGCCATGTTGTTTTTGGTCTTCCACGGTTTCTGCTGCCATGTGGATTCCATTCTAGTGCCATTCTGGCTACGTCATCTGGGCTTCTTCGTAGGATATGTCCCACCCAATTCCACTTCCTTCGTTTTATAATTAGTTCACATTTCTCAATGTCTGATTGTCGCCACAGGTCTTCATTGGATATCAATCTCGGCCAAAATATTTTAAGTATTTTTCGCAGGCATTTGTTAATAAATACTTGTATTTTTTGTAAACTGATGCTGGATAGCATCCACGTTTCGCACCCATAAAGTAGAATGGAGAGGCAGTTTGATTTGAAAATTCTAATTTTAACTTTTGTTGACACTGGGGCTGACCATAGTTTGTTTAGCATTACGAATGAATACCTTGCTTTATGTATTCGTTGAGTCACATCTTCTTCTGATCCACCGTTTTTGTTTAGAATACTTCCAAGATATGTGAATTGTTCTACTTCTTCAATTGGAGTGTTGTTAATCGTAACTGGGTTGCTGGTATTAGTTCCTATACGTAGTAGCTTTGTTTTTGTAGTGTTGACAATAAGTCCGACTTGTTCTGCATATTTACACAATCTTTCAATTTTTGTTTGTATATCTGCTTGTCTGTGTGCTAGGAGGCAGATGTCGTCTGCAAAGTCAAGATCTTCTAATCTGCTCATAAGATTCCATTGGATTCCCAGTTGTTGGTTTTCGTTAGTTTTTGTTAAGACCCAATCAATGACCAGTGTAAATAAAAGTGGCGAAAGAGTGCATCCCTGTTTTACTCCTGATTCTATAGTAAATTGCTCTCCTAATTGACCATTATGTGTAATTCTGTATTTACAATTTTGATAAAGTGCTTTAACAATCTTTATAAGTTTCTGAGGGATGCCGTAATATTCCATTATTCTCCAAAGCATTGTTCTATCAACACTGTCGAATGCTTGCTTGAAATCAATAAATGTCAAATATAGAGAGGAATTAAACTCGTTCGATTGTTCAAGTATCAAACGCAATGTGTTGATGTGATCTATAGTGGATCTGCCAGGTCTAAAACCTGCTTGCTCTTTTCTAAGATTACTTTCAACCACCTCCGATATGCGATTTTTTACGATTGAGCTTATAATTTTATTAATTGTATTCAATATTGCAATACCTCTAAAATTATCGCAGTTAGATTTATCACCCTTTTTATGTATTTTACATAAAATGACTTCGTTAATCTTATCTGGCACCGATTCTGATTCCCATATACTTTGTATGATTGGTGCTAATAGTTTTGCACTGATGCTGGGGTCTAATTTAAATATTTCAGCGGGAATGCCATCACACCCTGGAGATTTACCATTAGTTAGTTTACTTATTCTGTCTGCTATTTCATTTTCGGTGGGGTTTCTTATATTGTATACAAGGTTGTGGGGACAAGTTGTTTCTATGTGGTTATTCTGAGAAGGGTTGGGAGTTTTGTTAAGCAAGTCAGCGAAATATTGGGTCCATCTTTTAAGCTGTTGATCATCTGTTGTTAGTAATTGTCCATCTAAACTACATATTGGTGCATTTGGTTGGTTATTTTTACCAGAGAGTTGTCTAGTAAGGCGATAGGTCTCTCGCATGTCGTTTCTTCCTGCAGCTTGCTCTGCTTGTAAAGCAATATTCTCTGTATATTTTCTGCGATCACGTCTAGCACTTTTCTTTATATCTTTATTTATGTTGCTATATTGTTGCTGTAAGTTAGAAAGCTGTTGAGGGGTAGAATTATTTATTTTTTCTTTTAACGTTTTCCTCTCTTGGATTTTTTCCCACGTCTCTTCTGTTATCCAGACTTTCCTCTCGTTTGATTGATACCCAAGAGTTTGTTGGCCAGTATTCAATAGAGTTTCGGATACTTGATTCCATTGCTGTGTAGCTTCATTTGTTTCACTTGATGTTGTGGCTAAACTTTCTAAGTGGGAGACTAATTGCTGTTTGATTTCTGAATGCTGCAATTTTCTAATATCCAGTTTTTTTGATGTTTTTATAATGTTCCGTTTAGTCTTCTTTAGTTTCAAGCGAAGTTGGCCAAGTACAAGGTAATGATCGCTTCCGATGTCAGCATTTCGTTTTGATCTGACGTCAAGTAATGATGTCCTCCATCTTTTATTTATAGCTATGTGATCGATCTGGCTTTTCGTTATTTTATCTGGTGACTCCCACGTGACTTTATGTATTGTTTTATGAGCGAACAGACTTCCTCCGATAATGAGGTTATTATTTTCACAGAGTTCTGTAAATAGTCTGCCATTGTCGTTCATGGTCCCTAACCCATGAGTGCCAAGAGTTTTATTCCAGTTAAGGTTAGAGGAGCCTATCTTCGCGTTGAGGTCACCCATCAGAATGAGGATGTCTGCTTTATGAACCTTTGCAATAACTGATTGAAGTTTATCGCAGAAAATGTCCTTGTCATCATTATCCGCTACTTCTGTGGGCGCATATACTTGTATAATAGTCATTGGTTTTGTTCTTGTATTAAAGCGTGCCAGTATTATTCTCTCACTTATTGGTTCCCAGTTTATTAAAGTGTTATATGCAAGTTTGCTCATGAGAATGCCTACACCTCTGTGATGTGTTTCATTTTCTTGATTACCAGAGTAAATAAAGGTTTCGCCTCTTTCCGTTTTCCTAACACCCATGCCCTTCCAATGCGTCTCACTAATACCAAGGATATCGAGTTTATAAAGGTTGAATTCTTTTGATAATTGTTCTAGTTTTGAGATATCTAGAAGAGTCCGTACATTCCAGGTTCCAAATCTTATCCGTGTTCGTAAGCCAAAGGTCGTCAACGTTGTTCGGTTGTTTATGATACTTTCTGATGTTTCTGTTGCGGTTGTTATGGGTTAAGTATAGTGACTTGCAAGGCCTCTGATACCCCGTGGAGATAGCTACTTAGCAAGGTATACCTTACCTACTCCCTGAGACGCTGTATTCATTGCAGCCATTCAGACAGCTATCATCCCCCCTCCTCCTTTCTCAAACGGGCTTGGGACCGTCTTCGGCGGAGTTTTAAAGAATACATTTTGTAAAATATTTTTTCAACATTTTTACTTGTCTTTTAATTCGAGTTTTTCTTTTCCCGGACTTTTTCATTTCCCGGGAAAGCGGGAACATTTAGTATGTTTTTTTTTGTATTTTATATCATTTTTTAGTTAGAAGGTCTCTCTGTTTGTGCCCTCCTGATCCCTGCGTCCGTTTCTGTCATCAATTATCAAGAATTTTAATAAAATCTCTAAAAAAAATCACATACAAAATAATCAATAGAAGTCGAAAAACAATTTCAAAGAAACTGAAATTCCCGCTCTATTTCCCGGGATTTCGGGATCGAAAATTAACGGGAATTCCCGTGAAAAACTCTACTTATAATATCACAATTGATGGTAAATGAAAGAGAAGAATATTCGCTAATTTTTCCATTTTTTATTTTGCCATATTAGAAAAAAGGATGTGAATAATGTCCTTTCAAATCCTTATCAAAATATTTTGTTAAAAATTTTTAAATGATATTGAAGGATAAAGTTTTGAAAGGACATTACTAGCCTCCTTTTTTTCTGGTACAAAATAATAAAATAGTAAAAATAGCGGAGATCCTCCTCTTATATATGCCATCACTAATGGCATCTTAGGAGAACTACTTACAAATATTTAAAAAATACAGCTACAACGAGACGACGGTCATTGTTACCAGTTCCCGGTTATATTTAAAAAAAAATTACAAAAATTTTATCCTTTAAAACTTTGAAGTCCTTTTAAAAGAAAACAGGATAACGAAATGAAAATCTGTAAATGCAGTTTTACTACATTTTACCTCTAGTTTCAAACGTATATTAGTCAGATCATGTTTAACGACTTTTTTTCTTTTTGTCGGACGGTGTTCTCAGCAACAAAGACTTTCTGTTATATTTCTCTAAAGTACCTAGTAAGTGTCATTTTAGACAAGCCAACAAAATCAATAATAAGCTAAATTAAAAAACGATACGTGAATCACAATTGTGAAAATTTTAAAATCTTTCGACCAATAAAATAACTTATTGAGTCAGAAAATTTTTCAGCTCAAATTCTGTCTGTCATTGACTGTTATTTTTGGCTGGTTAATTATTTAGAGCTACATACAAGGCTTTCCATATAAAAAATCTTCATTTGAAAATTATTACTTCTTTTTTTAAATAAATTCTACACTCAAAAAAATAAAACTGTAAAGTTAACAAATTTTTTTTTGTTAACTCGAGTTTACTGGCTTTTTAGCAAATTTTTAGTTAAAATCAGCGTTTTAACTACTTTTTTTAGTTAAGTTCAATTTACGAAAATACTAGTTTTGAACAAATTTTGTATTAATTTTTTTTGTTGACTTCAAAACTGAGTTTACGAATTTTTACTAATTAATTTGCTGATTTTTCGTAACAAATTTGTTAAGTGGAATTTCTTGTGAAGCCTCCTATGCAAATCTCATAAGTTCTACTTAAGCTGATGAAAAAATATAAAAAATAAACTTTTAATTTTTTACAAAATATTTTCTAAATTTTAGTTTACGAAAAGTAACAAAAAGTTTAGCTGAATTCAACTAATTTTTTTGTTAATATATGTACATAAAAACGTTACGAAATTTCAGCTAAATTTTTAGTTAAAGTTACGGTTTTTTTTGCTAAATTCATTCTACGAAAAGTTAACTAAATATTTTTAGTTAAATTAACTAAAAATTTAGTTGGCCCAAAATCAGGTGCTTTTTTAGTTAAATTTAACTAAATTTTTTGTTAACTTTACAGTTTTTTTTTTTTGAGTGTAACAAAAACAACTTCATACTGTAATTTAATAGAACTAAATAATTTTTTAATTCAATCAATTAAAATTTTTGTCAATGCTACAAATTTCTTTCCTAAAGCAAAATTTTTTAGTTTTTATCGCGATATCGGAATATCAAATTTACGATTTTACGATTGAATTTTTTATGGAAAAAATAATAAAAAATAAGTTTTGTGTGGAACGCCTTATGTTCCCAGAACAAGTTCTAGTTGAACATACAATTAATTCATACTTATTATTATTATTATTTTTGTTATATCTAATACTTCTACTTATTCTCAATTCTTATATTTTTAATAATTTTTCTATTGTTCAATATAAGAATCAACCAACCATTCCTCCCCCTCCCATCTAACCAACAAGTTCTTAAATGGTCAATGAACCAAAACATAAAACGTAATATTTTCGAGTTGTCTTAACCATTAATACATCTAATAAGAAAACAATAATTTTTTTTATATAATTTTTTTATTGTGTATTGATTTTATTTTTATTAATTCTTTATTTGTGTTGAGCTTGATATAATTTTTATTTTATTTGTTTCTTTTATTTTCTTTTCAGTCGCAAAAATTCTTTGGTTGTACGCACCCAGTTGAGTGTCAGAGTACATGCGATTATTGGTAAGTAATTACGAGAACAAAACGAAAATAAGTCCAATTTAATTGGATTTTTTAGTAATTTTTTTTGTTCAATCTTATTTAAAAAAAAAAAATAAAAAAAAACGGGTTTTAATTTAATAAGTTAATAATAATTATAACAGTATTTGTTTATAAATAATGAGTAAACAAATATTATATTTATAATTTTTATTTAAAAAAGTGTTTGCTAACTAATTAGTTAAGAGGAATTTGCAAAAATAATTTAAATGTTATAACTTTTAGTCAAAGAACTAAAAAAAAAAGTAGTTATTAGATTACATTTAAAAACAGATTTTCTAAAATTGTTAAAACACTCAATAGAAAAATTTTACCGAAAAATCTGCTAACAACTTTCAGTTTAAATTAGTAAACTTTTAGCAGTTTTTTTTGCTGAAATAGATATTTTAACTAAATTCTCTCTCAGTTGTGGAAAATAGAAGAATTTTTTTGTAAATATACAGATTCTGTTTACTGATTATTAGGCCGTATCGATTTTTACTTCTAATATTTCTTTGAGCTGAAAGGGCTCCAAAAAGTTTCTATTGGGTGTCAAAATGACTCCATAAAATTTTTGAGAAAATCAAAAATTTTCTTACCCTCACGCCTCGCGGTTCAAGTAAAAACCACAAAAAATTTCACATTTTATCTTATTTCTATGCATCCAAGTTTTTTTTTAACATGATAATATTTTTAGGCTGGTGTCTAATTTTAACAAAAGTTGCAGGACGCTACCTCATTTTGACTATATAAACTAACAATTAACGAAAAAGAAACAAGAATTACTATTTTCATTTTCTTAAAACCAAAAATTTTAATAACTTGGGTGTAAGTTGGATAATAATTGACCTCGTGGTGAATAAAACCGTTTTTCACCAGCTGGTGAATATAAAGTAACATAATTATTTTTCAACCAAAAAATTTTTTTTTTTTTCATTAAATTTTTTTTTTCATCAATTTTTTTTTTTTTGTTTTATCAAATTTTTTTTTTTTCTATCAAATTTTTTTTTTTCTATCAATTTTTTTTTTTTCATCAATTTTTTTCATAAAAATTTTTTTTTTCATCATACTTTTTTTTGTTTATAAATTTTTCTTTTTGTTTTTATCATTTTTTTTTTATCAATTTTTTTTCAACAAATATTTTTTTCAACAAATTTTTTTTTATCAATTTTTTTTTTCATCAATTTTTTTTTTTTTTCATCCAACTTTTTTTCATCCCATTTTTTTTTTTTATAAAATTTTTTTTCATAAAATTTTTAGTGATAGAGGCTATATATAAGTTTGTCATTCCGTGTGTAACTCATCAAAATATAGGTCTTTGACCCCATAAAGTATATATATTCATGATGCCCGATCGATTTTATGACATTCTTGCGATGTCCGTCTGTCTGTCTGTGGAAAATGTGATCACGACCAAAATATTACACTGAGATTACTGAAACTTAACATAGTTTGTGGATGTTCTCCCGAGAAGTTTGGTATTGCATTTGAGCGATATCGGTTCAGCGGTTCAAAAGTTATGAACGAAAATGTAAGCACACCTCAAAAATTTCAGTACATTCAACATAACCTAAAAATACAAAATGCTTTAATTCGGCTTCTGGTTGACATATGTGAACATAATTAAACACCAAATGGTATTTAAACAAGTACGAACATATTTTTTGACAAAAAAAGAAAAAAATCGCGGATTTTTTTTACCAAAATTTTTTTTCGCGAAATTTTTTTTTTTTCAAAAATTTTTTTTTTCCTTTTAAATAAAGTTTTTTGCAATAATCTTTTTGAAATTGTGGAGGGTATCACTACATTCGGCAAGGCCGAATTTAACTTTTTTACTTGTTTAACATCAAAAAGTTTTTCTTTTCATCAAAAAAATTCATCAAAAACTTTTTTTCATCAAAATTTTTTTCACCAAAAATTTTGGGTTCATTAAATTTTTTGTTTTTCGTGAAAAAAAAATAATTTTTTTTACCAAAACTACTTTTTCACCAAGTCTAAGCTTTTCACATAAAAATTTTCCATTTGTTTATCAAATGTACATAAAACAAGTGAGAGTTGTATATTCTTTGGTGCCGCATCTTTTATACTCTCCAAAATGTAAAACACTTGTTTGCATTTATTTTTGCACTTACTTACGAAATGTACAGCTCTTTTGGGTTTTTAATGGGGTCCTCGACTGATATTTCAATTCGTTTTGCATTGAATAGCAAAGTAATATAACATAATTTTTTCTAAAAAAACTTTGCTTTGGCAAGTACACCCAAATCTTCCGCAAAACATTATCATGATTTAATGTTTTGGGCAAGAGTACAAAATTCGCAGGCATTTTTTTCTTAGAATTGTAAATTTTTTTTTTATTTTTACGTTTTTTATAACGATTTGAGGCGTTTAAGGTTTACGTAAAATTTTCGCCGCGAAAAACATAGTACTATGCTTTAAGCATAGTACTCTGTTCGATTTCACGGGAAAAATCCGTCAAGCTTCATATAAAAAAACAATTTTTGGTAACGAGAGAATTTATATATTATAGAATTGTCAAAAATTGTTGATTTATAAATTTGCTATTACGTTTTGAGGCGCTTAAAGTTTAAGTGAAATTTTCCCCGTGAAAAACTTCATTAGCAATTTATCCGAGTTAAGTCACTTAAAATAAAAATTGCTATAGTGTAAAACCTTCTGCTGGAACTCCTAATGCCAAAGTCTTATAAAAATCAAAAAAAAAAATATCTTTGGGCATCCACATCGCGGTTTAAGTAAAAATTCAAAAAAAGTCATATATCCACAGCGCACAGTCTGAGAAATAGCTATTTTTTGGAAATAATTCAGCCATTCAGTAAGTACTGGACCGATAGCCATGAATTTTAAATGGCAGTACCGTTTTAACCATTAGGGCACACTGGGCAAGTGCCCAGGGCACCCGATCTAACGGGTCCCCAAAAGACAAAAAAATATATATTTTCCATGATAATTTTTTCTCCTTTATACTGTTATTTTTAAGAGCATACACTTTTTTTAAAGCAAAAACAATTTTTGTAATTTGTTTTTAAAAGTAAATTTAAAATTTTCGTATAAAACTTAAGATTCTAACATATTTTCGGTACAGAAAAAGTCTAAGTATGAGAATTTTTCTATAGGAGAAGTTCTCAAACTCAACTTTTTACATAAATGGCTCAGGTTCTAAGATATTTTTTGTACAGAAAAAGTCTAAGATTCAGAAGTTTTTCTTATAGAAAAAAATATCAGATTCCCAGAACCTTTTCTCATAAAAAATACCATTTTCCTATAGAAAAACTATCAAATTTTTAGACCTTTTTCGTTTATAAAAAGTCTTTGATTCTGAGACCTTTTTCTATAGAAATAGTCTCTAAATCTGAGACCATCCCTTAGCAAAAGTCTCAGATTCTGAGACTTTATTTTAAAGGTCAACTAAAACAATTTTATTTTTAACAAAAATTTATTAGAAAAAAATTCAGTTTAATGAAAATTTTAATTTAATTTTTTTTTTTGTTTTGGTTTTTGTTCCGCTTTACCTTGAACTTTTAATTTTTGATGCAAAAATTATATACTTTAAAAATATGTTCATTTCAAGCGAATTTTAAACTTGCATTTTTTCTATACATTTAAAAAAAAAAATATTTTGTTATTGCAAACTATTTATAATAATTATTGCACATACAATTCCATTAATTCTATTACCGTTTTGAAAGTAAATAATTTTAAATATCAAGCATTCCGAACTAAAATTCCAACAGCTACTATATAGACGAGTTAAAACGTTTTTCTAAATTTATAAAAAAAACAAGTAAGATAAAATATAGTAGGTGAAGACCAATCGAAAACCTTGCCGGAATTTTTATTAAAAATAATAAAAAAAAAATATTAATTTATTAGACCTTTTAATTGTACAATAAAAAAAGAGTTCGAGGTCATTAATGTTTCAACAGCATCACGTTGAAATTTAAAAAAAAAAAATGGTAATGTGATACTGTTGAAAATTTAAACGAAAACGTTCAAGCTCTATGAAATAGTCAGTAAAAAAAATGTTGAGATTTTTTTTTTTTAATTTCTTGAACGTAAGGAAATTTTTTGACAAATTTCAGATGGCGATATCTCGAAAACCTCTCTACCGATTTCAAAAATTGTTTGATTTTCATATTAAGCATAATTGATATTCATATTAATATAGGGGCATTCCAGGCCAAATCACTCACTTTTAGACCCGACCCCTTTAGATTTATTTTATTTTTGGATATGTTTTAGTCCTTATTAAATGCAACTTGGAGACCAATTTTCAAAATGGCGATTTTTTCAAAAAAATTAAAAAATTGAAATTTTCAATTAATTTTGACCAGTTAAAAATATATCTTTAAAAAAGTTGGACAACGTTTTGTTGGTATTTAAATTTAGTTTTAGAAAAAAATATAAAAGAAATTATTCGAAGTAACTATCACTTACTTTTTAACGTTTAAAAACTAAAATCGACTTTTTGAAAAAATCCGAAACCTTAGATTTTTTTTTAAACGTCTAAAAGTTCTACTCTTAATTACGCAACTTTTAAGGCATAATTCGAGATGTGATCGCAATTTGTTCCATTTTTTTTTTAAGTTTTGAAAATTACACCTTTTATTTTTTGACTCTGATTTATTATATTTCGTGAACCTATATTCAAAATATGCCAACTCAAATTTGACGGAAATGAGTTTCCGATGGCAAATAGCTCCCCTATGTAATACCTATCTGCCATAAAAATTTCAGAGCAAAAAAATAATTTGTTGTCGTTTTACATCCATTTTTGTTATTCTGCTAACTCAAAGTACATATTTTTTTGGTGGAAATAAATGCCAACTCCCATTGTAAATTTCCAAAAATTTTTCAAAAAATTTTTAAAAAAAATTAGACCACATATCTTATTGCATTTGCCATGCTAAACACGAATCTTGTAAAAATTTTGATATCTAATGACTGGTTCTCGAGATATTGCCATTTTAAAAATATCGGTAAATAGTGTCTGCAAAAAAAAAATTGCTTATATTTATGTAACTTTCAAACTATTTATCAGATTGAAACATTATGAATGGGGCAAATAAAGTCAATGATATGAGCTTTCAAAATAGCTGGTTTGGAGTGACCCTATTGCAATACAGCGTGAGTTACAGAGTGCCAAAGTTGACCACCCTAAGATTAAAAGGCTTTCGGAGCTAGTAACTTTTAAAAATATGCAAAGATTTTTAATTTTTTGTTCAGTTTTTGCAATTAACGTACTAAGGATAACAAAAACCAAAAAAAAAAAAAATTTTAAAAATTTTTCCAAAAAAAATGTATTTTTATTTTCCGACAAAATATGCCAACTCTAAAAAAATATTTGTTTTTTGATATAGTAATAAATGCCATCTCTGAAAAATACGCAAACAAGTGCAAAATATGAAAATTTTTGCATAGGTAAAAATTGTTTAGTATATTTAAACCATCTTGTGGAAGGTACATTGTTTATTTTTGCAATAATATGCGAAATAACTAGTTTTTTAGCTCTCCTGAACAGTAAGCTTTTTCGAGTTGGCATTTATTGAATATAGTTCGACGATATGGTGCTCCAAAAAAACTAAATTGGTAGATACTGGCCCTAACTTACCCTAGATATATTCACTCCGAGGTAAAAATACGCCCCACAAAAATTAAGAACGATCGGACATGGATAAGGTGTTCCGCATGGGCCTTGAAGTTTAGAAAACGGATTACAAGGAAAAATATGAATATTTTTATGTTTTTTTTTGTATTTTAAGTTAAGTTTAAACACAAGTGGTTACAGACTTATAATACGGAGTAAAATGACTCTGTAATAAGGTACCAAAAACTAAAATCGGTTGAAAATCAGACAAGTTATTACAACTTCCCCAAGCATCTAACGTGTGGCAGACCACTTTGATTAAGCAATACAATCCGATTTTTGAAATTCATTGAAATTTTCTACTGTAACAAAATTTTTTTTATTCTTCAAGTTCAAATGTAATTAGATGACAAGAATTTTTCATATTGTGTTTTGCTAACATGTTTTAAATTAATGCTAAAAATGCCTGAATTTTCAACACCCTTTTGAAATCTCTATTTTAAAATTTTATTTTGTTTTAAAATTTGGATAAACCAAAAAAATATTACACTGAAACATGAATAATGAAAAAATATTATTACAGTAGAAAATTGCAATAAATTTGAAAAAAGGGACTCGTATCCTTTAATCAAGTGGTATGACACACGCTAGATGCCTGGGGAAGTTGTAATAACTCGACTGATTTTCAACCGATTTTAGTTTTTAGTACCTTATTAGAAAGACATTTTACTCCACATCATAATTCGGTAATCACTTGAATTAAAACTTAACTTAAAATACCAAAAAAATTGCTAAAACAGAAAAAAATTCATATCTTCCCATGTAATTCGTTTTTTAAACTTCAAGAACCATGCTAAACGCCTTACCCATGTCCGAACGTTCTAAATTTTTGTGGGACGTAGTTTTTCCTCCAAATGAATATATCTAGGGTAAATTATGGTCAGTATCTACCAATTTATTTTTTTTGGAGCACCATATAAAATAAATCCGAGCCAAAAAAATAAAAGGTGCAATTTTAAAAATTAAAAAAAAAAAAAAATATAAAGAATTGTGATCACATCTCGAATTATGCCTTAAAAGTTGCGTAATTTAGAGTAGAATTTTTATAGTTTTTTACAAAAAAATCGAAGGTTTCGGACTTTTTCAAAAAGTCGATTTTAATTTTTAAACGTCAATAAGTGATAATTACTTCGAATAATTTTTTCATTTTTTTTTTCTAAAGAATCATTTAAACACCAACAAAACGTTGTCCAACTTTTTTTAAAATATCTATATGTTTTAATGGTCAAAATTAATTAAAAATTTCAATTTTTAAATTTTTTTGAGAAAATTGCCATTTTGAAAAAGTGATTACTCAACACCATCTTGGAATAAAAGGCTGAAAATTTGTGTCCAAGTTGCATTTAATAAGTACTAAAACATATCCAAAAATAAAATAAATCGAAAGGGGTCGGGTCTAAAAGTGAGTGATTTGGCTTGGAATGCCCCATAATTTTTAACATAAAATCGATTAGAGTATTATCCTAGCTCGAGGCCGAAACGAATTATCATTTTTACACCTGGACATTTTGTGTTGAATGTCTAGTATAAAATGATATCATATGAGTTGGGTATTTTATTTACATTGATGTTGATTTTAAAATTGATTAATTAGTTAAAAATGCAAAATTGATGTACTTACTTTTCAAAAATGTTAATGATAGTTTTTGGGGGTGATTGAATAAATTAAAATTAGCCAAGTTAACAAAAACCGAAATATAATTCTTAGAATTAATAAAAGTTTGTTTTTTATTCGACCTTTTCTTTAAAGAATCTCAAATTAATAAATACTCAAGCTCGAGGTTCTAAGTTTTTTAAAAAGTTTTTTATAAATATTGAAAATATTTAAATAAATAAAAAACTTTTGACCTCGAGCTTGAGAATTTATTCATTTGACATTCTTGGAATTTTTATCTTTTATAAATCTTGCACTTAGAAAATTATTGAGGTTACTACATGACGGTCATTTGTATAGTAAGTAGTAGTTGTTGTTTTCAACTACAACTTCAGTTGTTTTTGTATGAATAATCGCAAACAACTACTTTTTGTAGTCGTTTTAAAAAATAAATACAAAAAATTACTACATTGTAGTAACAGTTGTTTTATGTAGTTGTTTTTGTCTATAAAAAACTTATAATTTTCTAGAAATTTGTAGATGTGTTAAACGAGTTGGAAGAGTCAGATGCAGTAGGAATTATTTCCAAATAATTTTAACCATTTTTAACGTTTAAAAGAAAATTCAGACAATTTGAGTTACAGTAAAAACAACTGTAATTTGAAGTAGTTTTTATCTTTTTTGTAGTTGTTAATCAATAGTTAAAAAACACAAAAATTTTTGGTTGATTTTAACGTAAAATGTAGTGGACGCCTAAACAACAGCAAATGTAGTAGTTTTAACTGTATTTTGTAGCGGGCTACAAAATATTGTGCACAAAAACGTGTGCTAAAAAAAATATTATTTTTTTAAGAAATTTACTTTAAATTATCCTTTTTTGTGGCAATTATTCGAAATTCATTTCCTATTTTATTTAATTTTTTTTTTATTTTAGAAAAACTTCTCTCATCTGAAGGTAGTGATTTAAGACGTGCCTTATTTTCACTTAAACAAGTCTTTCAAGAGGATAAAGATCTTGTTCATGCTTTTGTAGCATTAGGAGGACTCAATTGTTTGGTGCGTGTTGGTAATGGTGCTGATCAAAACTATCAAAATTATATATTGCGTGCATTGGGTCAGGTATGTTAAATGATCGATCGAACGATTGTCATTAAAATAAAAATATAAATGAAAAAAAAGAAAAAAAAAACAGAACTGTACAATAAAAAATTCTTAAAAATGATTTTGAATTTCAAAAAAATAGTTAAAAAAAAAACCGAATTGTGATTTTAAGACTTTCTTTCTATTGGAAAAAAAAAGTTTTTCTTTAAGAATATGTACCAAAATGTAAAAGATTTACTGAAAATGTGTGAAAATTGTAAATAAATACACAGAAAAAAATATTGAGAAAAACAATTTGAGTACCCAGGTAAAAATGAAATATATATGATCATATATGAAGATATATGGATCATATATGGATTTATATAACCATATATTATTATATATGCCTCCATATATGTTTATATATGAGCTGATCCGAAATATATACGGATCCGATCATATATAAACATATATGGAGTCATATATGATTATATATGGTTATATAAATCCATATATGATCCATATATCTTCATATATGATCATATATATTTCATTTTTACCCGGGTAATCAATTGTTTAAATTTTTAAATAAGATTTAAATAATTTTTTAATTGATGCATTTAAAAATTAAAAAAAAAAATGAGTAAATAATTTAATACAAAATTTAATATTTTTTTTATTCTCTTCTTGTTTTGAATTCTCATTTAGTTTATAGTTTTTTGTATTTGTATATGAAAGTTTGAAATCATCTTTATGAAATTTTCCTATGTCTTTAAGACATAAATATATTTGGTAAAGTTTGAAAATACATTTTTTTTTTTAAATGTGAAACTTTTTTAAACATTTTAAAAAAATTAATTGATAAATTTTGAGTAAATTTTTACTTGACACAATTAAAAAGTTACTTGAAAAAATCGAAAAATTTTTTATTAAATTTTTAATTGTGTCCATTAAAAATTTACTAAAATTTTAGTAAGCATTTAATAATTTTTTGTTAAAAATTTACTCAATACTATTAAATCGTTTACTGGTGCAAAATTGAGTAATTTTTTACTCAATAGTATTAAAAATTTACTCAATTTTTTTTTTTTTTCTGTGTACACTGAAAGAAAAACGCTTCATATCGCTAATGAATGGAATTCATTAACGTTGTTTCATTACAACAATGAAATATTTCATATGCTGAATGAAATTTCATACATATAATGCAAGATTTTCATTAATTTTGATTCATTAGATTTCGTAGTTTCATTAAAAAATTTCATTAAGTTTTATTTACAAAATTTTCTGTTTTTTGACACCTGTCGTGTCGCGTCTGTTTAGTCTGTTAGTTTACGCGCGCAAAAAACAGCTGATCACAGCGTGATTTTTTTTTTGTTTTACTTCGTGGTTTTACTTATGTATTAAAAGTAAATGTTATATTAAAATTTTGTGTGGGAAAACTGAGTGAAATCTATATATAAAATAAAAAAATATGTGAAAGTGTGTTTTTTTTACTTGGTGCTATTGTGATTTTTTCAGACTTTTTTTTTAAAAGATCTTTACAATTTCATAAATATATTTCATTTTAAAAATAAAAGTAGCATTTATTGAATGAAAGTATTTCATTTCAAAAATAAAAAGTAGGATTTATTCAATGAAAGTATTTCATAAGAATTAACTACTTTTTTCATTAAAGAAATGAAAAATTTTCATAAATACAATTTATATTTTGTATGAACAATTTTCATTAATTTAATGAAACTTATTCTTGCAATTACATTTTATGATACCTATTTCATTAATTCAATGAAACCTTACATAGGTTCCTTTTTAAAGCCATTTTTCGTAACATTAATGTGGATTTTCATTATTGTCATGTACAAATTTCTATCAGTGTAGTAGCAATTTCTGAATCAGACTATTCATACTTAGTTTTTGCTTTTTAGCTTCATAAGTTATTCTATATTATTACATCTATATATTTAACATTTGAAAATTGTCTCCATATAGAAATTTTTATTATATTCGTCTGCTGTGGGATTTGAACCTGAGGTTACAATTTTTTGCATAGAAGTCAAACGTAAAAATTATTAAAAACAAATTTACTCTTTTAAATTCTGTCTTTCAGCTAAATATTGCGTGTAGAAGTGTTTTGTATATATTTTTAAAATAATATTAACAAATTTTATCATACTTCCCGCCCCAATACAATGTTATGCATTTTACGTGTTGTTGATTTTAATACACTGAAAAAATACCGATCATATAATACCTGTGTTTCCCGGAAAATGGGTCCCTAGATCAAACATGGACCGATTGGATTTATCTTTTGTTGACTCTTTAATAAGTGTAAAAATACACACACAACCAAATTTGAGTGAAATCGGTCTCTATTTGTTGCAAAGAAACCGCTTTAACTGAATATCAGGCGAAATTTTTTTATATGGGGCCTAAGTCCAAAAATGTTGCGATTATAATCAGATTTTATATGGTTATTGAAGTACGCGTTAAATACACAAAAACAAAATCTAAATAAACTATTTTCTTTTTTCTTGATATTTGAGAGATTTATGTGAATATCAGGAAGGTGATTTGTATGGGGGCTAAAAGAAGAACTTGTCCGATTCCTTTAAAACTCGGAATGGTTATTATTAAATACAAAACACATTTACCTGCTAAATTTCGAAAGGATGTCTACTATAATACGGTTTCTAAAGTCGTTTGAGCCAAAATTAAAGCGGACCTTTGTATGTGGCTAGGTCTAAGCATGCACTGAAAGAATTTTGTTCATTACGGCTATGAAAACGGACATTGATTCTATGAAAAAAATCATTAGAAGTCAGCCAATGATGCCCTTCATAGAATTTATGAAACAAATTCATAGAAACCTCTAAAAAAGTTCGTAGACTCTGAAAAAATAAATTCTTATTCAATTCTATTTTTATTTATTTTATTATTTCAATTTTATTTATTTTTTTATTATTTTATTTATTACAATTTTATATTTTTAAAAATTTACATGTTTTTTAACTTATCCCCACCGAGATTCGAACAGCGAAAAAGTTGTTCGTGAAGTCTCTAGCCACTTACAATTAGCTAAAGTATATAAACAAATCATAACACTTAAAATCCATTTTGTTTAATATTCTGCTTTAACATGTATCTATGTATCTATGCTCTGTCACAATGCTCTGCCAAAACTGTGTGTGTGTTTGTGGAAAACAAAATTTTTGTGTATTTACAAAAAAGAAACGTTATAAAACTAAGTGTTAGTTGGCGAGATTTTCCTCCTGTGGTGGCGCTGATAGTTAAAAGGCGTCGACAAAAACCAATTCAACCGCTACACTCAAAAAAAAAAAACTGTAAAGTTAACAAAAAAAAGCTTGTAAACCTACAAGAAAATTTGCTGATTTTGAACCCACATTTTTTTTGGTAAAGTTAGCAAAAACGTTTTGCTAAAAATTAGTTATCTGAAATAATTTTTATTTCAACTTAGTTCATACACATTTGAGGACCCCATTGGGTTCGGACCCAATAGGTCCGGACCCCGATGGGCCTAGACCTAGTTGGGTTCCTTAAAAATCGTCATAGTTTTTGATCCAAAATTTGTGTCCGTTTCGCTCTACCTTGCTTAGATTTTGAGATACGTGATTTTAGGGGATCACTGGGGTCTTGAGAATTAAAAAACTCGATAACTATAATTAATTTAAGATACTCCCTGAGGATGCCACTCGATGAGCGGCGAAATATTGGAAATAAATAAAAAAGAATTTTAATTTAAAAATCCAGACCTCGAGCTCAAATATTTTATTTTTATAATTAAATTGGAAAGGTCGAATAAAAAACAACTATAATAAACTCGATAACTTTTAAAATATTACTCGGAGAGCTTTTGGTTATTTTGCGGTCTTGTTCTACGTGTTGAGAGCTACAAAAATTCTTTTGGACTTTTTGTTGTGTCGGCAATATTTACCGAGATATGAGCATTTTAAAATTTTCGGGAATGCTAACTTTTTTGGATCCAAAGTTAGGTCCCATTAGGGTCCACACATGTGAAGAGGACCCGCGAAAGTATGGAAATTCTAAGAACCAAAAATGCCCTCCATTTTGCTCTATCTGGCTTAGTTTCCGAGATAGCGCCATTTTAAGTTTTCTGAAAATAAAAAAAAATTTACCATTTATTTTTGCTAATGTTAGCAAAAAATCTTGTAAAAATGTTGTCAACTCAATTTCAAACTTAGCAAAAGAAATTAGTTCAAAGTTTGTTTAAAATTGCTAATGTGCTAAATGAAGTTTACAAGAATTTTTTGCTAACATGCTAATCTCAACTAAAAATTTGCTAAAAGTTAGCTAACTAGCATTAGCAAAAAAAAAAAAATAGTAAATCTACTAACGTATTTTTTTGAGTGTAGGTCTTGGGTTAGAGCCCCGTTCAGGGCAGCAATGATATTGCTCATCGAAATATCGGTCTGGGACCCCATAAAGTATATATATTCATAATCCCCGATCGATTTTAAGACATTCTAGCGATGCCCGTCTGTCCGTTTGTCTGTCTGTCTGTGGAAATAGTGATCACGGCCAAAATATTACACGGAGATGACTGAATTGGAAGTTCTATCAAGAAGTTTGGTATTGCATTTGAGCGATATCGGTTCAGCGGTTCAAAAGTTATGAACGAAAATGTAAGGACACCTCAAAAATTTTAGTACATTCAATTCCACATAACCTAAAAATACAAAATGCTTTAATTCGGCTGCTAAAGCCCCTATGACACTACATTTTTTTTGTATTGATTAAATTTAAGTGAACAGTGCAAATATATCACCATAGGAAATCTGAACAAGTGTGAAGAGTAAAAGAATACTAATAAAAAATAGTAAACGTCAAATTTATTCTTGTGTTATCGATAAATTTGGTTATCAAATGACTGAATGTCAAAAAAAAATGTAAAAATTTTACATATTTTTTTGACATTTATGTATTAATGATATTAAGTGTTGCCAACTTTTCTGTTTTTCATTAAATGAAGCGATTTTTTGTTTGTTTTTGGCGGTTATTTGAATTTATACAGCGGGTTTTTATTAAAAAGAAAGTAATCACCACTATTTGTTTGTTTATTTTATGTTTCTTTTTCATTTCTTCTTTTGCTGTTTCATTCTTTCAATTAATAAAAAATAAAATACAAAAAAAATCTAGTGTCATAGGAGCTTAAATGATATTTAAACAAGTTCGAACATATTTTTTGCCAAAACAAGAAAAAAATCGCGGATTTTTTTTCTAAATTTTTTTTTCGCGGATTTTTTTTTTTCAAAAAAAATTTAGTTTTTTGCAATAATCTTTTAGAAATTGTGGAGGGTATCACTACATTCGGCAAGGCCGAACTCAACTTTTTACTTGTTTTTATTTTTTAATATATTTATTCAACTATTTTAATTATTGTAACATTATTTTAATTATTAAAAAAAATTAAAACTCATATTGTTGGCATTTTCTTCTATGAATGACATTCATTAATTCTATGAATTTTTTCTATGAATTTAATAAAATCTATGAATAAAATTCTATGAAATATTTCTTTAATAATTCTTTCAGTGTGGACCGATTTCCAATTTCAATATGCTTTGTTCTTGGGCCAAATGAAGCTTAAGTTTCAAATTTCCGGCTGTTCGATTGATAATTCCGACCTGTATCGTGTTTTCAATGTTTAGATGGACGGACATCACTAGAATGACTTAAAAAGTTATTCTGAGTCGATCGGATTTCATGTAAATTCTTCTTTCAGAATTAACATTAAATCCATGGACCTTAATGGCGTTTATCAAATTATCGAAGTGGAATGCATAGATGCAACTATTGCTTTTTATCTAAGAAGAAGGGGAAACTGGAATCATAATGGGCCACAAGTCGGCCTCTATTGGCATTGGTTTCTGCCAATGCCATCCACCATAACCTAACCTAACCTATACTTGAAAGTAGGTCTAGGACCAATATTTCGGGTAGTTAGAAGCATCAGTACAAAGTCATTATACTCTGTACCACAGAGTGGTGTGGGGTATAAATACAGAGATTATGAAAGGTTTCATAATTTTTTTAATTCTTGAGTTTTATAAAAAAATTACATTAATTTTACACAGATAAAAATGAGTTGTTAGATCAAGCACGAAATACACCAGGTTGAGCATTGTTTTAATTAAAAGTCATCTAATGAGGAAAATTGTTGGATCAAGCACGAAAATTGTAGGTCAGTCATTGACTGTTCCTTGATTAAACCAACGCTTGATTTGAGTAATTTGTTAATTGTTATTTTTCTGTAATTTTTGATTAAACCAATGCTTGATTTGAGTGAGCGGTTAATCAATAATTTTGTGTTATTTTTGAGTAATCCAATGCTTGATCTGAGTGAATGGTTAATCATTATTTTACAGTTGTAGTGTTTTTTGTCAGTCTTTTCAAGTCTTTTGTTTAAATTGTTTTTTTTTTTTGTGCTTTATATTATTTTGTTTATTTTCGTCTTGTGTGCGTAAAAGTACTTTCTATTTGACGACTAACTAAAACTAAAACAAAAAACGCAACAGTGTTCATCGCATTGTTACTCAAAGCCTACTATGATGAGTTTTTTTGTTTTTATGAATTTTTTTGTGAATTTTTCAGATTTGAGCAAATGGTTAATTGATTCAAGTAAAATTTAATTAAATGTCAAATTTTAAGCTGAGCAAATATTTAATTGTTTTTTTCCATTGAATATTTTTTTCTGTGTATGAAACAATTTCATTAATTTTATGAAAAAATTTCATGAATTTTATGAAAAAAAAATTTATTAGCTTTATGAAATTAATTTTTTTTTTTTTTATTTTTTAAAATATATTTTGAAAAAATGTCAACTTAAGTTGAGATAAGGTACCATGAAACATTTTATGAATAAGTTTTCATTACCTAAACTCTTTCAGTGTACCGTGTTGCATTCATAAATTCATCGTTATAATTAATTAGATGTTAAATATTTAATACTTCTCTAAGCAAACACATAATTATATACCTACAACATTAATCTATCTATTCAATATATTATATATTTAATTTGTCTGTTTTTTCAATCTATCTTCCATAATTTCGTTAATCTCACACAGGTGATGCTCTATGTTGATGGCATGAATGGTGTTATGAAACATGAACCCACTATGCAGTGGCTCTACTCATTAATCGCATCCAATTATCGTTCGGTAGTTAAGACTGCATTAAAATTATTACTGGTATTTGTGGAATATGCTGAATCAAATTGTCATGTATTGGTTAGTGCCATACATACGGTGGATAAGCAGCAAGGCACACTGCCATGGTCAAATATTATGAGGTGTGTATGAATGGTGGTTTTTTTTAATGTTTATAATAAAATTAAGTATATTTTTACTATAAATGGTTGGTTAATATCTAAATATGTAAGCGAACCAAATTTAATGATGTGAATGAGTAATGAAGTGAAAAAAAAAGATTTCATTGATAAAAATTAATTTAATTTTAAACAAAATTAAAGCATACCTTTGGGCTGCTATGGAATAATGTTCAAGGCAGTGAAGAAAAGTATGGTACTTTTTTTTTGGTACCTTTTTAAAAAGAAGAATTTTGAGAATTTTTCGATGGGAAAAATGTTTCAGAATCTGAGAGTTTTTCTATACAAAAAATGTCTCAGAATCAGAAAATTTTTCTATACGAAAAATGTCTCAGAATCTGAGGATTTTACTATACGAAAAATGTCGTAGAATCTGATAATTTTTTAGACGAAAAATGTGTCAATATCAGAGAATTTTTCTTTCCGAAAAATATTTCAGAACTGAGAATTTTTCTATACAAAAAATGTCTCAGAACTGAGAATTTTTCTATACGAAAAATATCTCAGAACAGAGAATTTTCCTATACGAAAATTGTGTCAGAATCTGAGAATTTTTCTATACGAAAAATGTCTCAGGATCAGAGAATTTTTTTATACGAAAAATGTATCAGAATCAGAGAATTTTTGTATACGAAAAATGTATCAGAATCAGAGAATTTTTCTATATGAAAAATTTTTCTACACGAAAAATGTCTCAGAATCTAAGAATATTCACGAATACGAAAAAGTCTCACAATTTAAAAACTTTCCTATTAGAAAAATGTCTCAGATTCTGAGAATTTTCTAAACAAAAGATGTCTCAGAATTTTTCTACAAGAAAAATGTCTCAGAATTTGAAAATTTTTCTATCCGAATCTGAGAAATTTTCTATACGAAAAATGTCTCAGAATCTGAAAATTTTTTGGTCTGCAGACGAATAATGATTAAGGCAGTGAGGAAAAGTATGGTACTTTTTCAGAATCTGAGAATTTTTCGTATAGTTTTTCTATACGAAAAATGTCTCAGAATCTGAGAATTTGTCTTTAGAAAAATGTCTGAGAATCAGAGAATTTTTCTGTACGAAAAAGTCTCATAACGTGAGAGTTTTTCTTTACGAAAAAAGTCTCATTATGTGAGAATTTTTCTATACTCAAAATGTCTCAGAATCTAAGAATTTTTCTACATGAAAAATGTATTAAAATCTGATAATTTTTCTCTCTGAAGAATGTCTCAGAATGTGAGAATTTTCTATACGAAAAATGTCTCAGATTCTGAGAATTTTTCTATACGAAAAAAGTCTCATAATCCGAGAAATTCTCTATACGAAAAATGTCTCAGAATCTGAGATTTTTTCTATAAAAAAAGTCTCTTAATGTGAGAAATTTTTTATACGAAAAATGTCTCAGAATTTGAGAATTTTTGTACACAATAAATGTCCCAGAATCTGAGAATTTTTCTATGCGAAAATAGTCTTAAAATCTGAGAATTTTTCGATACGAACAATGTCTAAGAATCTGAGAATTTTTTGATTAAAAAAAGTCTCAGAATATGAGAATTTTTCTATACAAAAATGACGCAGAATCTGAGAATTTTGCAATAACTCAGAATTTGAAAATTTTTTATACGCAAAATGCCTCAGAATTTAAGAATTTTTCTATACGAAAAATGTATCAACATCTGAAAATTTTTCTCTATGAAGAATGTCTCAAAGTCTGAGAATTTTCTATACGAGAAATGTATCAGAGTTTGAGAATTTTTCTATACGAAAAATGTCTCAGAATCTGAAAAATTTTCTATACGAAAAATATCTCAGAATCTGAGAATTTTTCTATACAAAAAATGTTTCATAATCTAAAAAAATTTTCTATACGAAAAATGTCTCAGAATCTGAGAATTTTTCTATACAATAAATTTCTCAGACTCGAAGAACTTTTTTATACGAGAAATATCTCAGAATTTGAGAATTTTGCTATACGAAAAATTTGTCAGAATCGGAGAATTGTCTTACACGAAAAATATCTTAGCATATGAAAAGTTTTCATTTCAAGAAATATCCCGTGTCCGTGTCCCTCCCAATATCAATTGGTGCCTGGAAATATTTTTTTTTTGAGTTTCCCTGGCAAAAAATTCTGCCCAAATGATTCATTTAAAATCACTTCATAAAAATTTAATTTTAAAAATCTTTAAAATTTCAGAATTCTCAAAGACTACGATAATGCCGATGCTGAATTGGTTATTTATGCTGCTTCCTTAATTAATAAAACACTTGAAGGTCTCAATGATCAAGATAGTTTTTATGATGAAAGTGATTTGTTGGAACAACAAGGTATGGAATCTGTGATACAACATTATATGTCAAAACCTGGTACTGATATGGACTTATTAAATCAACTGCAACTTTATGAAGCTGTTTTGAAGTAAGTGGTGTTTTTTTATTCCACCACATTTACATGTTTTTTTAAATTATATTCTTCATTATAGATTTGAAGATGGTGAATCGGATGGTACCCGTTTACCCGATAACACTTTACGTAAAACTCAACGTTTTCGTAGTTCGGTAAATGTAGATACGGCTGAACGTAGAAAGTCAAGGAGACACAGTACTGGCACCAGTCCGGGTAATATAAATAAAGTTTTACCTACACATATGCGTTTGACGCCAAATCAACCTGCTTTGGATGAAGACAGTTCAAGTTCAACAAATTCTGCGGAATTTAGTGGTGGTGTTTTTGCTGAAAAGAAACGTAAGTAAATTTTTGTAATTTTTTTTTTGTAAAACACACGCTTTTAATGATTTCTTCGCCTGTGGAATTTAAGGGGGTTTGAAAGAAAAACAAACAGCTTTCATGTTAGCAATTTTAAATTATTTTATTTTTTATTTGAAAGATAAATTATTGTAATATTTTTAAAATTTTAAAACACAAAACTTGGTCAACTGAAATTTCCACTCCAATTGTAGAATGTGTTTTTAAAGAACAAAATCGGCTGCAGTTGTACAGCAAAAATTTCTAGACCGATTTTGATGATTATTTTTTATTTGTAGATTATTAAATTCTCTAGTACTTACCGTGGCCATTTTTTGAAATTTTAACCGTATAATGTTTTTAATGAAAGAAGAAATGTAACTTTTTCCATTTTTCGCTTCAACAAAAATCAATGGCCCGTAACAAAGGAGTACTTTATTTTAAATTTCAAATTTTCCATACATACATTTTTTGAAAGTCGATTTTAAAAACAAAAACAATTTGTATGGAAATAAAATTAAAAGTCGATTTTAATTTTATTTTTTTTCTTCTATGGTAAGGCTGAATATTTTTGAAAAAATGGTCATGGTAAGTACTAGAGAATTCAATTACCTACCTACAAATCAAAAAAAAAATCATAAAAATCGGTTCAGTAGTTTTTGCTGTACAACTGCAGCCGATATTGTCCTTTAAAATAAAACATTTTGCAATTGAGTTGCAACCCTGGAAATTCTAGTTGACCAAATTAAATTAAAAATTGCTCTCATGAAGGCTGTTGTTTAAACCCCCGTTGGGTGGGTGCCACGAAAAGATCTTGCTTATAAGATATTTTCTATTTAAAATTTTCTCCGAATTTAAGCATTTTTTTATACCCTCCACTCTAGGGATAGAGGGTATATATAAGTTTGTCATTCCGTTTCTAACACCTTTAAATATTGGTCTAGGACCCCATAAAGTATATATATTCAAGATACTCGATCGATTTTAAGTCGATCTAGCGATGTCCGTCCCTCTGTCTTTGAAAACACGCTGACTTTTAAAAGAATCTACTGAGGCTGCTCAAGTTTGGCATATATGTTGGTCATTTACCTGGTAGGTTGGTATTGCAATCCAGCGAAAACGGTCCAGTAGTTCAAAAGTTATAAGCAAAAGAGTGAATTTCGCCAAGGAGTTTTTCGCGAATTTACTATATACAATAACTTTCGAACTATAATTCTGAGTTCTGAAGCTTGGCATATATATTTATCGTTCCCTTGGTCTAGTTCGTATTAAATTTCAGCCAAATTGGTCCAGTGGTTTAAAAGTTATTAGCAAAACCGTGAATTTCAGATTGGTTTCAACTTAAAATCACGTGTTAAAAAACCGAGCTTTAAAAAAACAAGCTTAAAAAACATTGATAAGCCATAAAATGTGTGAGTGATATTTTGCATGTGAGTTACAAACCTTTTAATTATTAGCTGTATTTTAGCTTATCAGCAGTAATGTGAACTTTTTGAGAGCAAAACGCGAACAAAAATTATTAATACATATTCAACTCTTTAGTCATTGAGAATTTGAAGAAGAAAATTTTACAATCTCTTAGAAAGATCACGATCGTGTTGGTTATTTGAGATCGTGATCTTACTAAGAGATTGTAAAATTTTTCTGTTCTAATTCTCAATGAATGTTGAGTTCAGTACCGTTTTAGCCATTAGGTCATAAGGGGGCCCGAAATGCCAATAAATTCGGTTAAACGAAAATGGAGCAACATTTTTTTTAATTTGTTTTTAAAGAAATTTCACATTTTCTTTCAGAAAATTTCTTTGAATCGCACAGATATACGAATAGAAAAAGTCTCAGATTCAAAGGCATGTTTCGTAAAAAAAAATTCTGAAATTCTGAGGCATTTTTCGTATAGAAAAGTCTCAGATTCTGAGACATTTTACGTATAGATAACATTTTTCGTATAGAAAAAGTCTTAGATTCAGAGACATTTTTCTTATGGAAAAAGTATTCTGGGACGTTTTTCGCATAGAAAAATCTTAGATTCTAAAACATGTTTATAAAAAAAGTCTCAGAGTCTGAGAGATGTTTCGTATAGAAAAAATCTCAGATGCTGAGACATGTTTCGTATAGAAAAAGTCTCAGATGCTGAAACATTTTTGGTATAGAAAAAATCTCAGATTCTGAGACATTTTTCGTATAGAAAAAGTCTCAGTTTTTGAAACATGTTTTGTATTGAGGAAGTCTCAGATCTGAGAGGGTTTTCGTATAAAAAAATCTCAAATACGAAGATATTTTTTGTACACAAATATTCTTAGATTCTAAAGCATTTTTCGTAAAGAAATTGTCACAGATTCTGAGACATTTTTCGTATAGAAAAAAAGTTTGGATTCTGACACATTTTTCATATCGAAAAAGTTTCAGATTCTGAGACATTTTTCCTATAGAAAAAGTTTCAGATTCTGGGATATTTTTCGTATGGAAAAGTTTCAGATTCTGACATATAAAAGGTCTCATTAAAACCAAATTGTTCTACAAAAATATCATGGTTTTAATAAGTAAGGAAAAATTACCTCGAGCTAGAATAGCCCTACGCAAAATGTTTTTTTTAGTTTCTTTGTCTTAAAACAGGTAATAACATGAGTTTTAATTTGTACCAAAATAACGTTTTTTTTGTAATGCGACTTTTTCTTTCCAGCGAGGCCTTAAATTCTTGTGTGCCCAGGGCCCTGCAGGGCCCCTCCATACCATAAAGCGGCCCTGGTAGAGTTGAATATGTATTAATATTTTTGTTTGAATATTAGCGATTTATCATTTAAATTCCCTTTGCTACTTGTAGTATATGATTTTTTATTTGTTTAATAGTCTTGACAATGAAATCTGACAAATTTCGAAAACACGTGTCGACTAAGTCCTGCAGAAATGACCAACATAAATAAATTTAAAGGCTCCGACACCATGTCTGTACTACAGAGTACCATCTCTAAAAATAGAGGCAACATTATACAAAAAATGTTTTAGTGCGAAAGACAAAGGAACAAAATTCACTCTCTGGCGCAAGTACTCTAGCATTGTGAATTCAGCTTAAAACAGAAAAATATTTTTTTTGAAAATTATTTTAATTTTTTCAAAATTTTACAAATGCTTTTCAAAAATCCCTAATAAACTAATGGAATTTTTTGAAAATCATATAGATAATAAAGATATTTTGAAATGGAAATTTTTGAAATACAAATTGAATTTTCTGATAAGCATTTAGAAAATTTTTAAATTGAAAATTCTTATATAAAATTAAAAATTTTTGAATTATATATACACTCAGAAGCATAAGTCTGCGTACACAGGCTTTGCCTTACAAAAACCACCAAAAAAATATGTTAATCGATAGATTTTTTTAACCAAACCTAATGACATAAATTTTTTGTATACTTCAGACTATTAAAATAACAAAAAGCCAATTTTAAATAGTCCGCGGTTAACAGCAACCAAGCAAAAAAACAAAATCATTCCTTTAAAACCAGAAGCAAAAGTCTGCGTACAGTATCGTTTGAGGTTAGTTTTCTAACTAAGTTTTTCATTTTTAACAACTATTGGGATAATATTTGTGCTTAAGAACCTCTGTTAGTCTTTTCTGCATTGATTAGAACACTTTTGTAGTTTTAGCGGATTTTATGTTCCACCAAGCCTGCTCCATAACCTCTTGTAGCATCGCTTTTGATGTTATTTGATGTGTACCAATTTTTTTACGAAAATATACAACCAATGATCAATAGGGTTGAGATCTGGTGATTGGGAAGTAGTTTTTAATTGTTTGGATGTTTTATAAAACAGCCAAGTCTTCACAATATCAGCGGAATATTTAGAGTAATTTTTTTGTTAGAGGAGAAAATTACCCTGGAGACCAAATCTGATCGCCATTTTCTTTAAATTACCTTTAAATATATCTAGGTAACCTCGCTTATCCATCATTGACTCAATTAATTGCATTTGTCCAACTCCACTTGCCACTATTCACCACCAAACTGTTATACCACCACCCCTATATTTTACATTACCACACAAATTTCCTTTTTAAACGTCTTTCATTCGGGGAAATGGTCAAATTTCCAGATGAAAGTTAGTTTTGTTTATTTGGAATCATGGAAAGACAAATTGTGTGAAGAAAAACTGGTACAGCTCTTAAAGGATAAAACTTGTGTGGTACTGTAAAATATAGGGGTGGAGTTATAATGGTTTGATAGTGCATGGCGGCTAGTGGAGTTGGACAAATGCAATTAATTGAGTCAATGATGGATAAGAAAGGCTACCTAGATATATTTAAAGGTAATTTTAAGAAAAGTGCGATCAGATTGGGTCTCCAGGGTGATTATCTCCTCAAACAAAAAAATTACTCCATATATAACGCTGATATTGCGAAGATTTGGCTGCTTAATAATACATCCAAACAATAAAAAAACTACTTCCCAATCACAAGACCTCAACTCTATTTATCATTTGTTGGATATTCTCGGAAAAAATTGGTACACATCAAATAACATCAAAAACGATGCTGAAAGAGGTTATGGAGCAGGCTTGGTGGAATATAAAATCCGCATAAACTAGAAAATTGGTACAATCAATGCAGAAAAGACTAGCAGAGGTTCTAAAGCACAAAGACTATCCCACTAGTTGTTAAAAATTAAAAACTTGGTTAGAAAACTAACCTCAAACGATACTGTACGCAGACTTTTGCTTCTGGTTTTAAATGAATGATTTTGTTTTTTTGCTTGGTTGCTGTTAACCGCGGACTATTTAAAATTGGCTTTTTGTTATTTTAATAGTCTGAAGTATACAAAATAATATGTCATTAGCTTTGGTTAAGAAAATCTATCGATTAATGTATTTTTTGGGTGGTTTTTGTAAGGCAAAGCCTGTGTACGCAGACTTATGCTTCTGAGTGTATGTAGAAATTTTTAAAATATAATTGGAAATAATTGAGAATAATATTTCTCAAAATGAACTGAAACATTTTTGAATAAGTGGAAATAAAAATTGTTTTCCTAATACTAAAAATACATTTTATTTGTATTTTGTATCGAGTTGTTAATTTTCTATAAATTTATATATGTATAAACAAAAATTGTCCTCTTTTTTGGGAAATGTCCTCCTTTTTTGAGGTTGACGTTCTCTTTTTCTCAAAAAGGAAATGGAAACCCTAAATAAGAGGAACGACAATTTTTGCGGGTATTTGGATTTGATCAGAGAGAAAAGTCCAAAAACGAGTCACCCTAGGGCACACCCCTCGTGAATCAAGTTTAAGTTTGTAAAAATGGTGAAAAAAAAGTTGGGCAATGGCATTTCATTCCTCTTTGTTTAGAGCTTTTAAAATCGTTTACCCAAAAATCCTAGCTGATCCAGTTTTCCAGTTATTGCTATATAATTACACTGTTCGTGTGATTTCACCTACCAGTGATATATCCAACTGTCTCTTATAGATTTTGCTCTCCCGATTTATAATCTGCCATCCAAATTTTTCTATGTTCTTACCACAGTACAGACTAGTAAGCAAACAATGGCGCTAATTTCGTACTTTCCAATATGGTGGCATGGTTTTTAGTACAGAATTATCATCGCTGCCTAGTGTATGTGTGCCTGTACGTGTGAGCTTTTGTGTATGTATTTATGTTGTTTGTTTACGTTTTGTATGAAACGTCAAAAGTTACACCGTGTGCTGTCACTAATACTTACACACATCAAATGCACCTCTGTGAACCTACTACTCATGTACTGTGGTTCTTACGTTGCTTCCAAAAAATAGGACTTGATTTTGTGAATATCTCGAAAACGAAACATGCGGTTTTTTTGACTTTTTAACAACAAATGTCTCAAAAACGGTAGGTGTTAGAAAAATTTGAATGCCTCAAAAATATTTAAAGATTTTGACTCGCTGATTCCAAATCCGTGTTCCAAATTTCTTCATCACGTCTAGAATTTTTAATTATTCGCGGTTGAAAATTCAAAAAAAAACGGGATTTTTGGCTTTTTTGAAAGCCTGCACAGCAGCCACTGGGTAGAATAAAAATCTGGTGTAAAGCGTTAGAGTAGAATTGAACTATGATCTCAAATATATTATCAAAAAAAAATTGAAGTTGTTGCACTATTATTGGCCAAAGATGTATTTAAAAAAAACACTGTGAAAAAAAAAATAGAAAAAACACCATTTTTAAAAGGCTCTAAAACAAAAACTAAATGATCAATCTTTACTGTGATAAGCTCAAAATTTAGGCAAAAGTTCATTCTTTCTTATAGACTTTTAAACCCATTAAAGATATCTTCCGGTTTGTACGAAAAATAACACAGAAAACTTAAATTTGTAAAATATTTTTTTTTTTAGTTTTTCTTTGAAAAATATCAAAACTTTGGTATGATCTACCTTACCTTTTTTACAAAAATGGTTATTTAAACAGTATCATTTTAAAACGCAAGTAAACCCCAACCAAACGTAATAATTTGAAAGAAATTGTGTTCTATGTTGGAGACCATAGGCAAATTATACTTTTTCTCTTTATACCAGATTTGTATTCCACTGAATGGCAGCTGTGCAAGATTTCAAATAATGCAAAAATCGTAATTTTTCGCATTTTCAACCGTGAATAACTAAAAATCTGGACGTGATGGGAAAATTTGGGCAACAGATTTGGAATCAGGAGACCTAAGTCTACTAAAATTGTTATCATAATTCAAACCGGAAAATGAGTGTTGAGCGGTGTTATTTTCTGTAAGAAAAATATTTTAGAATTCAAGAGTTTTCTCAATATCTAAGAAAATTTATGGAGGAACATCTATAAAAATGTAATGCTTTCTTAATTGAATTTTTTTTTGAAATATTGGACTTTTAGTATTGGATTTTTTTTTTTTAAATTTCACAACTAAGAATTTTTATATAAAAATTTAATTTTACTAAAAAGTGTCTGATAGGGTTCACCTGTGAAAAAAACTTTTAGGTAGAAATAGTTTCCAAGTGTAAGCCCCCCCCCTAATGATTTCTTTTTGTTTTTCAACAACATAATATGTAATTAAAATTTCTCTTTTAGCACGTGATGGTGCTGGTGTAACTCCCGGTTTAAGACGTCGCCGGGAACGTGCTGAACGCCATAGAAGTTTCCTGAAAGAACAACAAGAAGCAGCTGCTGCAGTAACAGCCAATGGTTTTATGAATCCCTTAGAAAAAAGAGAAGATATAGGTAAGTTTTTAAAAACCATCATTAAAAACCCCCATGCCCAAAATATATATAAAATTTTTCTAATTTTTTTATGTTAAAAAATAAAACATTAACCCTTACCTGTACCATCATCATCCATGTGTGATTACTTCATTATTTAAAAAAAAAAATCAAAAAAACTGCATCCAAAATAAAACTAAAATTGGCTATACAAAAAATATCACGCGGAAATCATGTGAATGCTTTTTTAAAAAACAATTCAGGACAAATTGTTACTGCCATACCAGTGACATTAAAAAATGGCGACAGTCCACCAGAATCATTAAATATCATTAATGAGAATGTGAGCTATAATCATGGCCAACATAATAATAGCAATAGCAATAATCATCATATTATCACCAATAGCCATCATACAAATTTAAAGCATTCATATCAGAATAATAACAATAATCATCATTCTAATTGTAATGCCAATTTAAATGTCATTGTCAATGCCAATGCTACTAACAATAATGCTCTTATTACCAACCACCACCACCACAACAACAACAATTCCTACAATTCCAATACTACCACGAACAACAACAACAACAATCATATAAACTTATTGAGTCCTACCAAACAATTATTGGGCACCAATACAATTTCCATTATCAATAATTCATTTGATAAATCAAATATCAATAAATTACAACAAACACAAGGTGGCTCAACACCAGCCTCTCCAGCCTCTACCGAATTTTATAATAAGAAAAATTTATTTATGGAACGTAATGCTACGGTCATAAATGGTATAATGAAAAATATACAACGTAATAATAGTACGGATCAGACAAATTTAGAAATTCAGCAACAACAACAACAATGTGATAATAATGTTATAACTTACAAAAAATTTGAAAATGATGCAAATCGTTTAAATACATATTACAATCAGATACAGAATACAACACCAAAGAATCAATATCAACAACAGCAACAATCCCTACAGTCACCAACAATATCACCAATAACATCACCAATTAAACACAATTTATCCTCCTCAAGTCCAAAGAAAACTTTAAATTGTACAACATCAACAAGTCCAAGTCCAATTACTACAGCATCAACAGGTTTTGAATTAATACCACAAACGTCTACACCCATTTCCTCCTCATCCACAGCTGCTAATAAACGTCATCATCATCATCACCACCACTACCAACAAAGGGAGGATAATAATAATGATATGCAAATAACAACAGCGATCACAACCTCATCATTACCCTCATCATCGTCATCACCCGTAATCTATGCTGGACAAAATGCTTATAACACTATAACCAATAATATAAGTGCGGTGCCACTGCCACCACCTCCTCCACCGCCGCCACCACCAGATTTATGGACATTTCCAAATATGCCAATACCACCACCGCCACCACCTCCTCTCTACTACAACTACAACAATATCTACAATCAAAATACTACTACTAATCAAATAAATTCAAATACAAATATGGTAAATAATCTTAATAACAGTCCCACTGATGCTGTTGACTTTTTACAAATTAATGGTGAGTTTTGAAATTTTAAGAAAATTTTCAAAATCTAAAATCTCATAAATCATGTGTTTTAATGCTGCTTTTATGCAAATATATATCAGAAATCATTTATTATTGTTTTATTAAAAAAAAATCTAATTTTGTAATTTTAAAAACTTTTTATATTTTTATAATAAAATCGAAAATTTGACAGTATCCAATCATATCCGAGATAAATTCTGTTTTAATTTTTAAAGTAATAAAAACTATTTATTTTTTGACCTAAAAGGTATTTTGAAAAAGATTATCCTAGCTCGAGGTCAAAGTTAAAAAAATCTTAGATATTTTGAACAAGGTTATTCTACACCATTTTCAATTGAAGTTGAGAACTTTTCAAATAATATTGAGAAAAAAAGTTAAAATTAAGATTTTTCGTTTGAAATTGAGAAAATGTTGAAATTGTGATTTTCCATTTAGTATTGGGAAAACTATAATTTAAATTAAGATTTTCAATTTTAAATTGAGAACTTAACAAATGGAAATGAGTTTTTCGAAAAGGTTAATAATTTTAATTTGACAAATCGTTTGCGCACAAACTAAAACATTAATACATATTCGAGTCTATCCACAATGGGAATTAGAAAGACGAAGAAATTGTATTGTTGGTTATTGACAATCGTTGCCTTACTAGTATAGTTAGGCTGACTATTTTTTTCTGAGCCTAAATCAGTACGCCCAAGTGTTTATGTTTTTTTTTTTGTTTTTTCTAGAAATAACTTTCTTAAAATTTTTTCTATGAGAAAACACTGATGATTTTTCAACACTCAAAAAATGTCGGTTAAACTAACTTGACCCCAAGTATTTTGAGTAAAAAAACAACTGCAAAAAAATGCAAAAAAAGCAACTGCAAAAAAACAACTGTTAAAAAACAACTGCAATAAACAACTGTCGCGATTTTGCAAAAAAATTTAGTTGACTTTAAACGACTTCATTTTCTGAGCGCTTTTTTGAATAAGCTCTGATGACATTACCTTATCTAAGATCTCAGAATCATTTGAATTCATGCAATTTAGATCATCTTTCTAAAAATATAAAAAATCCATCGGCTCATTGAACTTTTCGATATAGAAAACCTCAAAGACCTCTGTGCGCATTTTCATATAAATTTAGGAAGATCAAAAGAACCTCACGCTCAAATTCATTTTTGCCTTAAGGAACCTCTTGATTCACGAACTCTAATCTCCTTAGAATAAATTTATTATAAATTATCTCATTTTCAGACATAAGTTATAAAAAACAACTCTGACGACTTTTATTATGGAAATTCAAGATTTGTACAGAATTTTCGAATAAAATTATATTTTATATTGAAATGTTCAAAAATCAGTACAATCAGTACATATTTTAAAAAATCAGTACAAATCAGTACAACGTTTTTTGATCAGTACACGTGATCAAAAATCAGTGCATGTACTGAACAAATCAGTACGAATGGTCAGCCTAAGTACAGTAAAATTTCTTCGTCTCTCTAATTCCCATTGTGGATAGAGTTGAATATGTATTAATATTTTAGTTTGTGGGCAAGCGATTTGTCATTAGACTCGTTTGCTACTTTGTAGTAAATCGTTTCTATTTTTGTTAAATAATCTTGACAATGGAATGTGACAAACTCCGAAACACGTGTCGATTAAGTCTTGCAAAAATGACCAACATAAATAAATTTAAAACAAAAAAAAAATAATTTTCTTGAAAGTTATGCTATGAGAATATCATGGTTTTAATTAGTAAAGAAAATAATGAGCTCGAGCCAGAATAAACATCCTCAATATATCATAATTTCAACTTATCAATTCCCAATTTTAAATGGAAAATATAAATTTCAATTGGTGTTTTCTAATTTTTAAATGTAAATCTCAATTACATTTGATGAGTTCTCAATTTAAAACTTAAAATCTCAATTTGATGGTTCCTCAATATTAAATGGAAAATCTCAATATCAATTGTACTTTTCTAAATTTAAAATCGAAAATCTCAATTACAGATGTTCGTTTCTCAATTAAAATTGGAAATAGAATAGTTCGAGGTCATATTTCTTTCCGAATCATTACGATGATATTACCAAAATTAAAATTTTCAATAAACTATTTATAACTATTCAAAATACCAAAACATTTTTAAATATGATCGTTTTCAATGCTTTACATAAATCTGCAGATCCGAAATCAACTATCTCGTGACTGGTGGAAACGGGTCATATCACTAAAATACCAATTACGTGACAGATTATTATTGGACTTATTACTAAACTGTCTCAAAAAAAGCTTTCCCAGAGACAATAGTTCAGGTTGGGTTGTAAGCGACTGCTGACATTTTACGTAGACTCTGAGGTCCGTTGTGATAGCACGGGACTTTAATAGGTCTCCCTACTAGTCCCTGCCGTTAAACCAGTTTGAGCTTCTTATGAAACTCCTTATATATTGAATCTTAACATCCGACAAATCGGAAAGATCCTGCAGCTCACTCATATTTGCGCTTCTGGTTAAGAGAAGCCCAAATCTGTGTGATAATTGGACTTATCACTAAACTGTCTCAAAAAAAAAGCTTATCCAGTGACCGGTTAGGTTTTAAGTGGCTGCTGACGTTTTACGTCAACACACGTAGACTCTGAGATCCATTGTGATTCCACGGTACTGTAATCGGATTCCCTACTAGTCCCCGCCGTTAAACTAATTTGAGCTTCTTATGAAAAATCTTAGATATTGAATTTTAACACCCGACAAATCAGAAAGAACCTGCAGCTCCCTAGATCCCAGTGAAGCAAGTATTTGATCATAAAGTGCCGTACAATAGCAAATGAAGTGTTCGATAATCCTCATCCATGCAACTCCGGCAAAAGTCATTTGACGGCCCATTTAACCGCTCTGCGAGCTTTCAGTGTCCTTTACTTATAGCAACCACCGTCGAAATCTCTCCTCTTGGAAGCGAGATCAGCTCACTTGTGTGCATCTGATTAAGAGAAGGCCAAATCTACCGTGTTGTCTCACACGTCGATCCAATTGCCCTTCTCTGATTATTCTCCGTCGCTAAACAAAGCCGTAGATTTTGTTTGCAAATTTCTAGATACATACCAACACATTTCAATTCTTTTGGAACCTGTAAGGTAGTTCCCAGTCTTGCAAGCTCATCGGCTTTCCAATTCCCTGGAATGTCTCTGTGCCCTGCGACCCATATGAGTCGTACGTCAAACTGCTTGGCCATCTCATTTAAAGACGTGCGACACTTAAGGAAAGATATTGTTTTTAGAAACATTGACTCCAGGGACTTGACCGTGGCTTGACTATCAGAGCAGATGTTGACTGCAGTTGTAGATAATACATTGTAACTTAACCAGTCAGCCACTGCCTTTATTGCCAGCATCTCTGCCTGGTAAACACTGCAATGATCTGGTGAAATTCGAGCCACGCTCAAACCAAACTCCTCCGAATAGACTCCAAAGGCCATTTGTTCCCGCAAAATTCTTGGCTTTATTAAAAGCCTGAAGATTTAGGGCACCCCCTCTCAGGCTGCACAAAAGATCACAGCCCACATTTTGTGGCATTGTAGCATCAAAAGCAGGAATCTTATTTTTCCTTGTAAATTAGACAAGCTTTGTTTTACTTGGACTTACTCCCAGACCACAGTCTCTTGCACATTTCGACAGATCTTTCAGATAACCTTAATGTTGGCAGGTGGTTTCCCTTTACCGCTATCTCGACATCGACAGCTCATGCGACAACATGACAACCACGTGCAGCATTGAATTTAGTACCAGGTTCCAAAGAAATGGAGAAAGAACACCTCCCTGTGGTGTGCGCCTACTGTGAAATCGAGATATGAAAGGCTCTCCCAATTTAGACTTTATACGTCTATTGGCAAGAAGATTCACCATTAAAACGATGATGGAAAATCCCAGGCTAGACAATACCACAATTATCGAGTCTGGGATGACATTATTAAAAGCCCCCACTATATCAAGAAAGGCCACCATAGTGTACTTCTTAACTGAAAGCGATCTCTCGATGGTATCAACGACCTCATGAAAAGCTGTTTCCTTTGATCTACCCCTGCTGTATGCATGTTGCCTTGTCGAAAACAACCTTGAATCAATCACTTTGTACTGATTATACAGCCAAGGCCCTATATAGTCCGAAACTTGCTGCATATCAGAAAGAACTATACCATCAAGTCATGGGGATTTACAGCGCTTGAAGCTTTTAATCACCCAGATTAATGTTAACATATTCATTATTTCCGAAGCAATTTCAGATGATTGGGCTTCAGAACGTTCCAAAGCCTAAAACGGCGTCATGGAATTGCCCGGAAAATACATGTGTTTAGAAGGCGATCGAGCGACTCCCCACTAGAGGTAGACCACACCCCATTAGGATCCTTCAGTTATCCCAGGGTGAAGAAGTTAGAACAGAACGCAGAAATTCTTAACATCTTTTTATAACTCTTAAGTTGCAGCATATGTATGTATGTATCCTCGTCCGCTCTTGAAGATTTAGTTTTATTAAAGAGCTTTCTGGAGGAATCTCTGCTCGTTTGTAACTCATTTGACCACCAATTTTTTTTGACAATAGGAAAAAAACCAAATTTTCCAATTCGTAAGTCTCAAACAAAGTTTCGAAATTTTCTAAGTCCGAGACACTTTTTTCTTAAATATTAAAAAATTGTACAAGTCGCGAAAAAATTTTTTTGACAATTTTTTTCGTTTTGGAATAACAAGTATTTTAAAGAAGAAAAAAAATTAAAAAATTTTCTAAGTTTTTCTTATTAAGAAGAACCTCTGCAAAAGTTTTTGCTTCACTTTTGTAGCACTGTGTAATTATTCAATCTCGTATATGATTGGATAAAATCAAATTTTGGATCATTATATAGGTTATATATTTCCTTTTTTATACAGATTTTTACAATTTTACTAACATCAAAATTAATGGTATCCTCTATTTTCCCTTTTTCAATTTAGAATCCGATAATGAGGATAAAAAGCTATTACTTCAACTTAAACGCGATCATACTGTTAAAGATTTAACCCAAAAATTATGTAATATGCCCATGAGTCCAACACATGAGGAGAAATTACAAAATCGTATTGTTGGCGATATGTCGGGTTTAATATCGAAGGCAAAAGAAGGTTTGGCTAAGAGTAAAAGTAAAGGCGAAATGTCTAGGTAAGTCAAATTTATAAAATAGTGCAAAAGTACGGAATTATCCAATTAAAATGAGAGTGAGATAAGTCTAATTCATTTTTGATGTTAGGTATTATTATTCTAAAGATATCTAATTGTTTGAGTGGGTTAAGTTGGATGGACGTCCGCCAATTCGGGGAATTCACTCCGAGGCCATAAGGCCCATTGTGATCGGCCTCACCCTGATTCTCTATGATATTCTGCTAGAGATGTAAATGAGACACCATCGAAAAATCTGTGCCCCAAATGCTTAAGGCAGCTTTCCATCAGGCCCAGACATTCACATAACAAGTGCTTCACTGAATACTCCTCCTCCACTTACCCACAACTTCTACAATAATCCCTATCAGAAATTCCCTATCAGAAATACGTGTCCGTTAGTACTCCCACTAATAGGCGAACCGTCGGTTTTCCAAAATTTGAAGACTTTTTGTCCTCTTAGGAATTTTTAGTGGAAACAGGGTTTGCGATATCCTGTCACTGAAGACAGACTAATTGGTCTGAAATCCTTCGGAACTGTGTGGGATTATTCCCAGCCTTCAAATGCATTTAAAAAAAATCTCGAACTAACCTTTGAAAAGCCTTGAGAATTTTGTTATGTAAAATGTCAACTTTTATTTGTTTTTGGTTTCATTCTATTCCGATTCGGAAAGTTCAAAAGTTTGGCAATTCCAAACTCAAGTCACTTTTAACTTTTCCAAATTTTGAAGTATTCGTCTAGGCCGAATAAAAAATCTCTTTAAGTTTTATTTAATAAAAATTAAAAGTTTTTTTTTAATTTAAATTTTTATATTTTTTTTATTATTTTATCCCATTGTCCCTTTGATCGATCACATTTAGAATTTTTTGATTCATAATCCACAACTAAATTTAAGCATATTGAGGAGCATATTTTTCATAGGTAGCAATATAAGCAGCCTTGGCAGCATCTTGGCTCATGCCCTTGTTGCCGTTCCAGGCGTCCCATTTAGCTTTGCCCTTCAAGTCCAAAGCACCGGGTCTGTCGGTATTGCAATCACCAGCGGTAGCTTGTTTGAAAAGACCATAGAATTCCAAGAATACATTATCTGGGGGAGTCTTGGTGAAGGACTTTGCTTTTTCGGTGGCAGTAGAGAACTACAGAAATAAAATATAAAAAAAAAATAAGGAAATTATTATATGAAATGGACATAATTGCAATTAAATTTTTTTTAAACTTTTACTTACATCCATTTTTGTTATAATGCTTCAGATCTTGGGTATTAACAAATTTTATATGAAATAGAGAAAAGAAAAAAATTAAAAAAATATTTTTTTTTATAAAATTTGTTATTGAAACACCTACCACTTGTTGTCGAGAATTGAATGCTTAATTTCTGCTAAATTTCCAATTTATATACCTTAACTTTTTTTGCTAATAATCGTATTAAAAGTTTATAATCTTTTAACTTATCGTACTATTATTATTTTACGATCCCCTAGAACTTTAAAACTTTCTAATGATAAGTTTTTTTTTTTTATGTCGAATTTGAATTTGATAAAAAGAGCGGTTAGTGCAAATTTATTAAAAGTTTAACACGTAAATAATTGTTAAATAAATTTTATGTTGCAACTCTTGACCATTTCCGATATTAGCAAAATGACTAATTTTGCGTTGTCAAGTTATAAACTTGATACTAAAAAAAAGACAAATTCTAAAGGGTATTCAAGTTAAAAATTTTAAGGTAAGGAAAATTTAAAACTTTAAACAGTTTTCATAAATGAAAAAAAAAAAAAAATCGCTAGACCAAAAAAAAATTTTTTTTTTGGCGAGAAAAAAACTTTTGACATCAAAAAAAAAAATTTTGGATAAAAAATTAATTGATTAAAACAAAAAATTTTGATTGAAAAAAAATTGACAAAAAAATTTTTTGTCATGGAAAATACATTTTTTTATGGAAAAAACATTTTTATGAAAAAAGTTTTGGATGAAAAAAGAATTTTTTTTGATGAAAAAAAAAAAAAAATAATATGAAAATACAAATTGTTTTTTGCTAAAAAAGTATGTAATACCAATATCGTTACCAATACCGTTATTCGTTTCGGTTGCCAACCCTGGTTTGATACAAATTTCAGGTTTTGACATAAATTTCATATTTTGATATAAATTTCATGTTTTTACATAAATTTCAGGTTTTGACATACATTTTAGGTTTTGACATAAATTTCCGGTTTTAACATAAATTTCCGGTTTTAACATAAATTTCAGGTTTTGACATAAATTTCCGGTTTTGACGTATTTTATTCCGTGACATAAATCTCAGGTTTTGATATATATTTAAGGCTTTGACATAAATTTCATGTTTTGATATAAATTTCGGGTTTTGACATAAATTTCAGGTCGGGGTTTGTCACAAATTTCCGGTTTTGACAAAAATTTCAGGTTTTGACATACATTTCATGTTTTGATATAAATTTCATGTTTTGACATAAATTTCATGTCTTGACATAAATTTCATGTCGTGACATAATTTTTTTGTCATGACAAAATTTCTTTGTCATGACATACATTTTATGTCTTGACATACATTGTATGTCTTACATAAATTTTATGCCTTCACATAAATTTTATGCCTTGACATAAATTTTATGTATTCACGTATGTACATTTCATGCCTTATCATAAATTTCATTTGTTCCCTTCCCAGTTGATAAATGTGTCACTGTGGAAATTTACATAGTGATTCCTTGAGGAAATGTCTTCAGGTTCTGACAACATATAGGTAATCCTTGATGACATGTCCTAACATTGTCAGCAATGAATGTTTGTTTTAAAAGTGTGGACAATTCCTCTAAAACATCGATAAGGAAATGACTTTAGGATAGCAGTATATTAAATTAGAATTTTAAATCTGTGCAACTTTTCAATTTTCAAGAAAAAGATGGCAATATTATCGATTTATTTAAAATAAAGTCAAAATCTTATGCCCTGATTCAGTATGTCGTACGAAGTGAGTGACTAGAAGTTTTGTACGTAAAACAAAAACAAATTTGAGTTTTTTGTTTTTGTTTTACGTACAAATTTTGTAGTCACTCACTTCAACCGAGATAGCGAATCGCACAGTTAAAGTAGTATAAAAGTAATAAATAGGCATACAATTTTGAAAATAAAGTTTGGAATAAGTAGTTAGGTGTGAGACTAATACACTCTAGATTCCAGGTTCAAATCCAGTTGGGACCAAAAAATCCGAAAAGGTTTTTCTTAATATGAGAAGGATAATTTATAAAGGAAAATGGATAAAAGTAAAAACTAAAGAAAATATGAAAACTTTTTGTATTTTCGTATGACCTATATTAGATATATCCCCAAAAAAGTCTTAGGTGACATGTCCCCAGAAAGTCAGCATGCCCTGACTACTGCTGACTTTAAGTCAGGACATTTTGAAAATTAGTATGAAACTGCCCTAAACTCAATACATAGAGACGTCTGGTGAAATGTCAGCAGTAACTCTGACATGTCACCGAGGACTTTGCTAATTAGTTGGCGTAGTTTTAATGTCTTGCCATAAATTTCATGCTCTTAAAATTTAATTTTCTTTGATCCAGGGATTAAAACTATTAAAAATAAAAACAAAATTCCCCTGCTTAGACCGTAATTAAATCCTCATTGTAATATGTCTGGATTCCGTGTAAAAAGTCTGCCTGACGTTCACTTAAAGTCTATTGGTTATTTTCTGTACCAGTGATGATAAAGTCAGCACCGCTATCCTTTTTCAGTACAATGCTCAAATTTAACTAACTAAAGATAGATCGAATCATTCCATGTGTGAACATAGGACCCATTTTTCGGGAAACACTGCTGTAGGGTATTATATATATATATATGGGGCATTCCATGTCAAATCGGACACTTTGAAAATTTTTTTTTTAGATTTTCCCAATTTGTTGACAGTTTTTAGTACCCCCCTTCGAAAACTCCTTCGTGGTAAATTTTCAGATTTTTTTGATGACCCGTTCAAAAGATATCGAGTTTTTAAAAATTGGTAGTTTGTTCCTTTACTCAAATTTCTTTTACTCATAACTTCTTTAATAATGGTCCAAATTTCAAATTTGTTTTTTTCAAAATTTTTGTTTTTTCACGTATTTTTAAAAAAAATCCCAAAAAATTCTTAAAAGCGCTCTAGTATGCGATTTTTAAGTTTTAAAATTTAAATCTCATTTTTGAAAATGTTTGTACTCTTGGAATTTTTTTAAATTTTTTTTCTATCGATTCGACAAATTTTTTGCCCAGGGGATCGCGGGAGTACGATTATTAGTATTTTTAAAAATTTTTCGAAAAAATTTTATTGTAGTTTTCCAATCTTAAAATCATTTGTACTGCTCCAACGGTGCGCCATAGAGGGGTCCTTTATAAGACCGACCCCATTAATTTTTACCTTTTAACATTTCTTTGGAAGAAACTAATTCCCTATCTCCAATTTTTAAGGGGGCTCCCACACAAAACGAAATTTTTAAAAATTTGCTCCAACCGCTCTAACTGCCCTAATAGTGCCCTTAGGGCAACAAAATGTATGACCGACCCACAATATTTTTTAGTCCAAACATTTTCTCTGAACATACCTACCCTCTATATTTAACTGTTAAGGCGGTCCCCATAAAATTTTTTTATTTTTTGTAAATTTGTTTTATTTAATCAGCTTCTACCGGTCCAATGGTGCGTCCGAGAGATGTCATTAGTGAGGCAGACCCCCATTTATTTTTACCCTACAACATTTTTTTAAAACATATCTACGCCCTATCTCCACTCCCTAAGTAGGCTCCTATACAAAATTAAATTTTTATAAAACTTGCTCCAACTATTATTTGTATGAGACCCTACTTAGGGAGAGGAGATAGGGCGTAGGTATGTTTTAAAAAAATGTTGAAGGGTAAAAATAAATGGGGGTCGGTCTCACTAATGACCCCTCTCGGACGCACCATTGGACCGGTAGAAGCTGATTAAATAAAACAAATTTACAAAAAATAAAAAAAATTGTATGGGGACCGCCTTAAAAGTTAAAGATAGAGGGAAAATGTATGGACTAAAAAAATATTGTGGGTCGGTCATACATTTTGTTGCTCTAAGGGCACTATTAGGGCAGTTAGAGCGGTTGGAGCAAATTTTAAAAAATTTCGTTTTGTGTGGGAGCCCCCTTAAAAATTGGAGATAGGGTATTAGTTTGTTCCAAAGAAATGTTAAGACGTAAAAATTAATGGGGGTCGGTCTTATAAATGACCCCTCTATGACGCACCATTGGAGCAGTAGAAATGATTTTCGGATTGGAAAATTACAATAAAATTTTTTCAAAAAATTTAAAAAAATAGTAATAATGGTTATCCCACGATCCTCCTGGGCAAAAAATTTTTAGAATCGATAGAAAAAAAATTTCAAAAAAATCGAAGAGCCCGAGTAAAAAAGTTTTTTAAATAATTCTATATAATTATATAAAGTTTGATAAAATTATATATAATTATATAAAATTATATAAAGAAGTTTTTGTTTTCAAAAAATTTGATAAAATTATATAAAATTATATATAATTTGATAAAATTATATGAAATTATATCCGAATTTTTTTTTATATAAAATTTTATCAAATCTTATATAATTTTATAAAATTTTATCAAATTATATATAATTAGATATAATTTTATAAAAATTTTATATAAAAAAAAAAATCGGATATAATTATATATAATTTTATCAAACTATATATAATTTTATATAATTTTATCAAATATATATAATTATATATAATTTTATCAAATTATATACATATAATTATATATAAACTTTTTTACTCGGGAGTACAAACATTTTCAAAAATAAGATTTAAATTTTAAAACTTAAAAATCGCATACTAGAGCGATTTTAAGAATTTTTTGGGATTTTTTTTATAAAAAGTACGTAAAAAAACAAAAAATTTTGAAGAAAAAAAATTAAAATTTGAGTAAAAGAAGTTTGAGTAAAGGAACAAACTACCAATTTTTAAAAAATCGATATCTTTTGAACGGGTCATCAAAAAAATCTGAAAATTTACCAAGAAGTAGTTTTCGAAGGGTACTAAACACTGTAAACAAATTGGGAAAATCTAAAAAAAAATTATTCAACGTGTCCAATTTAATAAAAACTAAAAAAAAAAAATAACAAAAATTTCAATACTTTTTTAGTACAATGAGAGTCAAAAATGTAAATTTTTTAGTCAAGTCAGAACAATCTTCAAAATGTCATTTATCATCCCTGTTCTATACTAGGAGCTACACACAAAAAATTATTGGCTAAAAAATTTCAATTAAATCATTAGATCAACAAAATTTAAATGAGTCAATTATTGTTTTGATCAACATTTTTGTTATATTCTTTAACTATCAAATTACATTAATTCAAAAATATACTTTTTACTAGGGTTTTACTTTTTTTATTGTCGGCAACATATTGGAAAGCAAAAAATATGAATTTCTTCATAATTTTTCCATGAGCTTGAAATTCATTTGTTAAATCAATCATTATTTTAATTGACTAAATTATCAAAATCGAAAAAGTGATTAATTGAAAAAAAAAAAATCAATTAACCACCTACAATTTGATGATTGATATAACAAATTTCTTTATCGGAAGAGTTTCAATTAAAAAATTAATTGAATCCGCGTTTTTGTTGATTGACTTTCGTTTTCAATTCTTTCTGTGTACTATTTTCGTGACTGTAGAGTAATTCTGACAAATTTCAAGAAATTTTTTATTAACAGTTTTTTTTTGGATTTTGAGAGATTTTCAATTCGAAAAATTTCTCTAATTCTGAAAAGTTTCATTTAATTTTCGGTTACAAAATTTCTTAAATTTTAAGATTTTGTGACATATTTATTATAGTTTTTTTTTTATTGTGATTAAATTTTGTAGTGAATACCCCTATTCCGCTTTTAAAAAAAGTCACCAAAAATAAAAGTAGTATCAAAGTCCCCCTATTTCGTGTACACTTTATAATTCATATATGAGTCATTCCACACCAACTGTTCCACTACAGAAAAACCATGGTGGTTTCAATAGGATATCATTTGCAAAGTATCCACCCTTAGGGCACTATTAAATAACAAAAATAAAATTTAAGATTTTTCAAAAAGTGGGCCAATTAAATGAAACACAGTGATGTCTTTAAAATAAAATTTTTTTATAGATTTTTGTATGGGCTATCGATTAAAAAAATAAAAATTGGAAAATTTTCAGAAGAAGTTCTGAATATTTTGAATTTAAATTTAAAGTTTTTATATCAAAAAACATGCCACAATTTTATTTTTTTTACATGTTTAAGAAATAGCTAAGGTGTATATCTATCTGTTCTGAAATTTTCAGAGAGGTTTTTTGCCTTGTTTTCGAGATAAAAAATGTTAAACATTGCACTATGCTTATAATTTACAATAATGGGGTAAATTACTATCACGCACTCTCATCAAGTAAATTTTTTTAATCACGCATGATCATTTATTTTCCTCACGCTCAGTCACGCTCACGTGAGTATCTTGCCAGTGACAACATATTTTTCTACTCACGTGAGCGTACGTGAACGTGAGGAAAATGAAAAATCGTGCTTGATTAAAACTTTTCCTTCTTGAGCGTGCGTAATCGTCAATAAAACTCAACCACGAAAACAACTCTATTTTAAATGTTTTTTTAAGAGTTAATATTACTCATTCGCAGGCGCCATGAAATAACTCCCAATGAAATAAGTCCCAAGAAAAATAATGCAATAAGTCCCAAAAATTTCCATACGATTTGGGAGTTATTTCATAATGAAATAACTCCCAAATCTGCGGGGATTATTTCATTTTTTTTGGAAGTTATTTCATTTTTAAGTTTGGGAGTTATTTCATTATGCAATAACTCCCAAACTATTTTAATGAAATAACTCCCAACAGTTTGAGAGTAAATTATAAAAATAAAAATTTATCTTATTGAATTTTCAAGCTTCTTTAATTTTTATTAAAAATAATAAAAATTAAATATTTTCTTTAGTTATTTTCAGGAAAAGTTAATTTGTTACGGGGAAAGTAAATGACCTCGAACTAGAATAAACCCTTTTTCAATGCTTTTTGATTTATCTTGTAAATAAATTCAGAAAACCATTCACTCAGAAGTACATCAATGTCAATCAAAATAAAAAAAAAAAAATAATACGTTTGCTTTAAGGCGAGTAATTGTGAAAAATTTCGAGTTCTTCTAAGAATGGTTTTAATTTATGAAAATTAAGAGGTATTGTATGACAAACTGAAGATCCGCAACCGGTGTAATAAGAAGTTTTAGGATCCTGTTAGTTAGGCGGGCACATTAGATTATTTTAAGTGTAGGCGAAATGGACATTCGGACTTTTACACCCCACTCACGCTTTTCTTTATTTTGAAATATATGTTGTTGGAATACGATTATATGTTTGAACAGATTTGAATGCGTATGGATGTGAAGAAAGCGCCGCAGGCGAAAAATTTTTACAAGAGATTTTAACAAAAAATTAAAAAAAAAATCGCGCGATTTTTTTTTTAATTTTTTGTTAAAATCTCTTGTAAAAATTTTTCGCCTGCGGCGCTTTCTTCACATCCATATGCATTCAAATCTTTTCAAACAAATAATCGTTTTCTTACCACATTTATTATACAGAATCCTGGAAGCTCTAAAAGGCTTCCAGGAATCTGCTTTCAAGTTTTATGCGTGGCTTGTTAACTGTTTTAACCAAGATGATTTATATATTTTTTTAATTTAAGTTCATATTTTTATGGAGTTTATTTTCTGTTCTTCTCGCAGCCGCTAGAGTAACCTGCGATAAGTTAGCTATTGCATGAAATATTATACTGATATGATTCAAACATTAAAAGAAATTTAATCAATGTGTCAGTAAGCTGCATTCCAAAAAGTTGAGAAGGGATTGTTGGGACTTCAGAGATTTGTTTTTTAAAGAGACACAATTAAAGTGTTTTTGGGATTTAAACAGAAAAATTTAATATTCAAAAAAAAATTGGGATTTATTTAATTTCTATTGGGAGTTATTTCGTTGGGACTTCTTTCATTTTTTGTTAGGGACTTATTTCATTTTTCTTGGGACTTATTTCATTTTTTTGGTTTGGGAGATAATTCATTTTATTTGGGATTTATTTCATTGGGAGTTATTTCATTGGGACTTATTTCATTGGGAGCTATTTCATGGCGCCTCATTCGCATACGTAATATACCCCATTATTGTAAATTATAAGCATAGTGCAATGTTTAACATTTTTTTTTTCGAAAACAAGGAAAAAAACATCTCTGAAAATTTCAGAACAGATAGATATGAGGAGTTCCGTCTACGACTTAAATTTTGAGCTAAAAACAAGTAAGAAAATTATAGTCGGTCAAGACCGACCATATAATACCCTACACCAAGGTTTCCCGGAAAATGGGTCCCATGGATCGATTAGATCTATATGTTGTAAAACCTTTAATAAGTGTAGAAAACACTCACAAATCAAATTTGAGTGAAATAGGCTTCTATTTGTTGACAATAAACCGCTTTAACTGAATATCGGGCGAAATTTTCACAAGGGGCCTGAGTCCAAAACTGGTCCGATGATTATCAGGTTTGATAAGGTTATTTAAGTACGCGTTTAACATACACAAACAAAATTTTAATTAAATATTTTCTATTTTCATGAAATTTGAGACATTTATAAGAAAATCGGGAAGGTGGTTTGTATGGGGGCTACAAGAAGAACTCTCCGATTTCTTTGAAATTCGGAATGATGATATGTGAAGACAAAACATGTTTACCTTCCAAATTTCAAAGCGATACCTTTTATAATACGGTTTTTAGAGTCATTTGAGCCAAAACTAAAGAGGACCTTTGTATGGGGGCTAGGTCTAAATATAGACCGATTTTTTCCAATTTCAATAGGCTTCGTCCTTGGGCCAAGAGAGACTTACGTTTCAAATTTCAAGTCAATTGATTAAAAATTGCGACCTGTATCGTGTTTACACCGTTTACATGGACAGACAGACAGACGGACGGACGGACGGACATCGCTAAATCGACTCAAAAAGTGATTCTGAGTCGATCGGTATACTTAAAGGTGGGTCTAGGACCAATATTTCGGGTAGTTACAAACATCAGCACAAACTCATTATACCCTGTACCACAGTGTGGTGTAGGGTATAAAGATGTGATTTTTGTTTTGAGGGCACATCGATGAAAGTTGGCATAAATATTAGAAGCTATTTAAGAATAAGAAATTCGTTCGCGTCAATTAAATCGCGCAAGGGGGTAAAAAGTTATATCGGTTTTAAGATTTAGCGGTTTTAAAAATCTTAAAAATATTTTAAAGATTTTTTTTTTCTACACATTTGTTGCATGTGTTATTAAAACATGCCAGGATATATCATTTCTTCCAAAATATATGACATAAATTTAACCCTTTAATGACCAAACGATTAAAAAAAAAATATCTAAGTACCTAAAATCAGGATTAATTCGCGATAAAAGAAAAGTTCCACAATTTTTTATAACATATTTAGGCAATGCGCGTTGGTATTACTGAAGAAAATCACGGAAAATCGTATCATTGTACCAGTAGCTTAAAAAAATCGGTGATGCTTTTTTATAACAAGAAAATTTAATATGGTCCAAAAAATCTATAATCGTCAAAATTTTTTTAACCCGCCTCTGATTTTATGATGACACATCAACTGGCCTTTCATTTAAAAAATTTAAAAAATTCATCCGATTTCGTGTAAAGCCTTGGATGTGCCAGATCAAAACAGGTTTAGATAAAATCATCGCGTTTTCCGCTCAGAATGGTTTAAAGTAAAAAGTCAAAAAGCAAATCAGTTCTACTCGTTAAGGCACGTCCTTTGGTGTATTAAAATGAACATGATGATGCATTAATTGCTACTAAAAAAAATAGAAAACAGATTTGCAAATTTCGCACAATTTTCAAAAATGCCATAAAATTTTTGCAATTTATTTTTTATAAACCCGCCAGTGATTTTTTTATGTAAACTTACAAAAAACTCGGTTTACGCAAGACTCGACCAAATTTCGAATAAAACCGCGAATGTGCCTCGCAAAAAACTGGTATTTTAAAAAAATTACGTTTTTTCTTTCGAACTTTGATCTGCTGAAACTCCTTAACTATTCGTGGCACATTAACGGGATTAATTCCAAAAAATTAAGAATTACAACAGCTACCAACTCTAGTTCAACTTTTTTCATTTTATAGAAGGGGCCGAAAGCCCTGATCGAAAAACCTCGAAAATTTAAAAACCCTTAATTTTTGGTTTCAAAACTTAACCGTCTTATAACTTCTTACCAAGCGATGAAGCATCTATCAAACCAACATTAAAATAATCTCCTATATGTGCTGACTTTGTGTTATGCCGGAAAAGATTGAAATATAAGGAGAACTTAAAAAAAAAACGAAAGAAGGTAAAAACTATGGATTATTTCAAGCCATTTTTATCGATTTTTCAACTTTAACCCTCTGTAACTTTTATGGATAAAGTGGGGCAATCTTTAAACATTGCTCAGTGATGGTTTAGGTCTTGTTTATATAACTGCATTTACAGTTTTTCTAAATTCCAAAAACTGCCGGTTTTTTTAAACATTTATTTCAGTTTCACTGAGTTGAAATTTAACAAGTAGAAAAATTAAATTCGACTTGGTCGAATCTATGAATACCCTCCACAATGTTATCTGATAGTAATTTTCTAAAAAAAAATTCAAAAAATTGCATTACAAATTTTTTATTAGAAATATGTATATTATTTTGAGTCAAACTTTCTTTTAATCAATCAAATTTTTTTGATTGTAAAATTTTTTGACTGTCAACATTTTTTTGAGTCTGCCATTTCATTCAAAAAAAAAAAATAATAATGTGTACATTTTTTTTTTGAGTGTAACATTTTTTTGAGTGTAAATATTTTTTTAGTGTACAATTTCTTTGAGTAACAAATTACTTTGTAAAATATTTTTGTTGTTTTATACCTATATGTAATACAAAAAATAACTATTTCACATATTTTCCTTGTTTATATTACCATCCTCTTCTTTAAAAACCAAAAACAAATTAACATTTAATCATACACATACTTTATTTGATTTTTTCCCGTTACATATAGTTACACTAACAATAACAAACAATAACAAATATTTACTTGTCTAACAACTAAACTGCACCCCACGAGTCGTGGGCCACGACAAGAAAACAAACAACAACAAGTTTTACAAAACTGGTATTTCACCATGCTTTTAAAACTTGTTTAACGAGTTTTCAACAGTTTAAGGTGAAACAAATCTGAAATTCAGTGCTTTGCTTATAACTTTTGAACCACTGAACCGATTTTGCTGAAATTCAAAACCAAACAGCCTTGGGGAAGGACAAATATATATGATGAGCTTCAGCCCCCTCAGAATTGTCTTTCGAAAGTTATAGTGGTTTTAATCTTGTAAATTCGAAAAATACCCTTGCCGAAATTTACTATTTTGCTCATAACTTTTGAACCACTGGACCGATTTCGCTGGATTGCAATACCAACCTGACCCGGTAAATGGAGAACATATATGTCAAACTTCAGGAGCCTCCGTAAAGTCTTTCAAAAGTTAGCGTGTTTTCAACGGACAGACAGACAGACGGACGGACGGACGGACGGACGGACATCGCTAGATCGACTTAAAATCGATCAAGGATCATGAATATATATACTTTATGGGGTCCTAGACCAATATTTCGATGTGTTACAAACGGAATGACAAACTTATATATACCCTCTATCACTAGAGTGGAGGGTATAAAAAAGATTTTGTGATATACACCTTAACTAATTTTTAAACATTTAAAAAAGAAATAAAATTGTGGCATGTTTTTTGATATAAAAACTTTAAATTTAAATTTAAAATATTCAGAACTTCTTCTGAAAATTTTCCATTTTTTTTTTTAATCGATAGCCCATACAAAATCTATAAAAAAAACTTTCATTTTAAAGGCTTCATTGTGTTTCACTAATTTTACATAAATATTTAAATAAAGGTACAAAGGCAAAAAATTCAGATATTTTCAATATTTGGCCATGCCTACAAAGCCCACTTTTTGAAAAAACAGAAATTTTATTTGTGTTATTTAATAGTGACCTAAGGGCGAATACTCTGCAATTGATTTCATATTGACACGACATCACTTATTTTTTGCTGAACATTTGGTGTGGAATGCCTCATATTTAGATAGCACTAATTGCAGGTGTTTTTCTATTAGAAATTTCTAATCAATTATAAATAAAAAGTTGCATTTGTTTTACAATTCAAATGTAATATAATTCCATACTTTTTTTAACACATTTTAACATTTAAAAAAACTTATTTTAGGCATATTTAGGAGCATATTTTTGATAGACAGCCACATAAGCCTGTTTGGCTGCATCTTGTGACATACCCTTATGTCTGGACCAGGCATCGTATTTAGCTTTAGCTGTTAAATCGGTTACACCTGGCTTGGCAATATTGCAATCGCCAGCCGTAGCTTGTTTGTAAAGGCCATAAAATTCCAAAAACTCTTCATTTGTTGGTTTCTTGGTGAAAGCTTTAGCTTTTTCGCAGGCAGTATTAAACTAAATTAAACAAAATTTTAAAATTAAATTAAATTTTATGTGTTTTCCACGATTTTATTAAAATACTTACATCCATTTTAGTTTAAATTAAGTCTTTACAATCAAAGTACCAGGTGTTACTATTAATTTTTACTTTAATTTCATGAACTTTTATATGCGGTTTCTTGTTCAATATTCTTTGATTTTATTTTTTATAATATAATTAAATCTTATCGCAATTGATGATTATCTATTTGATTTATTATATCTTTAAGGGTTTTAATATATATAAATCAAAACATTGTATTAATTTGATTTGTATTTAGAGAAAATTTGTAGTTAAAAACTAAATATACACTCAAAAAAACTTGTCAAATTACTAGAAAATTTCCCGTTATACCATTTTACCAATATTTGACAGTTTTCCTTGTTTTTTAACAAAAAAATTTCCATGGTAGTTTTACAAAAATAAATTAAGTTAAGTCCCAAAAATTCATTGTAAGTGTTGTCGCATCAAAAAAGTTGTAAATTTAAAATTTTTTTGGTAAAAAACTAGAAAAATTTCAAAAAAGCTCATAGTTTTTACTAGAAATTCTCGTAAAATTGGAGGTAGCAAAAAATCTAGTAAAGTCACGAAACCTACTTGTAAATTTTATCGCGTTAAAAAATTGTAACTTTACAATTTTATTGGTAAAAAACTTGTAAAATTACAAAATTATTGGTAAAAAGTTTGTAACATAACAAGGAATTCTTGTCAAATATTAGGTAGCAAAAAAAGTTTTTCTTGTAGTTTTACAAGGTTTTTTTTTTTGAGTGTATTCTTTAGAAAATACCTGAGATTAGAAATATTAAAGACTTTAATGCTCTTTGACATTTTTTGAGGTAATTTACTACACTCAAAAAAATAAACTGGTAAAACGCCTGGTAAAATGCCTTGTAATCCCGTTCTACCAATATTTAAAAATTTTCCTTGTTTTTTAACAAAAAATCTTGTACTTTGCTCAAACGAGAACTTCAGTTTTATTGGTAATTTTACAAATTTATTTTCGTAATTGTATTCTACCATTTTGAAAGGTTATTTTACAAAAAAAAAAACTGTGATTAAAAAAAAAAAAAAAAAACTGTTATTTTACAAAAATTATTTTTGTTTTTGTGTAAAGACAGTTGAGCTCAGGCTCTAATTATAATTATGTTTTATAAATTTTTAATCATGTTATATGTTATACGAGGATTATTTGTGTTGTTTAACAAAAAAAAAACATTTTTTTTTTTTGTAAATTTAAAATTTTTTTTTTAAATTTACCAATTCCCGGACAAATTTTTTTTTTATTGAAAAATATTTAAAAAAAAAGTTGACAAAATTTTTAAAAATTTATTACGAGGATTCTAGTTAATTTACAAAAAATAGCAGTTATTTTACAAAAATGATTTTATTACGAAGATTTATGTTGTTTAACAATTTTTTTTTTTTTTTGTAAATTTTATGAGGCCCTATCACATTTTCTGCGTTTTGGAGTAGAGTAATTCTCTAAAAAAGATTTAAAAAAAAAATTTCATAAAATTTTCGAAGTCCTAATTTTTTTTTTTTTAAACTACCATTTTTTTAATTATATTTACCACTTATCTTGTAAATTTACCATTTTTTTATAATTTTTGTGCCATAAAAATTATCACTAACCAAAAATTGGTAAAATTTAAACAATATTTTTGGAAAATTAACATTTTTTTTTTTTTAAATTTAATTTTTTTTTTTAATTTACTATTTTTTTTTTTTTTAATTTACCATTTTGGTTTGTTGATTTACCATTTTTTCTTGTCAGTTTACCACTTTTTTTTAATTTTCCGGTTTTAAAACAATATTTTTACCAATAAAATCGGTTATTTTACCAATTTTTGGCGCATTCAAAATTACGAGAAAAACCTCGTAATTTTACGAGAATTTTACTTACCTCCTATTTTACGAGAATATCCTCGTAAAATCACGAGATTTTTTGGTAACTTTACAAGTTTTTTTTTTAGTGTAGTCATATATTTTTGAAATTTGGTACACTACACTCAAAAAAAAACCTTGTAAAGTTACCAAAAAATCTCGTGATTTTACGAGGTTATTCTCGTAAAATAGGAAGTAGGTAAAATTCTCGTAAAATTACGAGGATTTCCTCGTAATTTTAAATGTGTTAAAAATTGGTAAACTAAACAATTTTATTGGTAAAAATATTGTTTTAAAACCGCAAAAATAATAAAAAAAAATGGTAAACTTACAAGAAAAAATGGTAAATATATTTAAAAAAATGGTAAATTTACAAACCAAAATCGTAAATTTACAAAAAATAGTAAATTAAAAAAAAAAATAAATTAAATTAAATTAAAAAAAAATTGTTATTTTACAAAAAAAAAAAATTAAATTTTACCAATTTTTGGTAGTGATAATTTTAGAGCCACAAAAATTATAAAAAAATGGTAAATTTACAAGTTAAGTGGTAAATATATTAAAAAAAATGTAAATTTACAAACAATAATGTAAATTTACAAAAAAAAATTGTTTAAAATTTACCAATTTTTGGTAGTGATAGTTTATAATCCACAAAAATTACTGAAAAAAAAAAAGAAAAAACGAAAATAACGGAAAAAAGAAAATAGAAAATTCTCAACAAAAATTTTAGGACTTCGAAAATTTTATGAATTTTTTTTTTTAAATCTTTTTTAATAATTCTTTACTCCAAAACGCCAAAAAAGTGTGTCGGGAAATCAGAAAATTAATTTTTTTTTATTAAACATAAATCCTCGTAATAAAATCATTTTTGTAAAATTACTGTTTTTTTTGTAAATCAACTAGAATCCTCGTAAAAAAATTATGTCAACTTGTTGTTTTTTCAATAAAAAAAAAAAATTTTGTCCGAGATTTGGAAATTTTTTTTAAAAAAATAGAAAATTTCCAAAAAAAAACGTTTTTTTTTTGCTTGTTAAACAACATAAATCCTCTTAATAACATAATTTTTGTAAAATAACGTTTTTTTTTTTTGTAAATCAACTAGAATCCTCGTAATAAAAACTTTGTTGTAAAATTACATTTTTTTTTTGTAAAATGACCTTTTAAAATGGTAGAATACAGTTACGAAAATAAATTTGTAAAATTACCAATAAAACTGTAGTTCTCGTTTGAGCAAAGTACAAGAATTTTTGTTAAAAAACAAGGAAAATTGTTAAATATTGGTAGAACGGGATTACAAGGCATTTTACCAGGCGTTTTACCAGTTTATTTTTTTGAGTGTAGCATAAAATACCTTGGTTATAGAAAATTTTAGAAAAATCGGTGGAAGGGCAAATTTTATTTAGCCACAATATTGTCCGAAAAAATACAAAAAGTGGTAATGCTGATACATATGCATTATACACAAAAAACCCTTGTCAAATTACTAAAAAAAAGTCTCGTAATCCCATTTTACCAATATTTGACAATTTTCCTTGTTTTTTAACAAAAAATTTTCCATCAAAATTTCCATTTTTTGTTTGTAATTTTACAATTTTTTTTTGGAAATTTTACTAATTTCTAAAGTTTTTTTTTACAAAAAAAATCTCTAGTAAATTCACAAGAATTCCTTGTAAGTTTTATTGCGCCAAAAAAGTTGTAAGTTTACAAATTTATTGGTAAAAAGTTTGTAAAATTACAAAAAAGCTCGTAATTTTTACTAGCAATTCTCATAAAATTGGAGGTACCAAAAAATCTAGTAAAGTCACGAAACCTACTTGTAAATTTTATCGCGTTAAAAACTTGTAAATTTACAATTTTATTGGTAAAAAACTTGTAAAATTAAAAACACCGTGCTACACCAAAAATATGCAGGGGTTCTCATATGAAAATTCGGGTTGGTTGAAGTCCATAGAGTACTGATATACTCATAGTTTTTCTGGATCACTTCGTTAAGTACGTTTTTTATTGGCAAATGTGTTGAAAAACGGCAATTCTTAAATTACAACTTTAAAAAATTATTACTTTGTTAGTTTGCAACCGATTTTCGATTTTATGGATTTTTTTTGAAAGGTATAAGTCTTACCTTTTAAACAAAATAAAAATATTAAAAATCGATCAAGAATTGGCTGAGCTACGATCGTTTAAGTTAAAAAAAATCCAATTTTTTGAAAAATTTGTCATGTTCTTTATACTCTAAGTTGAAAGTGCATCATTAAACAATTTCTGTTTTATTTTTGTATAAAAGTATAGTAAAGTGGCTTTCCAAAACACCAAAAAACATAACAATCGGTTAAAAAATGAATGAGTTATGCTAAGTTTTGTGATAGGACATTTTTAATTTTTTTCAGAAATGCTTGTAATTCAGGTATTATTCATAAATCTTATTGCTAGTAGTAATTTTATGTGCCTATGCATATAAACAAGAGATGGTAACATAATTAGATTTGTGCGTGATTGACACATGATCACAAGTGAGCGCGATTGAAAATTAATTTTACTCACGTCGATGTGAGTGAGTGTCAATGGAATAAAAAAGTGTGAGTGAAATAAAAAAAATTTCAGAACCCGTTCTGAAATTTTCCATTTTTTAAAAAGTCAATTTATAAAAAATCCGGCCACATTTGTTTTTTTTTAAACTTTTTTTTAAAGATTAGATGTTTGTCTAAGAGATGGTCACGTGAGTGAATTTTAACTTTCACTCAATCACGAGCATAATTTTTCTTCTAACACTCACTCACAATCACGTGTGTAAATTTAATACAACTCACCCTCACGTACGCCGATGCAAGATTCACTCACGCTAACGTTGACTCACACTCACAATATTCTTATTTATACTAAAAATAATTTCAAAAATCTTTCAAAATTTTCAGCAAAATCTAAAATTTTACATTTGTTTTGATTTTTTCGGGACGAAATCTGAAGTTAACCCATTCCTGCCTAATGGGTATTTAAATACCCAAAAAAGTGTTGATACTTAAAAAAATTTAGCGCGGGCTAGATGGACGTTATCGGGCTAATTCTTTTTTCATAAAAAAGAGAAGAGATTGGGCTAAATGTAAACATTTAACAAGATTTTTTTTGTTTTGTTTAACTTTTGTTTTTCACTGACAAAAATCAAAGATTTTTCTTAATCGAATGGGGGGGTAAGGACAATTTTGGTTTTCACGAAAATTTATTGGAGTTATTTTGACACCCAATAGAAACTTTTTAGACCCCTTTCAGCTCAAACAAAAAATAAAAGTAAAAAATTACACGGCCTAATACCCATGTCATATCTCAGGTAGGAGCTGAGGTATTTTTTTTTTATTTTTTCTAGCAACTGTGGTCTTCCAGGTACACATGTCAAAATTTCATCAAAATCGTACGAGCCGATCTATGGGCAGGCAGTAATGGGTTAAGCAAAATTTTACATTTTTTTTGTTGCTTTTTTTTGGAATGAAAGGAAATATGAAGAGAAAATAAATCACGCACACTCACGCAAAAAAATCAACTCACGCTCACTATTTCATGCAATAATCTTTCTCACACTCACTCACAATCACGTGAGTAAAATTGAATTCAGTCACACTCACGCTCTTATCTGCTCATGTTCCCATCTCTAGTTTGTCTATCCACACAAAAAAATTGTAATGTGTTTTTTTCGTTATATTCGAGAAATCGCATTTGAATTTTGAATTTCATGACAATTTGGTAATTTGCTTGGTTCAACGTAGCGTATGACTAATGCAAATATTTAATAGTCATTCGCTACGTTGAAACTAGAAAATACAAGCAAATTACAAAATTGTTATGAAAATTAATATTCAAATGCGATTTTCTCAAAAAAACATATGTCTGAATTTATTTGTGTGGATAGACAAACATCTAAGCTTAAAAAAAAAAGTGGCCGGGTTTTTGATTAATTGACTTTTTTTAAAAATGCTAAAATTTCAGAACTAATTCTGAAAATTTTCCAAAAAAAAAAAATTTAATCGATGTTTGAGATTGTGGTGCATTCCGTTTTAATTTAATAAATATTTAAACAAGGTAACTCAACACAAATTTGACCATTTTTCCAATATTTGACCTCCTAAGTCAAGTTTTTGAAAAATTTTAAAACCAAAAACGCAATTTTCTTAGCTCCATATAGGGCTATTCATACAACCTGTTCAGAAATTTACGGTACACATGTTTTTTTTTTGCTGGATATTTGGTGTGGAATGCCTCATACGTTTATTTATAAATAGGTAAAATTTCCATCAAATGATCCTACAATTTTACCAATTTCGTTTCAAAAATGTTTGCGAACGTACAACTTTTTCTGTCATAAAAATGTTGCAGGTATTACTTTTCAAAAAAGATTTTTAACTTAAACGAGCCTATTTTCAATCTATTCTCAATATTTTTGTTTTTAAGAAGTAACACTCATATTTTTCAAACAAAACCAAAACATTATAAATGGGATTTAGAAGCAACTGACACGCCCATTTTTTTTATTCCACTCACTCACAACCACGTGAGTAAAATTGATTTTCAATCACGCTCACTTGTGATCATGTGTCAATCACGCACAAATCTAATTATGTTACCATCTCTTGTTTATATGCATAGGCACATAAAATTACTACTAGCAATAAGATTTATGAATAATACCTGAATTACAAGCATTTCTGAAAAAAATTAAAAATGCCCAATCACAAAACTTAGCATAACTCATTCATTTTTTAACCGATTGTTATGTTTTTTGGTGTTTTGGAAAGCTACTTTACTATACTTTTATACAAAAATAAAACAAAAATTGTTTAATGATGCACTTTCAACTTAGAGTATAAGGAACATGACAAATTTTTCAAAAAATTGGATTTTTTTAACTTAAACGATCGTAGCTAAGCCAATTCTTGATCGATTTTTAATATTTTTGTTTTGTTTAAAAGGTAAGACTTATACCTTTCAAAAAAATCCTTAAAATCGAAAATCGGTTGCAAACTAACAAAGTAATAATTTTTTAAAGTTGTAATTTAAGAATTGCCGTTTTTCAACACATTTGCCAATAAAAAACGTACTTAACGAAGTGATCCAGAAAAACTATGAGTATATCAGTACTCTATGGACTCCAACCAACCCGAATTTTCATATAAGAACCCCTGCATATTTTATTTTTGGTCATTTGTAGCACAGTGAAATTGTTGGTAAAAAGTTTGTAACATAACAAGGAATTCCTGTCAAATATTAGGTAGCAAAAAATTCTTGTCAAATAGGAGGTAGCAAAAAAAGCTAAAAACTTTTCTTCTCATTTTACAAGGCTTTTTTAATGCGCTTGTAAGTTTTATCGCGTCAAAAAAATTGTAAATTTACAATTTTATTGGTAAAAACCTTGTAAAATTACAAAATTTATTGTAAAAAGCTTGTAAAATTACAAGGAATTCTTGTCAAATAGGAGGTAGCAAAAAAAAGTTACAAACCTTGCACAATTAAAAAATTGTTAGTAAAAAGTTTCTTAAATTACAAGGAATTCTTGTCAAATAGAAGGTAGCAAAAAAAAGTTACAAACTTTTCTTGAAGTTTTACAAGTTTTTTTTTAGTGTATTCTTTAGAAAATACCTGAGATTAGAAATATTAAAGACTTAAATGCTCTTTGAAATTTTTGAGGTAATTTACTAGATTCTGAAATATTTTTTTCTATAGAAAAGGTATAGTTTTCTGAGAAACTTTTTATTAGAAAAAATCAAAGATTTTCAAACAATTTATGAGATATTTTTCCTATCGATAATTCTGAGAATCAATGAAATTTTTGCTATAGAAAAAGACTCGGATTCTAAAAAAATTTCTCTCAGATTGTGTGTCTCAGAGATTTTCCTAGATTCTAAGATTTTTCAAATCAAAAAAAATCACAGAATCTAATACATTTTCTGTTTTGTGTTTTTTCTGATTGAAGAAGAAAATTGTGTCTTCTAAAGATTAAATTAAAGATTAAATTAAATGTGGATCTACCCTAGACCATGGTTTCTGTAGCCACTTCTACGTCATCAGTAGGCAATTATATGAAATTGATTATTTGATATTTGCTAGAAAAATTATTTATATGTTTTTTTATTTACAGACTAGCCTGACATGAGCTTCGAACCTGTGTCGTTAAATCACTCATGTTTTGTATACCGAAGCTCTAACCACTAGGCTATACTCGTGTACAAACATCAGTGACTAAACGTAGTTTGTTTTTTACTCACAGTAGGTTTCGTGTGTGACGTATGCAGAAAAGCTTTTTCTCTAACTCAAGCAATGCATTTAATCTAGAGACCAACAACAATTTTCTTAATCTTTCATTTACTTTATTTTATGCAAACTTTTCTCAGATTCTCCGAAATTTTTCAAAGAAGTCGCAGAACCTCGAGGAATCTATTCTATAGAAAAAGTCTCAGATTCTAGAACATTTTTTCAAAATAAAAATTTACAAATTCTGATACATTTTTTCCATAAAAGAAATATCACAGAAATTTGTCCTAAAGAAAAAATTTTAAATTCTTTGACATTTTTTCTAGAAAAAAAAATCTTACATAATTTTCTTTTTCCCTTTTACCCAACTATCAGATTTTTCCTAATAAAACATTCTCAGAATTTTTTTATAAAAAAAATTTCAGACTTTCCCTATAGAAAAATTGTGCGATTTTTCCTATAGAAAAATTTTTAAATTTTTTACTAAAACATTTTACGAACAATTCCCAAATTATTCTTAAATTTTTTCTATAGAAAAAATCATAAATTTTTTGTATAGAAAAATTCCCAAAGTTTTTTGATTAATTTTTATTAAAAAATAAAAATTGTTTTATTCGACCTTTAAAATATTATATTTTGATGATGTTTATTCTGGCTCGAGGTCATTATTATCTTTACTAATTAAAACCATGTTATTCTCATAGCATAATTTTCAAGAAAATTATTATTTTTTTTTTTTTTTGTTTTAAATTTATTTATGTTGGTCATGTTTCGGAATTTGTCAAATTCCACTGTCAAGATTATTTAGCAAAAAATAGAAACGATTTACTACAAACGAGTCTAATGACAAATCGTTTGTGCACAATCTAAAATATTAATATATATTCGCCTCTATTCACAATGAGAATTAGAAAGACGACGAAATTGTTTTCGTCTAGAAAAATTCCCAAACTTTTAGTCTATAAAAATTTTCAAAATTTCGTCTAGAAAAATTCTTGTGTTTTTTCTAATATATAGAAATATTTTAATATTCCGAAGCTTTTATCATACCCGAGTAAAAAAGTTTATATATAATTATATATAATTTGATAAAATTATATATAATTATATATATTTGATAAAATTAGATAAAATTATATATAATTAGATAAAATTATATATAATTATATCCGAATTTTTTTATATATAAAATTTTATAAAATTATATTTAATTATATATAATTTGATAAAATTTTATAAAATTAGATAAAATTATATATAATTTTATCAAATTATATATAATTTTATCAAAATTTTATCAAAATTTGTTTTATATAAAATTTTATAAAATTATAGCAAATTATATATAATTTGATAAAATTTTATAAAATTATATAAAATTATATAAGATTTGATGAAGTTTTATATAAAAATAAATTGGGATATAATTTCATATAATTTTATCAAATTATATATAATTTTATATAATTTTATAAAAATTTTTGAAAATAAAAACTTCTTTATATAATTTTATATAATTATATATAATTTTATCAAATTTTATATAATTATATAAAATTATATAAAAAACTTTTTTACTCGGGTATAGAAAAATTGTAACATCGCGAGATATTTTTGCTTTAGAAAAATTTTAAGATTCTTGAACATTTTTCATAGAAACAAATTATACGATTATTTCACTTTCCTATTGCCCCTCTCAGTCTCTTTTCTTTTCTTTCCCTTTGTTTCTTTTCTCTACTTTTTTCCTTTTTTCCTTCCGAATTGGGTTTGGTGTGGGGTTGGGGGGCTTGGAAGAATTTCCTTCAACTTCCCCCGTGTCTAATTAAATTTTGTTCTGAATAATATATAAAAATTTTATGAAGATCGGAGGGTGACAAGTCCAATAAAAATTTTAAATAAAAAAAATTTTGATGAAAAAAATTTTGATAAAGAAAAATTTTGATGAAAAAAAAAATTTTGATAAAGAAAAAAAAACTTTTTAATTTTTTAGGCATTAAAAATAAATTAATCTACATTTATTTTATAATTTTTTGAGTAGTACAACATATTTACAAAATTAAAAAAAACAGAGACCCATTATCATTTTTTTTTTTTCAAAATTCTTAAGCATAAAGAGGAGCATATTTTTCATAAGCAGCAACATAGGCAGCCTTGGCAGCATCTTGGCTCAAGCCTTTGTTACCATTCCAGGCATTCCATTTGGCTGAACCCTTAACATCAATAGCGCTGGGTTTGCTGGTATTGCAATCGCCAACGGTAGATTGTTTGAAAAGACCATAGAATTCCAAGAAGACATCATTGGGGGGAGTCTTGGTGAAAGACTTTGCTTTTTCGGTGGCGGTAGAGAACTGTAAATAAAAGTATTTAGTTTGATTTTAATATCAATCGTGAAAATATGCTAACATTATTTAAATTTTATTAAAATTAAAATACTTACATCCATGGCTAATATGTTGCGATGTTACTTTGTGTAGTTAAACGAAAGTACTATGAAATTTCCAAAATTGTTGCTTAATTTATAGCGTATGGTCGTTTTCTTTAAAAAGTTATCAAAATTTTATCGTAATTTTTTTTGTTTTAATTTTTTGTTAACTTTTTTAGCAATCTTTATGATTTTCTATTTGATTATCGCAAGTGGACCCCTTGAATAAGTCCAACATTTTATGGGATATGCCCAGCAATAAAAAAGTTTTATCAAAGGTTTAAGTTGAAAAATTTAATTTCTAAAAATTAAAAACATTTCTGCACTTAGAAAATTATTGAAGTTACTACATGACGGTCATTTGTGTAGTAAGTAGTAGTTGTTGTTTTCAACTACAACTTCAGTTGTTTTTGTATGAATAATCTCAAACAACTACTTTTGTAGTCGTTTTAAAAAATAAATACAAAAAATTACTACATTGTAGTAACAGTTGTTTTATGTTGTTGTTTTTAGTCTATAAAAAACTTATAATTTTCTAGAAATTTGTAGAAAAACGGATGTGTGGAAGGAGTTGGAAGAGTTAGATGCAGCAGGAATTATTTCCAAATAATTTTAACCACTTTTAACGTTTAAAAGAAAATTCAGACAATTTGAGTTACAGTTAAAACAACTGTAATTTGAAGTAGTTTTTATCTTTTTTGTAGTTGTTAATCAATAGTTAAAAACAACAACAATTTTTGGTTGATTTTACCGTAAAATGTAGTGGACGCCTAAACAACAGCAAATGTAGTAGTTTTAACTGTATTTTGTAGTGGAATCTACAATTCTTACAATCTTTCATACATGATCGGACATTTGGGTCACAAATGAAGGGATTTGCATATTTTATTTCTTGAATTTAATCGAAACTTCTAATCAGTTTAGGAATCCGCCGAAAAGTAACAAACCAAAAATTGTTGAAGTGAAAAATTTCTATTGTTATTTTATTTTTTGATTAACTGCAAAAAAATAAAAACATACAAGTTTTCAAAAATTTTGCTGGGTAACTTTGATATCATTTGTGACAAAAAATAAATTGATGACAAAATTTATTGTTAATTTTTTTTTACCCTCACCTAACTACCACAAAATATATGTATTAATTTTTTTTATATTTGAATAAAAAAAAATTAGAACTGATAAGCTAAATTTAACGCATGTCTTTGGACTAAATGTGGTTTTTGGAACTACCGCCTTCTAATGATAAGAAAACCGGTGTATTTGTCTTATATTTGTTTTAGATAATTGATAAGATTTCGATTGACTAATTGGAAGCAATTAAATGACAGTAGTGGTTTTAGTAGATCTACAGTGGGCACTAAAAAAATAAATAACTTATGTATCCCTACTTAGGGTATTTCATGCTTTGTGGTGAGTCGTGGTCAAAAAAAAAGATAAAACTAAAATTTAGTAAAAAATTTCTTTGAAAATATTTCGTGAATTTTCCTAAAATTTAGTTAAATTTAACTAAAAAATTATACATTTTCTTAGCTTTGAGGAAAAATGAAATTTCTGGGAAATCCGACCTGGGAATTCCCGGACCCCAAACACTAGTCACTATGCTTTGCCAATGGAAGAAACGGTAGTTTTTAAGTTTTTTTCGCTCTCGTATATTACACCGTCCGACAAAAATGAAAAAAAGTCGTTGAAAACGAAGTGGATAATATACGTTTGAAATTAAAGACCATATGTAGTAAAACTGCATGTACAGTTTTTCATTTCGTGATCCTGTTTTCTTTTAAAAGGACTTTAAAGTTTTAGAGGATTAAATTTATAAAACATTTTTTTAATATTTGTACTTGTCAATATTTGTGATGCCACTATTGATAGCAAATGAAAGAGATCCCCCCATAATTTTCCTATTTCATTATTTTTACATATCAGGAAAAAGGAGGTAAGTTACGTCCATTCAAAAATGTGTCCTTCAATATAATTCAAAATTTTCAACAAAATATTTTGATAAAGTTTTCAAATGAATTTATTCACATCCTTTTATAAATATAAAAATATAAAAATATAAAAATTATGGGAGATCCTCCTCCGTTATCTACCGTCACCAGTGTCATCCTAGGACAATTACAAATATTTCAAAAATATTTTACAAAATGTATCCTTTAGAACTTTGAAGTCCTTTTAAAAGGAAACAGGATCAAGAAATGAAAAACTGTAAACGCAGTTTTACTCCATTTGATCACTACTTTCAGACGTATATCATCCGGTTCATGTTTAATATTGGCTGTCGGACGTTGTTATCTCTCGTATATTATGCAAAGAAACCTAGTCATGTAACATTAGACTGGCATTTTTTTTGTCAACTTTCGATTTTCCCAAGTGTCCGGGCAAATTTTTATTGTCCTAGGTCTAAAACTTATGTGGCACAAATTTGAGGTCAATCGGATTAAATTAGCCCATGGCGCCCGGCGGTCAAAGTTTTGGATTTTTGAAAAATTTTTAGAAAATAAAATTAGAAAAATATTTATCTTTCGACACATCATATTTGTTAATTTTGATGCACTGAGCACGAATATCAAAAAAAAAATTAAAATCCCTCAATCGGTTTTCGAGATATCGCCATTTCAAATTTGTAAAAAACTACGTTCAAGAAATTTTAAAAAAAAAAGTCTCAAAATTTCATTCCGCCGACCCTTTTGTAGAGCTTGAGAAAATCTTTCATTTAAAACTAATTTGAGCCAAATCCGAACATTTTAAGCCGTGGCGCCCAGAGTCATAGAGTAGTCCAACAAATGGCGTTTGAAAAAGTAGTAAACAAAAACCATATGGTATTGTTTACGAAATTTTATCACAAACCGAAATTCGAGCGAGATGAAAGATACCAGTTTTACAGTGAGAATGCAGATTTTTTTTGTCTCTCTTTGCTTTGCGTTTGAACTTTAGTTTGGCATTGCCAGAATTTTCCAATTATCTTTGGTGATGCCAGATCTACAAAACGGTCGATGGATTACTATGTCACTTTGGTGGCGCCCATCGATCAAAGTTTTGGCTTTTTAGAAACTTTATACCAAAAACCCTAAACTTTGATCGAAGGGTGCCACGGGTAAAAATGATCGGATTTTGCGCAAATTAAGCTTAAATGAAAGATTTTATTAAGCTCTATGAAAGGGTTAAAATAAAGAAATTTTGAGAGTTTAAAAAAAAAAAATCTTAAACGTAGGAAAAAACCTTCTATCAATTCTACAAATTTTTTGCCCAGGAGGATTGTGGGATAACGATTATTATTATTTTTTAAAATTTTTTGAAAAAATTTTATTGTAATTTTTCAATCTTAAAATCATTTCTACTGCTCCAATGGTGCGTCATAGAGGGGTCATTTAAAAGACCGACCCCCATTAACTTTTACGTCTTAACATTTCTTTGGAACAAACTAATACCCTATATCTAATTTCTAAGGGGGCTCCCACACAAAACGACAGTTTTAAAATTTGCTCCAACCGCTCTTACTGAACTAATAGTGCCCTTAGAGCAACAAAATGTATGACCGACCCACAATATTTTTTCAGTCCAAACATTTTCTCTGAATACACCTACCCTCTATCTTCAATTTTAAAAGGCGGTCCCCATACAATTTTTTTTATTTTTTGTAAATTTGTTTTATTTAATCAGCTTCTACCGGTCCAATGGTGCGTCCGAGAGGGGACATTAGTGAGGCCGACCCCCATTTATTTTTACCCTCCAATATTTTTGTAAAACATACCACAGCCCTATCTCAACTCCCTAAGTAGGCTTCCATTCAAAATTAATTTTTTATAAAATTTGTTCCAACTGTTATTTGTAGAATCGATAGAAGTTTTACACAAAAAAATTTCAAAAAAATCGAAGAGTACAAACATTTTTAAAAATGAGATTTAAATTTTAACAATAAAAAATCGCTAACTAGAGCGCTTTTAAGAATTTTTTTGGGTTTTTTTTTTTTAAAGTACGTAAAAAAACAAACATTTTGAAGAAAAAAAAAATTGAAATTTGGACCATTATTGAAAAAGTTATGAGTAAAAGAAGTTTGAGTATTCAATTTTTAAAAATTCGATATCTTTTGAACGGGTCATCAAAAAAATTTGAAAATTTACCACGAAGGAGTTTTCGAAGGGTCCCAGGAAAATTTTTTGGAACAAATTCCTGGTTCAATCGATACTTGAATACATTCTACGGTAATTACAACAAAATTTTCTGTGTAAAATTATTTTTCAGAAAAACTACTTGCTCTAAAAAACGATTGCTTTCGGGACAATTTCAAACAAAAATCATTGATTCTGGAATGTTAAGTAGAACCTGTTGCAGGGTAGTTTGATGGGTTCCAGAACCGATTATTTGGAACAGAAAATTTTGCTGGGGTACTAAAAACTGTTAACAAATTGGGAAAATCTAAAAAAAAAATTTTCAAAGTGTCCGATTTGATATGGAATGCCCCATATATATATATTTTTTTTCACTTTCAAAAATCCAAAATTTTGGTGGAAATCTTCCAAAAGTCTAAAACTTTGATCGAAGGGCGCCACGGGTTAAAATGATCGAATTTGGCTCAAATTAGTTTTAAATGAAAGATTGTCTCAAGCTCTACAAAAGGGTCAGCGGAATGAAATTTTGAGACTTTTTTTAAAAAAACCGCCATTTTTTTGCAAATTTCAAGTAGCGATATCTCGAAAACTGTTCGCCCGATTTTATATTTTTTTTTGATATTCGTGCTCAGCACATCAAAATTAAGAAATAAGATGTGTCGAAAGATATATTTATTTTTTATTTATTTTTTTTAATTTTTCAAAAATCCAAAACTTTGACCGCCGGGCGCCACGGGTTAATTTAATCCGATTGGCCTCAAATTGATACCACAAAAATGCCCGGACTTTGAAAATCGGAGAAGAAAAAAATTAGCTATACAGAAAAATGGCAGTCTAATGTAACATACTAAAAGAAAGTTCTTTAAAAAAATCTATCTACGTGTTTAAAGAACGTGACCAAGCATGCGCATCTTTTCGTCATATTGAGTAAAATATCAAAATTTTAGGACGTGAAACAAAACAGTTTCATCAATATGATACTATTTTAAAACCAACAATTTTCAATAAACAATTTGTTTTATTTTTTCAAAAATGTTTGATCTGTGTCAAAAGATCATTATCGAGACTCTTTAGCAAAAAATTAAATACCACAAGAATTTAAATTTTCCTTAGTATTTGATCTAAGCTATAAATTTTATACAATTTTATATTTTTTCATCTTTCAGATCATCCAGTTTGGATCAGGAAATTAAAAAAGCAGAGGTTAAAAAATCTGAAAATGAATTACAGTGGGAAGAATTGGTGCGCAATATGGCTAGGCCATTAAATCTATGTGATCTTGATTTTACCGATTTAAATTCGGAAGATGAAAAAGATATGATAGCACCGCGTGGTCATGGACGTGGCATACCACCGCCACCACCACCCATAGGTGGTGTTATAGCACCACCACCAATGATGCCATCACACATAGTATGTCCACCACCCATGAATATGATGTCTATGTCAAATACCAGTAATGGCAGCAATGGTGCCCTTATACCACCGCCCATGTTTAGCTACAGCGGCTATGGAAATACCAGTCTAACAAATAGTGTTAATAGTTCCATGAATGGTTCGATAAATGGTGATATGAGTAGTATGAATACGATAAAGAAAAATAAGAAGACGGTAAGAAAACTTGAAGATATTTAAAAAAAAAATTGTAAATGATTTCTGTTTTTTTCCAGGTTAAACTGTTTTGGAAAGAAGTTAGGGAAGATTTAATACCCATGACTGTGGGTAAAACTATATGGGATGAATTACCCTCGGCTAATGTTGATACCCAAAAATTAGAACATTTATTTGAATCCAGAGCCAAAGATTTAATGATTAAGGTAAGTTGAGTTTTTAGATTTATAAAAAAAAAAAAAAATATTTCTAAAAAAACAGGCTTAATTTTTTTCCTCGAATCCGAAATATTTTAAATAACAACAATATGAGTTTGTTAAGAAATACTTACTTGAATATGATTTTAACAAAATTGGCTAGGGGTTTTTTAAAATTGATTAATGTTTCTTATTTTACACTGGATGTTGTTAACTGGCTTAATTTTTTAGTAAATATTTTTCGAGATTTGATTTTTCAGAAAACCTTACACAGAAAAAAAAAATTAATTGTTTTATTGACCCCCATATTTGTGAATACAATTAATTTTTTCACTGAAAGTGCACCTATACGGAAATTTGTAATATCAAGAAACTTTTGTAAATTTGGATTGTTGAAAAAAGAATTCTGTTTTTTTTTTTTAACAAGGTAATTCAACAAACACAAACTTAATTTGTTGATCTGACAAAAGTAAAAAATCTTATTTTTTTTTCAACAAAGAAATTCAACAAACCCAATTTGTTGATCTGACAAATGAAATTTTTTTTTCAACAAAGAAATTTAACAAATACTATTTACTGACATGATAAAAGAATTTTGAAATAAAATTACTTGACTGAGTTTGCTGAAAACAAAATCGAAGTTTTGTATTATAGACTAACAGGCGGCCGTTTTAACTAAATCTTTGGTTGATTTCATACATGGGAATTTTTAATTGGCATTGAATTTTCATTGGCATTAGTTGGAACTAATGCCAATGCCAAAAAAAGCATTAGCATTTATTGCCAATGAAATTTTTTGGCATTGGCATTGTTTGTACTAATGCCAATGAAACGGCACAAATGCTAAAAAAAACTATTTACAATTGATAAAAAAAGCATTTTTTTACATAAATATATATTTTTTTTAAAAACTTAAAATGGCGATATCTCGAAAACTAAGCCAGATAGAGCAAAATGGAGGGCATTTTTGGTTCTTAGAATATCCATACTTGCGCGGGTCCTCTTTACATGTGTGGACCCCAATGGGTCCTAACTTTGAATCCAAAAAATTTGGGATTCCGGAAAATTTAAAAATGCTTATATCTCGGTAAATATTGGTGACACAACAAAAAGTCCAAAAGCATTTTTGTAGCTCTTGGTTTCTAGAACCTACCAATACTAGAAAACCCTCAGAGCAATAGTTTTTTAGTTATTCAGTTTCTAAAATTCTCAAGATCCTATTGGGCCCCTAAATTGCAGTACCTGGAAAAATAAGCAATATAATGCTAAAGGTGTGTGAATTTTTAAGTTTTCGGGAGTGCCAATTTTTTGGATTCAAAATTTGGACCTATTAGGGTCCACACTTGTGAAGAGGACCGGCGAAACTATGGATATTCAAAGAACCAAAAATCCCCTCCATTTTGCTCTATCTGGCTTAGTTTTCGAGATATAGCCATTTGAATTTTTAACCAAAAAAAAAAAATTTAACAACTCGCTGACGGAAATACGACTTTTAATATTGCTAATGCTTTGTTTTCATTAAGGCATTTATTAATGCCAATGAAATTTTTTATAATTGGCATTACTAATGCTAATAATTCCTTAGCGGGCATTGGCATTGATTGAAACTATGCCAATGCTAAAAATTTCATTGACATTAGTTTCAATATAATGCCAATGAAATCGTCAATTAATTAGTCCATTTTTTTAAATAGTCCCATGTATGGTTGATATCATATTTGGTTGATTTACAATTGGTGTTTGTTGATTTAAATAACACGATTTTATTTTCTGTGTTAGTTTGTAATGAAAAATGTTTTAATTTTTGCTGATTTCAATTAATATTTTTAGTTTTAAAAAAATTATTTTTAATTTTTGTTTCATTTTGTAAAGTTCAGCCAGTTCTCGATTCCCAACATTAATGCTCAAATTTAAAAAATTAAGAAATTAATTAATCTAAATCTCTTACATATATGATTTTAATGTATTATTCCTTTTTGTATTTTTCTTTTTGTGCCTACCATTTTATCAACGGAATGTTTTTTGTTTATTAATTATAATATTAAAAAAAAAAATCTTCCAAAAAATAATTTTCAATTATTTTGTTTAATGTTTTCTAAACTCCTTTAGGAGGTGAGTGCATTTTCAATAAAGCAATTTTTTTTAATGTTTGTTTTATGTTTTTATTTAATTTTTTCAAAAAATAATGGTGTTGGATTTTTAAAAAAGTTTCTTAGCACACGTACACATCACACTTGCACTTAAAAAACATTTTTGTAGTTTAAATAAATTGGTTTTAAGTATTTTTTTTTAGATTTAAAAAATAATTTGCTATTCGACAAATAATTTTAAGGGCGGATTACTCAAGTTCCAGTTAACTGTCGATTTAACGGAGCCTTATGTCAAAATTTGTATAAAAAAGTTAAATTCGGATAGTTATTTTATAACGGAGCATTGAGTAAACCAACCTAAATGTTTTTAAATAACTTGAAAGTGTTTATTGATATGAGGCATTCCACACCAAATGTTCAGCGAAAAAAAACACGTGTACCATAAACTTCTGAATAGCTTGTAGGGATAGCCCTATATGGAACTTAGAAAATTGCGTTTTCGGTTTTTCAATTTTTCAAAAACTGGGCTTAGGAGGCGTGGTCAAATATTGGAAAAATGTTCAAATTTGTGGCGAGTTGCCTTGATTAAATATTTATCACATTAAAACGGAATGCACCACAATCTTAAAAATTTGCATTCTTATATAGTTTCGTATGGGCTATCGAATAAAATTTTTTTCCTTGAAAAATTTTCAGAACCCGTTCTGAAATTTTTCATTTTTTAAAAAAGTCTATTTATCAAAAATCCGGCCACTTTTTTTCTTTTTTTTAATTATTTTTTTTAAAGTTTAGATGTTTGTCCATCCACACAAAAAAAATCAGAAATGTATTTTTCGTTTTTTTCAAAAAAATCGCATTTGAATTTTAAATTTCATAACAATTTTGTAATTTGCTTGTATTTTCTTGTATTAACGTTGCGAATGAGTTATATTCATGCAATTAATAATACTCATTCGCAACGATAATACAAGAAAATACAAGCAAATTACAAAATTGTTATGAAATTTAAAATTCAAATGCGATTTTCTCGAAAAAAACGAAAAATGTTTTTCTGCATTTTTTTGTTTGGATGGAAACTTTAAAAAAAAAAATTAAAAAAAAGAAAAAAAAGTGGCCGGATTTTTGATAAATTGACTTTTTTAAAAAATGGAAAATTTCAGAACGGGTTCTGAAAATTTTCCAAAGAAAAAAATTTTATTCGATAGCCCATACAAAACTATATAAGAATGTTAATTTTTAAGGTTGTGGTGCATTCCGTTTTAATGTGATAAATATTTAATCAATGCAACTCGCCACAAATTTGACCATTTTTCCAATATTTGACCACGCCTTCTAAGCCCAGTTTTTGAAAATTAGAAACACCAAAAACGCAATTTTCTTAGTTCTATATAGGGCTATCCAAACAACCTATTCAGAAATTTACGGGACACATGTTTTTCTTTAGCGGGACATTTGGTGTGGAATGCCTCATATGTATTTTTAAATTTGTTTCTGACTTTTTAGGAATTTTAAAAAAAGTTCATGAGTTTTCAATTTATATTCAAATTTACCAAATTTATTTCGATGAACATTTTTTTAATTAAAATGTATAGATTTATGTAAATTTTAATGTTTAATAACAGAGGCCAAACAATTTTTATCCAAAGACCAGAGTATACTTTTCTAATGGTTTAAGTTGCGCTGAATCCGAATCTGATCTCAGAATTTGCCTATCACATTAGGTTTTCGAGATATCTTAGATTGAAGTTGAAAAAACCTTGTTTTTCGCCATATTCGAGACGTTATAACTGCGCATGTTCATCTTTATTTATAAAACCAGTCAAGTCGTCTGAAAGTCCTGCAAGTTACCTTTAAAATTAATGTTAAAACCTTTTAATATCTGGTTTCATCTCTGAGATATCTTAACCTGAACTTTGTTCTCGTTTCGTCACTCTGGGCTCGGCTGATAGTGATAGAATGTATTCATCAAACACATTATATAAATTTCAACAGACGAAATCTCAGCAAATAGAAATGATATCTAAACAATTCAAACATAATTTTTTTTTTAATTATTAAACTGAAGTCGTTTATAAGCTTGCCGTAAAATAAAAGCTAAATGTAGCGAAAAATCTATAGAATTTGCATTCATAGTGAAATCCCGATTTTTTCAAACTTCATGTGAAGATTTCTCAGAGATTAAAGAAGATATTACAGAGGTTAACTATTTATTTCAGACGACATATCAGGTTTTATAAATAAAGATGAATAGGTGCAGTTATAACGAATCGAATATGGCGAAAAACGGGGTTTTGTACACTCAAAAAATTATGTCATTAACTGTTTGTAGTTTATTTTAAAAGTTTTCCGTTTAGTCGTTTTTAAAAGAAAAAACATTTGTTTGATGTTCAATTTTTATTAATGACTTCTTCAGTCCTTTGTTTCAAAAATAACACACTAAAAAATAAAGACTTTCATTAACATTTAATTTTTGAAGTCATTTATTTTTGTTCTGTAAGTAAAAACTAAAACTACTGATTACTCTTTTGATTTTTAATGATTTGTGAGAGTAATTTTTTTTAAATTGTTGGTATTTTTTAATGAAATATCATTAGTTTTTACCTACACAAATCAGTTATTTTTTTGTAGAAAAAAAAAATCAAAAAATTATTTATAGAAATATAAAAACATGTTTGTATCAAGTGACTTTGGCACGATGGGTAGAGTGTCTGGCCAAAATGTAGTTGGTTGCGGGATCGATTCCCCAAAAATTTTATTAAAAATTTAAAAAAAAATATTTCAATAAAAAATTGTAAAGAATTACCTACGAAATCATTAATATTTATTGTTTTCGTAGGTTATTTTTTTTGAAATTTGTTGGTAAAAATAACAGAACTATCATTAATTTTTAATGTTTTCGTTGGTTATTTTTTTTCGAATATGTTGGTAAAAAAGAGTGAAAAAAACGTAATTTTTTAATGTTCAATGTTATTTATTTTAGAAAATTTTGTCAACAGTAAAAAATAAATGTTGATGTTTGTTAAAACAAATGAATAATTACTGGGATGGTTTTCAATTGTTTATTTACTGGTTTTAAGTGTGTTTTTCATTTGTTTTTGCCTACAAAATATTTTGAGTGTAACTTCAAGCTAAGATATCTCGAAAGCCTGATGTGACAGTCAAATTCTGATAGTAGATTCGGATTCAGCGCAACTTAAACCCTTAGGAAAGTATTCCATGGTCCTGGGGTTTTGACTTTTTTTCAAATATTGTCGGCCTGTGTAATTTTTTCAAGAAGTCTTCAACTGATAAATCAATCAGTATTTAAAATCAAACAAATAATATTTTTTTCTTTAAATTTGTTGCATAGTATTATTTAAATTTGGCAAAACTTACAAAAAACACAGGACGTAGTATGTTTTGTAAATTTTTAGTTACATGTTTAAAACTTTATTTTATATTTTTGTGTTTGTCTTATTTTTTTCTCAGTGTAAGTAATCGTTTTATGTTTATTTTGTTTAATTCATGTTCCTAAAATTATATACAATTTATCTTACACTATACACTTAAAAATAAACACCAAAGTGTGCGTTGCACAGTGGTACGAAATATAGGAAATATGTTTCTCAAATATAGCAGTTATATAACAAACCAGACAGAAATTCCAAGCGGAATACAAAGATTGTACATTTGCTACATAAGGTTAGGTTGGATGTTCGTCCGCCAATTTGGCGAATTAACTCGGAGGCCATAAGGCCCATTGTGGTGTCCTTAATTGTTATTTACCCTTAAACCATCAGATTCACTAAGATATTCTGCTACAGATATCAATGAGACACCGTTTAGGCAATCCAAGTCATCGAAAAATATTTGATCCAAATACTTAAGGTGGCGCTTCATCAAACCTATTTCTACAATGGGTCAGTCTTAGTGAAATCAATCAAAAATAGCTAAAAATTTTCGTGACCCCCTCCGATTTTGATGAAATTTGGTTTAGTTGTAACACTAAGTGATAAACTAATGCACACTTATTTTCAGCCCTCTAAGTAAACAGTGGGCGAAAACACGGAGGGTCAAAATTTCCCCCAAAATCTCTCAGTCTCGACACTTTGCACCGTAAAAACTTAATATCGTTAGTTCTATTATAGCTAGAAAGCCCATTTTTGGTTTGTTTTGAAGCTCATAATATGCTCTACAAGACCTACCATAACCAAAAAATTTTCGAAAAAAATAAGGGTTACCTCCCTTATTTTATGGTCGAGATATACGGAGGAGAAAATGGGGAGGATGGTATCCCCCGATTTTTTTTTACTTGACAATCTTATAGAGAAAGTCCTAAAAAATATATTCTAAAATTTTTAAGTTGGGACAACAATGGGATCGCTCAAAATCAAAATTTTTCACAATTTTCCCCAAAATCTCCAAATCGCAACACTCTTTAACCTTAAAAATTTAATATCATAAGTGCTTTTGTAGCTACAGAGCCAATTTTTTTTGTTTTAAAGCTTATAATACGCTCTACAAGACATACCAAAACCAAAAAATTTTCCAAAAAAAGGAATTGGTGCCCCTCTTATTTGAAGGTCGTGGCAAAGGGTGGAGGAAATGGGGGGAAGTATCGCCCGATTTTTTTTTTACTTGGGATTCTCAAAGTGCAAGTCCTAATGAACATAGTATACAATTTTTATGTTGGGACAACAATGGGATCGACCAAAATCAAAATTTTTCAAAATTTTCCCCCAAAATCATCAAATCGCGACATTCTTGCGCCTCCCATTGGAGTCCCAAGATAAAAATTTCAGGATATGCTCTCTAGAACTTACTCTTAAAAAAAAAACACAAGGTAAAAAAAAAATTGGGGGATACTATCCCCCGATTTCCCCCACCCCTTGCCTCGATCTTATAATACAAGAGGCACCCCTAATTTTTTTTATTTTTTTTTGTAATAATAACATTGTAGGGCATATTAAGAGCTTCAAAACAAACCAAAAATGGACTCTGTAGCTACAATACAGTCCACGATATTAAATTTGTAATGGGCAAGAGTGTCGCGATTTGGAGATTTTGGGGGAAATTGTGAAAAATTTTGATTTTGGTCGATCTGATTGTTGTCCCAACATAAAAATTTTAGGATATGTTCATTAGGACTTGCACTTTGAGAATACCAAGTAGACCTTTAAATAAGGGGAGCACCCTTCCTTTTTTTCTAAAATTTTTTGGTTAAGGTAGGTAGAGCGTACTTTAAGCTTTAAAACAAACAAAAATGGGCTCTGTAGCTACAATAGCACTTATGATATTAAATTTTTAAGGTTCAAGAGTGTTGCGATTTTGAGATTTTAGGGGAAATTGTGAAAAATTTTGATTTTGAGTGATCCCATTGTTGTCTCAACTTAAAAATTTTAGAATATATTCTTTAGGACTTTCTCTATAAGGTTATCAAGTAAAAAAAAATCGGGGGATACCATCCTCCCCATTTTCTCCTCCCTTTATCACTACCTTAAAATAAGGGAGTAAACCCCTAATTTTTTTTCGAAAATTTTTTTGGTTATGGTAGGTCTTGTAGAGCATATTATGAGCTTCAAAACAAACCCAAAATGGGCTTTCTAGCTATAATAGAACCAGAGATATTAAGTTTTTACGGTGTAAAGTGTCGCGACTGGGAGATTTTGGGGGAAATTTTGACCCTCCGTATTTTCGGCCCCTGTTGACTTAGAGGGCTGAAAATTTGCATTTGTTAGTTTTTTACGTAGTGTAAGAACTTAACCAAATTTCATCAATATCGGAGGGGGTCAAGAATATTCATGATTGATTTCACTAATAATGACCCCAATAGAAATTCCCATACGCACGGTCATTTGGCCGATTATATAGTGTAATGTAGGGTGGTTCATAAAACCAAAAGTTCGATTTTTGTATGGGCCACCCGGAATATATATTAAGCACCGTGAAAAAATAACACGTGATTTTTTCAGAATTTTTCATTATGGTTTAGGGGTTGCTACCGGGCCCTTAACATTGGGTCTAAAAAAAAAAGTTCACACAATGAAAACAAAATGTTTTTGATTTTAATTTTTATTATAATTTAGCTTGATTAGCTTATTAATGGCAAAAAGTTTCATTTTGGTCCCTCAAGTATTATAGTTTCAAAAGTGACCACGAAAAAAAAGTTTAGGTTGGTTGGGGTCTTACTCAAAAATTAAAAAAAAAAAAAAATAGTTTTGATAAGCTTACGTAATAGGGTTTTAGTTGGTCTTGATAACATATTCTTCTATTAGTACATCACCCCAGCCGGTCTGGGGTGCTGATCTAATAGCACACGTGATACCCACACACGCCACTCTCTGCACCTTCTGTAGGTTGCAGAGATACGCTCTCCACCACAAAAGGGCCCCATAGGTAAGTATTGGTATAATTATCGCACCATACATCCAGTGACAGGAACGTACCCAGGAATTTGTTTTGAGGGCCCATTTTTTCTGTGGCGTGATCAACAATTAGATTTTTTGGAAATTTTTTAATAATGCACAGTATTTATTAATTTTGATTATTCAATTATCTAAAAAATTTTAAAATCGGTCGAATATTTTTTCGACGTTCAAGAATTTTCCATGACCCATTTATAGAAGTCATTTAAACTTTATTTGAGCCAAATCAGATTATTTTAAGCTTTTCGATTAAAGTTTTTAATTTTTTAAAAGTTTTCAAAAAATTCAAAATTTTGAACGAGGGACGCCACGTGTTGAAATTGTCGAATTTACAAAAAAGTTTAATAAAAATTCGTCTCAAGCTCTATGAAATGGTCAAGGGAAAAAGAATTTGTAATTTAAAAAAAAAAATTATTGAAAAATGTTTTGCAAAGTTCAAATTGCGATATCTCAAAAGCCGTGCCCCCAATTTTTTGATATTCATGTTTAGTGCATCAAAATAGTATCTATGTAAGTGCTAATATTCAATTAAATCTTAAGACACCATTTTCCTAAGCGGCTTAAATCGGGTATTAATTTTTTAGTAATTCCCAGTACTAGAAAATTTTAAAAGTACTAGAAAATTTTAAAATGTTATTCATGGTATTGCACAAAAAATCATTTAAGCTACGAATTTCTCATTTAGTTGGTTTTGGTTCTTATAAAAGTGTTTCCCATATTAAAAGTAGAATTTTAAAAACTGTTACAACACATGTAAAATATTTTAAATCTTTTTTTCACAATTTCAAAATGCCATTGTTTTCTTAAAGTTAAAAACTGCTTAATTTTTCATTGATTCATTTGAACATTTAAAGAAAAAATATTTATGAAATTAAAGAAATAATTTTCAAAATTACAGAAACAACAAGAATTGAATAAAACTAAAGAAGTCATAGTACTCGATCATAAAAGATCGAATGCCATAAATATAGCAATGACAAAACTACCACCACCGAGAGCAATTAAAGTGGCTATTTTAAAAATGGATGCTACCGTAGTGACCCGAGAAGGTATCGATAAACTATTAAATATGTTGCCGACAGATGAGGAAAAGGGTAAAATACAAGAGGCTCAGGTAAGTGGAAAATAATTGGATTTAAAGGGAGACGGTTTTTAATTTTGTTTTTTTTTTTGATCTTCAATATGTATTTATTTTTATTAAATTTTATTTCAGATGGCTAGTCCTGAATTGCCTCTGGGTAGTGCTGAACAATTTTTATTAACATTAGCTTCAATATCAGAATTGGCAGCTAGATTAAGATTATGGGCATTCCGTTTAGATTTTGATAATAGTGAGGTAAGATGTTAAGCCACATTTCTTGAAAACTTTTCGAATAAAAAAAACTTTTCGGATTCTGAGACATTTTTTGTATAGAAAATTTTTTTAAGTTTTTCGTAAAAAATAATTCGTAAATTCAAAGACGTTTTTTTTATATATAAAAAAATTATCAGATTCTCAGAGATTTTTCGTATAGAAAAATTCTCAAATTCTGATATTTTTTCGTGTAGAAAAATTATAAGAGAGTAAAACATTTTTCGTATAAAAACTCTCATATCATGAGAAATTTTTTTTATTGAAAAATTCTCCGATTTTAAAACATTTTCATACAGAAAAAATCTCCGACATTAAGAAATTTTTTTTGTAGAAAAATTCTCAGATTCTGAGCAATTTTTCGTATAGAAAATTTCTTAAATTCTAAAACATTTTCGTTAGTACACTCAAAATAATTCTACAGTAAAAGGTTTAGTAAGTGATATTGTACCAAAATCTACTAATTCGTTACTAATTTTAGTATCTTCAAAGTATTAAAATTAGTAATTTTTACTGGTTTTGAATAATATTAGTAAAAAATTTTAGTATTGGTTACCAATTCCTGCACTAGGTCCTTTTGGACTAAAATTTAGTTAAATTTTTAGTATTGAATACCCTCTTTTTTTTTTTGGGTGTAAAATTCTCAGATTCTGAGACATTTTTTGTATAGAAAAATTCTCAGATTCAGAGACATTTTTCGTATAGAAAAATTCTCAGATTCAGAGACATTTTTCGTATAGAAAAATTCTCAGATTCAGAGACATTTTTCGTAGTAAAAATTCTCAGATTTTTGGACATTTTTCGTATAGAAAAATTCTCAGATTCAGAGACATTTTTGTAAGAAAAATTTTCAGATTCTGCGAAATTTTTCGTACAGAAAAATTCTCAAATTCTGAGAGATTTTTCTTAGAGAACAGTTCTCAGATTATGACCCATTTTTCGTATAGAAAAATTCTCAGATTCTGAGACTATTTTCGTTCAGAAAATATCTTAGTTTCTGAGATATTTTTCGTACAGAAAAGTTCCCAGATTCTGAGACATTTTTTCGTATAGAAAAATCTTAGATTCTGGGACATTTTTCGTATAGAAAAATTCTCAGATTATAAGACATTTTTCAAATAAAAAAATTCTCAGATTCTGACAAATTTTTCGTATAGAAAAATTTTCAGATTCTATCAGACTCTGAGACATTTTTCGTAAAGAAAATGCTCAGATTCTAAAACATTTTTCGTACAGATTCTGAGACATTTTTCATATAGAAAATTTTTCAGATTCTGAGACGTTTTTCTTATACTAAAATCCTCAGATTCTGGGACACGCATAGAAAAATTCTCTGATTCTGAGACATTTTTCGTATAAAAAAAATTTCAGATTCTAAGACATTTTTTGAATAAAAAAAATTCTCAGATTCTGAGACATTTTTCGTAAAGAAAAATGCTCAGATTCTTTTCGTAAAGAAAAATGCTCAGATTCTAAAACATTTTTCGTACAAATTCTGTGACATTTTTCGTATAGAAAATTTTTTAGATTCTGAGACATTTTTCGTATACCAAAATCCTCAAATTCTGGCACACTTTTCTGATTCTGAGACATTTTTCGTATAGAAAAAATCTCAGATTCTAAGACATTTTTTTTATAAAACAAATTCTCAGATTCTGAGACATTTTTCGAATAAAAAAATTCTCAGATTCTGAAACATTTTTCGAATAAAAAAATTCTCAAATTCTGAGACATTTTTCTTAAAGATTTTTCGTTTAGAAAAATTCTCAGATTTTTGGACATTTTTCGTACAGAAAAATTACTTGATTTTGGGACATTTATCGTATAGAACAATTTTCAGATTCTGAGATATTTTTCATACAGAAAAGTTCTCAGATTCTGAGACAAATTTTGTATAGACAAAATTCTCATATTCTGAGATATTTTTTGCAAAGAAAAGTTTTCCGATTCTGAAAAATTTTTAATATATAAAAATTTTCAGATTTTGAGAATTTTTTTTTAATAGAAAAATTATCAGACTCTGGTACATTTTTCGTATAGAAAAATTCTCAATTTCTGAAACATTTATCGTGTAGCCAAATTCTTAGATTCTAACACAATTTTCGTATAAAAAAAATCTCCGATTCTGGGACATTTTTTGTATAGAAAATTTCTCAGACTCTAAGACTTTTTCGTAAAGAAAAGTTCTCAAATTCGGAGAAACTTTTCGTGCAGAAAAGTTCGCAGACTCTGAGACAGTACAGAAAAAAGTTATCAGACTTCTGAGACATATAGAAAAATTGTCAAATTCAAAATTTTTTTTTTGTGTAGAAAAATTCTCAGAATAGATTCTTTAGCTAATTCTACTAATATTTTTTCTCACCAAATTTCAGAAAGAAATTGCTGAACCTTTAATGGATTTAAAACAAGGCATTGAAATTCTAAGAAATAATCGTACCTTCAAGTGTATATTATCCACCTTATTATCCGTGGGTATATTTTTAAATGGTGCCCCAGTTAAAGGTTTTCAAATCGAGTATTTGGCTAAGGTATGATATTTATATTTTTTTCTAATATAGAAAATTTATAAAAAAAAAAAATCTTTTCTTTTTAAGGTTCCTGAAGTTAAAGATACAGTTCATAAACATTCTCTGCTACATCACTTATGCCATATGGTTATGGAATCTGGTTCCGATACCACCGATTTATATTCAGAAATTGGTCCCATTACTCGAGCTTCCAAGGCAGATTTTAATGATTTAGCTCATAATTTGGCACAATTAGAACATGAATGTAAAACATCTTGGGATCGCTTAAAACTAATAGCGAAGCACGATTGTCCGCCACAGCTAAAACAAAAATTAGTCGACTTTTTGGCAGATTGTGCAGAAAGAATTATAATTTTACAAATTGTACACCGGAGAATTATGAATCGGTAAATATAAAAATCTTAGGTTCTAAATTTTGATTAATAATTAAAATTGTTTTATTCGACCTTTAAAAAATTATTATTGAGTAGGGTTATTCGACCTCGAGGTAATTTTTCTTTACTAGTTAAAACGTTGGTATTCTCATAGAATAATTTTCAAGAAAATTATTTGTCTGTTTTAAATTTATTCATGTTGGTATTTTTTGCAAGACTTAGCTGACTCATGTTTCGGAATTTGTTAGATTCCATTGTCAAGACTATTTAGGGTTGTTATAGTAGTATTGACAATGTTATAGTAGTATTGACAATGGAATCTGACAAATTCCGAAAAACGTGCCAGTCCCAGCAAAATTTTCTGTTCCAAATAATCAGTTCCGGAACGCATCAAACTACCCTGCAACCGGTTCTACACTCAAAAAAAAAAGTTTGTTAAATGACATAAAATCCCCGTGATTTTACGGGGCAGGTTTTGTAAAATATGTACTAGCAAGAATCCCCGTGATGTTACGGGGATAATTTGTAAATTGATTTAACAAAAGAAAATGTAAATTTACAATTTTTTTTTGTAAAATTTTAACTTCGAGATGAACATTTTTTTTTGGAAATTTACAAAAAATTTGGTAAATTTACAAAACAAAATTGTAAACTTACAGAAAAAGGTTGTTATTTTACAATAAAAAGTGGTAAATTTACAATTTTTATTGTAAATATACCATTTTTTTCTCATTTTTTTGCCGTAAAAACAGTAGTTTGGCCAAATAATTTGTAAATTTACAACATTGTTTTTGTATCTTCTACTTAATTTTTGTAAAATTACAACTTTTTTCTGTAAGTATACAATTTGGTTTTTTAAATTTTCATATTTGTTTTGTAAATTTACAAAAAAAAATTGTTTTATTTACATATTTGTTTTGTAAATTTAAAGGTTTTTTCAATTGGTGCATCTTATTTTTCCTTCTTCGGTAGCTGGAGTAGCACTTCAACAACCTGAAATGATTTTTTTTTTACTTGAACACGTTTAACAAACTTTTTAAAGTATAACACTGCACTTTTTTATTTTTTTTTCGGCATTTCTTAAGTAGAACATATGAGAATTGCGAAGGAGGCTACACAAGAAATTTCTTATATTTTCATGAAAAATTGGTCAAAAAATAACAATTTTTTTTTTAATTTTTAATTATTTTCACAAGTATTTTTAAAAAATCGAAAAATTTTTTTTTGGATATTGTGGATTGGATGTTTAAGTACCTGTTAAAATAAGAAAAACTTAATTTTTCATAATTGGCAGCTTTTTATTGACATTTTAGGTGCCAAATTAAAAAAAAAAATATGGTAAAATTACCAAAAAAATGGTAAAAATACAAAAAAAAAACTAGAACAATTAATAGCAGAAACACATAAAAATTGTGGTACTTTACTTAACGCAAATTACCAAAAAATGTTGTAAAAATTAAATTTTTTTGCTTAAGCTTACAATTATTTGAAAAATGTTTGTGTCCGGAACTTAAAAAATTTCCAAAATTTTTTTTCATGAAATTTTTTATTATAAAAAATTATTTTTAACAAAATTTTTACTCCAAAACGCAAAAAAAAATCTGAACTTAGAAATTTTTTTGTTTAATTACATTTGTAATAAAACATTTTTTTGGTAGAAAGACTAAATAACATCAAGTAAAATTTTGGTGTACAATTACAGTTTTTTTTGTGTAAAAAAACTTAACACGTTGTAATATTTTTTTAATTTGTAAAATAATTCACTTTTTTGTAAATTTACCTAAAAAATTTGTAAAATAAATTTACCAACATATAATAGTAAAATTACAAAGCAAACTGTAGTTTTCGTTTTATTAAATATACAACAATTTTTGTAAATAGACAAAAATATTAGTAAAATAGAATTACAAGACCTTTTACTTGTAATTTTACAAACTTTTTTTTTTAGTGTACTTAACATTCCAGAATCAATGATATTTGTTTGAAATTGCCCCGAAAGCAATCGTTTTTTAGAGCAAGTAGTTTTTTTTGAAAAATAATTTTACATAGAAAATTTTGTTGTGATTACCGCAGAATGTATTCAAGAATCTATTGAACCAGGAATTTGTTCCAAAAAATTTTCCTGGGGTCTTGCAAAAATTACCAACATAAATAAATTTAAAACAGAAAAATAATTTTCTTGAAAATTATTCTTTAAGAATATTATGTTTTTAATAAGTAAAGAAAAATTACCTCGAGCTAGAATTATACTACGCAAAATACTCTTTTATTTGTTAAATAATTTTTATAAAAAAATTATTTTTTTCTTTCAGTTACCGCAAATTTTTATTATGGTTGGGTGTACCACAACATAGTGTAGCCGATTCTAGACCCAATGAATTTTGCCGTATTTTATCTGAATTTGCTTTGGAATATCGTACGACCAGAGAACGCGTACAACAGCAAATTGAAAAGAAAGCCAATCATAGAGAAAGAAATAAGACTAGAGGCAAGCTAATAGTAGATATTGCCAAATTTAAAACCAAAGAAGATAAACAAGATGCAGAGCTAAAGTATACAATATTAAAATTTGTATATCCCACGATAATTTTTATATTCATTTCATTTCTTTTACAGATCTCTTTTGGGTACACCCAGTGCTGATACCGCTGATGGTACTTTAACTTGGCGTCGTAGACGTGCTGAAAATTTACGTTCACCCATTTTACGTCAAAGTGAGGAGAATTTTACCGATGGTGATGATGAGATTTTAGAATCCTTAGTTAAAACTGCCACCAAAGCCCCTGGTACTAGAACTACACCCAGAGAACGTAAACGTACTAGACATGCTGATAGAAAATCATGTAAGTTTCTTTTTTTAATGGAGTTTTTATTTATTTATTTTTTTAAATATATTTTTTGGTGATGGTTTAAGTTTAATAATGAAATATTATTTTCATTTTTATTTTTTTTTTCACCTCACTTTAGGTTTTTATTTTTATGATACTCCACATACACAAGATTAAATTAGGCGAAAATAATAATAAATTTTTAATAATAAATTTTTAAAAAACGAATAAAAAAATTTCAATTTACACTTAAAAAATACAAAAAATAACCTGATAAAACAGAATTGTTTGAGTAAATATTTGTGTTAGGTAAATAATACTAGCAGGAAAAAAATATAGGTCAGTTCCATTAGTTCCATAAACTATTGATCATAATTTTATCATATTTGTATGAAATATTATGATCTCTACTGATCATAGTTTGGTCAAATATTATAATTTAAAGGATGTCGACGATCTTAGTAAATTGAATTTTTTAGCATTAATTCCAATAAATTTATTAGCATTAATTCCAGACGCGGATCCAGCTCTTGGGTTTGGGGGAGGGGGGGGAGGAACCTCAGGTCGGATTTGAATCATTAGTTTAAGTTTTTAGTGCTTATTATGATTTTTTCTTTAACTTTTTTTTATAGAACTTAAGAAAATGTTTGATATTTTTAAAAATTTCTTCACAAAAATTCTCAGGTTCTAAAGTATTTTTCTGACAGAAAAAGACCCAGTTTCTGAAATAATTGTCCAAAAGAAAATATATCAGATTTGAGACTTGCTTGCTCCAAAAAAGTTTTCGGATTTTAAAATGTTTCTGAAGCATTTGCTTAAACAGAACCCATCAGAAATGTTGCTGAACTGGCAGCAGCTTTTGGAAAGGAAACTCGAGTCAAGGAGCGCATCCAAACCTGCTGAATTCATGCATGATTCTTTAACGCCATGTCACACTTTAGAGCACTAGTTGGATACACATAAAAAGCGCTTTTAAGATGCACTGAAATCAGGTTACTTTAGAGCGCTGATTAAAGCACTGTAAATATGCAGTGAATTCATGTATCTTTTCAGAGTTGATTAAAGCAGAATAAATATGAAATACATTTGACTATTTCTGAAATACAATTGGAAAATCTTAAATACAATTGACTAGTTCAGAAAATCCGTTAAAAATTTCTGAAATAAATTTTTTTTTTTTAGTTTACTTTGTAGCATTGTAAAAAAATAAAGATTTTTATGTAAAAAAAAATTCAAAGTTCTGACTACACCATTTTCACTATTATTTCAGAAAGTACAAAATTTATTTCCGAAATTTCCATTTATATTTCAGAAATTTCTATTTTGATATCAGAAATAACCATTTATATTTCATAAACATCTATTTATGTTTCAGAAATTTTCAACTGTATTTAAGAAATTTCCGTTTGTATTTCAACATATTTATAAATGATGGAAATATAAAAAGAAAATTTTGAAATACAAATAGAAATTTTTGAAATACAATTGGAAATTTCTAAAATATATAATATATCCAAAACTCAATATTTTTCATTCGAAAAGTGTTAAAAATTTTAAAAAGGAAAGCAAGTATGAAATTTTATTAAAAAATAATTTTATGTTATAAGTTTTTGTTTTTCTGTAAAGACAGTTGAGCTCAGGCTCTAATTATAATTATGTATTATAATTTTTTAATCATGTTATATATGGTTTGAATTGAGAAAGGTGTGAAAGAAAAATTTATTTTTCTAAAAATTTTTAAGACATCCTGGTTCGTTTTTTACTAGTTTCATATAATCCAGTTATTATAATCATCAGAAAAACTTTTTTTTAATGTCAAATTTATTCAGTTAATAGTCAATTTTATTCTATATGTGAAAATTATTAACAGATCGCAGCCGCCAGGGATTGAACCCATGATCTGTAATGTTTTTGCTATTAACTGCCTCTTAGGTACGATCACTCTAGACCGATACGCTAAGTTGGCTGTTAAGCAAGTATCAACTAAATCATGCATAAGTTTTATAACAAAAATCTTAACAAAAAATTAAAATATTTTCCCCTTACTTTTACTGCATCCTTAAAAGCGCTCTTTGGATGCGCTTCGGTATGCTATAAAAAGATGCTGTGTCGCCAAAATCTCGATTTATTTTTGCTGGGTGCAGTTTATGATTCTGAGACATAATAGATCGGAGATTTTGAGAAATTTTGCTACAGAAATGCAGAATTAGAATTTATAAAATTCTTGCTAAAAAAAATTCAGATTCTGCTACTTCACACCCAAAAGTTCCTATATTTAAAAAAATTCTTCGTTAGAAAAATTTTCAGATTTTTCCCATAGAAAACATATTAGAATCTGAAAATTTTCTTCTATTCTATTTTTTACAGAAAAAGTCTGATATACCGAAACGTTCTTTCATCACCAATATTTTTAGGTTTTGAAAACCTATTCTATAGAAAGTACCTTAGATTAGAAAAATTAATGACTTAAATGCTTTTAAATTTTTTTTTAACCAATTTGAGACTTTTTATAGAAAAAGTATAGTTTTTTAAGACACTTTCCCCTAGAAAAAGTCAAATTTTTCCTTTAGAAAAATTTTAAGATTCTCGAACATTTGTCATAGAAAAAAATTTTTCGATTATTTATTTTTTACTTTCCTTTTTCCCTTTCCTTCTTCCCTTTCCTTCTTCCCTTTCCTTCTTCCTTTCCTTCTATTTCTTACCCACCTTTTATTTCTTTTTTCCTTTTTGTCTGCCGAATTCGGTTTGGGGGGAATTTCATTTTTTCCCCAGTGGATTCGCGCCTGTTCATTCAAAAGGATCATGGAATAGCAGTTTGTTTGAAAATTTATGAAGAAAAAAATTTCAAGGGCATTTTCAGTCGGCAACCAGTGGTCAAAGTTTGAAAAATATCGTTTTTCGACCTTAATTCATGTTTGAATTTTTTAAACAAATCCGACTCAAAAATTAGGAATTTTTGCGTACTTTATGGGAAATATATTTAAAAAATTCCAAAATAGCGATTTTTGTCCACAGATGATGGGATCAATTTGGATAAAAAATAACTGTTACGTTTAAAAAGCAACAAGAATTTTTCAATTTAAAAAAAACTATAGTATTTAAATCAGGCGCGGATCCAGCTTTTGGAAACGGGCCTATTAACAGTTATGACTGACTTTGACTGTCATAAGGCATTTTTATGATAGAATTGTCATTAATACCATCAATATTTTTCTATACAAACCAACAAAACAATTCAAAAATTTTATTTGAAAACTTTAATATCTGCTTTCGAGACGATCAAAAAATTGACAAATAAAATTTTGAATTTTTAAATTTTGTTGTAGGTTTGTAGAGGAAAATATCGATTTTATGACTTTTCAGTCATAAAAATTGGCTTATGACAGTCATAGCCAGTCACAACTTGAATAGCCCATTCAAAAAATTTCTCAGAAATACTCTTAGATTCTGAAATATTTTTTATATAGAAAAAATAGCCAATTTCTGATATATTTGCCTTAGATAACAGTTCGGATTCTAAAACCCTTTGGTATAAAAAAGTTCTTTAATTTTTAGTTCGTATTGTCTATAGAAAAACTTTCAGATTCAATATTTGTCTTATAGAAAATGTTTCAGATTTTTAAACTTTCTCTTATAGAAATAATCTAACATTAAGGATTCTTCCATTATTTTTTTTTTTTTTTAAATTCTGATATACTTTTCTTATAAAAAATCTCTGAAATAATTCTCATATATTAAAGTAATTCTCAAATTCTAAGAGTTTTTTTTGTATACAAAAATTCTCAGATCTTAAAACATATTTCGTAAAAGAAAAATCCATCACCAGTTTCTAAAACATTTTATGAAGAAATTTTTTATACAATTTTCTTGAAAAAAATCCTTAAATTTTATAGCATTTTGTAATAGAACAATTTTACGGTTTTAATGCCATCATCTAATGTTTTCTAAGAAAATTTCTTAGAATCTGAAACATTTTTCATATAGAAAAATTATTTTTATTAGACAATATTTCAAAAAAAATTAACAATTTTAGAGACACATTTCCTATAAAAAATGTTACAATCATTACACGATGAAGAAGACACTCACTGTTTACGCGCATAAAATTAAATATAATTTTTGTTTTTAATGTAAACTTTTTCGAATAAGCTTTGAAAATGCTATACGAAGTGTAGCGAAATATCAGCAATAAAGAATTTTACATACACTTGACCTCGAGCTCAAACAATTTTATTTCTTAAAAATTATAACTGAAAGGTCGAATAAAAAACAACACTAATTTAATTGTTAATGATTTTAGAGAAATTCTCATATTCTTAAAAAAATAAAAAAAATAAAATTTTAGATTCGGAAGTATATTTCCCCATAGACCCTACACTCAAAATATTTTGTAGGCAAAAACAAATGAAAAACACACTTAAAACTAGTGAATAAACAATTGAAAAGCATCCCAGTAATTATTCATTAGTTTTAACAAACATCAACATTTATTTTTTACTGTTGAAAAAATTTTCTAAAATAAATAATAGCCCTGTTTTTTGCAGACCGTATTAAGATTTGGATTAACTTTATTTAGTTAAAAAATGGGTCAAATCAAGTCCAGAATTTTTTTTTATAATTTTTTTCTGAAATTACATACAATTAGTAAATATAAACAGAAAAACAAATTAAGCTTTGTCCAAAATGCAAAGAATGAAAAATAAATTTAGTTAAATCCTAGGATTAACTCAAATTTATTTATACCGTTTTACATTTTGGACAACGCTTAATTTTTTTTTCCTGTTTATATTAACTAATTGGATGTAAATTCAGAAAAAAAATATAAAAAAAACTTCTGGACTTGATTTGATCCATTTTTTAACTAAATAGAGTTAATCCTAATCTTAATCCGGTCTGCAAAAAACAGGGCTAATATTAGACATTAAAAAATTACGGTTTCTTCATTCTTTTTTACCAACAAATTCAAAAAAAAATAACCTTCGAAAACATTAAAAATTAATGATGTTCTGTTATTTTTACCAACAAATTCCAAAAAAAATAACCTACGAAAACAATAAAAATTAATGATTTCGTAGGTTATTTTTTACAATTTTCTATTGAAATATTTTTTTAAAATTTTTTAATAAAATTTTGGGGAATCGATCCCGCAACCAACTACATTCTGGCCAGACACTCTACCCATCGTGCCAAAGTCACTTGATACAAAAATGTTTTTATATTTCTATAAATAATTTTTTGATTTTTTTTACAAAAAAATAACCTACTTGTGTAGGTAAAAAATAATGATATCTCATTAAAAAATACCAACAAATTTAAAAAAAATTACTTACACAAATCATTAAAAATTTAAAGAATAATCCGTAGTTTTTACTTACAGAACAAAAATAAATGACTTTAAAAATTAAATGTAAATGAAAGTCTTTATTTTTTAGTGTGTTATTTTTGAAACAAAGGATAGAAGTAGTCATTAATAAAAACTAAACATCAAACAAATGTTTTTTCTTTTAAAAACGACTAAACGTAAATTTTTTTAAATAAACTACAAACAGTTAATGACATAATTTTTTAAGTGTAGAAAGTTTTTAAGTACTGGTCTAGATTCTAAAAAAAAATTTCTTCGAAAAATTCTCAGTTTTTAGGGGATTATTTTTTTATAGAAGAGTTAAACGATTTTTTAGTTATTTTTTTTTTTACAGAAAAATTTTTAGAATTTGGGATAATTTTTTTAACACAAAAATTCTTTGTAGCTATCAAAATATTTTGTTAAATCTGAAATTCTGTGACATTTTTCTATAAAAAATATTTGAGATAATACTTTCCCTTAGAAAATGATAAGAAAAGTTATCAGATCTATGGTTTTATTTATAATTCGAAATCACATTTTAAATTTTAAAAAAATTTTTAAGAAAAAAAAGTACTGTTTTTTATCTTTGAATTTTAATTGAGTTTTTTAAAATTATATTTCAAAATTTGGAATCACGACACTAAATTTTATGAATTCCTATTTATTTTATCAATATTTTTTTCCTGCTAGTATTAAATTTATGTATTTGTTATTTTTATTTAATTTATATATTTTGTTTTAATTTTATAATAATTTTTAATAACAATATTTTAATTTATTTTTGTTTATTTTTTTTTTTTTATTTTCCGTTCTTTTTTCCTCTCTTCATTGGCTTCATCTTCCATTTGGTTATTATCACACACTCTCTCTGTCTCTCTTTCATTTTTATTTTGTTTTTCTTTAATATTCCCAAATTTATTTTTGTAATTTTCCTAAATGTAATATCAATTTTAAATTTAATTCCTTTAATGATTTATTATTGTATTTACTTAACAAAAATCAATAATATTTATTACTATTTTTTTCAAAATCGTCCATTAATACATTTCAATTCACACAAAAAAATATTTAATCTACCCTTCCCTTAAAAAAAAACCAATTGGAAAATTCATTTAAATGAAGTGAAGCGTTCACGTACCCGCGAAGGATTTACAGTTGAAAGAGTTCCATCCCCATAGATTAGAAAACAAATAAGCAATTATCTTTCTATTTTAAATAGATTTTTTTAGTTTATAATGGTTAGTGGTTTTATTTTATTTTTTTTAATTTTGTTTGAATTTTATTTGAATTTTGTTTAAATTTTGTTTAAATTTTTATGTTTTTGTTTTATTTTTTTTTTAATAAAATTTTAATTTATTTTATTTTTATATATTTTTTTAAATTATTTATATTTTTCTAATATTTGTTTGATATACGCATGAGTTGGTTGTGTTGGGTTTAAATAAAATTTGTTGTACTAACAGAGTTTAATTGCATGCTTTCTTATATTCTAGAGACAATTTTTCTATATAGAAAAAGTTTCAGATTCTGAGACATTTTTAACATGATAATGTTTTTAGGCTGGTGTCTAATTTTAAAAAAGTTGCAGGACGCCACCTCAGTTTGACTATATAAGCTAACAATTAACGAAAAAGAAAACAAGAATTACTATTTTCATTTTCTTAAAACCAAAAATTTTAATAACTTGGGTTTGTAACTTGGATAATAATTCACCTCGTGGTGAATAAAACCGTTTTTCACCAGCTGGTGAATAAAAAGTAACATAATTTTTTTTCAACAAAAAAAATTTTTTTTTTCTTAAATTTTTTTTTTTCATCAAATTTTTTTTTTCATAAATTTTTTTCATTAAATTTTTTTTTCATCATTTTTTTTTCATCAATTTTTTTTTTTCATCAATTTTTTTTTTCATAAAATTTTTGTTTCTTTTCATAAAATTTTTGTTTCTTTTCATCAATTTTTTTTCCGATCAAATTTTTTTTAATTTTTTTTTATCAAACCTTTTTTTGACCAAATTTTTTTTTTCATAATTTTTTTTTTTCATCATTTTTTTTATCAATTTTTTTTTTCATCATTTTTTTTTCATAAAATTTTTTTTTTCATTAATTTTTTTTTTTCATAAATTTTTTTTTTCATTAATTTTTTTTTTCATAATTTTTTTTTTTTTTCATCAAAATTTTTTTTCATATTTTTTTTTATCAAAAAAATTCATCAAAAACTTTTTTTCGGCGCTATGAAAAAACTCCCAATGAAATATCCCCCAAACAGAAAAATGAAAAAATCCCACAAAAAATGCTAAAATTTTATTTAGGGATTTTTTCATTTATTTTGGGGGTTGTTTCATTATTGATTTTGGGGTTTTGTTCATTATGAAACAAGCCCTAAATGAAAAAAGAAATAAAAAAGGACATAGCGCCCAAGCTGCGACATATAGCCCAAAATGATTGGTCTAAAAATGTTATTTCTACCAAAACAAAGTTGTCAAAAAATCCAAAATATGTCGAAATTACCACTTTTATGATTTGTTTTTTTGTAATAAAGTTTTTCTGCGTAGCCGGCCTTCGGCCGAGCTTTGGGATTACATACTCCATGCATTAAACCCACCCTCTCTGCAAACCAAAGCTATTTTGGTTATCAGGCCTTTTTGAGGCATAACAAATTTGATAGCGTAAAGGCCTGTACCCTAGAAAACTTTACTTTGCGGAGAGGGTGGGTTTAATACATGGAGTTTGTAGTCCCTAAGTCTGGCCGAAGGCCGGCTACGCATAAAAACTTTAAAATGTTAAAAAAAAAAACAATATTGGTGAGTTCTTGGGCGCTATGTCCGTACGCCATAAAGTGATTTAAATTTTTTTGGGCTTAATTTCATTTTTTTGGCGATAATTTCAATGGGGGTTTTTCATGTGTTTATTTGTGAAATATTGCATTATGAAATAAACCCCAAAATTTGGTTTTTATTTCATTTTTATTTGGGGGTAATAGCATTTATTTTGGGTGTAATTTCATTATTTTTCTTTGGGGCTTATTTCATTTTATTTGGGGATAATTTCATTGGGTGTTTTTTTATTTTCCTATTTGGGGGCAATTTCATTGGGGGGGTTTTTCATAGCGCCCTTTTTTCATCAAAATTTTTTTCACCAAAAATTTTGGGTTCATTAAATTTTTTTAACGTAATTTTGTTTTTCGTGAAAAAAAAATATTTTTTTTTTCAAAACTACTTTTTCATCAAGTCTTAGCTTTTCGCATAAAAATTTTCCATTTGTTTATCAAATGTACATAAAACAAGTGAGAGTGTTACAGTTTTTGGTGCCGAATCTTTTATACTCTCCAAAATGTAAAAACACTTTTTTTGCACTTATTTTTGCACTCACTTACGAAATGTACAGCTCTTTTGGTTTTTTAATGAGGTCCTCGACTGATATTTCAATTCGTTTTGCATGGAATAGCAAAGCAATATAACATTTTTTTTTCTAAAAAAACTTTGCTTTGGCAGGCGTACGGACATAACGCCCAAGTGCATATCGCCCAATTTAAAAAAGTCATTCCACCCAAAAAAAATGTGTGTTAGTTGTTGTTGCAAAATTTTTTGGACGATATGGCCATTATTTTTGGGTATTGTAACAATTTTCTTTAAATTAATATAAATTATCAAAAATGTCATATTACCCAAATATCAAAATGTTGAATTTATAAAATGTCATAGCGCCCAAAAAAATAATCATAAAACTCACCAATATTGTTTTTTTTTTAGACAATGTTTTAAAGGTTTTTTGCGTAGCCGGCCTTCGGCCGGGCTTAGGGATTACAAAATCCATGCATTGAACCCACCCTCTCCGCAAAGTAAAGTTTCTAGGGTAGCAGGCCTTAACACTATCAAATTTGTTATGCATCAAAAAGGCCTGATAACCAAAATAGCTTTGGTTTGCAGCACAGTACAGACTAGTATGCAAACACTGGTGCTAATTGCGTACTTTCCAATATGGTGGTATGGTTTTTAGTACAGAATGATCATCGCTGCCTAGTATATGTGTGCCTGTACGTGTGAGCTTTTGTGCATGTATTTATGATGTTTGTTTACGTTTTGTATGAAACGTCAAAAGTTACACCGTGTGCTGTCACTAATACTTACACCCATCAGATGCAACTCTGTGATACTACTACTCATGTACTGTGGTTTGCAGAGAGGATGGGTTTAATGCATGGAGTATGTAATCCCTAAGCCCGGCCGAAGGCCGGCTACGCAGAAAACCATTATTACAAAAAAAACAAATCATAGTAGTCGTAATTTCGACATTTCGCCCAAAAAAATATTTTGGATTTTTTGACAATTTTGTTTTGGGAGAAATAACATTTTTAGACCTTTCATTTTGGGCTATATGTCGCAGCTTGGGCGATATGACATTTACGGTTTTGGGCGATAAGACCTCGGTTTTGGGCGATAAGACCGTACGCCGCTTTGGCAAGTACACCCAAATCTTCCGCAAAACATTATCATGATTTAATGTTTTGGGCAAGAGTAAAAAATTCGCAGGCATTTTTAATATAGAAAACGTCTCAGATTCGAAGACATTTTTCTTATATAGAAAAAGTCGCAGATTTTGAGAAATTCGGAGACACTTTTCATATAGAAAAAATTTTCTGATTCTGCGACATTTTTTTTATATGTATACAAAGAAAAAGTCTCAGATTCAGATATATTTTTCTTAGATAGAAAAAGTCTCAGATTCTGAGATATTTTTCTTAGATAGAAAAAGACTCAAATTTTTCTTATATAGAAAAGGTCTCAGATTCTGAGACATTTTTCGTAAAAAAAGTCTCAGATTCTTATATAGAAAAAGTTTCAGATGCTGAGACATTTTTATGCCCTCTACTCTACACCATTTACAGATGTAATTCGAAAAAGATCAATTGTAATTCGAAGATTATACTTGTAATTCGAAGATTCCATTTGTAATTCGAAGATTCCATTTGTAATTCGAAAATTCCATTTGTAATTCGAAGATTATACTTGTAATTCGAAGATTCTATTTGTAATTCGAAGATTCCATTTGTAATTCGAAGATTCCAATTGTAATTCGAAAAATATCAATGGAAATTCAGTTCATATTTTTCGAATTACAATTGGAATCTTCGAATTACAAATGGAATCTTCGAATTACAAATAGAATCTTCGAATTACAAGTATAATCTTCGAATTACAAATGGAATTTTCGAATTACAAATGGAATTTTCGAATTACAAATGGAATCTTCGAATTACAAGTATAATCTTCGAATTACAATTGATCTTTTTCGAATTACATCTGTAAATGGTGTAGTGATAGAGGGTATATATAAGTTTGTCATTCCGTTTGTAACACCTCGAAATATTGGTCTAGGACCCCATAAAGTCTACACCATTTACAGATGTAACTCGAAAAAGATCAATTGTAATTCGAAGATTCTATTTGTAATTCGAAGATTCCATTTGTAATTCGAAGATTCCATTTGTAATTCGAAGATTCCATTTGTAATTCGAATACTCCAATTGTAATTAGAAGATTCCATTTGTAATTCGAAAATTCCAATTGTAATTCGAAAAAGATCAATTGTAATTCGAAAAAGATCAATTGTAATTCGAAAAAGATCAATTGTAATTCGAAAAAGATCAATTGTAATTCGTAAAAGATCAATTGTAATTCGTAAAAGATCAATTGTAATTCGAAGATTCCAATTGTAATTCGAAAATATCAATGGAAATACAGTTCATATTTTTCGAATTACAATTGGAATCTTCGAATTACAATTGATCTTTTACGAATTACAATTGATCTTTTACGAATTACAATTGATCTTTTTCGAATTACAATTGATCTTTTTCGAATTACAATTGATCTTTTTCGAATTACAATTGATCTTTTTCGAATTACAATTGGAATTTTCGAATTACAAATGGAATCTTCGAATTACAATTGGAGTATTCGAATTACAAATGGAATCTTCGAATTACAAATGGAATCTTCGAATTACAAATGGAATCTTCGAATTACAAATAGAATCTTCGAATTACAATTGATCTTTTTCGAATTACATCTGTAAATGGTGTAGATCAATTTTAAGACGATCTAGCGATGTCCGTCCGTCCGTCTGTCCGTCTGTCTGTCCGTCTGTCTGTCCGTCTGTCTGTCTGTTGAAAACACTCTTTTGAAAGACTTCACGGAGGCTCCTGAAGTTTGACATATATGTATGTTGTGCATTTACCTGTTCAAGTTGGTGTTGCAATCCAGCGAAATCGGTCCAGTGGTTCAAAAGTTATAAGCAAATGAGTGAATTTCGTCAAGGGTTTTTCTGGAATTTACGAGTTAAAACACACGGTAACTTTCGAACGACAATCCTGAGGGTGCTGAAGTGTGACACATATTTTTGCCGTTCCTCTGGTCCAATTCCCTTTAAATTTCAGCAAAATCGGTCCAGTCGTTCAAAAGTTATTAGCAAAGCCGTGAATTTCAGATTAGTTTCACATTAAATTCACGTGTTGAGAAAACCCGTTAAACATGTTTAAAAAACATTAGTAAGTCACAAAAATATTTTACAAGGTATTTTTGTCACTCAAAATTTTTTTTTACACTAAAACAAAAAAAAAAAAAAAAAATTCGCTCCAAAAAAATTTTACACTCAAAAAAAAAAATTAGTAAATTTTTTTTTTTTCAAAAATTACTTAAAAAAAGTTTTTTTACACAAAATAAAATATTTCTAACCAAAAATTTTATTTTTTTCACGTTGGAAAATTTGCTATCACATAAAAAGGGCATTGTGGAGGGTATTCATAGATTCGGCCAAGTCGAATTTAACTTTTCTACTTGTTCTTATTTAGAACAAGTCTCAGATTCTGATACATTTTTCTTATAGAAAAAGTTTCAGATTCTGGGACATTTTTCTTATATAAAAAAAGTCTCAGATTCTGGGACATTTTTCTTATATAGAAAAAATCTCAGATTCTGGGTAATTTTTCTTATATAGAAAATGTCTTAGATTCTTGGACATTTTTCTTATACAGGGTGATTCAGTTACGACCCGCCGAATTTTACCAGCATATTCCTTGGCTCATTTCATTAAAATATATCCATTACGACCATTCCCCGAAAATGCATGTGTGCGAAATGGCAGCGATTTGAAAATTTTCGGATTAGTGGTTAGAGGGTAGTAGGAAAAAATTGATAACTTCTGAACCTGTGGTCCGATTTTCTTGTTTTTGGGCTTGTTGGAAAGTTCATTAGGAGACCTTTCAGAATCAATAACAAAAAAAAAATAAAGATAAATCGTCGAGATACAGAGAATTTGCACATAACCTCAATTTATTCAGCCAGATGGCAGGTAACTTATATTTTTTTCTCTCTTAAAAGATAGCCCTACGTCTTACCTTTCTAAATTGCCCTAAAAGAAGCCCAGAGGTCTTACCGTTCCAAAGTTATGACCATTTGCCTTCCAAAAATTTTAATAAAATAAAATCTTAAACTTGTTAATTTACAAACACAAATAAATGTGTGCTGTTATTTCTCCTCCAAACCCAAAAAAAAAAATGTTTGCATTTCAGTCAAATGGTCATAACTTTAGAACAGAAAGACCTCTGGTCTTCTTTTAGGGCATTTTGGAAAGGTAAGACGTAGGGCTATCTTTTAAGAGAGAAAAAAAAAATATAAGTTACCTGCCATCTGGCTGAATAAATTGAGGTTATGTGCAAATTTGTATGTCTTTTTTTTAAAATTTTTTTTTTTTAAAAGCTCTGTATCTCGACGATTTCACTTTATTTTTTTGTTATTGAATCTAAAAGGTCTCCTAATGAGCTTTCCAACAAGCCCAAAAACAAAAAATTGGTCCACAGGTTCAGAAGTTATCAATTTTACCCTATTACCCTCTAACCACTAATCCGAAAATTTTCAAAGAGCTGCCATTTCGCACACATGCATTTTCGGGGGATGGTCGTAATGGACATATTTTCATGAAATGAGCCAAGGAATACGCTGATAAAATCCGGCGGGTCGTGACTGAATCACCCTGTATACATATATAAAAAGTCTCAGATTCCGATATATTTTTCTTTATAGAAAAAGTCTCAGATTCTGAGACATTTTTCTTATACAATAAGAAAAGTCTCAGATTCTGAGACATTTTTCTTATATAGAAAAAGTGTGAGATTGTGAGATTCTGAAACATTTTGCTTATATAGAAAAGGTCTCCGATTCTGAGACATTTTTCTTATATAGAAAAGACATTTTTCTTATATAAGAAAAAGCTTTTGTTTTTTTAATTTTAAAATATTCTGAATTAAATTATAATGTGAATACTAATAAATTAAGTTTAAGAAGCATGAATTTCCCTCAATATAATAACTCCTTTTAGTAATTTTAAAATTTTTTGAATCTTGTTTTTGTTTTTTTAATTTTAAAATATTCTGAATTAAATTATAATGTGAATACTACTAAATTGGATTTAAGAAGCATGAATTTCTCTCAATATAATAACTCCTTTTAGTAATTTTTTAAATTTTCTGAATCTTACAGCATAACGTTTAAATTTCTTATTATTTGACATTAATTTTAATAATATTTTTTTTTTCCATTTTCAATATTTTTCAGTACGTCGAACTCTTAAAAACGGTTTAACCGAAGAGGAAAAACTACAAGTAGCAGCTTTAATAAAAACTTATTAAATTCTAAAAAAAACCAACAATTCAACCAAATGTTCAGATAACAAACGATTGACTGATATTAAAAAAAAATCAAAGATGCTGAATATCATTTATGAGTAAATAAGAAAAAAAAGCAGACTGAAAGTTTTCAAGCATGATTATTTTAAAATAAAATAATATTCTAAAGACGATCTCAAAAAAGGATGTAAAAAAAAAATTATAATAATTTCTGGGCTAAGGCTGGCAAATCGAGAAATTGAGATATTGAACCAAATTGGTGGAAAAATATAAAAACAGTAACCAGTTAGAAAAAAAAAACTATATTAAAATAGGTATTAAATTTTAAAAACGAACTAATTTTTGTAATTATATTATAATAAACAACGATTATACTTAATTTAAAAAATATAAAAAAAAAATCTACATATTGTAAAAAAAAAAATATTACGACTTTTTAAATAAATTTACCTTTTTTAATTTGATTTTTTGTTTTATTTCTTTTAAGTATTATTTTTTAAGTTAATAAATTTTGTTTTAAAATAAATAATAATAATTATAAAAATATCAATAATTGTTAATTACTACTTTTGTTTGTTGTTTATTTATCTTAAAAAAAAATATATAATTTTCATTTCTTAAACCAAAAATTTTAAATTAAAGATTATAAAAAATAACAATTATTTATTTTAGAGTACATAATAAACTTTATATTGTAATTTTAAAATAAGTTACGAAATCTTAGAGTTATTTAAATAAATAATCAAAAATATATAAAAAATAATTTTTACTTCTTAACGATCAAATCAATTCGATAGTGAGAATTTGTCTACCCAAACAAATGTGTCAAAATCTACGAAAAATTTCTAAGAATCTGAAAAATTTTTTATACGAAAAATGTCTGAGATTCTGAGATATTTTTTGTATAGATTCTTAGAGTTTTTATATACGAAAAATGTCAAAAAATATTTTAGAATCTGAGAATTTTTTTATACGAAAAATGTGTCAGAATCTGAGAATTTTTCTAAACGAAGAATGTCACAGGAAATTATATTTTTTTTAGAGACTTCTTCGAAATAAAAATTCTATGATTACACTGTGTGACAAAACTAACCACTATTTTAGAAAACAAAAGGTACGACCATCATTTCTATATATTTCGAGCATGCTGAATCGAATGGCGTACTCCGTTTTTCGATGTATGGTACAGTTTTCTTGCAAAATGTCATTAAAGATTGGCTGATTTTCAGCTGCTTTTTAAACAAAAAAATTTCCAAAGCTAATGATTTTTAAATGCTATGGCATGGAAAACAAAGATATAACTTTTAGCAATATTTCTAATGTAAATTTGGTTTAAAGCTTTTCATCTTAAGCCCTCACAATCGCGGATTTCTTAATTTTTTTACGTTTTCGCGAAATTAACCCCTAAATTGGTCTCTGATAAAAAACTTGCATTTTGTGGATCATAAAGGTACCCATGACACTACGAATAGTGAAGAAAAAACATATATGTTTTATGGATCATCATGATAAAAATTGCGAAAAACCGTTTTTTTGTATATGGCAGCATCCCTTTACGAGATGATTTAAGGCCCCATCTTTTAGTATATAATGTGGGAACCTTAAATAATGAACTAACCCAAAATTTGTCCAAAAAAGTTTTCATTTGCAAAAGTTTTCTTAACAAAAACTATAATTATTGCATAGAAAACACTGAAATATTAGTTTTTGTTAAGATAACTTTTGGAAATGAAAACTTTTTGGCCAAATTTTTGGTGAGTTAGTTGTCTAAGGTTACCACATTATATACTAAAAGATGGAGCCTTAAATCATCTCGTAAAGTGATGCTGTCATATACAAAATAACGGTTTTTCGCGATTTTCATCATGATGGTCCATATAATATAGCTGTTTTTCCCCACTATTCGTATTGGTAGGGATGCCTTTTTGATTCACTAAAAGCAAGTTTTTTATCAAAGACCAATTTGGTTGTTAATTTCGCGAAAACCTTAAAAAATTAAGAAATTTGCGAATTAAATGACTTAAGATGAAAAGCTTTATACCTAATTTGCATAAGAAATATTTCTACAAGTCATATCTTTGTTTTCCATGCCATCAAATTTATAAATCATTAACTTTGCAAATTTTTTTGTTAAAAAACTGTCTCTAAATCAGCAAATCTTTAACGACATTTTGCAAGAAAACTGTACCATACATTGAAAAACGGAGTACGCCATTCGAATCTGCATGTCCGAAATATATAGAAATGATGGTCGTAACTCTTGTTTATTTTTAAGTGTTCCGCAGTGTTATTAGACATTTTTCGTATAAAAAAATGTTCAAATCATTTGAATTTTTTTAATTCCTCTTTAGCCTTATTTCATTGAACAATGTAATTTAAAGTAAAATGTGATAAGGGGACCCTCTAACCACATATTTATATAAGAAAAATGTTTCAGAATCTGAGAATTTTTCTATAACAAAAATGTTTTAGAATTTTAGAATTTTTCTATAGGAAAATTGTATTAGAATCTGAAAATTTTTCTATAGGAAAATGTCTCAGAATCTAAGAATTTTTCTAACATGTTTTGGAATATGAGATTTTTACTATACGAAAAATATCTCAGAATCTGAAAATTGTTCTACAACAAAAATGGCTCAGAATCTGAGAATTTTTCTATACGAAAAATGTCTCGAAGCTGAGAATTTTTCTACAATAAAAATGTCTCAGAATCTGAGAATTTTTTTATACATAAAATGTCTTAAAATCACAAAAAATGTCTCAGAATCTGAGAGCTTTTCTATGTGTAAAATCTCAGAATCTGAAAATTGGTCTGCACTCAAAATGTCTCAGAATCTGCAAATTTTCCTGTACGAAAAATGTCTCAGAATCAGAAAACTTTTCTGTACGAAAAAGGTCTCAGAATCTGAGAATTTCTTATACGAAAAATGTCTCGAAATCTGAAAAATTTTCTATAAGAAAAATGTTTCAGAATCTGAGAATTTTTCTATACAAAAAAATGTCACAGGAATTTATATTTCTTTAGAGACTTCTTCGAAATAAAAAGTCTATGATTATGAGACATTTTTCGTATCAAAAAATGTTTAAATCATTTGGATTTTTTATAAGTCCTCAAAAGGGCACTAAATTGTTTAAACCTTTTAAAACTACGTTGTTAAAAGTATAAAATACAAAAACCTCATTTTTTTAAAAACCATTTGTACAGGGTTGTTGAACGTAATCCAAACAAAATCCTCTATTATCGATGTCGGTTGGTGCCTCAATGCCATCAGTGTGAAAATATAAACGAAAGGGTCTCACGCTTGCTGAAATTAAAAAGTTTTTTATTTATACTTAAGTCAAAATCTGATAAAGTAGGGCATGTTATAGAGTCAATTCCGTTGGAACTGGAATAAAACCGCTGCTAATTAGGAATAATTCACAGTTTTGGGAAAGTCCTGTTTCAAAATCAGAAAACATATTTATTTCATGTTATTGAATTTTTTTTGTAGAGTTGTCCTTATTTTACCCTCGTCAGGTAAACAAAAAAAAATTGGACCTGTAGGGCAATGTCCTTGGGTTCCTTTTTTTACTTAAAAATGGAAAAGTTCTGAACAAAGTAAAAAAAAATTAGTTTAAAATATTAGTTCATATTTGGACATTACTGAGAAAGTGTTATCATATTTTTGTGCAAAAACAGTAGTCCCCATACAATGCCCTTACCCGCCACCCCCCCCCCCCCCCCCAGACAAAATTTAGAAAAGAAGAAAAGAAAGAAAAAGAGGAAAAAAGAAAAGAAGGAAGATGGAAATTTTCTAAAAAAATTCCGATTGCAAAAAAACTCGAAAACATTTTTTAAGTCACAATTTTGTGACTAAATCTGAAAATTTTCTATGAAAAAATATCTGTCAATCTGGATGTTCTTATTATGAATTTTTTCTATCGAAAAATTCTCAAATTTTCCCTTAGAAAATTTTCTTTATTTTCCTAAAAAATTTAATGATTCTGAGACTTTTTTCATATTAAAAAAATTCTAAGATTCAAAAACATTCCTCCTTTAGAAAAATTTTGAGATTCTTAAGCATTGTTTATGAAAAAAATATTCATATAATTTCATTTTCTTTTTCTCCTTACTTTTTACCCATCTTCTTTTTTCGAAAGAAAAATGATCAGATTTTCTCTATAGAAAACTTTCATATTTTTTCTAAAGAAAAATTCTCAGACTTTTCCTATAAAATTTTTTTTAATATTTTCCTTTAGAAAAATTGTTAGATTTTTCTTAAGGAAAATAAATCTTTCTGGTCGCAGTGTATAGGGCCAAAAATTCGCAGGTTTTTCACATATAAAAATTCTTGTCGCCATTAGGCACGTCTCCGAAACAGAAAATGCAAATTCCTTCATTTGTGTCTGCAATTCCAGATCATGTTGGTAACCCTTGCGAAATAATGTAAGAGACAAAAAAGTTGAAAGAGAGTATGAAGTGAGGTTGAGATTGCTAGAAATAGAATTGTAGTGTTGGAAACTGTCAAAATTTATTCTGTAGAAACCAAAAAATATTCACATATATAAAAAACAGTTTTCATTAACAAGACAAACCGACATTTAATATCCTACTGAAGATGACACTAACTGGGGTGTTTGAAACCGGTATAGGAAATACCAGAAATGTCTATAATTTTTAGAAATTCAATTTTTCTTCTGCATTTTTTCAACTTGAACCCTTATAACAAATATAATTAGAGCCCGTGCTCGATCTGTACTTACAGAAAAAATCAAAAAAAAATCTAAAATTTTTCCTATAGAAAAATTTCTAAATTTTTCGTATAGAAAAATTGCCAAATTTTCGTCTAGAAAAATTATCGTATTTTTTCTAAAGAAAATTTTAAATATTCCGAAACTATTTTTATTTAGAGAAATTCGCAAATTATTCCTACAGGTAAATTCTCAATTTTTTCCTAATGAGGAATTCTCAAATTTTGCATTTAAGAAAATTCTCAAATATTTTCATATAGAAAAATTTAACATTCGAGACATTTTTCCTTTCGAAAAATTTTTCATTGAAAAAATTTTGAGATTATTTTCTTTTCCTTTTTTTTCTCCCTTTTTCTTCTTTCTTTTCTTTTTTTTTTTTTCTTTTTTTCTTTTTTCGAATTTGATTGGGGGGAGGGGAAATTTCCTTTTTTCCCCTCCAGTGGATCCGCGCCTGTTTGATTGAAATTTTGTTAGTAGGTGTTCAACGTGTACTTTGATATCCTAATCAAATCTGAATATAATTAGACTTGTCCCTATTTAATAATTTGTCCCGAAATTCAGTGAAATATGTCTGTTGGCAACAAAACTAAAAAAATTCCATTTAAATTTGGTATGTTTAAAGATCTACCGAACGATATGTCCAATCGGTCTATGTTTGGACTTAAACCCCATTTTCCAAGAAAGACTGGTGTAGGGTGTCTTATAGCCGGTCTTGACCGACTTTAATTTTCTTACTTGTTTTTAATATACAGTTATAGCCATTTTTAAGTTTTTGCTGACCTAGGGTCCTGTAATACTGATGCATACTCACATTGAACCGTTTTTTGTAACATTCCAACTTCAGCACTAAAAGTACCACCACAAACACGATCTTCACATGCACTCTGCGGAGGGATGCGGTCGGCTGAACGCATACAACCAATTAAAAGCCAATCTTGAATACAAGCATTTTGTGTTACTTGAGTGCCACCGCCAACCATAGTGCCAACTGGATTATTTGAATTTCCCGATATTGTAAAAGATCTCGAACGGTTATTTTCTTAAATAAAAAACATAATTTCATTAAATTTTAAAACTTTACAAAAAATTAGAAAATGTTTAACAATACCCAGGAACCAGTTTTGGAACAGATTCCCAGTGTAATAGATTTTTAAATATATTTTACGGAAATCACAGCAAAATTTTTAATATTGGTAGAATAATTTTTCAAAAAACTACTTGATCAAAATGTTAGTCTTTTTGGAAGAATTTCAAATAAAAATCGACGATTCTGGAATGTTAAGTACAACCGATTGCAGCATAATAAAATTTGTTCTGGAATGGGAAATGTTGCTGGATATTCAAAGAAATTAGTTGTACACTGAATTTGGTCAATACAACTGAACATCTTTTTTAACCACAGACTTTAAGTTCTGGCATATCATAGATGGGAATTTTTCATTACCATTGAAATTTAATTACCATTGGTTGATATCAATGGTAATGAAAAAATTTTCATTACCATTTAATGGTAATTAAATTTTTTTAATTAAAAAAATAATTACTAATGGTAATGAAATGCACCAATTGTTGAAAAACACCAATTATAATTGGTTTTAAAACCATTGGTTTGCACATTTTTTTTTTTTTTTGAAAAGTTAAAAATTTAAACATCAAAGTATGTTTTTACAAAAAAAATATGAAGATGTTAAAGACAAAAAACAAAACGCAAATAAAAATTTCAAATATTGTGTTATACAAAGGCAATCAACGTGTGTTTGGTTTATAAAATGTGAAAAACTAAAACACCATATAACAAAAAACAACAATATTAAAGATTTTGACAATATTGTGACGACTTTTACTAATGGTAATTATTTTTTTTAAGTGATTCCATACCAATGGTAATTATTTTTTTTATACCCTCCAACTACAGTATGAGGGTATACTCACTTTGTCATTCCGTGTGTAACGCATCAAAATATCGGTCTAGGACCCCATAAAGTATATATATTTATGATCAGTGATCGATTCTAAGACATTCTAGCGATGTCCGTCCGTCCGTCTGTCCGTCTGTCCGTCTGTAGTTAACACGATGCAGTCCAAATTAAAAGAGCTAGACTCCCGAAATTCGGCACGAATATGTCTTATGTTCCTAGGCAGGTTAAGTTCGTAAAGGAGCAAAATCGGACCAGGGGGAAAAAAGTTCCTCCTTGAAGAACTAAACCAACCTCTGAAAAATACCATATTTATACCCTACACCACACTGTGGTACAGGGTATAATGAGTTTGTGCTGATGTTTGTAACTCACGAAATATTGGTCCTAGACCCACTTTTAAGTATACCAATCGACTTAGAATCACTTTTTGAGCCGATTTAGCGATGTCCGTCCGTCTGTCCGTCCGTCCGTCCGTCCGTCCGTCTGTCCATGTAAACGGTGTAAACACGATACAGGTCGCAATTTTTAATCAATTGACTTAAAATTTGAAACTTAAGCCTCTTTTGGCCCAAGGACGAAGCCTATTGAAATTGAAAAAAATCGGTCCATATTTAGACCTAGCCCCCATACAAAGGTCCTCTTTAGTTTTGACTCAAATGACTCTAATAGCCGCATTTTAATAGGTATCCTTTGGAAATTTGGCAGGTAATCATGTTTCGTCGACACAAGTCACCATTCCGAATTTTAAAGAAATCGGATCAGTTCTTCTTGTAGCCCCATACAAACACCTTCCCGATTTTCACATAAATCTCTCAAATTTCATGAAAATAGAAAATATTTAATTAATATTTAGTTTGTGTATGTTAAACGCGTACTTTGATAACGTTATCAAATCTGATTATCATCGGACCATTTTTGGACTTAGGTCCCATGTGAAAATTTCGCCCGATATTCAGTTGAAGCGGTTTCTTGTCAACAAAAAGAAGCCTATTCCACTCAAATTTGATTAGTGAGTGCTTTTTACATTTATTAAAGATTTGACAAAATATAGATCTAATCAGTCCATGTTTGAACTTTGGACCCATTTTCCGGGAAACTTTGGTGTAAGGTATTATATGGTCGGTCTTGACCGACTATAATTTTCTCACTTGTTTTACATGATTTTCTTTGTTTTTGTTTAACAAATACAACATTTTTATACTACAAGAAGTTCAAAGTCCTGCATTTGGACCCACAGAATTAGAAAATGTCGTTTATTCGGTCCGCCCCCTTTTATGGGCGTGGAAATTTTTTTTTTTAAAATAATGATAAACTTGTATTTCTTTAGAGCAAAAAGTATAAGAATGAATTCTTAAACACATATTCGAGAAGAAATGCCCCCCCCCCCCAATTACAACTACCGACCCCCCCCGCCCCCCCCCCCCCAAAAAAATAAAACGCCCCTGCAATTTTTTTTTTTTTATTTATTTGCATGTTGGAGGGTATAACAGATTCGGCATGGCCGAATTTAACACTCTCACTTGTTTTAATTTTCATTAGTAATTAAACTGATAAGTAATTTAATTGGTACAATTGATGCAACCAATGGTAATGAAAAAAAATTCATTACCATTGAGATCAATTAAATGGTAATTAAACTAGAGTTTGCAAAACGATTAAAATCGTAATCGTAATCGCGATTAATCGCACCAATTAATCGTAATCGTAATCGACAAAAAAATCATGCGATTACGATTAATAATTTTCTATGAAATACACTGTTGTTATAACGAATTTAAATTAGTTCCAAAATTTTTTGAAATCCATTTTGAAGTTTCTATTTAAAATTATTTTAAAAAAAACTAAATTACTCAAAAAAACGATTACTTTCGGAACAATTTCAAACAAAAATCATTGATTCTGGAATGTTTAGTAGAATCGATTGCAGGATTATATGATGCGTTCTGGTACCGATTATTTGCAACGGAAAATTTTTATGGGTTGGCCCAGGATTCATTTAACATGTTTGCTATTTTTCTTTCCTTTTCTCGTAAAAGTCATTCAAATTTAAAGGAAAATTTAAATTCTGATATGAGTAAGTTTTAAAGATGTTTGTTTTTAAATATACTCAAAAGGCTTTGGTCGGATTGGTCGAACAATTTGGACATGAATTTAAAATAAAACGTAATTTTTTCATACTTTGACCGCTGGTTGCCGATAAATGATGCCTTGTAAACTTTTTTAATAAATTTCCTCGCAATTAGCTCATTCACTGGCCATTGGCAGGTATTCCGACACAACCGCACAGAAATTTTGATGAACTGGAAGCAGCTTTTGGAAAGGAATCACGACCCAAAGAGCGAATCCAAACCAGTCACAGTTTAGAGTACTCTTTAGTAGCACAGATAAAGAGCTATTAAGACGCAGTAAAATCATGTGTCTTTTCAGTGCTGATTGAAGCACTCTTTGTAGAGTTTATTTAAGCGCAATAAAGATGTAAGAAAATCCAGTATTTTTTTCCAAAAATCTTTTTGATGTTAAAGATGTCAAAAATTAAAGTATGTGTAAAATTTTCATTATAAGTTTTAAGAAAATGCCTTAACAATAAATTCTCAAGGGCGCTCGATCGTTCATTCGATGCGCAATGATATACTAAAAAAGAGACTGTGGTTCCAAAATCTCGAATTATTTTTACTAGGAAAGTTCGAAGGTTTTTAATTTTATTTCTTAAAAATAATAATTTTCGTACTTTCTAAAATGAAAATTTCAAAAGATTTTTTTTTAACCTATTGCAACTCAAATTATTTAAAAAATTCGATTAATCGTAATCGCGATTAACGGCAATTTTTTTAATCGTAATCGCGATTTTGAAATATCTCGATTATTTGCAAACTCTAAATTAAACCATCAATTAATTGGCCCCTTTAATTAATTAGTCCCATCTATGTGGCATATATTAATGTAAGATGCCCAAAAGTATGCCATATAAAATTATGTTGCATATGCAATTATAGAAAACCTTTATATGGTAAGTAAATTATTTTTGTGTGGCATATGTTTAGGCGGAATAATTTACCAATAGGTGCATGCATGAACCTTCTGTCAATGATTGAACAAAATCTTTTTGACTTCTGTTACTGACTTTTATTAAAAACCAACTCAACATTTTGTTGAAAAGTTTTATTTCTATATGTGCAATAATTCCCCAAATAAAAAACAGTAAACTCACCCAAATCCGGACAAGCATTATATTGTATGCCACAAAAATTTCTCTCTGTCCGCATACAAATACTATAATCTTGATTTGAAAGTTGTCTGCCGGATACAGTGTTGAAATTGAAACTACGAACGCGACCACTTATACCAGTGTAATATTGTAGACAACCCTGATCAGCTCGACTTATACTACCGCAGTGTATTTGCGAAACTCGAATACGCCAAATACGAGGAAACGAAGCACTTGTTATAACCGATATAATAATTGGATTACTTTGGCCCAAACCGGCATCAATGTACACTGAAATGAAAGTAAGTATATTTAATTAATTTTAAATACTTAGGTGGTTATTCATAAACACTGAAATATATTTAAAGTAGGTTTATTTGACAGATATTGCAGGAATAATTGTCAAATAAACCTACAATAAGTCTGTTATAAGTATTATGAATAAGAGCCTTAATTGCTAACATCTTCATAAAATTTTTCCAAATGTCCCCCAAGAACAAGTCAGCAGTTGGGTCGAAGTGCCCACCAGCAGTATGACCACCAATAATGATTTTAGACAACGGCTGACCAACTGCTGACTTGTACTTGGGGGACATTTGGAAAAATTTTATAAATGTTTCAGCAGTTTTATAAACGGTGGGCCAGCAGTATGTCAGTGGTGATTTTTTTGCCGACTGGGCTGTAATGACTCGTTCCAGTTAATGATGTTATGATGCTCTTTTATTCGTTTTTGGAATTTTTCTTTGTTTTCAACATGAGCGCATTATTTCACTTACTATGATCTCCTGACGATGTACCACATATTGTTGGAACTGGACTGCTGCCAGATACTAATAATTGGTCTTGATTACATAAATGATTAGCTGCCTCCGGTGGGGCTATTGAAAACATTTCTAAATCCAGCCTAGTTTGATGGAAAATTGTAATTTAGTTTTCAATTAAAAAAAGTGAATTTATACCTTAATTCATACCTCAATTGACATATATCTGGATGAATTTTTTGCACTGTCACTTGACAACTTCCTGTACCGTCGTAAGTGTCCGGATGATTGGGATTAACAAAGTAGGTATTGTTTTCTCTGATTATACCACCACAAGTTTGTAAAACTAACAAAAGTTGTATATATGTAAGTATAAAGTTTATTACAGTGGAGTACGGCGATAACGATTTGGCCGGATCGAACATTTTTTTCGTTACATCAAAAGGTCTTAATATCCGGAAAATTTTTTATTTAATTTGATAATAAAAAATGACAACGAGATGAAAAGTTTTCAGAATTTGAGACTTTTTCTAAAACATCGGTCTCAGAATTTAAAAATTTTTCTATGGGTTATATATATTTTACGTCAAGATGGTCTATACAGAAATACTCAACTTAGAATCTGAGATACTTTATATAGGAAAATGTTTGCGGAATCCTATACATTTCTATAAAAAAAGGTCTCAGAATCTGATATTTTTCTACACGAGACATCTCAGATTCTTAACAAAAAATGCCTCAGAAGAAGAAAAAATTTCCCAGAATTTTTCTATAGGAATAAGGTTTTAGAATTCAAGAATATTTCTATGGGAAAAAGTCTCAGAAGCTCTTAGAAGCTGATTTTTATACCCTTCAACCACAGTATGGGGGTATACTCACTTTGTCATTCCGTGTGTAACGCATCGAAATATCGGTCTAGGACCCCATAAAGTATATATTTTATTGATCAGTGATCGATTCTAAGACATTCTAGCGATGTCCGTCCGTCCGTCCGTCCGTCCGTCTGTAGAGGACACGATACAGTCCAAAATAAAAGAGCTAGACTTCCGAAGTTTGGCACGAATATGTCTTATATTCCTAGGCAGGTTAAGTTCGGAAATGGGAAAAATCGGACCAAGGGGAAAAAAGTTCCCCTTTGGAGAACTAAACCAACCCAAGAAAAACCGCATTTTTTGCAGAGTTTTTTGTACTTTTGGTAAGCAAATGCAACGATCTTATCTCAGAAGAAGTTCAAAATCGCAAGGGGAAGGTGCCCCCTAACGTCTCCCACCAACCCCCCCCCCCCAAAAAAAAAAGACGCCCCTGGATTTTTTTAAATATTTTTTTTACATTTTGGAGGGTATAAAAGATTCGGCACAGCCGAATGTAACACTCTCACTTGTTTTCTATAATTTTTTTTTTTTTGTAGGAAAAGTACTTTTTTTGGTACCTCCTATATGACAAGAATGCCTTTTTATTTTACCAGCTTTTAACAAATAAATTTGATATTTTATAAGTTTTTACCAATAAAATTGTAAATTAAATAAAACTTTCAAGGAGGTTTTGTGACTTTACTAGATTTTTTGCTACCTCCTATTTTACGTGAATTCCTAGTTAAAATTACGAGCTTTTTTGTAATTTCACAAGATTTTTACCAATAAAACTGTAAATTTACAGCGAAATAAAACTTACAAAGATTTCTCGTGAATTTACTAATTTTTTTTTGCAAAAAACCTTAGAAATTTGTAAAATTAAAAGAAAATCTGTAAAATTACAAAAAAAAAAAATATAAATTTCGATCGAAAATTATTTGTTAAAATACAAGTAAAACTGTCAAATATTGGTAAAATGGGATTAAGAGACTTTTTCTTGTAATTTGACAAGGTTTTTTTTTTGAGTGTAGGACTATACGAAAAATGTATCAATGAAACGAAAAATATGTCAATGAAACGAAAAATTGTGCAGAATATGAGACTTTTTCTAAAGAAAAAAGGTTTCAGAATTTAAATATTTTTCTTTGGGAAAAATGTCAAAGAATCTAAGAATTTTTCTATAGCAACAATTTTGCAGAATCTGAATTTTTTCTGTATTAGAAAGGTCTTAGAAATTAAGATTTTTCTGGGAAAAGGTCTCAGAAAAAGGTCTGAGAATCTGAGAATTTGTTATAGGAATATGGTCTCATAATCTGAGACTTTTGCCATACACTCAGAAGAAAAAACCTTGTAAAATTACAAAAAAAGTTTTTACATTTTTTTTGCTACCTCCTATTTGACAAGAATTCCTTGTTATTTTGCAATCTTTTTAGCAATATTTTTTTAATTTTTCAAGCTTTTAACCAAAAAAAATTAAATTTAAAATTTTTTTGACGCAATAAAATTTACAAGGAGGTTTCATGACTTTACTAGATTTTTTGCTATCTCCTATGTTACGAGAATTCCTAGTAAAAATTACGAGATTTTTTCTAATTTTACAAGATTTATACCAATAAAATTGTAAATTTACAAAAAAAAATATCATTAATTTACTAGATTTTTTTTTTGTAAAAAACCTTAGAAATTTGTTAAACTACAAGAAAAACTGTAAAAATACCAAAAAAATTTAAATTTTGGTTGAACATTTTTTTTTTGCTAAAAAACAAGGAAAACTGTCAAATATTATCAAATCTAGTAATTTGACAAGGTTTTTTTTTTTGAGTGTAGGCAAACAGGTCTCAGAATTTGAAACTTTTTCTATAGAAAAAAGGTCTCAGAATCTAAGACGGTTTTTTATGAAAAATGCCTCGGAGCTTAAAACTTTTTGTATGTGAAAAATGTCTCAGATTCTGAGATTTGTTTATGAGAAAAAGTTCTCGGAATATGAGTATTTTTTATTGGGAAAAAGGTCACAGAATCTACACTCTAAATAATACTTTAGTAGATTTACTAATTTTTTTTTGCTAATGCTAGTAAGCTAATCTTTAGCAAATTTTTAGTTGAGATTAGCATGTTAGCAAAAATATCTTGTAAACTTTATTTAGAGCATTAGCAATTTTAAATAAAATTTGAACTAATTTTTTTTGCTAAATTAAAAATTGAGTTGACCAAGTTTTTACAAGCTTTTTTGTTAATATTAGCAAAAATAAATTGTAAATTTTTTTTTAAGAAAAATTAAAATGGCCCTATCTCAGAAACTAAGCCAGATAGTTCAAAATGGAGGCCATTTTTGGTGCTCGGGCTCTCCATAGTATCGCCGGTCCTCTTCACATGTGTGAATCCTAATGGGTCCTTACTTTGAATCCAAAAAAGTTAGCATTCCCGAAAATTTTAATATCCTCATATTTCGGTAAATATTGCCGACACAACAAAAAGTCGAAAAGCATTTTAGTAGCTCTCAACACGTAGAACAAGACCACAAAAACACCAAAGCTCTCCGAATAATATTTTTGAAGTTATCGAGTTTTTTAATTCTCAAAACCCCAGTGGCCCCCTAAAATCAAGAATCTCAAAAACTAACCAAGGTAGAGCGAAACGGACAAACATTTTGGATAAAAACAATGACGGATCCGAACCCAATGGGGTCCTCAAATGTGTTTGAACTAAGTCGAAATAAAAAATTTCAGTTAAGTAATTTTTGGCAAAACATTTTTGCTAACTTTACCAAAAAAATTGTGGGTTCAAAATCAGCAAATTTTCTTGAAGGTTTACAAGCTTTTTTTGCTAACATTACAGTTTTTTTTTTGAGTGGAAGACTTTTCTATGAAAAAATGGTTTCAGAATCTGAAACTTTTTCTATGGGAAAAATGTCTCAGAACATAATACTTTTTCTGTGGACAAAATATTTCCCAATCTGAGACTTTTTCTATGGGAAAAAGGTCCCAGAATATGTGAGTTTTTCTTTAGCAAAAATATTTCGGAATCTGAAATCTGCCCTGATCGTTAAAACGGTATGTACTGGGCCAAATGAAAGTTTCTCCTTATCTTAGATCCATTTAATAAAAAGAACATACAAATTCTCTAAAAACAACAAATGAAGGGACTAAAAAAGTTATAACTACTATAAATAAGGATTCATTAAACCCGTTCGCTAAAAAATTAGTATGCAAAACATGAGTAAAATCACTGGGACAAGAAACTGTAATTTAAAACAGATGCCCTCGTAATAACCGTACTCCGCTGTATTTAAAATCTTAGTGTTTTACATTTAAACTTACAAACGCAACAAAATCCATAACCTCCGCCACATGGACCAGCTAATATACCACCTCGATATAAACAATCCTTATTGGGTAAACAATTTCCAATTTCTCCAGATGGGGCAGCGCACAGAGCAGGACCAATGGGAACCACATTAAAAATTGGTAAAACTAAAATAAATGCAAAAATACCAAAGACTTAAGAAATTATTAATTACCAAGGATAAACCGATGAAAATTACAATTGCTAATTTTAGAATCCTGCTTAAATCCTGAATTGTTTTAAAAAAGATTTGCTTATAAAAAATATTTTTTTGTAGTTTATATTAATGTTTATTGGATATATTGGATTTTTTTTTTTGTGCATGAAAATCGTAGCCCTAAACATTTCTAATTCGAATCTCAAAAAAAAAAAAAAAGTATTGCAAAGTTTTACTTTGTATTTTTATGTATTTAATAATGTAATTCATATTAGTTACATTAAAGTGGTTACACAATCTACTCGTAATAATATTTAACGGTTGGTCTACTACACCAAAAAAAACGTGGGTATTCAATAAAAAAAATTTAACAAAATTTTAGTCCAAAAGGACCTAGTGCAGGTATTGGTAACCAATACTAAAATTTTTTACTAATATTATTCAAAACCAGTAAAAATTACTAATTTTAGTACTTTGAAGATACTAAAATTAGTAACTTATTAGTAGATTTTGGCACAAAATCACTTACTAAACCTTTTACTGTAGAATTATTTTGAGTGTAGACACATTAACTATCAAAAATGGGTAAGTATGAAATTTTAAAACCGGTTAGTTTTCATTTAAAAACACTTACAAGTGAGTGACTATTTTTACTAATTTAGTACAATTTTTAAAACATTTTCGTTATTCTCTTTTTAATACATTCTTCTCTATTAAAAATGTTTTTAATTTACACGCATTTGAATTTGATGAACTTTTATTAAATTTATAATAACAATTGCTTGAAAACTGTATAAGGCGTATGATTAATATTGTAATTGCCTTTTGATAATAATCATACGCAGCGGTGCACTGTTGTTTATTTTTAATAATTTGGTTGTTCAGTAAGTAATAGGGCTTTCAAACGGGAAATCCCGGGATTTTTGTGATCACGATTGTGTTTTTTTTATAAATATTTTTTATTATTTTTAATTCTGTTTTTATATATTGTTGGATTTTATATTTTATAACTGAAGTTTTTATTTATTTCGGTTTGAGTCCATATTAATTATTTCTGAGAAATAATTATTTTGTTGTACAATGAGAAAATCTGAAAAAAATTAATTGACAACACAGGCTAAGTGGAGATGTCGACAGCTTTCGGAAGAAGCCACCCTTCCTTCGTCAGCACTCTTCGATTGTCACTGTAGGTGTGTAAGATTAAGATCAGCTATTTAAACGTACATTAAGGTGAAAAAGCGAACGGGAATTATATCACATTCCATTACCCATATGTTACGTTTAGCACGAACTTAATGAATCTATTTTTAACTTTTTCCAACACAGTTGTAATTTCTTACACTGTAGTAGATTTTCCCAGAGTTGCAACCCTTAGTAGGACTTTTCAAGTCTTGAAAAATGTCCGTTAGGTTTGAGTTTATATTTCGTATTTCTAATTCTTAGAAATATTACTAAATTGCATTGTACCTTATGAGTTGAGTTTTAGAAATTAGTGTAAGAAATTACAACTGTGTTGGAAAAAGTTAAAAATAGATTCATTAAGTTCGTGCTAAACGTAACATATGGGTAATGGAATGTGATATAATTCCCGTTCGCTTTTTCACCTTAATGTACGTTTAAATAGCTGATCTTAATCTTACACACCTACAGTGACAATCGAAGAGTGCTGACGAAGGAAGGGTGGCTTCTTCCGAAAGCTGTCGACATCTCCACTTAGCCTGTGCTGCCAATTAATTTTTTTCAGATTTTCTCATTGTACAACAAAAATAATTATTTCTCAGAAATAATTAATATGGACTCAAACCGAAATAAATAAAAACTTCAGTTATTTTTTATTATTTTTAGATTTTTTCCAATAATTTGTATAAAATATGATTTTTCTGGAACAAAATGAATAAAATCGACATAAGTTCCCTCTGGTTCCATGTTTTTGTTATAGCAACAGGTGATAAGTTTACGAAATATAAAGCTTGCAAGAAATTCTAAAAGCTAGTGGAGGTTCAACAAAAGGGCTTTTATATTTGTTCCTTTTACTCCTACAAGGAGCATAGGGCCGTAAAGGGCTTTTGGCACATCTTAACTTCTTAAGTGGTAAAGTTTTTTAATTTTATGTTTTACTAAAACAATTTTTAAAGGCGTGTGTATGAATACGCTGACCCCACATGTCCTATAAGGGGCCCACCAGGGGCCCCTAAAGTAGGAAATGTTAACAATTTTAAGTGCTTTAAAATCACCAACTTTAAATGAGTGTAAGAAAATCTAGGGCTGAACTAAAAAATGCCTTGAGGGTTTTGTTATGTAAAATGTCAACTTTCATTTGCATTTGGTTTCATCTTATTCTGATTCGGAAAGTTTGATTTTGTATCACTGTGTTATAATCAAATGACTGAAGCGTATACTTAATGTGCACAATGTGTTATAAATAACTCATACGCCTGGTGTCTCTAACCCAGGGTTGCCACTTCTTGGATAATTATCCAAAAAATGGATAATTTAAAATTTTTTGGATACTCTTTGGATAATTACAATTGTGGATAATTTATGGATAATTTTATCATTTACAATTTAAAGTTTTACACGGACAAAATATAATTTTCCTTAATTTAATTTGGTTATTTTTTTTTAGTTACTTCCTTTTTGACAGCATTTTTTAGTTTTGGCAATACCTCTTAAATTTGGAGCCTTTCAAATTATATGAATTTGTAAGCCTTATTGGACCACAAAAATATGGTCTGTTTGATTATTTGGATGTCCAAACTTATTGGGAAAAAGTTAAAAAAATTATAAATTGTGCTGGTGAAAATATTTTTCTAAATTTATAAGTTGTTTTTAAATTTCATATGATTCTTCCATTTTCTAATTCATCATAAAAAGTTAAAATACAGCCTTTTCTGGTATAACGGAACCATGAATTGTTTTTTGACAAGATCATTAAAATCAGCGTGTGCTAATAACCCCAAAAATACCTTTTTCAAAAAATGGGCTAAAAAATGATTTCATGTATTCTTTAAATAGAATTTAAATATATCATTTTTGTTTCGTTAAAAAAAAAATAGATTTTGAAATTTTTTTTTTGGATAATTTTTGGGATTTTGGATAATTTTGGACAAATTCCTGGGTTGCCACTTCTTGGATAATTATCCAAAAAATGGATAATTTAAAATTTTTTGGATACTCTTTGGATAATTACAATTGTGGATAATTTATGGATAATTTTATCATTTACAATTTAAAGTTTTACACGGACAAAATATAATTTTCCTTAATTTAATTTGGTTATTTTTTTTTAGTTACTTCCTTTTTGACAGCATTTTTTTAGTTTTGGCAATTCCTCTTAAATTTGGAGCTTTTCAAATTATATGAATTTGTAAGCCTTATTGGACCACAAAAATATGATCTGTTGGATTATTTGGATGTCCAAACTTATTGGGAAAAAGTTAAAAAAATTATAAATTGTGCTGGTGAAAATATTTTTCTAAATTTATAAGTTGTTTTTAAATTTCTTATGATTCTTCCATTTTCTAATTCATCATAAAAAGTTAAAATACAGGCTTTTCTGGTATAACGGAACCATGAATTGTTTTTTGACAAGATCATTAAAATCAGCGTGTGCTAATAACCCCAAAAAATACCTTTTTCAAAAAATGGGCTAAAAAATAATTTCATGTATTCTTTGAATAGAATTTAAATAAATCATTTTTGTTTCGTTAAAAAAAAATAGTTTTTGAAATTTTTTTTTTGGATAATTTTTGAGATTTTGGATAATTTCGGACAAATTCGTGGATAATTTTTTGGTTTAATGGTGGCAACACTGCTCTAACCAGATAATTTTTTTCTTCGCCTTGAAATGAAAGTAGACAATCAAATAAATAAAATCATCAAAGAGTTTTGAAAGTTAATTCAAATTGTATACCCTCTATTTATAGGTAGATGGTATGTATAAGTTGTCCTTCCGTTTGTAACTTATCAAAATATCGGTCTGGACCCCATAAAGTATTTATATTACACCGTCCGACAGCCAATAATAAACAAGAACCGGATGATATATGTAAGTCTGAATGCATAGATCAAATGGAGTAAAACTACAATAACATTTTTTCATTTCGTGATGCTGATTCCTTTTAAAAGGACTTCAAATTTTCAAAGGATGACATTTGGTAAAATATTTGTACTTTCTATATTTGTGTATAGTTGACATGTTGTTTATGTTGTTTTATTATTTCGGCTTGAGATACTTTATTACTTGTACTTGTCTTATAATATTACTATTGACTGCAAACAAAAGAGGAGAATCTTCGCTAATTTTTCCATTTTTAAACCCTCCACTCTAGTGATAGAGGGTATATATAAGTTTGTCATTCCGTTTGTAACACAAAGAAATATTGGTCTGGGACCCCCATAAAGTATATATATTAATGATACTTGATCGATTTTAAGTCGATCTAGCGATGTCCGTCCGTCTGTCTGTCTGTCCATCCGTAGAAAACACGCTAACTTTTGAAAGACATTACAGAGGCTACTGAAGTTGGTCATTTCATTTACCTGGTCAGGTTGGTATTGCAATCCAGCGAAATCGGTCCAGTGGCTCAAAAGTTATAAGTAAAAGAGTAAATTTCGGCAAGGGTATTTCGCGAATTTTCTAGATAAAAAACACGATAACTTTCAAAAGACAATAATGAGACTGCTGATGCTTGACATGTAACTTTGCCGTTCCTCATGTCTATTTGGTATTGAATTTCAGCTCAATCGGTCCAGTGGTTCAAAAGTTATAAGCAAAACCCTGATTTTCAGATTGGTTCCATCTTAAATGCCACGTGTTAAACAAGTTTTAAGAAAAATTATGCTTAAAAGCAATGCTTTTCAAACTTATTTAGTTTTAAAGCAATGCTTTTAAACTTGTTTAGTTTTAAAAGCATTGGTAACTTAAAAATTGCACTCGAAGAAAATTTTACACTAAAAACCGGCATTCACTCAGAAATATTATTACAGTAAAAAAACATTACACTCGAAAAAAGTTTTAGATTAAAAAAAAATTAGTATTTTTTTTTTAAATGACAAAAAAAGAGTTTTTTACTCAAAATAGCATATTACTAGGGCAAGTACTTTCATGCATCTAAAAATCGAAAATATGTGCCTATAATATGCCTCTAAAAAGCAAAAATATGCACTTAAAATTAAAAAAATATGCACTTAAAATTTAAAAATATGTATTAAAAATGAACTGCTTTTACTAAAAAAGAGCTTTATTAACACAAATTAGATTTTTTTTAAATACTTTAATGCCCTCTTAAATATTAAACAAATGTTTTTTTGGGTGGACTCAGCTTTTAATTAGAAAATATTTTTTTATTGACACATTTTGTGATAAAAAATTTTAAATGTACAAATTTTCTTTAGAAGTCGAAAAATTTTTTTGAGTTTAAAAAATATTTGAGTAGCTAAAATACTAAAATATTTTTGTGGCTACCAATCTCTATTAAAACGTGTAAAGCGTTTTATCCAACACAAGAATTCGGGATAAAACCAATCTTAGTTTCACGGATTTGTTCATAACTTCTTAACTACTGTGCAAATTTCGCTAAAATTCAATACCAATCTGACCTGGAGGATAATAAAAGTTTTTGTATAGGCTTTTCTTTCCATTTTCCTGTAAGAAATTTTTAAATTTAAAGCTTTTTTTAAGAATCTAAAAATTTTTTTTTCAGAAACAAATTTCTATAAAAACTGTCTCAAAATATCATTTCTATAAGAAAATATTTTTTTGAAATGGGTTTTGAAATGATTTTTTTAAAAAATGTTGATGAAAATTAAAAAAATTGCAATTTATATGAAAATATGCAAAAATATGCATTTATACCAAAATATGCAAAAATATGCAACTACAAATCGTTGCCATTTTATTGCAAATTTATTGATTCGGATAGATATTTAATCTATGTTATGTTTAGAGTGCGGAGTAAAAATATGCATTTTCATGAAAGTACTTGCCCTACATATTACTAATCAAAATTTACTAATTCAAACTAAAATAATTCACGTTAAGAAATATTTTGAAAACCGAATGGTTTTACAGACGGAAAGGTAGACATATGTTAACAGAATGGGAAACCGAGTCGTACTTAAGAAAGTACAAAAATATTTGTTTAAAAAAAATTAGCGGAATTTTTTTCACGGGATTTTTTTTTGCAAATAATCCTTAAATTACGACGAGAATTAATACATTCAGCAAGGCCGAAGTTAACTTTTTGATTTGTTTATGTTGAGTTTGACAGAAATTATTTAAAGTAAAAACCCAGTTGGCAAAATAAATCACCGATGACATACTGCTGGATCTCTATTTATAAAATTGCTGATATTTTCGTACAATTTTTCAAAATGTTATCAGTGACATGTCAGCAATTGATGCCCACCAATAATGGTGGGCACTGCTGACATGTCATTGATGACAATTTGAAAAATTGTATGAAGATGTCGGCAATTTTATTAAGACTCAGTAGTATGTCAGGGGTGATTTTTTTTTGCCAACCGGGAACGAATAGAGTATTTGTTAAAAACACTTTTTTTTAAGTTATGAGGCATTCCACACCAAATGTCCAGCGAAAAAAAACACGTGTACCGTAAACTTCTGAATAGGTTGTATGGACAGCCCTATATAAAACTTAGAAAATTGCGTTTTTGGTTTTTCAATTTTTCAAAAACTGGGCTTAGGAGGCGTGGTCAAATCTTGGAAAAATGGTCAAATTTGTGCCTTGTTGCATATTGCCTTGATTAAATATTTATCACATTAAAACGGAATGCACCACAATCTCAAAAATTTACATCCTTATATAATTTTGTATGGGCTATCGATTAAATTTTTTTTTTTGGAAAATTTTCAGAACCCGTTCTGAAATTTTCCATTTTTTTAATATGTCAATTTATTAAAAAACATGCCACTTTTTTTTTTTTTTTTAAATTTTTTTTTAAAAGTTTAGATGTTTGTCCATCCACACAAAAAAAATTCAGTAAGACGTTCTTCGTTTTTTTCGAGAAAATCGCATTTGAACTTTAAATTTCATAACAATTTTGTAATTTGCTTGTATTTCTTAGTTTTAACGTTGCGAATGAGTAATATTTATGCAATTAATAATACTCATTCGAAACGTTAAATCAAGAAAATACAAGCAAATTACAAAATTGTTATGAAATTTAAAGTTCAAATGCGATTTTCTCGAAAAAGACGAAGAACGTGTTTCTAAATTTTTTTGTGTGGATGGACAAACATCTAAACTTTAAAAAAAAAAAATTAAAAAAGAATAAAAAAATAGCATGTTTTTTAATAAATTGACATTTTTAAAAAATGGGAAATTTCAGAACGGGTTCTGAAAGTTTTCCAAAAAAAAAAAACTTTTAATCGATAGCCCATACAAAATTATATAAGGATGTAAATTTTTGAGATTGTGGTGCATTCCGTTTTAATGTGATAAATATTTAATCAAGGCAACTCGCCACAAATTTGACCATTTTTCCAAGATTTGACCACGCCTCCTAAGCCCAGTTTTTGAAAAATTGAAAAACCAAAAACGCAAATTTTCTAAGTTTTATATAGGGCTGTCCATACAACCTATTCAGAAGTTTACGGTACACGTGTTTTTTTCGCTATATAAGAATGTAAATTTTTGAGATTGTGGTGCATTCCATTTTAATGTGATAAATATTTAATCAAGGCAACTCGCCACAAATATTACCATTTTTCCAATATTTGAAAACGCCTTCTAAGCCCAGTTTTTGAAAATAAGAAAAACCAAAAACGCAGTTTTCTTAGTTTCATATAGGGCTATCCAAACAACCTATTCAGAAATTTACCGGACACATGTTTTTCTGTAGCGGGACATTTGGTGTGGAATGCCCCATATTGTTTATAGAAAAAATATTTTTTTGCACCTTATAAAGGTGTTATTAAAATTAACAATTTATATATTTAATTTTCACCAAAAAAAATTTTTTTGTTAGTTTTTTGATTAAGTTTATTTTTTTTAAAAAAATTAGCTTGTTTCACAATTTGTTTGTTTTTTTTTGTATCAATTTTTTTCTTTTTAATTTTTTTTTGTTTTTTTTATTTTGCACTTGTAATTGTGTTTTATTTCATAGATGTCACATCAACAAAGTGTATAGTATTAAGTACACTTTTTTGTTATAAACAATTTAATCAAAATTAATTATTTAACATTAACCTACATCTACCATCACGAGATGCGGGTAATGACGATGATTTCCATTTGGAGCCGAATAAAAAATCTTTCCATGAGGTATTCTCAACTTTTGATTCAACAATCAATACAACAATAATAACATAAAATAACACAACATCACGTTTTGATAATAGCATCCTTAAAAGGATATTCATATTTTTTTTCAACCGATTTTTTTCAAATCCAAAAGTAAACGAGTTCTTAACGGCTTTAAGTAACACAATAAACTGTCAAGCTTGCGCATTAGTGTTAACAATTTATATTAAATAATTGTTGAATGAAAATTTTTACAACAACGAAAAACAACAATTTCATTAAAAAGAGTTTAATGACCGTTATAAAAAAAATTCAAAGCACTTTTGTTTTTTAGATTTCAAAGAAAGAAAAATAATACTATGTAGCTGCTATAAAATATTGTTGATGGCAATGTTTGTAGCAATTAGTTAAGGCAGCAATCTAAACAATTAAATGCGTGAAATGTGTTGGCGGCATAAAAAAAGGATGTCAACGAAATTTCATTTACAAAAATTTAAATTAGGTATTAAATGAAAGGAAAATATTTTTAAACAGGAGCGGAGTCACACACTCAAAAAAATACGTTAGTAGATTTACTAATTTTTTTTTGCTAACGCTAGTTAGCTAACTTTTAGCAAATTTTTAGTTGAGATTATCATGTTAGCAAAAAATTCTTGTAAACTTCATTTAGCACATTAGCAATTTTAAACAAACTTTGAACTAATTTCTTTTGCTAAATTTGAAATTGAGTTGAATACATTTTTACAAGATTTTTTGCTAATATTAGCAAAATAAATAGTAAATTTTTTTTTATTTTCAGAAAACTTAAAATGGCGCTATCTCGGAAACAAAGCCAGATAGAGCAAAATGGAGGCCATTTTTGGTTCTTAGAATCTCCATAGTATCGCCGGTCCTCTTCACATGTGTGGACCCTAATGGGCCCTAACTTTGGATCCAAAAAAGTTAGCATTCCCGAAAATTTTAAAATGCTCATATCTCGGTAAATATTGCCGACACAACAAAAAGTCCAAAAGCGTTTTTATAGCTCTCAACACGTAGAACAAGACCGCAAATAGTCAAAAGCTCTCCGAGAAATATTTTTGAAGTTATCGAGTTTTTTAATTCTCAAGACCCCAGTGGTCCCCTATAATCACGTATCTCAAAAACTAAGCAAGGTAGAGCGAAACGGACACAAGTTTTGGATCAAAAACTATGACGATTTTTAAGGAACCCAACTAGGTCTAGGCCCATCCGGGTCTGGACCTATCGGGTCCGAACCCAATGGGGTCCTCAGATGTGTATAAACTAAGTTAAAAAAAAATAATATTTAGTTAACTAATTATTGGCAAAACATTTTTGCTAACTTTAGCAAAAAAATTGTGGGTTCAAAATCAGCAAATTTTCTTGTAGGTTTACAAGCTTTTTTTTGCTAACATTACAGTTTTTTTTTTTTTTTTTTGAGTGCAGCGGAAGGAATGGTTTTTACATTCAATTTTAAAATTTAACTATTGTATTAATATGTATTTTTAATAATTTCTTCAAAAATATATTTTAAAATCAGTAAAGTTTACGAAAGTCAAAATGTCCCTAAACCTCAATTTTTGTATGTACTTCAATCCATAACTTTGGTATTTCTTGAGATATTTTAATGAATAACTGAAAAATAACTGTAAAAACTGTTATGATCTCTTCAAAGATTTTAAGGCATGCAATACAACTACACTACTATTTCTGTCCATCTCCGCGTAACATATTTTCCTAATACCAACATAGTAAGGCATTGCATTTGTAAGGGGCATCCCCAGAGTGTTAGCTCAAAGTAAAAAAACAATGGTTTTAGAAAAACATATTTTCATAAATTTTGAAACATTTTTTTTAAAAAAAAATTTCGAAGTTCTGGACAAAATTTTTTTTTACATTTTTTTTTTGAAATTTGAAGTAACAAGTATTTAAAAGAAAAAAAAATATTTAAGTTTCGAAAATTTTGTAAGTCCCGTTCACAAAAATGTTTGTTAATTTATTTTGGCGTTTTGAAGTAAAAATTGATTAAAAGAACTTTAAGGAATTTTTCTTATAAAATTTTCAAGTTCCGAAAAATGGTGGATACAGCTGTGATGTGTTTCTAAGGCACATGTTTAGTGTAATGTCACTACACTTAAAATAAATTATCTGTCCAATCAGCAGAAAAACCTGCTGAAAATACACCCATTTTAAGCCATATGAGAAATCTGCTGATTTTAGCTTTTGCTTAATATCTGTCATTATTATCTAGGTAAAATCAGCAGAGAAATCTGTCGAGACAGCAGAGAAATTTGCTAATTTCAGCAGAAAAATCTGCTAATTTTAGCAGAAAAATCTGCTGAATTCAACAGAACAATCTGCTGATTTTAGCAGAGCAACACTTTGAAAAAAAAAAAACTTAGAAAATTTTCTTGAAAAAATAATGACAGCAAACTATTTTTGTAAAATTTAGAAAAAAATCTGCTAAAAATATGTTCAGAAAAATCTTTTTAATTGTATAAAAAACTAAAAAAAAAAAATTAACACTTTGAAAAGAAAAACATAGAAAATTTTCTTAAAAAATAGTAACATCAAACTAAAATTTCAAAATAACCTCCTAAAAATATGTTTAAAAATATCTTTTTTTTTATACATATAAAAAAAGAAAAAAATTAACACTTAGAAATTTTTCTTGAAAAAAATAATGACAGCAAAATATTTCGGTAAAATTTTAAAAATATGTTCAGAAATATTGTATAAAAAAACGAAAAAAATGTACACTTAAAAAAAAAAAAAAAAACTTAGAAAATGTTCTTAAAAAAAAAGAATGCTAACAAATTATTCCTGTAAAATTACAAAAAAAAAATCTGATTAAAATATGCTTGAAAATATGTTAAAATCCAGCAAATAGAATCAGTTAAAACGCAGTAAAATGTCTGTTATTTCCTAGAACTGAATGACAGAGATTTTAGTAAAAATATACTTTTCAACAGAAAAGATTGCTGAAAGATTGCTAATTCAAATTGAAAGTCTTTTTACAGATTTTTTGACAGAGTTTTTCGTTTGAGTGTAGTGACTTGGGCGGATCCACGAGGGGGGAAAGGAAATTACCCAGTCCCCCCCCAAACCAAACTCGAAAAAAAAAGTAAAGAAGAAAAAAAAATACAGAAAGCAAAGGAAAGAAGAGGAAAGGAGAGGGGAAAAAGGAAAGGAGAGGGAAAAAATAAATTATCTGAGAATTTTTTTCTATGAAAAATGTTCCAGAATTGTAAAATTTTTCTGTAGAAAAAATGTCTTAGAATATTAAAATTTTTCTATATTGTTTGAAAATTTTTCTATACAAAAAATTTTAAAAAATTTCTTTAGGAAAAAATATAGTATTTTCTTAAGGAATAATATGCGAGCTTTTCTATAAAAAAACTTTAGAAATTTTCTATACCCGGCTAAAAATAAATGTGTATGTTCATATATGCTTATATAAAGATCTTTATATGATCATATATGACTTATATGGAAACATATATGTGATCATATATGCTAGAAACGATCCCATATATGTGGTCGTATATAAAATATGTGCCATATATGATACCATATATGGAACCATATATGTTATCATAAAATGTTAAATCATAGTACATGTGTATGCAAATTTGAACCAGAATTACAAAATAAAAGTTATTAACGATTAAAATTATATTATTACCTTACCATCGATTGACTGATATATATTCATACCCTAGTATATATCAATAATTTAACAAATATTGCTTCCTAGTTGCAAAATATTCTGCTTAAAAACGTTACTTTTACATAAAAAAAAATTGGAAAAGGTAAGTTTTCATTAATATGTATTTAGAATTTTAAAATCATATGTATTAATTTTTTCCAGTTCATTGTCACAACAAGTATAAGCGTGGACTTTTTTATCCAAATACAATATTATTGAGTACTTTGATGCTGAATAAAATTAAACTACGCAGCTTCGTTAATCTCGTGCAACTATGTGGAGAGGGCATATGCACCACCATTATGTTTTCACTACGATTGCAATACTGCAAACTATTTTGTAATCCCTTAATGTCGCCATAGCCAATTGGAAATGAAAAGACCGTATAAGCAGTGCTGAGGCCGAGTTACGTTAAGCTTTCTCAACTTGGAGAAGAGGACATTCGCACTACCAGAACTGTTATCACTACGATTCCAACACTATAAATTATTTTGAAATCCCTTACTGTCGCAATAGAAAATTGGAAATGAAAAGAAGGTATAAGAAGTTTGGAGGCCGAGTTACTAGTTGAAGAAAATTTAACCATGCGGAGCTACGTTAAGCTCGCTCAACTTGGAGATAGGGCATATGCACCACCCTTTATCACTACGGTTCCAGCGCTACAAACTATTTTGAAAACGCTTACTTTCGCCATAGCAAATCGAAATGAAAAGAAGGTATGATCAGTTTTAAGGTTGAGTAACGATTTGGGAAGGACAACGTTTTTACTTACAATTACAAGAAATCTGTCTATAAGCGAAAGTGACAACCTGGCACATTGTCGCCATAATGTAAATTAACATAAAAAAAATGTTTGGAAAAGGTGAGCTTTCATTAATAAGTATGTATTTGAATTTTAAAATCATGTTTAATTTTTTTCCAGTTCATCGTCATAACAAGTATAAGCGTGGACATTTTATTCCAAAACATGATCATATTCCAAATGAGTAAATGTAAATATGTCGCAAATACAATATTATTTAGTAATTTGATGTTAAGGAAAATTAAACTTCGCAGCTTCGTTAATCTAGTGCAACTTGGTGGAGAGGTCATATGCACCACCATAATGTTATCAGTACGATTGCAATACTGCAAACTATTTTGAAAACCATAAAAATCGCCATAGCAAATTGGAAATGGAAAGATCGTATAAGCGTTTTAAGGCCGAGTTAAGTTAAGCTCACTTAACTTGGAGAAGAGGACATATGCACCACCAGAAATGTTATCACTACGATTTCAACACTGGTCTAACAAAATACACTCCATTAACATGTATGTATCTAGCAGTATCAAGCCAATCTTTAAAGGTACATGGTTGTTTCGTTAAATGATATTCGTGTTATCATTAACGTATTAGCACCAAATGGTAATAAGTCTGTTTGCGTACTTTCCCAGTAAAAATTATCAAGCAACAAAATTTTAGAGAGTAAAAAAGAAATCGCTCTCAAAAAGGAAAAAATTGTAAAAAGTACGCGAACAGAAATCCGTAAAAACTTTCAAGTTAGTTAAACAGCTGATTTAAATCAGCTTGTAAAAAATTTTGCCTTCATTTGTACATTTTTAGTTTGATGGTATTTATTTTTTAACTTGTTAATAAAAGAAATTTAATTTTAGGATGTATTTTTTTTATTCATTCCTTGATATTTAATCATATTTTATACACAAAAATGTAACTGCAGAATATTTTGTATTTTTTTTTACAAAAATATAGTCATACGTTTTTAAAACATATGTTTTTTTGTGCTTGATAATTCTTGCTGGCAAAAATTTATCCAGTAAAAACTTGCAAGTTTCTGAAATAGAACTGTCACTTTTTTCTCTCATTTTCTCTCTCGTTACTGGGTTTTTAAAGTACGCGAACGACTTTTAGACAAAATTCGTAATAATTTGTACAAATTCGTACAAATTATTGAGTTCGCGAACACAGCTAATAACACTGTGCTACACCAAAAAAATGCAGGGGTTCTCATATGAAAATTCGGGTTGGTTGGAGTCCATAGAGTACTGATATACTCATAGTTTTTCTGGATCACTTCGTTAAGTACGTTTTTTATTGGCAAATGTGTTGAAAAACGGCAATTCTTAAATTACAACTTTAAAAAATTATTACATTGTTAGTTTACAACCGATTTTCGATTTTATGGATTTTTTTGAAAGGTATAAGTCTTACCTTTTAAACAAAACAAAAATATTAAAAATCGATTAAGAATTGGCTGAGCTACGATCGTTTAAGTTAAAAAAAATCCAATTTTTTGAAAAATTTATCATGTTCTTTATACTCTAAGTTGAAAGTGCATCATTAAAAAATTTTTGTTTTATTTTTGTATCAAAGTATAGTAAAGTAGCTTTCCAAAACACCAAAAAATATAACAATCGGTTAAAAAATGAATGAGTTATGCTAAGTTTTGTGATACGACATTTTTAATTTTTTTCAGAAATGCGTGTAATTCAGGTATTATTCATAAATCTTATTGCTAGTAGTAATTTTATGTGCCTATGCATATAAACAAGAGATAGTAACATAATTAGATTTGTGCGTGATTGACTGATGATCACAAGTGAGCGTGATTGAAAATCAATTTTACTCACGTCGTTGTGAGTGAGTGCCAGTGGAATAAAAAAGTGTGAGTGAAATAAAAAAAAAATTCAGAACCCGTTCTGAAATTTTTCATTTTTTAAAAAGTCAATTTATAAAAAATCCGGCCACATTTGTTTTTTTTTTAATTTTTTTTTAAGATTAGATGTTTGTCTAAGGGATGGTAACGTGAGTGAATTTTAACTTTCACTCAATCACGAGCATAATTTTTCTTGTAACACTCACTCACAATCACGTGTGTAAATTTAATAAAACTCACACTCACGTACGCCGATGCAAGAGTCACTCACGCTAACGTTGACTCACACTCACGATATTTTTATTTATATATATAGTATACTAAAAATAATTTCAAAAATCTTTCAAAATTTTCAGCAAAATCTAAAATTTTACATTTGTTTTGATTTTTTCGGGACAAAATCTGAAGTTAAGCAAAATTTTACATTTTTTTTGTTGCTTTTTTTGGAATGAAAGGAAATATGAAGAGAAAATAAATCACGCAAACTCACACAAAAAATCAATTCACGCTCACTCTTTCACGCAATAATCTTTCTCACACTCACTCACAATCACGTGAGTAAAATTGAATTCAGTCACACTCACGCTCTTATCTGCTCATGTTCCCAACTCTAATTTGTCTATCCACACAAAAAAATTGTAATGTGTTTTTTTCGTTATTTTCGAGAAATCGCATTTGAATTTTGAATTTCATGACAATTTGGTAATTTGCTTGGTTCAACGTAGCGTATGACTAATGCAAATATTTAATAGTCATTCGCTACGTTGAAACAAGAAAATACAAGCAAATTACAAAATTGTTATGAAAATTAATATTCAAATGCGATTTTCTCAAAAAAACATATGTCTGAATTTATTTGTGTGGATAGACAAACATCTAAGCTTAAAAAAAAGTGGCCGGGTTTTTGATTAATTGACTTTTTTTAAAAATGCAAAAATTTCAGAACTAATTCTGAAAATTTTCCAAAAAAAAAAAAAAAATTTAATCGATGTTTGAGATTGTGGTGCATTCCGTTTTAATTTAATAAATATTTAAACAAGGTAACTCAACAGAAATTTGACCATTTTTCCAATATTTGACCTCCTAAGTCAAGTTTTTGAAAAATTTTAAAACCAAAAACGCAATTTTCTTAGCTCCATATAGGGCTATTCATACAACCTGTTCAGAAATTTACGGTACACATGTTTTTTTTTTGCTGGATATTTGGTGTGGAATGCCTCATACGTTAATTTATAAATAGGTAAAATTTTCATCAAATGATCCTACAATTTTACCAATTTCGTTTCAAAAATGTTTGCGAACGTACAACTTTTTCTGTCATAAAAATGTTGCAGGTATTACTTTTCAAAAAAGATTTTTTACTTAAACGAGCCTATTTTCAATCTATTCTCAATATTTTTGTTTTTAAGAAGTAACACTCATATTTTTCAAACAAAACCAAAAAATTATAAATGGGATTTAGAAGCAACTGACACGCCCATTTTTTTTACTCCACTCACTCACAACCACGTGAGTAAAATTGATTTTCAATCACGCTCACTTGTGATCATGTGTCAATCACGCACAAATCTAATTATGTTACCATCTCTTGTTTATATGCATAGGCACATAAAATTACTACTAGCAATAAGATTTATGAATAATACCTGAATTACAAGCATTTCTGAAAAAAATTAAAAATGTCCTATCACAAAACTTAGCATAACTCATTCATTTTTTAACCGATTGTTATGTTTTTTGGTGTTTTGGAAAGCTACTTTACTATACTTTTATACAAAAATAAAAAAAAAATTGTTTAATGATGCACTTTCAACTTAGAGTATAAAGAACATGACAAATTTTTCAAAAAATTGGATTTTTTTTAACTTAAACGATCGTAGCTCAGCCAATTCTTGATAGATTTTTAATATTTTTGTTTTGTTTAAAAGGTAAGACATATACCTTTCAAAAAAATCCATAAAATCGAAAATCGGTTGTAAACTAACAAAGTAATAATTTTTTAAAGTTGTAATTTAAGAATTGCCGTTTTTCAACACATTTGCCAATAAAAAACGTACTTAACGAAGTGATCCAGAAAAACTATGAGTATATCAGTACTCTATGGACTCCAACCAACCCGAATTTTTATATGAGAACCCCTGCATATTTTATTTTTGGTCATTTGTAGCACAGTGTAATTCAATACAATTAAAATACTAGAAAAATCTTATATGCATACTAATATTATTTTATATCTATTTTTTTAGATTTTGACTTTTTTAACAAAAACGCTAAGTCTGAAGATAATCGGAATTAACACCAAAACAAGAAAACACAAAGGAAATCATCGTTCCTGTAATAAGCCCTTTGTTCGCATTTTTCGTAATTGACATCAATTGAAAAACTTTATATATTAGATCTTTTATGTTCAATTTATTCTTTTGAATATCAAAATGTATTCTCGTATCTATAAGTTTAATTATATATTTTTATATGGTCACCAAAAATGCAAACAATAGTAACTAAAAAATCAAAATCATCAAACTAAAGGTGTTCATTAAAATATATGAAAACACCAGTAATGAATAAAAAAAAAATATTTTTAATTTACTTGCGTATATCGTTTGCAATTCTGGTGAATATAATCATAATAATTTATTACATATAGTTTAAGAGGAAAAAATTAACAAAAAATGTAAAAAAACGTAAAGCAAATTAAAAACAACATCATATATGATCCAATATATGATTCAATATATGATCCAATATATGATTCAATATATGATCTAATATATGATCACATATATTGCATCATATATGATCGTGTCTTATATAAGCGCCAATTTTGGAATATGTTCATTAGAGTGTCCCTTATTTTGGAAATGTTGGAAATCTTGAGACGGTACCCGCTCATTTTTTTCCTTTTGACTTAAAAATAACTCAGGAAAAATTTTACGCCCCTAGGACCACGCCTTCCCTACGCGACGGGCCCTTAAAGAGCGGGGCCTAAAAAATCATTTTTCCATACAAACCAAAAAATTTTTTTTTTGATTTTTAATTTTTTTGTTATTATTTATTATATTACTTGGTTTGCTTATTCACAACAAAAAATTTGATTTTGGTGGGATAAGTCTTTCAGCGCTAAAAAATTTTTCGCAAAAAAAAATTTTGAGCCGCCGGGGTCCTACAGTAAAAAATTTTTAAAAAATATTTTTTTTTAGTTTTGACCAGCAACGGTTTTAGCTGCTATGTTGCTTTAAATGATATATATTCATAAAAAAATATTTTTTGTATCTGTGACATCTTAATCGTGTTCTAAAAAAGGGTAAAAAATGCATTGATGATTTTTTTCGATACACGATAAAAATGTCACAAATATGAATAATATTTTTTTTGGAATATATATCATTAAAAACAACATAAAAACTAAAACCATTGCTTTTCAAAACTAAAAAAAAATATTTTTTAAAAATTTTTTACCGTAGGATTCCTACGGCTCAAAATTTTTTTTTTCGAAAAAGATAAAGATGTCACAGATATGAATAATTTTTTTTTTGGAATATATATCATTTAAAGCAACATAGCAACTAAAACCGTTGCTGGTCAAAACTAAAAAAAAATATTTTTTAAAAATTTTTTACTGTAGGACCCCGGCCGCCCAAATTTTTTTTTTGCGAAAAATTTTTTAGCGCTGAAAGACTTATCCCTCCAAAATCAAATTTTTTGTCGTGAATAAGCAAACCAAGTAATATAATAATTAATAACAAAAAAATTAAAAATCAAAAAAAAAATTTTTTGGTTTGTATGGAAAAATGATTTTTTAGGCCCCGCTCTTTAAGGCCCCGTCGCGTAGGGAAGGCGTGGTCCTAGGGGCGTAAAATTTTTCCTGAGTTATTTTTAAGTCAAAAGGAAAAAAATGAGCGGGTACCGTCTCAAGATTTCCAACATTTCCAAAATAAGGGACACTCTAATGTTCATATATGAGACCATATTTGATACTATATATGATACTGTATATGGTATCATATATGAACTCATATATGATGATATACAACATTTTTAGCCGGGTAGGAGAAATTTTTTTATAGAAATTCTTCTATATAAAATGTTTAAAAATCTTTAAATTTTTTTTAAGAAAATAACATTTATTGTATTAAAATTTCATTGTTAATACAATTTAATTGAAACTGAGCCTACATTGGATTTTGTCAATACAACAACTTTTGTAACTTTTCATTGTTGCATCAACAATGAAATAAATAGAAAAGTTTGTAATAAATTAGATTATCGGAAATAAACATGCTTTAATGCATTTTTTTAAATCTAAAAATAGAACAAAAGAAATCTGAAAATTAAAAAAAAAAAAAAACTTAAGCGGCAGCTGGAATTGAACCCGTGACAAACATGATACGAGTCTAGCATACTACCACCGTGCTCGTCCTTATGTATATTTATAGTTGACAATACGCGTATATTAAAGGAAATAAACTGGCTTTAATGTCATTTTATTTTAAAATAAAATAAAAAAACTAAAGCTGGCGGCAACTGGAATCGAACCGGCAACGAACAAGGTACGAGTCTAGCACACTAAAACCCTGCTATTCCTCATATTATTTGTACTTGATTTAACGCATATAAAAGGTGTTTGCAGAATAGCAAAAACAAAATAATCTCCAAATAATCTATATATGGGGCATTCCATGCCAAATCACTCACTTTTAGGCCCGACCCCCTTCGATTAATTTTATTTTTAGATATGTTTTAGTACGTATTAAATGCAACTTGCAGCCAAATTTTCAGCCTTTTATACCAAGGTGGTGTTGAGTAATCAATTTTTCAAAATGGCGATTTTTTCCAAAAAATTAAAAAATTTAAATTTTCAATCAATTTTGACCAGTAAAAAATATAGATTTTTTAAAAAAAGTTGGACAACGTTTTGTTGGTATTTAAATGTAGTTTTAGAAAAAAAATGTGAAAAAATTATTTGAAGTAATTATCACTTATTTTTTGACGTTTAAAAATTAAAATCGACTTTTTGAAAAAGTCCGAAACCTTCGATTTTTTTGTAAAAAACTATAAGAATTCTACTCTAAATTATGCAACTTTTAAGCCATAACTCGAGATGTGATCACAATTCTTTCTATTTTTTTTTTAATTTTTAAAATTGCACCTTTTATGTTTTGGCTCTGATTTATTATATATGGAGCCCAAAAAAAAAAAAAAAAATGGTAGATACTGACCCTTACTTACCCTAAATATATTCATTTGGAGGTAAATATACGTCTCACAAAAATTTGGGACGATCGGACATGTGTAAGGCGCTTAGCATGGTCCTTGAAGTTTAAAAAACGGATTACAAGGAAAAATATGAATTTTTTTCTGTTTTCGCAATTTCTTTGGTATTTTAAGTTAAGTTTTAATTCAAGAGATTACAGAATTATGATGTGGAGTAAAATTCCTTTCTAATAAGGTACTAAAAACTAAAATCGGTTGAAAATCAGCCAAGTTATTACAACTTCCCCAGGCATCTAGCGTGTGCCATACAACTTGATTAAAAAATACGAGGCCCTTTTTTTAAATTTATTGAAATTTTCTACTGTAATAACATTTTTTCATTATTCATGTTTCAGTGTAATATTTTTTTGACTTTTCCAAATTTTAAAACAAAAAAAATATTTTTTTTTTTTAAATAGAGATTTCAAAAGGGTGTGGAAAATGCAGGCATTTTTAGCACTAATTTAAAAAATGTTAGCAAAACACAAAATGAAAAATACTTGTCATCTAATAACATTTGAACTTGAAGAATAAAAAAATGTTATTACAGTAGAAAATTTCAATGAATTTCAAAAATCGGATTGTATTGATTAATCAAGTTGTCTGCCACACGTTAGATGCCTGGGGAAGTTGTAATAACTTGGCTGATTTTAAACCGATTTCGGTTTTTATGACCTTAATAGAGAGACATTTTACTCTACATTTCAATTCTGTAACCATTTGAATTCAAAATTAACTTAAAATACCAAAAAAATTAAGAAAACAGAAAAAAATGCATATTTCCCTTGTAATCCGATTTTCAAACTTCAAAGCCGATGCGGCACGCCTTACCCATGTCCGATCATCCTAAAATTTTCTGAGACGTATTTTTACACCCAAGTTAATATATCTAGGGGAAGTTACGGCCAATATTTACCAAATTATCAAAAAAAAAAAAGTGCAATTTTCAAAATTTGAATAAAAATAGAACGAATTACGATCACATCTCGAATTATGACTTAAAAGTTGCGTAATTTAGAGTAGAATTTTTTGACATTTTTAAAAAAAAAATCGAAGGTTTCGGACTTTTTCAAAAAGTCGATTTTAATTTTTATACGATAAAAAACAAGTGATAATTACTTCGAATAATTTTTCATATTTTTTTTCTAAAACTACATTTAACTACCAACAAAATGTTGTCCATCTTTTTTTAATATATCTATATTTTTTACTGGTCAAAATTGATTGAAAATTTAAATTTTTTCATTTTTTGGAAAAAATCGCCATTTTGAAAAATTGATTACTCAACACCACCTTGGTATAAAAGGCTGAAAATTTGGCTGCAAGTTGCATTTAATACGTACTAAAACATATCCAAAAATAAAATTAATTGAAGGGGGTCGGGCCTAAAAGTGAGTGATTTGGCATGGAATGCCCCATATATAAAGTAGTTACGTGACTGACTGATGACTGACTGACTGACATACTAATCACGCATCATCCCACAGCCCAAACCACTGAAGCTAAAGTCTAGAAATTTGGATTATAGTTTCACCTTCCGGAATACATATCCGCTAAGGCTGGGTTTTTGGAAATGTTGATTTTAAGGGGTAAAAATGAAGGGTTGAAAAAGGGGAAAAAGCGAGTACTTTGGTACTTTTTATTTTGTCTGAAAAAAAATTCAATTAATTTGAAATTTGAAATGTAGGATCCTCTAACGGAAAAACATTCCCAAAAAAAGTACTTTCTGGAAATTCGGATTCCTAAGTCAAAAAAGGGGTAAAAAATGGTACTTTGGTACTTTTTATATTTTTTGAAATTAATTACCTACAAAAATATTAAAATTTGCAATGTTGGGGTCAACAACGGAAAAAAATCAGAAAACGTACTGTTTCCAAGTTCCAATTCTAAGGGGGATAAAAAAGCGAGTACTTTGGTACTTTTTATTTTTTCTGAAAAAAAAATTCTACTAATTCGAAAATTAAAATGTAGGATCCTCTAAAGGAAAAACATTCCCAAAAAAGTACTTTCTGGAAATTTGGATTCCTAAGGGTAAAGAGGGGTAAAAATTGTACTTTGGTACTTTTTTTGTTTTTTGAAATTAAAGTCTTACAAAAAAATTAAAATTTGCAATGTTGTTTCCAAAAACGAAAAAAAATCTGAAAAAGCACTTTTTCGAAATACCGATTCTTAGGGGGTTAAAAAGCGAGGACTTTGGTACTTTTTATTTTTTCTGAAAAAAAATCCTATTAATTTGAAAATTGGAATGTAGGATCCTCTAACATAAAAACATTCCCAAAAAAGTACATTCTGGAAATTCGGACTCCAAAGGGTAAAAGTTGTAAAAAAATGTACTTTGGTACTTTCTAAATTTTTTGAAATTAAGGTCCTACAAAAAAATATTAAAATGTTAGTTCCAACAACGGGAAAAATTCTGAAAAAGTACTTTTTCCACATTAAGAATCTAAGGGGGGTAAAAAAGTGTATTTTGGTACTTATTATAATTCCTGAAATAATGGTCCTGGAAACTTTAAATTTGGAATGCAAGGTCATTTACCGACATAAGATTTCTAAAGAAGGCAAAGATTTTTTTGTTTTTTAGCACATGTAAGCGCATATTCGGAACGGAATGAAAGCCACATAGGACTAATCGCAATGGAACAGGGAATAAAATTGAATAAAACAGGGATCGAAATGGCGACTTGAAATTTAAATTGTAGGTGAGCCTCCCGAAATATAGATCCTTTAAGCCTATGTTTTTGGAAATGTTGATTCTAGGGAATAGGGGTAAAAAATTTATTTTGGTACTTTTTATATTTCCACAAACCACTGAAGCTAGAGACTTGAAATTTGAAATATAGATGCATTTGGAATGTAACATCCTCTAACGGGAAAAATCCCCCAAAAAATTACTTTTTGGTACTGTTTATATTTTTTTAAATAGAGGTCATAAAAACTTAAATTAGGAATGTAGGATCCAACAACAAAAAAAATCTGTAAAAAGTACTTTTTTCTGAATTTCGATTCTAAGGGAGTAAAAACGTGCACTGGAAAACTTACTGGAAACTTGAAATTTGGAATGTAGGATCGTCTAGCGAAAAAAAAAACATTACCATAGATTTATTTTTTTAAATTCTGATTCCTAAATAGTTAAAGGGGTACTTTTTATATTTTGTGAAACAAAATAAGTGGCAAAATGATTCTTTTTAATTTAATGATCTTATCCCTAAAACTCTTTTGTTATTTAACGGATACTATTCGAAAAGGAAGGAACACCACATTGGGAATGAAATGGAATAAAACTGGGAACGAATTCAAACAAAAATAAGTAAAAAAGTTAAATTCGGCCTTGCCGAATGTAGTGATACCCTCCAGAATTTCAAAAAGATTATTGCAAAAAACTTTATTCAAAAGCAAATTACTTTTGAAAAAAAAAAAAAATTAAAAAAAAAAAAATTTTCGCGAAAAAAAATTTTGGTAAAAAAAATCCGCGATTTTTTTTTTTGTGTTCGTACATGTTAAATACCATTTGGTGTTCAATTATGTTCACATATGCCAACCAGAAGCCGAATTAAAGCATTTTGTATTTTTAGGTTATGTTGAATGTACTGAAATTTTTGAGGTGTGCTTACATTTTCGTTCATAACTTTTGAACCGCTGAACCGATATCGCTCAAATGCAATACCAAACTTCTCGGGAGAACTTCCAATAAATACGTTAAGTTTCAGTCATCTCTGTGCAATATTTTGTCCGCGACAGCATTTTCCACAGACAGACGGACAGACGGACAGACGGACAGACGGACAGACGGACAGACGGACATCGCTAGAATGTCTTAAAATCGATCGGGCATCATGAATATATATACTTTATGGGATCTCAGATCGATATTTCGATGAGTTACAAACAGAATGACAAACTTATATATACCCTCTATCACTAGAGTGGAGGGTATAATAAGTACTTAGATCAGAATTGATGAAGGAGAGGAAGAAGAATAATGATTACTAAAAATAAGTTTGTTTACAAAAATTACAATAACAAACTCTTCTGTAAGAAAAAAACAACAGTAACAACTACACTCGAATTGAAAAAATCAGATTTAGTTGATACTTGCTTAACAGCCTACTTGGCGTATCGGTCTAGAGTGATTGTACGTTACAAGCAGTTAATAGCAAAGTATTACAGATGATGATGAGTTCAATCCTTGTCGGCTGCGATCTGTAAATAATTTTCACATATAGAGTTTTATTGACTATTAACTAAATAAATTGACATTAAAAGTTTTTCTGAAGATTATTATAACTGGATAATATGAAACTAGTAAGAAACAAACCAGGATGTCTAAATTTTTAGAAAAATTAAAATTTTTCTTTCACACTTTTCTCAATTCAAAACCATATATAGAAAATGTTTTAAATTTTTTTTTTTTAATTTTTTTTACTAACATTTTTTTGTACTAAAATTTATTTATCAATTAATTTTTCAGTAATTTTTTTTTTGGTTCATTCATACGTATTTGTTCATATTTTTACAAAATTTTTTCATTAAATTCTTGACTTAAAGTTTTGTTTATTCAATTTTTTTTTTGCTCAAATTAATAAATCAATGTTTTTTTTAATAACATAAGACCGTCTTAAAGTTGACGTTGTATTTATTTTATCAACTATTGTATTTTATTGTAAGTGTTGTGATCATCATAAGCACAGTTTTTGTAAAGGATTAAGAGATATCGTCCCCTTAGAATTGGTTTGCTCTATAGGATGGTATAAGCCCCATCATATGGAGCAAACCAATTCTCAGATGACTATATATAAAGATTACATAGCGAAAAGTTCCAAAAACGGGTCATTTATTACACTACGTGACAGTTTTTTGACCAAATGTATCTGACACCTAATCTTTATGCACAATTGTCCGCTGAATCCGAATATGAAGTCAGAATGGTCAAAAGTAGAACAGTTTTCGAGATATTCGAAAATAAGCGTTATTTGTGTTTTTAAAAAAGATGATTTCACTTAAATGCAAATATCTTCAAAACTATTCGTCGATTTATGTATTTATTTTTTTTAATTAAAGATAATAAAATTACTAAAATAACCATGGGTCGCTTGTGAAGATGAGTCAAGAAATGACAGAGTTACAGTGGACAAAAATTAACACTTAATGAAAAATTTTAATATTTTTTGTACTTGTGTTTATTTGATAAAAATCGAAAAATGGGATAATTCAATTAATCTACTGTAACTTTGTCATTTTTGCACCGATCTGAATCCTATTGGGCACAAAATTTTCGTATTGAAATAAACTAACGTTCTAAGTGATAAAATTTAAAAAAAAATTATTGTTTGGTTTTAAAAAAATAAGTTGAAAAGAGCAAATAACGGTAATTTTCTCGATTTTCTCGTAAATATCTAGAAAACTGTTCTACTTTTGACTATTCTGAATTCATATTCGGATTCAGCGTTCGGATTTACATAAAGATTAGATGTCAGATTCATTTGGTCACGACTTTGTTAGAAATTTGTGAAACAGTGTTATCATTATGAAATTTTTCTGTATTTGCGGGCAACGAAATACCCTGCGCACGCTAGTAATATATAAAAATACAAAAATGTTTCCGCCAGCTGGCAGTGAACCCGCAATGTTCATGATTCGAGTCAAGCACACTACCACCGTGCTATCGTCATATAAATTTGCGCTTCATTAAATGAATTTATTAAGTTTCTGTGTTATAAAAAAGCATTTTGTGCGTTTTTTAAAAATGATTTTAATTGATGCATTTAATTGGAAATTAAATTGGATTTTTGTCACATTAACAATTTACATTGTTGATACAATAAAAAAGTTGTTGAACTAGAAATTAGTTACTAACAATTTGTTTAGTTACTTTTAATTTCACAATTTGTTTTTCTGTGAAAAGATCAATTCTTAATTTAAAAAACAGATACATTGATTTGAATATTAAAGGAAGAGTCGGACACCAGAACTTGTCAATATATGTGAAAATTGTGTAATATCAATACATACTTTAATTCATTATATAATAACTTTTATAAAAAAAGCGGTTAACGACACAAAAAACCCGGTTCTCGAATATATGAAATTCTATATTATTCGAAACCGATCGAGTTTCTGAAAATAAAAATACCGGTTAGCTGGTTTTCGGTTTTGAATACTCTAGTATCAAAGATTCTGTACAGTCAAATTTAACCCTCTCACCTGTTTCAGTTGTATTTTCAAAATCTAAAAACAGGTGAAAAACTTAAAAAACAATTTCGCGGATTACCTTTAAAGTGTGAATGCAAAGTGAACTGTTTACTATTTGTCACCAAACTCATATAGAAATTTTTATGCAAGTGTTAGCATTGGTAGTGACATTTAATGAAACGAAAATGAAAATATTGCAGGCAACATGATTTCTCTATGAATAACACATGCAACAAATATTATCAAAATATATGCATCTAAAACAACAGAATACTTTGGTTTTATGCATATTTATTTATGCATAAAAAAACAAAAGTGTTTTATAGTCGTGTGTATGTTGACAACTTCCTGGATTTGAACAAATTATATTAAATTTACACTTTTGTTAAATTATTTTGTCAAAATTCTCTTTTATTTTTTGCTGCTAAATCACTGAACCATGAGGTGCGACTAAATAAATAACAGCACTCATCCGTTAGAATGGAAATCTAATTATAACAAAATTATGATAAACTGTTGGTAGTTTGTAAATAAATCCATCTATAGGCAGTGCTTTACACTTTTATTTTTTTTTTTGTTTAAAGTTTTCAGTTATTTTGATTACAATTATTTTTTAATGTCTTGTTATAATAACAGTATTAAATGAAAATTGTATCAAAAATTAGATAATTTGAATATTTCGCCAGGTGAGTAATTGGGTAATTTATGAAAATTTATTAACTTGTAAATAAAACTACAACAAACTTGACATCAATTGGCATACTAACAAAAAAATTAGGTGAAGGTTTAACTTAATTAAATTAATAATTTAATGAATTGTCATATGTATGTATGAATGCATATGAAATCTTAAGTTATTAGCTAAGTCATGAACCTCGAAATATTTAAAGCATTGATACCCAAAATAAACGCATTCGCTTTTAAAAAATACTTTTCTCTGTTTACCGCACATGAACGTTGTCGGCCAATGTCGACAGATTTTGATTTTGAAAGGGGAATGGAAAAACTTTTTTTACTTTGATTGTATAAATAAACAAATAGAAAAGTGAAATTCGACTTGGCCGCATCTATGAATACCCTCCACAATGACCTTTTTTCAGGATAGTAAATTTTTTAACGTGAAAAAAATTTACAATTTTGATTAGAAATATTTTATTTGACCAAAAAACTTTTTTTTGTCTTTTTTGTAAAAAAAAAAATACTAATTTTTTTTTTTGAGTGTAAAAATATTTCTGAGTGACAAAAATACTTTGTGAAGTAATTTTGCGGCTTACCAATGCTTTTAAAGCTTGCTTTTTTTAAAACCCGGTTTTTCCAACACGTGAATTTAAGGTAAACCATTGCCGAAATTCACTCTTTTGCTAATAACTTTTGAACCACTGCACTATAGGAAATTTTCTGGTATTTTCTGGCCAAAACTCCAAAAGTTGGGATATTGCCTCAAGGCAAGTTTATTTGGCGGTAAATTTTAAGGCTCTGTATAAAAAATTGGCATGATCTGGTCTAATTAATCGTGTTTTTAATGCAATTTTGTAATATAATTTTGTCAATAATTTTTACATCCACGCCCACAAAAGGGGGCGGGCAAAAAAATAATTTTCCTAGTGCCTTTGGTCCAAGTGCAGGGCTTTGAACTTCTTGTGGCATATTTTTTTTTAATTTTTAAGCAAATGTACAAAAAAAATGTAAAATATGGGATTTTGCGTAGCAAGACTAAGTTATTTAAGGGGGAGCTTTTTTTCACATGTTCCAATTTTTCCCATTTACGAACTTGAACATCGTAAGACTATAAGACATATTCGTGCCAAACATCAGGTGGCTAGCTCTTTTGGTTTGGACAGCATCGTGCATTCCCCAGACCGTCAGACCGACAGACGGTCGGACGGACATCACTAAATATCTTTTCCCCATGGAGCCGCATGGTTTAGCGGATGAATACATCTTACTCACAAGGAGTTTCCCAATACCTCATAGAGGTATGGGAGTATGCAATTATATGCAAAAAAAGTAGCAGTCCACAAATATATTTGGTTTAAAAAAGAAAAAATTAATTAAATAGAAAAATTAAAAAAATATATAAATCAACATTTTAAACCTGTACTTTGTACAAAATATATTTAGTTGCTCTGTTGATAATTGAAATTAATTTCAAAAGATTTTAATACAGGATTTTAAGTACGTTAATTTTGTAATAAGTTATGTTCTCCAAAATTAAAAAAAAAATAATAAAAAATTAAATTTTGTTTTTGACGCCTCCGTACTAGCGGTAAAAGAGTTTGGTGTACAAAAATATGTGTGCTAGCTTACTTTTTTATAGTTTACTGTATAATGGCATCCGAAAAAAGTTTTTCTGAACACATCAAAAATGGACTTTTGGCCAACAATTCCTTATAAATTCCCTATAGTGCACTGGCCCGATTTGGCTGAAATTCTAGATCAGGGGAACGACAAATATATATGCCAAGCTTTAGCACCCTCAGAATTGTCGTTGGAAAGTTATACAATTTTTAATCACGTAAATTCGCGAAAAACCATTGCCGAAATTCACTCTTTTGCTCATAACTTTTGAACCACCCCAGCAAAACTTAGATTACCAAATAAGGTATAAAATAAGGTATAGGATCTCTTATTTTATACATTGCAGCATTGATGATTTTAACAGGCGATGAAACTCAAAGTAATGCATCCACATTATCACAAAGAATACCAGTAAGGTATAAAATAAGTCATAAATTTATAACGAAGAATAGGAGTAAGGTGTAAAGTATATGATATTTTATAGGTTACGAGAAATGAAAGAATATAGCATACCAGAAGATAATATATAAGGTGTTACGAATAGTAAAAAAGTAATTTTGTATTAAATTTACTCACGTGATTGTAAGTGAGTGTAAGTAGATAAAATATGCTCGTGAGTGTGTGTCGTTAGAAATTTCCTGTCGTGAGCTCATCTCTAGTTTAAACTTATGCATTTTTTTATAAAATAATTATTTTTTATGTTATTGTAATGCATTATGCATCCAATTATAAATAATGCATTATTTCAAACTTTCAAATAATACATAATGTAACCAAATATAAGTCATCCATGATTTAATGTTTAGAAATAATAAATAATAAATACATTTTTTCCAATAATCATGCATTACGTATCAAATTATTAGTAATGCATTATTTTTCACTTGAAAATAATACGTTGTGGAACAAATGTTTGGTAAGACATCCTAAAATAATGCTACAAATAAGGTATATACATTACCTAGTAATGTGTTATATAATCACTACCCATTACCAAAGTTTTGCTGGGACTAGACCGATTTCGCTGGATTGCAATATCAACCTGAGCAGGTAAATGCCCAACATATATTCCAAACTTCGGGAGCCTCCGTAAAGTCTTTCAAAAGTTAGCGTATTTTCAAAAGACAGACGGACAGACGGACGGACGGACATCGCTAGATCGTCTTAAAATCGATCGAGGATCATGAATATATATACTTTATGGGGTACTAGACCAATATTTCGGAATGACAAACTTATATATACCCTCTATCACTAGAGTGGAGGGTATAAAAAGTAGTAAAGTTAAATTCGACTTGGCCGAATCTATGAATACCCTCCACATTGCCCTTTTTAGGTAAAAGTAAATTTTTTAACTTGAAAAATTTAACAATTTTGATAAGAAATATTTTATTTTGAATAAAAAACTTCTTTAGTCATTTTTGTAAAAAAATTACTATTTTTTTTTGAGTGTAATTTTTTTCTAGTGTTAAAATATTTTTGAGTGACAAAAATATCCCAGCTAACAAATTTCGGAGTGCTCAAAATGAAGGACTCTTATAAGAATCTAAATAATAAATATTTTTGGAGCCCACATTTTTCGGAGTCAAAAAATATTCAAAACTTAAACATTTATTTGAGTTTTAAATTTTTGTTTTCCAAAAACTTTAAATTTTTGGATTCAATATAAAATCATCCGCTCAGTGTCCAAAAGGAACCACAATTATACGAGAAATTGTTTCATATAAAAATTATTTCGAAGTGACTCCTAAAAGGTTCAAAAATTGTACTACCTCCGTCCCAAAATAATCTTAACATTTCTATATTTTGGCTGGGATTATGGAGGATTTTTTGAAAAAGCTTTGTTTTTTTTGTTAATACATATCGGGACATATCAATAACCCGGCTAAAAATAAATGTGTATTTTCATATATGCTTATATATAGATCTTTATATGATCATATATGAAATATATGGAAACATATATGTGACCATATATGCAAGAAACGATCCCATATATGTGGCCGTATATAAAATATGTGCCATATATGATATCATATATGGAAACATATATGTTATCATAAAATGTTAAATTTTAGTGCATGTGTATGATAATATCAACCGGAATTACAAAATAAAAGTTTTGTACGATTGAAATTATATTTTATTACCATATTTATATCTTAATACCGATTCGTATCAATAATTTAAAAAATATTGTTTCCTAGTTGCAAAATATTCTGATTAAAAAAGTTACTTTTACATAAAGAAAATGGAAAAGGTAAGTTTTTATTAGAATTTTAAATGAATTTAGAATTTTAAAATCATATGTATTATTTTTTCCAGTTCATCGTCATAACAAGTATAAGCGTGGAAATTTTATTCCAAAACAAGATCATATTCAAAATGAGTAAATGAACATATGTCGCAAATACAATAATATAGAGTGCTTTGATGTTGAAGAAAATTAAACTACGCAGCTTCGTTAATCTCGTGCAACTTCGTGGAGAGGGCATATGCACCACCATTATGTTTTCACTGCGATTGCAATACTCCAAACTATTTTGGAATCCCTTAATGTCGCCATAACAAATTGGAAATGATAGATCGTATAAGCAGCTTTGAGGCCGAGTAACGTTAAGCTCATTCAACTTGGAGAAGAGGACATATGCACCACCAGAAATGTTATCACTACGATTCCAACACTATAAATTATTTTGAAATCCCTTACTGTAGCAAATTGGAAATGGAAAGAACGTATGTATAAGAAGTTTGAAGGCCGAGTTACTAGAAAATTCAACCATGCGGAGGTACGTTAAGCTCGCTTAACTTGGAGCAGAGGGCATATGCACGACCATAACGTTACCACTACGGTTCCAACACTACAAACTATTTTGAAATCGCTTACTATCGCCATAGCAAGTCGAAATAAAAAGAACGATAAGTTTTAAGGTTGAGTAACAATTTAGGAAGGACAACGTTTTTATACAATTACAAGAAAGCTGTCTATAAGCGAAAGTGACAATTTGGCACATTGTCACCATGATGTAAGTAGAAATAGTTTTTATCCCAGTCCTTCAAATATCCTTACAAACATGATGTAAGTAGAAATAGTTTTTATCCCAATCCTTCAAATATTCTTATAAACATAACCCAGCAAGATAAAATACATACTACTGAATATATTGCTTTTAATCGAAGTCTTAAGTAATTATTTGCTTGCTATGAATTTTGATGCATGCATTTAGTAGTAGCAAGTTCTTTTTTGCTGGAATAAAAAAGAAATGTGTAATAATTTTTAATATTTTTTCAGATGTATTTCTGAAAGACAATATATCTTTCCTTGAAAAGCATTCCATAGTCTTTAGCATCCAATGGACTTAAGCATCCCATGGTCTTAACAAAATACACTCCAACATGTATGTATGTAACTAGCAGTATCTAGCCAATCTTTAAAGGTACTTAGATGGTTGCTTCGTTAAATGACATCCGTGTTATCATTAACCTATTAGCACCAAATGCTATCGTTGGTAATACTTTAATACAATAAAAATTCTAAAAATATCTCAAATATTAATATTATTTTATATCCTTTTTCAGATTTTGACTATAAATATTGTAAAAAAGAGGCTTATACCATAACAAAAACGCTAAGTCTGAAGATAATCGGAATTAACACTAAAACAAGAAAACACAATGGAAATCAACGTTCCTTTAATAAGCTCTTTGCTCCCATCTTTCGTAATTGATATCAATTGAAAAACTTGATATATAAGATCTTTTATGTTCAATTTATTTTGTTGACTATCAAAATGTATTCTCATATCTATAAGTTAAATTATTTATTTTTATATGGTCACCAAAAATGCAAACGATAGTAACTAAAAAATGAAAATCATAAAATTAAAGGGTTATGAAAACACCAAAATTAATAAAAAAATATTTTTAATTTTAAATTATACTTATGTACACCGTTTGCAATTCTGGTGAATATATACATAATAATCTATTACATATAGTTTAAAATTAAAAAAAAAAAAAAAATAAAAATTAATATGAAAAAGAATGTAAAACAAATTGAAAATAACATCATATATGATCCCATATATGATTAAATATATTATCCAATATATGATTCAATATATGATCTAATATATGATCACATATATTGGATCATATATGACCGTATCTTATATAAGCGCCAATTTTGGAATATGTTCATATATGAGACCATATTTGATACTATATATGATACTGTATATGGTCTCATATATGATATCATATATGATTATATACAACATTTTTAGCCGGGAATTTAAAAATTCTTTATAGCTTTGCAATTTTTCAATTCACGTGCAAAATGGATGCAATAAACTGCATCCATATAAATGAGACAACTTGTTTTCGACGTTACAAACAGGCATGGTGTCCACTATGGTCGAAAAGATGAAAATTATTACAAAATGCGGCGTATGAAATAAGAAATTTTACGCTAGAGGCCCTTTTAAAGGTTTTTAACAAATGCATTATGGATGCAATAGGGACATCTTTCAAATATTTTTAATTAATTTTGTTACAGTTTTAGTACACGAGATTAGTATAAGATTGTTATTTTAACTTTATCTTGTATTATTTCAACTAAAACACTGCTTAATAAAATGTTAAGTTTATTTTGGGACAAAAAAATCTATAGAAATGTTAAAAATATTTCGGGACGGAGGCAGTAATATTTTTTGTGCCCTCCAAAACGACTCAAAAAAATTATTGCTTTTGTTGTCACCAAATATTTTTTTCTTTCAAAATAAATTATACATACATAAGTCAGAAATTAATTTTCTTTGAAGAAGTTTTTTGTAAATACCATCAAAAACGTGGAATATTTTTAATACCCGGCTAAAAATGTTGTATATTATCATATATGATATCATATATGAGACCATATACAGTATCATATATAGTATCAAATATGGTCTCATATATGAACATATTCCAAAATTGGCGCTTATATAAGACACGATCATATATGATCCAATATATGTGATCATATACTGTATCATATATTGTACCATATATTGGATCATATATTGGTTCATATATGATCTTGTTTTCAATTTGTTTTACATTCTTTTTCTTATTTTTTTATTATTTTTTCATCTTAAACTATATGTAATAGATTATTATGTATATATTCACCAGAATTGCAAACGGTGTACATAAGTGTAATTAAAAATAAAAAATATTTTTTTATTCATTATGGTTTTTTTCATATATTTTAATGAAAACCTTTAGTTTGATGATTTTGATTTTTTACTTACTCCGTTTGCATTTTTGGTGACCATATAAAATATAATTAAACTTCTATAGACTAGAACACATTTTGATAGTAAAAAAAAATTAACATACAGGATTTAAAATATCAAGAAGTGAGCAAGGGGCTTATTAAAGGAAGGATGATTTCCTTGTTGTTTTCTTGTTAATTTAGATTTTCTTCAGACTTAGCGTTTTTGTTATGCTTTAAACCTAATTTTAGCATATTTAAAGTCAAAATCTATAAAAAAAAATTTAAAAAAAATATTAATATATAAGGTATTTGTAGACATTTTATTGTATTAAAGGGCATGTCACAGGCTTAATTCCGTTCGGAAATGTAATAAGTGGTTTACTCGTAAAATGTAATAAGTGAAATGTAATAAGTGGTTTACTCATAAAACGCAAAACGAATATTTTTTTTCGGAACGAAATCACTTTCAAAAATCAAAGTGGGATTGAATTGCATAGGAGTGGATTTATTCCGAAAAAATATTTTGTTTTACGTTTTTAGAGGAAAACTTTCAAACCACTTCGGAACGGAATTGACTCTGGGACAGGCCCTTAAGTATTACCAACAATAGTATTTGGTGCTGATGGGATTTAATGATAACACTGATATCATTTAAAGAAACAATCATGTGCCTTTAAATATTGACTTCTTAGATACATTCATGTTAATAGATTGTATTTTGTTAATACCATGGGATGCTTGAGACCATCGAATACTCTTTACGGAATTCCAACTGAAAAAATATTGAAAATAATTCCACATTCCTTTTTTATTCCAGCAAAAAATAACTTGCTACTACTAAAAGCATTTTTTACTCATAATAAGCAAATGAGTACTTAAAACTTTTATTAAAAGCAATCAGCCTTACCACAAGAAAATAAAATAAATTTAAAATGAGCTTTTAATTTCATTTCCATAGTCCCAATTTATACAGGGCAATTTTAATTGCCGCAATTCTTAGTTTATAGGAGAGAGAGGTGAGAGGAATGGAAAGGGGAAAAAACTTGCTCGTACTGGCAATTCGTTTTGTTTTTTCATTCGCAACTCTCAATCTGAAGAGTATTTTCATATTTCTTTTTGGAATTGCCGAACAGAATTGCCAGTGTGTAAACATAAACGGCAAGTTCAAAAGAGAAACACAAAAATTGCCGCAATTAAAATTGCCTGTTGTGAATTGGGACATACAAATTGTTTTTGTTTTTAAAATTGACTTTCAAAAAATGTATTGAAAATTTGAAATTTAAAATAAAACTTTTGTTAAAATAGACTTTTTGTTTTCTTGTGGTAAGGGCCAATATATTTAGTAGTATGTATATTATCTTCTGGGTTACGTTTGTTAGGATATTTGAAGAAGAGGGATAAATAAACTATTAACCCCCAGTTTCTGTAATACGAACGCCATTCGTCTGCGACGAATATTTTGTTTTTGTTACAATAACAAAATGCACACAAATTCGTAACGAACGAATGGCATTCGTATTACAGAAACTGGGGGTTATACTTACATCATGCCGACAATATTTTCCATGTAGGTAAGGTGACAGTCTTCTTGTGATTGTTAGTAAAAAGGTTGTACTTCCCAAATCGTAACTCAACATCAAAACTGATTATACGTTCTTTTCATTTCCGACAGTAAGGGATGTCAAAAGTTTGTAGTGTTGAAATCGTAGTGATAACGTTATGGTGATGCATATGCTTTTTCCTCCAAGTTGAGTGAGCAAGTTGAATTCAAAATTGTTTGTAGTGTTGAAATCGTAGTGATAACGTTATGGTGGCGCATATGTTCTCTCCTCCAAGTAGAAGAGCTTAACGTAGCTGCGTATAGTTGAATTTCTTCTACTCGTAACTCAGCATCAAAACTGCTTATACGATTTTCTTTGCAATTTGATATGGCGACATCATAGATGGGAATTTTTAATTACCATTGAAATTTAATTACCATTGGTTGATATCAATGGTAATGAAAAAATTTTCATTACCATTTAATGGTAATTAAATTTTTTTAATTGAAAAAATAATTACTAATGGTAATGAAATGCACCAATTGTTGAAAAACACCAATTATAATTGGTTTCAAAACCATTGGTTTGCACATTTTTGTTTTTTTGAAAAGTTAAAAATTTAAACATCAAAGTATGTTTTTACAAAAAAATATGAAAATGTTAAAGACAAAAAACAAAAGGCAAATAAAAATTTCAAATATTGTGTTATACAAAGGCAATCAACGTGTGTTTGGTTTATAAAATGTGAAAAAATAAAACACCATATAACACAAAACAACAGATATTTCCAAATATTAACGATTTTGACACTATTGTGATGACTTTTACTAATGGTAATTATTTTTTTTAAGTGATGCCATACCAATGGTAATTATTTTTTTTTTAATTTTCATTAGTAATTAAATTGATAAGTAATTTAATTGGTACAATTGATACAACCAATGGTAATGAAAAAAATTTCATTACCATTGACATCAATTAAATGGTAATTAAACCATCAATTAATTGGTCCCTTTAATTAATTAGTCCCATCTATGGGCGACATTAAGGGATTTGTAGAAAGTTTGTAATATTGGAATCGTAGTGGTGACATTATGGTGGTGAATATGCCCTCTCCTCCAAGTTGCGAAAGCTTAACGTAGCTGCGTAGTTTAATGTTCTTTAACATCAAAGTACTCAATATTATTGTTTTTTCGGCATTTGGAATACGAAAATTTCTATTTCATCTTGTTTTGGAATAAAATGTCCACGCTTGTACTTGTTATGACGATGAACTGGAAAAAATTGAAAACATGATTTAAAATTCTTTATATATTAATGAAAACTTACCTTTTCCAACATTTGTCTATGTAAAAGTAATTTTTTTAAGCAGAATATTTTGCAATTTGAACAATATTTGTAACATTATTTATATGCACCGGTATTGCAGGTATGTTTATGTATATATAAGTTAATCGATGGTAATAAAATATAATTTTATTCGTAAACAACTTTTTTTTTGTAATTCTGGTTCAAATTTGCATACATATATGGTTCCATATATGATGTCATATATGGTACATAGTTTACATACGACCTCATATATGGGATCGATTTTTGCATATATGGTCACATATATGTTTCCTTATATGTCATATATGATCATATAAAGATCAATAAATACCCATATATGAACATACACATTTATTTTTAGCCGGGTAAGTAAAAATATCGAGATCAAAGAACGTGTGTCCTGCCAAAGGGTTGTTGTACAGAGCAAAGAAAAATGGAGATTTTTTGTAATTTCCTAATATTTTTATTTATGTAGTATGTATGTTTATGTTTTTATGTTGTGAAATAATAAAATAATTTTGAAATAAACAGATCTGATCTCAAGATTTACGCATTTTTTTCAAAAACAAAAAAAAAAAACAGCAAAAATACCAGGCAGAAAACTACACTTTTTTGAGGGAATCCAAAATGACTCTAAAATGACTCAAACGTATGGACAAAATTTCCCCTTTTTGAATCTTTTTTTGGAGTTTGGGCTCTTTTGGATGAACCATTTTCATACAAAAAATTTAAATTTCTGTTAGATATTTTGATCCCATTTTGGAGTCGAAAATGAGTCTGCTTGTTTGCTGGGATGTTAAAAAATATTTTTGTAAAATATTTTTGTGGCTAACAAATATTTTTAAAATTTTTTTTAAAGATTTTTCAACATTTACATTTAGGTGAAACCAATCTGAAATTCACGGTTTTGCTAATAACTTTGGAACCACGTGACCGATGCACTGTGGCTGAAAATTTGATTTCACTGGCCAAAAGTCCAAAAAATGTTTGTCACCGATTTTAAAATTTTAAGGCATTTTGTAGCTAATATATCCAAATTAAGGTAGCCAAAAAATTAGGTCAAACTATTGCTAATTGTGGGCGTGGCATGCTGTCAAACTCAACTGCTTTTTTAATTTCAGAAAAAGATGATTTTTTTTTTTCTTTTGTATCAAAAATAAATGGTTACTACTCGCAAGTTATCATAGATGTTGACATGAGGTTTTTTTTGCAAGGTTGGTGGGGTTGAAGTCTTTAGTTGTTGTAAGTGGTCACAGCCCTACGGTTTAGTATAAGGGGTGTCCTGATATATTTCTTAAACTACAATATTTTTGTCAAATTTCAACTTCAATGGAATAGAACTTTTTGGGAACGCGAGGGAACAAGAAACGTATACACTCTGGAGAAAGGTGAAAGTATCCTATTTATCGCTATATATACTTTTGCACCCGCCACGATCCGCCGGTAGAACACTTTTTTTCATTTTAACGCTAATTTATGGTGGTTAACGCATCGAAATATCGGTCTTTGACCCCGTAAAGTGTATATATTACTGATAGGGGATAGATTTTTAGTTATTTCCGTCTGTCCGTCCGTTGGTCGTCTATCCGTCCGTCAGACAGTGGAAGTCACGATTTAGTCCAAAGTAAAAGAGCTAGACGATTTTGTGGAAAAAAACGAAAAACATCTAAACTTAAAATAAAAAAAAAAAAAAGTGGCCGGATTTTTTATAACTTGACTTTTTTGAAATTAAGAACGGGGTCTAAAAATTGTTCAAAATAAAAAAGTATACAAACTTGCAAATCTTTGAAATTATGGTGAATTTTTTTGTAATTTTATAAATTTTTAACCAGGGCAACTCGACATAAATTTGACCAATTTTTAAATACACTAAGCCCTGGTTTTGAAAAATAAAAAAACCAAAAACGCAATTTTATTAGTTCCATTTAGGGCTACCAACTCAACCGATTCAGAAATAAGTCAAGGGTTTTGGATCCTTAAGATTAATGTTTAAGCTTCACTCTTTACTTATTTTTAAGCCACCATCATTCATCCGCTATGAGTTTAAAAAAAAAAACAAACCCAAAATGGCGATTTTTTTAACTCTGACCTCAATTTTCTTAAAAACATGATGTAATGGAAAAGTTTGGAGACCAACAAAACTATTGTAATCAACGTTTTAATTACATTTTCAATGTTTAGTAGTGTTACAGAATACCTCCACAGAATCAAATTTCGTCGTGTTTGACGTAAAAAACACATTTAATTTGAAATTTTCACGTCCGCTTGTTAGAGGTACCTCGCATTCAAGCGTTACGATCAACGTAACGTAATTTTATTCTGGTTCGACCAATAAAGTTTAAAACAACGTCTACAAATATTATAAATAAATGTAAAATAATAAAGTCTTTGTTATTTGTGCCTTAAATTTATTTAAAAATTATTTATCAAAAAAAAAATATTTATCTATAATGGTGTTTCTCTGTCACATTCCAAAGGTAGTACCAAATTACATTCGTTAATACATACTTCAACATTTGATGAATCACAAGTTAAACCCTTAGGACATACACCGGTATTTGTTGTCACCTCTGTGCCATGACACTGTACAAACGTTGTGCGACTTGTGCAAGCAAACATTTTGGTGCCATCACATACTCCGCAACCTTTGCCGGGATTACAGTCAGCATCCATGCCCATATCGGCATCAATGCATTTCAATGATAAGTGGGAGCATATTTTATTGGGGGGACAGCTAAATGTTTGTGTTGTATCTGGGTCACTGCCAAAGCACATTTGAAATGATGTTTCGTTAACACAAGCAATGCCATTATCGCCACAAGAATTACATTTTCCATCAGTGAGAGGGGGTGTTAGGATAACAGCAATAGCCAAAAGGATGAACTAAATTTAAGAGAGGAGAAAAAAAAACACAAAGAGTTGTTAATATGTAAATCTCTAAAATATGTAACTATCAAAACAAACATGGAAGTATTGAGTACATACCATTAACGGAACTGAATTGGAATTCATTTTGTTGTCTTTTAAAATGAAGTACTTAATAGGTTTTTTTTTTTGAAAAATTGTGTGAATACTAAATGATTTTGAAATTTGGGTTCATGTTTTATATACTAATTTGAGATTTTTATTTTGGGTGTTTTATCTTATCATGTTTTTTCTTTGCACATTAAAATTCAGGGTCTACAAAAACTTTTATGATTCTCCGGAGACTTTAAAATGTTGTTCTTTTTCTTTATTTATGCTGTTGATCTCTGTTTAATCATTGATAAAATGTAGCAAAATTTTGTTTATATCCCTGAACATATTTTTTTGCATTTATCACTTTAGTGTATGGGTTAGATAAATATTTATCTTAAAATACTCGTGAGAATATTATAAAAACAATTTTTTTCTGTTTGAATCCAGATTAGAGATGGGCGTTTGAGTGAATTTTTGGCTCACGCTTGCACACGCTTACGTAAGAAAAATTCAAATCAGTCACGATTCACTTACACTAATACAAGACAGAAATATTTTTGGAACACATTTTTTTTATTGAAATCTGGTAGATAACACCGCTCAACAGTCATTTTCCGGTTTGAATTCTGGTTATCAATTTTAGTAGACTTTGATCTCCTGATTCCAAATCTGTACTCCAAATTTTTCCATCACGTCCAGATTTTTAGTTATTCACGGTTAAAAATGCTAAAAATGACGATTTTTGCATTATTTGAAAGCCTGCACAGCAGCCATTGAGTGGAATACAAATCTGGTATAAAGCGCTAAAGTATAATTTGTCTATGGTCTCCAACATAGAAAACAATTTTTTTCTAATTATTGCGTTTGGTTGGGTTACAATTGCGTTTTAAAATGACTCTGTTAAAATTATCATTTTTGTAAAAAGATAAGGTAGGTACTTAGGTACCTTAGTTTTTTTTGATATTTTTCAAAGAAAAACTAAAAAAAAAAAATATTTTACAAATTTAAGTTTTCTGTGTTATTTTTCGTATAAACCGGAAGATATCTTTAATGGTTTAAAAAGTCTATAAGAAAGAATGAGATTTTGTCTAAATTTTGAGCTCATCACACTACCCAGCAAAAACTTGCATTACCAAGTAATGAAATGTGTAATGGGAAATTCAAAAGTTATAACTACTTCTGATTCGAATTACCTTTCCCATTACATTTACAAGCAAATGTGCCAATTGTAATGATTATCAAAACAGTATTAATAACTTATTACGTATGTACTTATAGGTAATGAAAAAATTATTTAAAAAAAAATTTTAAAAAATAAAAAAATTCTAGTTCGAGGCCCAAAAATATTTCTATATATGATATTTGGGCCTCGAACTAGAATAAAACTCTAATCGAATATATATACATATATAAAGGCCGAATAAATACATTTTATTTTTATGTACCTTTTGGTACTAAAAATAAAAAAGAACATTTAAAATAAAAAAATATTTAAATTTATTTTATTTTTAATCAAAATAATGTTCAGTGCACTGAATGCACTCATGAGTCAACAAGTGAAAATCTAGTTCTGCAATTTTTTTATTTTATTATAATGACTAACGTAAGTCATTATTAATAAGTCCTTATTTTACATTTTAAAATAATGCCAAAGGTAATTTTCTGTCATTACTAAGTAATTCGAATGGTAATGGTGTGTCATTACCAAGTTTTTGCTGGGTAAAGATTGATCATCTGGTTTTTGTTTTTGAGCCTTTTAAAAATGGTGCTTTTTCTAATTTTTTTCACAGTGTTTTTTTAAAATACGTGTTTGGCCAATAATAGTGCAACAACTTCAAATTTTTTTGATCATATATTTGAGATCATAGTACAATTCAACTCTAACGCTTTATACCAGATTTTTATTCCACCCAGTGGCTGCTGTGCAGGCTTTCAAAAATGGCAAAAATCGCGTTTTTTCGCATTTTCAACCGCGAATAATTGAAATTCTAGACGTGATGGAAAAATTTGGAGCACAGATTTGGAATCAGCGAGTCAAAATCTTTAAAAATTTTGTATCAAACTTCAAACCGGAGTCAAAAACCTTCGATTTGTTGAGCGGTGTAACACTCAATTTTAGTAACACTCGATATATATGGGGGTTTTGCACCAAGGTTAGTCCTATTGGATAGCAGTTCAGACACAATTTTTCAACGAGATCGGTCAAGGACTCTCTGAGTTAGAGGGGGTCGAAATTTGACATTTTGGCAAAAGAGGTGTTTATTCTCATCCATGTTACTTCTTACCTATTGTTTTTAGCAAAATGTGTCCCAAATAGTTAAGACAGCTATTTCTTCAGTCTTTCGAAAAAAAATTATAAAAAAAATAAAAAAAAATTTTTTGATTATTTTTCTTAAAAATTCAAAACTTTTTTGACTTTTTCCTCGAATTGGGCCTTTTTTTTTATTCAAAAGAAAGCCTAGGTGATTTCCTTTAAGAGCTATTTTTTTTTTAACTTTGGAACACAAAAAACGGTTCTTTAATTTGCACTATTAGGCGTGGGATAGCTCACCAGTTTTCGATTTCGATCCGGGACACCCTCTAATTTTAATAGGTTCAAAAACGAAAGCATGAGCCAAAAAATAATGGCGGTGGGGTGGAGTCATATGGCTCCTCATCGGGGTCAAAATTGGGCTTAGAGAGGTTAAAATCACCAAAAAGCCCCACAACTGCCCTAGAACTGCCCATGGAAGGGTGTAATGTGAGACCGACCCCCATTAATTTTCTGCCCCCAATATTTTGCTTGAATATACCTAACCTCTATTTCCACTTCCTAAGGGGGCTCCCATACAAAATGACATTTTTATAAAATTTGCTTCTACCGCTCTAACTGTCCATAGGGTGCCCCTAGAGAAGTAAAATGTATGACCGACCCGCAATATTTTTTCAACTCCAACATTTTCTCAGAATATACCTACCCTTTATTTTTAACTCTTAAGGGGGTCCCCATACATTTTTTTTTATTTTTTTATTAGTTTTTAAAAATACATGTTTTTATAATGTATGGGAGCCCCTTAGGGAGTGGAGATAGGGTGTTATGATGTTCGGACAAAATGTTGGTAACTAAAAAATAATGGGGGTTGTTCGTAATTTTTGCCTATCTAGGAGGCACGGTAGGGGCGGTAGGAGCTGGTTTAATAAAACAAATTTATAAAAAATAAAAGACATGTATGGGGCCCACCTTAAGGGTTAAAGATAAATTGTAGGTATGTTTGCAAAAAATGTTGGAATTAATAAAATAATGGAGGTCGGTCATACATTTGGCCCCATTAGGGGCACTTTAGGGTAAGTTAGAATGGTAGAATCAAATTTTTTAAAAATGTTTTGTATGGGAGCCCCCTTAGGAAGTGGAAATAGGGGTAAGGTATGTTCAAGAAAAATGTTGGGGGCAGAAAATTATTGGAGGTCGGTCTCACATTGCACCCCTCCAGGGTCGTTTCTAAGGGAGTTTTGGGGCTTTTTGAGGATTTTTACCTCTTTACGCCCAACTTTGACCCCAATGAGGGCCATATGGCCCCTCCCCACCGCCCCCATTTTTTGGCTCGTGCTTTCTTTTTCGAACCTATAAAAATTAGAGGGTATCGCGGATCGAAATCGAAAACTGGTTAGTTATCCCACGCCTAATAGTGCAAATTGAAGAACCGTTTTTTGTGTTCCAAAGTTAAAAAAAAAAATTTTTTCATAGATATCCCACTCGCATCCCACTAAGCGACCCCACAGCTCTTAAAGGAAATCACCTAAACTTTCTTTTGAATCAAAAAAAAAAAAAAAAAAAAGGTTTTTTTTATTTTTTTTATTTTTTTTTTCGAAAGACTGAAGAAATAGCTATCTAAACTCTTTGGGACACATTTTGCTAAAAACAATAGGTAAGAAGTTACATGGATGAGAATCAACACCTCTTTGGTCAAAATGTCAAATTTCGACCCCCTCTAACTCAGAGAGCTCTTGACCGATCTCGTTGAAAAATTGTGTCTGAACTACTATCCAATAGGACTAACCTTGGTGCAAATTTCATCCTGATCGGAAGACATCGGTTTCAAAAGTTGTGTCAGTTGACACGAAAACCCCCATATGGATATAAGGATAATAAAATTCATATTATTAAGGTTAAAATGCAGTTAAGGGTTAAGTTTTAAAATTTTATAATTTAATGGCTTTTATGCAGTTAAAGGTTATTTTTAAAATTTTATAATTGCATGGCTTTTATGTATTCAAAAGCAATTATTTTTCGGGTTTCGTCTTATATATCAAACAATTTTTTTTTTTTTGGCCTTCAAGGGTTAATTTTGAAAAAAAAAAAAAATAAGGATTTAATCCTTCATCAATTTATATAACTTTTTAATTTAATTGGACCATATTTTTTTTTTTTATAAATTTATTTTTCTTTTGTTTTTATTCGTCATGGGTTTACAATAACTTTGCCATAACTTTGAGTACCGGTAAACATGGGTAAACGATGTCCTAGATATATAAAATTTTATAGTTACATTAACAAATTCTATTAGAACACAGAAATCGTGTTTTGGTAATTTATTTGATTAATTTCTTAAAAATTTTGGCATGAAGCTCCAAATCTTCCATATATTGAAGTGTAGACGCCGAATCCTAATGGGTTAACATTGTCCTTGCATTTTAATATTTTTTTGCCTTATATTAAAAGGTCAAAGGAGTAATACAAAATTAAGTTTTAGTTAATATATAACAAAATGAGTTTTTAAGAAATAAATTCATTAAATTTTTCACAAAAAAATAGATTTCTTTGAAATCCGCTGTTTTGAAATCGGTCTACACCAGCGGTAACCAACCTTTTTGGCTCGCGTACCCCTAATTTTAAATTTTATCAGCCGCGTACCCCCTAACGAGTTTTTTGTTTTCCTTAAAAACTTCACATATAAATATAAGATCTAATTTTGAAATTTTTGGTATGCGGGTATTATAATTTTTTTTGAAGGATTTAGGGGAGATCAAAGCAACGGTGGTTTTTTGTTGGACAAATGTTCGCTCATTGGGGTGGTCCAATGCATCAGAAAACGCGAATTTTGAGCTGATTTTTCTGCAGAGAAAAAACGGCTGAAAATATTGCAAATCTGATTTCACCAGTCGATTCTACACCAAAAATTAAAACAACGGACGTTTTTTGAACTCTTAAAAAAAGTTCCAAAAACCCATCACAAGGGCGAAAATATAATGTTTTTAATGTTTTTAATTTTTTTAAATGTTTTTTAATACGAGGGCAGATCAATATTTCCGTGACTTTTTGAATGAAACACCCTCGTATATGCAATGAAAGGGCATTTTGAGCTTAACAAGTGGTACCAAAATTTCCACTCTATCAAAACCCGTCTCAAAAATGCCCAAAAACACGTTTTTTGAGAACTTTAACATAAATTTTCTCAAAAACCTGACATCATAGAAAAATTTTGGAACCATATTCGGAATCAGCATCGGAAGGTTAGTCGAAAACAAGTGGTTAGATTTCAAAATATCACCTAAAAATATCTCAAAAAATACTCTCTTAATTGCATAAAAATACGTTTTTTGTGAACTTTGTCCTCAACTTTTTTTTTAATTTTAAACTCGAACTAACACATTACAAAATGAATAAAAAATATTCAAGTTTACTGCAATTTTGTTTGAGAAAATTTGAAAAACATAATTTTGGAGATTTCAAAAATTTTTTTAATTTAGTGTGTTTTTGACCAAAACACGTAACTTTGACAAATTTTAGCATAGAGTGTTAACCGATTTGGCTCAAAATTTTATCGGGTACTTGTTTTAGGTCGATTAACAAATCCAGGCTTAAGAAGCAACGAAAATCCAAAAATTTTCAAAATAAGGACCACTTTAATGTACATGTCATAATGTAGTCAGCACTAATGACTACTTGCTTACTTGTCGGCGAGGAACTTTGACAAAATATTTGAAAAAGTCAGGAGATGTCATGAGGTTTTTTGTATGCCCAAAGACTTTTCAGTCAGCAGGTACACTGACATTGTCACAAGGAAGTCTTTGAGATGTCGTAACGACAATTCTAATTGAGTAGGTACTACAAAAAGTGTCCTCTTATCCAAAATTAAACTCTAAGCCTAAAACTTCAAACGCCAATTTAAAAAAACCTTTTGGCTGAGTTTTTGAGTTGTAAAATTTATAGGTTTTAGGTTTAAACTGAGTTAAAACCACAAATTCTGTTTTTGAGATGTGGTTTATTTTAAGTTTAACTCACCAATGATGGAGAGTTAAACTAAGGTACAAAAATATCAAAAAACACCTCTGATTTTCAAATATACTGTTTAGTATTGCCATGTTGTGTTATTTTATTCGAAAAAATGTGCGATGAGGGCAACTATTCTAATTGGAAATGTGGCATTTGGTATGGTTTAACCGAGAGTTGTATTAAACTTTATAAAAATAAAACAAAGTTTAACCAAGCATTCTGTTTTTCAGTTCAAGTTTAGCAAATGTCGATTAACGCGGTATTGCCATACCAAATGCCACATTTCCAATAAGAATAGTTACCATCATCGCACATTTTTTCGAATAAAATACCACAACATGGCAATGCTAACCAGTATATTTGAAAATCAGAGATGTTTTTTTGACATGTACCATAGTTTAACTCTCCATCAGTGGTGAGTTAAACTTAAAATAAACCACATCTCAAAAACAGAATTTGTGGTTTTAACTCAGTTTAAACCTAAAACCAATAAATTTTACAACTCAAAAACTCAGCCTTAGTCAATCAGACCAAACCCAGCTAGCGGTTTTCTTCTCTTATCAGTAACTTTCAGTTTATTTGGGCTCAAGCGTATCAAAATGTAGAGCTAGGCTATTCCACAGTTTTTAAAAATTTCGTTATCCCCTTCTGAAACAATATGGACCTTCGTTAATATTTCAATATCTCCCGAACTAACAGGATTATCGTCTAAAAAAATACGTGTCAGTTTAAATTTAATAAAGATTATTTCGTATTCATATGTGTAACGTAGTTCTATGTCTTCATATAATTACCCCCCAAAAATTTACACATGAAAAAAATATTTAACGCAACCGAAATTTTAGAAGGCTATATTACCAACTATAGAATTCAATTCTGATGATGGAATCGAATTCAGAAAGTCCAAATATATAAGAAATAGCGTGTCTAGTTTCTGGGTCAGAATCTTTTTTATTTTTTTTTGGGGCTGAGTTATTATTACCTCGCGCACCTTCTATGACCTTAGAAAGCAGACGATGCTCGTAAAGAAGCTTTTCATATTTTGGCACATTTGTTCCTCGCCTATTTGCGTAACGCGTCAGTATCAGGGGTTTTGCCATTACGCCCAATGTATCAAATCATTCGTAAGTTAGGATCTTCTTTCAGAGGCGTGACCGACCACTTTGGAATCGGGACATTAAATCTTATCAATTTCGTTTTTCAAACACGCAGCGACCAGCCTCACATGTGCAGAGCTGTGTCATTTATGGTGTTAACATACACGTTCTTATCTCAAGGTAATTAAAAAGATATTTCAAATGAATAATTTAAATAATACCCGAAAATATTTATAAAGAAATTTATAAGCCCATTGACATTGAGAGATATTAAGACATGAGACATAAAACTTTTATGGATGCAAATGATAAGTTTCGTACAAAAAATTATAAACAATTTAAAGATATAAAAACAAAAAGTTTGTTATAAATAAGTTTATTAAAAAATAAAATTTGGAGCAAGAAAGTTTGAAATTAGGAAGAAAAAAAAAAACGTTAAAGAAAATGTTTAAGTTTATAGTAAGATATTATAGAAAATTTGTATCAGAAAATAAAAATTTATGGAAAATTTAAAATTATTCAGTTTATTTTAGTTTTAAATATTGGAATTTTCAAATACGCTTATGCCATTTGTAATGAATGTAATGCAAATAATGGCGTTGCCTGTATAAGTAAAACCGAGTTTCAATTGTGTTTTGGAGGTAAATATTTTTTTAGAAAATTTTATTTTTAAAATAAGTTTACAAGAGAGATAAAACTGCTGGAGATAGAGCAAAATGCAACTTAGTTTCTTTACAAACTACATTTAACAAAGTTGTATTTTGCTTTACATGTAGCAGTTTTATGTCAGGTGTTAACGCACCTTTAGAGAAAATAATATTTTTATTTTAATTTTCTAATACTTTTTTCAAAGGTATTCCAAATACAACAACGACATATTCATGTTTAAATGAAAATGAAATTTGCACAAAACGTGCTGTCGTTTGTATGGATTCCACATTAACATCAGGATTATTACCGGCTTGTGGTGATACCTCAAATTGTGGTGTTTGTGATGATCTGAATAGTGGGGCATACACCTGTACTAGTCGTACTACTTTTACCATGTGTGATGATAACAAACTTACCGACATACGTATGTCATGTAAGGAGAATCAAATATGTGATATAACGATAGCAGCTCAAGGACTAAATCCATGTGTGCCAGAATGTCAAGAATCAACAACACAGTTTTGTGATTTAAAAGAAGCCATTGATGCGCCAGTAACGGTTACAGAACCAACTACAACTTCAGAATCTATAATAACAACCACTGAAATTCCAATAACAACAACTCCAATTCTAATTACAACAACTCCAGTTCCAATAACAACCACTGTAGCTCCAATAACAACAACTGCAATTCCAATTACAACAACTCAAGCTCCAATAACAACAACAACTACAGCTCATATAACAACAACAGTAGCTCCAATAACAACAACAGTTCCAATAACAACTACAGTTCCAATAACAACAACTGTGGAACCAATAACAACAACTGTAATATTTAGTCCAACACCAATACCAGTAACAACTACACAAGTGCCAACTACACAATCACCAACCACACAACTACCAATTACTGAACCACAAACAACGCAACCACCAATTACGCAACCACCAATTACGCAACCACCAATTACGCAACCACCAATAACTCAACCACAAACTACAACAACGGAGGCAACGCCTACACAAAATCCAGCCGATATTGTATGTTCTCATCAATCTGCAGTTGGTCGTTATGCATATCCAAATGATACTACATGTACCAAGTAAGTTAAATGAAGTAACCCCGTCTGGAAAACCCTTTAAAACGTATGGAATCGGGAAAAGGGTATTCGTTCAGCCTTTACATATCACTGATAATAAAATGCAAGAAGAGGAAAGTGTGGGGGGAGGTTGTCCTGAATGTACATAGGAAAGTTTTGGCGCATTTAAAATCAACAGAATGACAGCCTCAAAAAACCGACATAACCAAAGTTTTCGGAATAAAATCCTCATAAATAGTTCATGTCATTAACCTAATGCCACTTTTGTTATGATTAGGAATAATTTTATATGATAGAGTCGCGATTAGTGCTTCGAATGTCGTGAGCCCTCTGAATTCTTCCATAAGTTTAAGAAGTCTGCCCTTTCCAAACCCCTAATCATGGTCAAGAAGGTTTTCCACTATTCCACAATGGGGTTCAGATCCGGTCATAGGAGTAGCGGAGGCATTCCTAGCAAGCTAATCCGCTATATCATTCACATCGAAACCACCATCGGGAACCAAAATAAGGTTGTGTTGGGGGGTATCAAAATATTGTACTGTCAGTTTCGATTTAAACTCCAAAGAAGACAGCGCTTGAAGTGCTACCTAGCTATCAGATGAGATTGAAATATGAGCGCCCCTTATACCCTTTGCAATATTAAGCAAAATATTAGCACATGCTATAATGGCTTGAATTTTAGCCTGAAAAACTGTGGGCCACCTATCCATGGGTTCTAATATCCTTATGTTTTGACCGTAAACACCAGCTCCCACTGCAAAGGTTATTTTCGATCCGTCAGGATACTAGTTTAGGCTTCTAGTGGCCACAGTTGGTCTACCTTTATCCCAATCTGTATTAATCGGTATTACAATCTTAAATTTCAGTCCATAGCAAAGCTCAGACTTTATACTATACGACCTCAGGTCCAAGTTTTCCCTAACTCCAATTAAAGTTTCGAGGGTCAGAGTAATCGATATTCATTCTTCGGGCACCCATACTTTCAGTAGATCTGATAAAATGTCAAGAGATGTGAGATATGAACTGGCTGCTTGGGTCAAGGTTGGACTGGTTTTCGTAGCACCCGTGATTAGTGCATAAGCCAGACGCTTGTCCTGAAACTAGCATATGACAAAGAAAAGAGTAATGTACGAGTTACCTGTTTTATCTTAGCTGCCCAATCTCACATTTAAAGGATCAAAGGGGAGGGGGAAAACGGGATTTTTTTAGGTTTTTGAGGATTTTTCTAATTTGTTCAAAAGAAACTATATGAACATTTTATACAGATCGAAAGGTTTTTCGAAGGACTATCTAACGGTGTATCGGTCGTGTTCAAATTCATCTTCGTTAAGTCTTTATTTTTAAAAATGTCAAGAAGTTGGTGTAGTTTATATTGCGAGGTATATACGTACGACCCCCAAAAATCATATATAACAATCTCTATTAAAATTAAGCTGACGAGTATTTTTGCGTTTGTCGAAATTCCTGCTAGTTCGGTTTTTATTCGGACTTTTTCAAAAGTCCAAATTTTTTCATAAGGTGGCAGCCCTTTTTATACCCTACACCACTTTGTGGTACACGGTATAATGAGCTTATGCTGATGTTTGTAACTACTCGAAATATTGGTCCTAGACCCACATTAAAGCATACACTCAAAATATTATGTTAGTAAAATCAACTGAAAATGTCAGTTAAAATAACTACTTTGTAAGTTGTTTTGGGGTCAACTACTTTTTCAGTTAAATCAATTAACAATGTTAGTTATTTTAACTGACAAAAAACAACTGACTTATGTAGTAAAAATTACTAACATTTGTAGTCAAAACAACTAATATGTAGTAAAAATAAAATAAACAATATATATATTTTTTTTAATTTTTCAGAACAAAAACAAGACCAAATTTTTTCAAAGTTTTTTTTTTTAAAGTTGTGAAAAAAAAAAAAATATATTTTTTTTGGAAAAAAGTTTCAAAAATTTTCAGAGATAATAAAATAAAATTAACTACTTTAAATAACTGCTACTACATTATAGTTCGACTTAAAATGACTTACAGATATAGTTGTTTGATATTTTTCATACAAAAGTAACTGACTTTGTAGTTGAAAACAACTAACTACTGTAAAATATACAAACAACTAACATGTAGTAACTTACATAATTTTCTGAGTGTACCGATCGACTCAGAATCACTTTTTGAGTCGATTTAGCAATGTCCTTCTGTCCGTCTCTCTGTCCGTCTGTCCATGTAACGATGTAAACAAGATAAAGGTCGCAATTATCAATCGATTTGGATGAAATTTGAAACTTCTTTTGGCTCAATGACGAAGCTTATTGAAATTCGAAAAAATTGGTCCTTGTTTTGATCTAGCCTCCATACTAACGTCTCCTTATAATTTGACTCAAATGACTCTAATAACCGGATTGTAATAGAAATCATTTCGAAAATCATAAATTCATAAATCACCGTTCCAAATTTTAAAGGAATCAAACCAGTTCTTCTTGTATCACCCATACAAACACCCTTCCCGATATTCACATAAATCTCCTAATTTCATTATAATATATATAAAAATATATATTATAAAAATTTTTGTTTGTGTGTGTTTAACGCGAAATTTAATAACATAATCAAAGCTGAATATAATTGGACCATTTTTGGACTTAGGCCCCGCCTCATATTCAAAATTTTTCCCGATATTCAGTTAAAGTGCTTTATGGGCAACAAATAGCAGCCGATTTCACTCAAATTTGGTTTGCGAGTGTTTTTTGCACTTATTAACGATTTAACAAAAGATACATGCAATCGGTCCATGTTTGAACCTAGGACCCATTTTCCGGGAAACACTGGTGTATGGTATAATTTTCTTACTTGTTAAAATTTGAGATTGGGCAGCTAAAAAAAACTCTTATTTTTCTCCGCTCATTCGCATAAGCAAGTTTCAGGACAATCGGGTGGTGCTCTCTGATAAACCTCCCTTGTAAGTAGTTTTCGGCTACCAGACTGTTGATCTAACAATAATCTTGTTAATCCACATGACCATTTTGGGGCTTAAACCCCAGGTCCTACCAACAAATCCAAACCCTCTGCAGAAGAGCGGGAAAGATTTTGGGGTTCCCCATAGAATTTGACCGAGTCAAAGGATTTAATGCCTCATCTAACCTTATACGGGTCAAAGATGACACCTGATTTAAAAGAATCATATTTAGTTTTCTCCTAAGGAGTCTTTTGGAGTTGTGCATTCTATTATTACATGAAGAATCAAATAAGTTCGAATCAGGAATGTGAATACACAATAGTAACTTCCAAGTCTCCTTATAATCATTAGTATAAATACCGTAAAGGATTTCACTAACATTTTATGTAGTCTTGCGACTATAGGTGTATCCTCTATGTTTTCACAAAATTAACCCTAAGGTGCCCTTTTGGATCTACTGATTTTCCAGTACGTTTGACCTCATTAAAAAGTTTCCTAGTTTTTTCCACATAGCCACCAAGGGCACCGCTCCCTTAGGAGACCTTACGTCGTACCTTTTGGTGGCGTTTTGTGCTGCACTTGATCAAGCTGCCCTGCTGTCACTTCTTGGTCCCTGTAGAACTAATTTGGCAATCAGCAGGTCAGAAGCGATAGATTCCCTACAAAGAAATCTAGGTCGTTTTTACTCTTGATATAAACTCATTAGTGTGGGACATAATGCCCGGAATTTCAAATCGAATGTGCTGATAATCACAAATTGATGTATTATCTGACACTATTTATTGTTGATATAAGTGGATATGAAAGGACTAGCTAGAGTGAGATCTTATACCTTCCTATTTTTAACGTCCGGGTAAATTTTTATTCTCCTAAGCCAAAAACTTATGTGGTACAAATTTGAAGCCAATTGGATTAAACTAAGCCCGGCAATTAAAGTTTTGGATTTTTTAACACTTAAAAAAAAATCCATACCTTTAACTTTTTATTTTTTTTATCGAACTAAATTTTAACGTTTTGCTAATCTTTTACGATTTTGTTTATATTTTCAGATACATCTATTGTTTCCTCAAAGGTGGGGCTATGCAAACATCCTTCAGGGACTGCCCAACTGGACTTTACTTTAATTCCTCTACAAGTTTGTGTGGTGAACTTAAACCTGCGGGCTGTTTTTAAGTTGTATTTTTATATTTTAAGATTTTAAGTATTTGTTAATAAATGTTGAAGAAAGTGAAATGTATAAATTTAATAACAAGTTGAATAATTTCTCTTGCGCTCGCTCTCTAACTCTCTTTTTCCGCTTGACTAATAATTAGCATATTAATAGTTTTGCGTTAGAATTTCTCACATTTTTAAGGTTATACTGCAGCAGCAGTATAATCACAAAAATATTAAGACTTATTTAGTGACTAATGATATGTACATAAAAAAGTTCAAAGACTTTAATGCCATTTGAATACCCTACAATAGAAGGTGTTTATAAAGTTAGAACATCAGAATGAAACTACCCAGCCAGAAGTTCGCCAGCGGTACAAAAAAATATACACTCAAAAGAAAAGCTTTGTAAAAAATCCTGTAAAATTACTTTTAATTTGAATTAGCAAACTTTTAGCAATTTTTTTTGCTGAAATAGATAGTTTAAGTAAATTCTCTGTCATTGAGTTTTTGAAAATAACAGAAATTTTTCTGCAATTTTACTGATTCTGTTTTTGAATTTCAAAATATTTTTGTGCAGATTTTTAGCAAATTATTTTGTTATTTTACAGAAGAAGTCTGTTGACTTTCTTTCAAAATTTTTTTTTAAAGATGCATTTTTTTAAATTTTTGTGAAATTTATAATAATAAAATTTAAAATTTTTAAAATTAAAAAAAAGCAGATTGTTTTGCTAATTTTACAGAAATTTTTAGTTATTCTTTTTTTGGAAAAAAATTTATAATTCTTTTTAGTTTGATTTATATTCACGACCAGTGTTGCCATATATTTTTTTGAAAAAACTTTTTATTTTTGAAAAAAAATCTTTTTTTATGAAAAAATCTTTTTTTTTACAAAAGTATTGAAATAATTAAAAATTAATACAAATTTATGTATTTTGAATTCAATTTTTATATGTATCAAGTATAAAAAATTAATAAAAAAAACAACCCAGCTTTCATTTGGAGTACGAAAAGACTCATAAAAGAGTCCTTAAACTAATAAAAGGGTCCTTCGACCCACTAAGACTTGGTCGAAATCGACCAAGGGTTTAGTGGGAATCGAACCCACGGCTCCCTACCAACTAACCTACAGGGGCCCCTTAGTGCTCTTATATGACTCATAAAAAGATTCTGAAAAATATATGTTCTTTTCTTCTCTGAATCTTTTTAGACTCTTTTATAAATGTTCAAAACAAAATATTTTAAATTTTTTACATATCCATAATTAAGAGTCAAATATGTACTTTCAGGACTCCAAATTTCGGGCGTCCAATTAATATTTTTGAGTCATGAAAGAGTCATAATTTATGAGGGCTCCGAAAATTGTACACAGTAAGCAAATATCAAACACTGGTGCATTAGACTGGCATTTTTCTGTATAGCAAAGTTTTTTCTTCTCCGATTTTCGAATTCCGGACAATGTTTTATTCTATTAGGTTAACCTCATGTGGTACCAATTTGAGGTCAATCGGATTAAATTAACCCGTGGCGCCCGGCGGTCAAAGTTTTGGATTTTTGAAAAATTAAAAAAAAAAAAAAATATTTCTTTCGACACATCATATTTGTTAATTTAGAACTGTTTTCGAGATATCGCTATTTGAAATTTGCAAAAATGGCGGTTTTTTCCTACGTTCAAGAAATTTTTTAAAAAAGTCTCAAAATTTCATTCCGCCGACTTTTTTGTAGAGCTTGAGACAATCTTTCATTTAAAACTAATTTGAGCCAAATTCGATCATTTTAATCCGTGGCGCCCTTCGATCAAAGTTTTGGACTTTTGGAAAATTTCCACCAAAATTTTGGACTTTTGGAAATGAAAAAATAAAAAAATAAAAACATCTTGTGATACATTATTTTTATTAATTTTAGCATGCTGATTGCGAATATCAAAGAATTTATAAAATCGATCGAACGGTTTTCGAGATATCGCCATTTAAAATTTGTTAAAAAATTGCAAAATGGGGGGTTTTTCCTACGTTTAAGAATTTAAAAAAAAAAACTCAAAAAATTTCTTTATTTTAACCCTTTTATTGAGCTTTATGCAATCTTTCATTTATGCTTAATTGGAGCCAAATCCGATCATTTTAACCCGTGGCACCCTTCGATCAAAGTTTAGGGTTTTTGGTAAAAAGTTTCTAAAAAGCCGAAACTTTGATCAATGGGCGCCACGGCCCACACTATCCACACTATCTTTTGTACTTCGGCAACCCCTATTGAAATTTAATATAGAAAATTTTTGTAGAACATTTTAATCCTTTAAACGAACGTTTTATTGGTGTTCTATGAGGATATTTAAAAAAGGGTCCAAAATTACCCCTTAAAATGGGAGATAAAGGTTTTATATATATTTTAAGAAAAGAACCGCTATCAAATTTCACTGACGACATGTTTTAACATTATTTACCTCAGAATTAGAATTAATATTTATTTTTTAACTTATTCAAAATGCCTTTGAAAAAAAGTTAAAAACTTCAGTGGGCCATAAAAAAAGAACTCGAGCTAAGTTTTTAAAACCCTTCGGTGGTTTTGTCTTCTATTGATTGGTATACTTTCATTTTTTTTTGGTCAAGTTCAAGATACACTCGAAGACCCTAAATTTGTTGAACAGTGTAAGGTGCCAAAAAAAGAAATTATTTTTCGACTTACAAGAGAAGTCTCCCTGGTGTCACCCTCCGATCTTCATGAAATTTGGATATGTTGTTGAGAACGAAAATTAATTCGACACGTATTTTTTTTTTTTGCGGGCCAAAATCATTTTTAGGGGGGGTCGATTTGTATGGGGGGAAATTGACCTTTTTCAGTTTTTTACGATTTACGCCTATTTAAACAAAATTAATATAGGCATGTGTGGTATCAGATTAAAGGTATTAAAAATACTTATCTTGTGGTGCTAACAACGGGCCAATGAAGTTAATATTTTTCGACTTATTAACAAAAATGTCCTAAAATTTTGGTATTTTACCCAATATGACGAAAAGTTGTTCATGTGTAGACACGTTCTTAGCACATGTAGATAGGTTTTCCAAAGACCTTTTATTTGGTATGTAACATGACTAGGTTTCTTTGCATAATATAGGAGATAAACGAAAAAAAAACTGAAAAATGGCCTTGTCTTCCTCCTCCTTTTTACCACCTAAATATGAATTTGAGCCGCTAAAAAAAATACGTGTCCCTTCATTTTTTCTGCTCTACAAAATAAAATCAATTCCATAAAGATCCGCCACTAGGGAGACTTCCCTTGTTAGACAAATTGTAGGGGCAGTGGTCGGAGGGTGTTCTGCTTACAGGGGAAAGTTATATCGGTCAAGAAAAGTGATTCTTGTCCCGGCGTTTCGATGGGTTAGCTCTAGTAATCGATATGAAGTTATAGGGGAAATTGTAGTTATAGTGCCGGTTTTCATACAAATTTGTAGGTGGCGTTAAGTCTAACAACTTTGCAGAACATCACTATGCGATATTCGGACATTTATATGAAGTTAGTAAGTATCGTGTAGGGAAATTGTAGTTTTTTGTGCCGTTTTCGTGAAATTTGACCACATAAATGTCCGAATATCGCAAAGTAATGTTCAGCAAAGTTGTAGCCACCATTAATCTCGATAACTTTGCTGAACATCACTTTGCGATATTCAGACATTTAGTTTGCCAAAATGCACGAAAAAGGCCTACAAACCATAAATCAGTTTTACAATAAGTTTTTGTCAAAAAACAACTGTTTTTCGATACTTATGGAAATTGTAATTTTTATGTTTTTTTGTGCACTTTGACCATCTTATTGTCCGAATATCGCAAAGTGGTGTTCAGAATAGGAAATAAACGAAAAATGCTGAAAATGGACATGCATGTGTTGGTGAATTTCTCAAACAAAGCAATATCAACCAGCTTGTTGTTGTATTTTTATGCTCTAAGTTGTGAATATTGTTGACATTCGTGTTGAATACATGTAAATAGCCGAATGTGTTCGGGATCCATGTGCAATTGATGCCGACCACTGTTTTAAACTCACCGTTTGAGAAGAGAACACGCCGTTATAACATTTTCTATGTACGGGCTTTTTGCAATGTAAACCAAATTTCAATTGTAAACTTTAAACAGGTTTTCTGTAAAATCAAACATTATGACTAGAGTTTTTCTTTTCCCGGACTTTTTCATTTCCCGGGAAAGCGGGATTCATTTTTAAATTTCCCGGGATCCCGGGAATTCCCGCAAAAACTAAAAATCCATTTTTTTTTGTCAAAAAAGTATATAAAAACCTTAATGAATGCGATTACACATTTATAATGTTTATACACCATAAAAATCTTATTTTGTACCTTTAAAACAAAAAAAAAAAAGTTTCGAGAAAAAAGGAACAATTTTTGTTACACAGTTTTTATAAAAAAGGGCCCAAATATGTCGAAGTCTTTTAAAAGTATTTTTAAGGGAATATGTTGTTTCACATCGCTTGATCTGTTTTAATAATAAAAATTCATCATTTATTCTAATTCATCTCAGTTTATTTTTACAATTGGTTCTCAACGCTTTACCTCTAAAACAAAAAAAAATGTCTCTGAAACTGAATGTAACAGTTTCAGCGAAATAAAATTTACCCCAAAAAGTTATTTAAAAAAATTTTAAAAAATTTTAAAATTCTGGTTTCTAAAAGAAAAACCCGTAAATTTCAGAGTCATTCCTTACACAAATTTTTTTTATCAATTTATCGATTTAAAATGAATCATGTCCAGAGACATTAATATTTTCTATGAAAATAATCATACTGCAAATTTTTCTAAAGCAGGTCTCAGAAAGAAAATTTTTCAGCTTCTGAAAAAGATATTAGGTTCTGATAAATATATTCTATCGAAGATTTAGACATTGTGAGACTTTTTTCATTTCATAAGTCTCAGATTTTATGATATTTTTTAGTTAGAAGGTCTCTCTTGGAATACTTTTTAAGCCCTCTTGTTCCTTACGTACGTTTCTGCCATCAATTATCAAGAATTTTAATGAAATTTCTAAAAAATCACATACAAAATAATCAATAAAAGTCAAAAAATCAGAAATGAAAATTACCGGGAATTCCCGCTCTATTTCCTGGGATTTCGGGATCGAAAATTTACGGGAATTCCCGGGAAATCCCGTCCCGGGAAACTAATTATGACACTATACAAGTAAATGAGCGATGTGTACCTCTATTTTTCCTTATCTACAAAATAAAAGCAATCCCATAAAGATCGGTTGGTGAAACTATGGAGACTTCCCCTGTTAGTTTTACAACCGTTTTTGTTTTGTTACCAAAATTCTAGAGAATTGAAAATACTTAAATTTAATAAACATTTTCTAAATTTATAATTCCATTATAAAGATTAGGGTTTCCAAGAAGTCTTTATTACCAAAATAATAATACTCACTTACCATCATCGCCAAAATAATTATCATTAACATCATTACTGAGATGTTGCGGCATGTGTGCAGACTACCATAGTATCAAATCACATAAATATTTAAAAAAATGTTTACATAGCTCACCGTAAAGAAAAGTCAAATAAAAATTAAAAAAGAAATGTTAACAGATAAATTAACACCCTCTAAAATAGAATTGTCAACATACAAAAAAAAAAAACTAGAAAAGAAAATAAACTCATCATGCAATGGACTAAAAATAACAAATCTATTGACTCAGACAAGTAGTAGTTTGTCAGACGTCAAAACGATCAGTTTTTTTTTTCAGAAGTAACGCGAGAATTTCTTAAAATATCCGGTAGTTGTATACTTTCTTTGTGAAAAAAAAAAAAAAAAATTTAAAACAAAAAATGTTTGAATATAAATATGGAAAGTTAGTATTAGTGATGTGGAATGTAAGTGTTAAGACGAAATAAACTAAATAGAACTGTAATCCGAGATTTGAAGAATTTCATTCAAATGGAAAACTTTAGTAAAATAAAGCGTCTTTAGAAAAGAAAATTTGGCATTTTATGTGCTTTCATGTACCAAAATTTATCAGCAATTTTTTTTTGTAATTTTTTAGTTTAGTAGTTTGTAGATTTTGTTCGACATTAGATCATTAGTTAATAAATTAATTAAATAAAAAATATAAACATATTTTATTTTAAATTTTTCTTTTATTGTCCCAACATTTCAGTCAACATTGCTGACCATCTTCAGAGGGGTATTTAAAAATTAAATAAAAAAAAATCACTTTTTGGAGCTGTTGTTCAGCTGAAAGCTTTTGTCAACACAAAATTTTTAAAATATTTTTTAAAAAAAAAATATTTTTTTTCCAAAAACCGCGAACTTAAACCGCTTGTAGAGGACTACAAGTAGCCTGCAATTTTTTTTATAATTTTTCCTGTTATCAGCTCGAAAATGCGCATCGAATTTTTGCTATTAGTTCACGAGATTCGAAAATATCCATATCATCGCACAGTGCCACATTTGGCCAATCTAGGACGACAAAAATCCAATTTTAATTATATTGACTTGAAATTCTTTATAAATGTTCGTTTTGACTTCGAAAATAACATTATGAAAAATGTGGAAGGCTGGTTAAGGGCCACGCCCACTTTTTTTAAAATTTGTAATTTTGGTTATAATTTCTTTAAATTTGGTATATATACTCTGAATGACTGTAGAAATAATATCACAAAAAAAGGGGGCGGTCAGACAACTGCCACGCCCACTTTTTTAAAATATGTTTAAAAAATATGTAAAAACAAGGTTTACATATCGCCCCACTGTAGTCGGCGTCGCAGACGGTCGCAAAATTTAGCCGTTGAAATAAGTACTATGGATATTGGTCAATATATCTGAAAAAGTCCGGCGACCAATACGGACCAAACACAAAAGTTCTATTCCATAAAAAAAAATAAATATATAATTTTCTTTTCAAAAATTTGTATTTTGTTAAAAATTTAATAAAAAATAGAAAAATTTGTTTTCAAAAAAAGAAAAGATATGACTTAAAGCATTTAAATATCCTTTAAAATTACAAAAAAAGAGTGGATAAATATCTCTTTTTGTTCAAAAGATACAACAGTTTAAACTCGACTTAATTTATACGAAATAATATACACTAGTTACAGGATTTTACAAGATGCAACTTTATGCATCCACCTGTTAGTAACAAACAGAATTATCGATCTTATATGATTATTTCCGTGCTATTACACTCAAAATAATCACTCTGTTAAATTACAGAGATACTCTGCTGAGCCAGCAGAAAATACCATAGATTTCCAACCAGCAAGATTTTTTGTTATTTTACGAAGAAAACTCTGTAAAATGATTTCGTTAAAAAAACTGTAAATTTATAGAATTATCTGTAAAATATTGATAAAACCGAAAAGAATTTTACCAAAAAAAACTCTGTAAATTTACAAAGTTTTAGTTAAATCCATTTTATGAATAAAACTTCTCTGCATCAAAAACATTAATTAAAATTAAAAAAATTAAACTAATTAAAATTCAAATTTTGTTAAATTTGCCCGCTTTAATGCTTTCAAACTGTAAATTTATTTTTTGATTTTTGTGAATATTACGAGTTTTTAACAAGTAACTCTAATTTCACACGTCATCCTCGTAAAATTTTCAAGTTTTTATTGTAATTTAAGATACTATTTAAAGAGGGGTTTATCGGTCATATTTGGAACTTTTTTCAAGTGATTTTTATTTTACAGAGCAATAAGTAAAATTACAAATGCAATTTAGTATTTTGGTTACGAGAATAAAACAAAGTATTTTTCTAAAATCCGCATTTTAACAAAAAAAACTGTTTATTATCTGTAAAATAGAGATTGCAAAGTTAAAAGTAAAATAACAGATAAAATTTTGGTTTTCGGTTACAAGGAAATACAAAGTATTTTCTTAAAATCTGTATTTCGACAGATAACTTTGTCAAATATCTGTCGAATTGAGATTACAGTCATTTTACAGAGTATTTAACAGAGTAATTATTTTGAGTGTAGGAATGTTCTATAATACATACAAACATATCATGAAAATCGGAGACCTTTTTTTTTGATTTTTGTCGTGCTAGATTACCCAAATGTGGCACTGTGCATCGACCCACCCTACGATTTTGGTTATAAATAATTTCTTTTTTTTTTGTCAACAACAACGAAAAAGTATGTAGTATTTTTATACCCTCCACTTAGTGATAGAGGGTATATATAAGTTTGTCATTCCGTTTGTAACTCATCAAAATATCGGTCTGGGACCACATAAAGTATATATATTCATGATGCCCGATCGATTTTAAGACATTCTAGCAATGTCCGTCTGTCCGTCTGTCCGTCTGTCCGTCTGTCCGTCTGTCCGTCTGTCCGTCTGTCCGTCTGTCCGTCTGTCTGTGGAAAATGCTGTCGCGGACAAAATATTGCATAGAGATGACTGAAACTTAACACATTTATTGAAAGTTCTCCCGAGAAGTTTGGTATTGCATTTGAGCGATATCGGTTCAGCGGTTCAAAAGTTAGGTACGAAAATGTAAGCACACCTCAAAAATTTCAGTACATTCAACATAACCTAAAAATACAAAATGCTTTAATTCGGCTTCTGGTTGACATATGTGAAGATAATTGAACACCAAATGGCATTTAAACAAGTACGAACATATTTTTTGACAAAAAAAGAAAAAAATCGCGGATTTTTTTTTTTACCAAATTTTTTTTTCGCGGAAATTTTTTTTCAAAAAATTTTTTTTTTTTTCAAAAGTAATTTCCTTTTAAATAAAGTTTTTTGCACTAATCTATTTGAAATTGTGGAGGGTATCAATGCATTCGGCAAGGCCGAATTTAACTTTTTTACTTGTTTATTATAAAAAAACGCAAAAAAAGTCAATAAAAATAAAAAGAAAAAAATTACAAGAAAATCTGTTAAGTCCACAAAATAGAAAGAAAATCTCCTAAGTCCACATTTAAAATAAAAACTTATAAAGAGCAAATGTGCTAAGTCCACAAAGAACCTGTAAGTGTTCCTTTCTTTTATTTTAGAGTTCTATGATTTTTTTGGGTTAAACAAGATGAACTTAAGAAAAAAACTGCTTTTACAGATTTAAAAAAAAGTTAGACAGTTTTTTGTCTCTCCTGAAAAATTAAAAAAACCGACTTGACAGGTTTGCCGACTAACAAGGGAAGTCTCCCTGGTGTCACCCTACGATCTTCATGAAATTTGGATATGTTTTTAAAAACGAAAAAAAATTCGACACGTATTTTTTTTAGCGGCCCAAACTCATTTTAAGGGGGAGTCGATTTGTATGGGGCGAAATTGACCTTTTTCAGTTTTTTACGATTTATGCCTATTCAAACAAAATTAATATAGGCATGTGTGGTATCAGATTAAAGGTATTAAAAATACCTATCTCGTGGTGCTAACAACGGGCCAAAGAAGTTAATATTTTTCGACTTATTAAGAAAAATGTCCTAAAATTTTGGTATTTTACTCAATATGACGAAAAGTTGTGCATGTTTGGACACGTTCTTAGCACACGTAGATAGGTTTTCCAAAGACCTTTCATTTGGTAATAATAAACTAAAAAAGGAGATAAACTAAAAAAACTGAAAAATGGCCTTGTCTTCCCCCCTCCTTTTTACCCCCTAAATATGAATTTGGGCCGCTAAAAAAAAATACGTGTCCCTTTATTTTTTCTGTTCTACAAAATAAAACCAATTTCATAAAGATCCGCGTGTGACACTAGGGAGACTTCCCTTGTAAGCCAACGATATATATTTTTTTTATCAATACTTTGGAAGATATGAGCGTTTAAAAAAGCGCTTTATTGACAATATTGACTTTTAGATAGTTTTTTAACATTTTTGTACTCGGAAACCGTAAGTCGTACGAAAAAACTTATATAAACAATATTGTAGATAAAATTATGAAGAATGACTTTTTTTTAATTTTTTTTTTTTGTTTTAAATTTCAAAAAAAAATTTTTTGCCTAGGAGGGGCGCCATGGATTTCCAATACCAAATTTTTAACGCTGTTAAAATTTCAGAGAAGTGTTTTTTCGTATTGTTGAGCAATAAATTTTCAAAGTTTGTTAGAGAGCCAAATATTTGATTTTTTCCAAAATTTTAGCAAAAAATCAAATAGTTGGCTCTAAACAGTTTTTTGTGCTTTTTAACTAAGAAACCGTTAGTTGTACGAAAAAACTTAAAAAAAAACTGAAAACTACAGTGGGCCTTAAAAAAAAAACTTTAGCTATATTTTCAAAACTCTTTGGTGGTTTTGGGGTACTAATGGTACACTCTAATTTTTTTGGAGCCATTCAAGATATAAAATCCTTTTGAACAGTATTGTTTACCACGTTTAATTTTTTAGTTCAAATTTAAATTTTACTAAAAAAAGTCGTTACAATTTAGAAATAAATTTGTATTTGTAATTTTGAATTCCCTTCTCTCTTTTCTAAAATTATTTTAAATTAAAATTTTAACCACTTGTAAAATTTCAGATATTTTTAGGAATGATATTTTATCTAAACTACACCACAGCTGAATGTAATGTTTGTCAAGCTAACCAAGCAGCTTGTATTAATTCAACTTCCTTTTATTTGTGTTTTGGAGGTAACTTTTAAACAAAATAATCCAATAATTTAATCGTTCAACTTAATATTTTCCCTGCTTTTGTTTATCATAATCACTAGATGCTGTTCCAAATACCTCTGCCTTATATCATTGCAAGGATGGCTTTGATTGTACGGATTTAAATGCCATTTGTGTTCAAACCTCATCGCAACGACAACCCAGTTGTGGTGATACATCATTGTGTGGCATGTGCAGTGTACATCGAAATTATTTATTTGCCTGCTTAAGTCGCACCACATTTCAAATGTGTTATGGTGCGATACGGCCAACTGGACAAATTGGTTATTGCCCATCAGGTTATGTTTGTCATGGTACAAGCGATGCTGTTTGTGTTTTGGAAACTTCAGTTGATAGTGTAACCTGTGATATAATAGATGATGATGATGATGGTACATCATCCCCACCACCAACATCAACGGATAATAGTACTGTTGTTATACCGGAAGATCCAACAACAGAAGATCCATCTACTATTATTCTGACACCAACGGAGGTGTGTGAAAAAGTGAACAAAGCTGGATTATATCCTACGGCACCAAATGATCCATATTGCAAAAGGTAAATTTAAGGTATTATAGTTGAGGAAAATTAACCATCTTGGCTTTATTCAAACAAATCGTATTAAACACCCCAAAAAAGGGGGAGGACGGGGATGAAATGTTCTACAAAATTATTGGCCATAAAATTTATATATGGGGCATTCCATGTCAAATCGAACACTTTGACCATTTTTTTTTTTAAATTTTCCCAATTTGTTTACAGTTTTTGGTACCCTTCGAAAATTCCTTCGTGGTAAATTTTTTTTTTTTTTGATGACCCGTTCAAAAGATATTGAATTTTTAAAAATTGGTAGTTTGTTCCTCTACTCAAACTTCTTTCACTCATAACTTCTTCAATAATGGTCCAAATTTAAATTTTTTTTTTCAAAATTTTTATTTTACCTACTTTAAAAAAAAATCCCAAAAAATTCTTAAAACCGCTCTAGTATGCGATTTTTAAATTTTAAAATTTAAATCTCACTTTTGAAAATGTTTGTACTCTTCGATTTTTTTGTGTAAAACTTCTATCGATTCTAAAAATTTTTAGTCCAGGAGGATCGTGGAAAACGATTATTACTATTTTTTAAAATTTTTTTAAAAAAATTTATTGTAATTTTCCAAACTTAAAATCATTTCTACTGCTCCAATGGTGCGTCCGAAAGGAATGCTTTATAAAAACATTCCTACGCCCTTTCTCCCCTCCCTAAGTAGGCTCCCATACAAATAACAGTTGGAGCAAATTTTATAAAAATATAATTTTAAATGGAAGCCTACTTAGGGAGTGGGGATAGGGCTGTGGTTTGTTTTAAAGAAATGTTGGAGGATAAAAATAAATGGGTATCGGTCTCACTAAATATAGAGGGTAGGTGTGTTCAGAGAAAATGTTTGGACTAAAAAAATATTGTGGGTCGGTCATACATTTTGTTGCTCTAAGGGCACTATTAGGGCAGTTAGAGCGGTTGGAGTAAATTCTAAAAAAATGTCGTTTTGTGTGGGAGCCCCCTTACAAATTGGAGGAAGGGTTTGTTCCAAAGATATGTTAAGACGTAAAAATTAATGGGGGTCGGTCTTATAAATGACCCGTCTATAACGCACCATTGCACAGATGTAAAAAACGGCCAAAACTAAAAAAAAAAAAAAAATTATTTTTTCAAAATCGATGGCAAATGAGAGCTAACACTTCAGAACATGTGATTACAAAGTTTTGTGCCAATCCCTTGAATAGTTTAGGTTTTATTACGAAGCAAAGTGGAGTGTTTGTATTTATTTATTTTTTTTAATTTAAAAGTTGTGATATGCAACTTTGAAATCCAACTAGGCTATAACCTAAGAAAAAAAAATTTTGGACTTGAAATTGATATATTTTGAAAATTTATCATTATGATTACATGTCTTATGCATTTCGGTAATTTCGAGTGCGTGAATCAATTAATACAGTGGTGGTGAAAATAAATCTAAATAAATAAAAAATTTATGAAAAATACAAACTTTTGAAAGCCAAAAAAATACTTTTTGCTCAAAATTGCTTTTAAGTCGCTATAACACAAATTAGTATAAGGTTCCCAAGTAAGTACTAATTAACATCAGTACCAAGTTTAACCAATTCTTTCAGTTAGATCCTTTTAAAGTTGGGTCATTTATATCAAATAAAGAGCTTTTTGAGCTGTGGAAAGCACATAAAAAAGAAGATGGATGAAATACTGACAATTAAGACACAACATCATAAAACACCTTCAACAATTTTTTTTCGCGAACAAATTTTTTTTTTTCTACCTACCTACCTACAATATTTTAAGTTTAAGTTAACATGAAAAATTAAAGAAGTTACAGGGTTTTGGCCGGAATTTACCACTGTGCATTGGAGCAGCAGAAATGATTTTAAGATTGGAAAATTACAATAAATTTTTTAAAAAAAAAATTTAAGAAATAGTAATAATCGCTATCCCACGATCCACCTGGGCAAACAATTTGTACAATCGATAGAAGTTTTACACAAAAAAATTTCAAAAAAATCGAAGAGTACAAACATTTTCAAAAATGAGGTTTAAATTTTAAAACTTAAAAATCGCATACTAGAGCGCTTTAAGAGTTTTTTGGGATTTTTTTTCTTAAAAGTACGTAAAAAAACTAAAATTTTGAAAAAAAAAAATTGAAATTTGGACCATTATAGAAGAAGTTATAAGTAAAAGAAGTTTGAGTAAAGGAACAAACTACAAATTTTTAAAAATTCGATATCTTTTGAACGGGTCATCAAAAAAATCTGAAAGTTTACCATGAAGGAGTTTTCGAAGGATGCTAAAAACTGTAAACAAATTGGGAAAATCTAAAAAAAAAAAAAAATCAAAGTGTCCGATTTGACATGGAATGCCCCCTATATATATCAAAACACACCAAGGCCCAAAAATTAACACAAGCACCAAAAAATAGTCAAATTCAAGATTGCCCATTAAAAAAATTACAAAAAAAAAAAACACTTATTGTTAGTGTGCAATTTTGAATTTTACTGGTTTTTAGTGTTTCTGCTTAGTTTCGGGCTGAATAAAATTTTATGACAAATTTTTTTTTTTTGAGGATGTTTATTCTGGCTCGTGTCATTATTTTCTCTACTAATTAAAACCATGATATTCTCATAGCATAATTTTCAAGAAAATTATTTTTTTTTTGTTTTAAATTTATTTGTGTTGGTCAGTTTTGCAAGACTTAATCGACATGTGTTTCGGAATGACCAACATAAATAAATTTAAAACAAAAAAAAAATAATTTTCTTGAAAATTATGCTATGAGAATATCATGGTTTTAATTAGTAAAGAAAATAATGACCTCGAGCCAGAATAAACATCCTCAAAATATAATATTTTAAAGGTCAAATAAAACAATTTTTATTTTTTTATAAAAATTAATCAGAATTTGAACTAAAATTTTTTAAGAACATTTCATCTCTGCCATCCCCCTTATTAGGGGTGTTATACACGCTTTGTTATATACGATTTGTTTTGACATAAAAAGATTTAATTTGTTTAACAAAAATGCAAAAAAAGCTGTAAAAAAATAATTTTTTTTAGAGGTTGGTTTAGTTGTATAAGGGGGATCTTTTTTGACCCTCATTCGATTTTGCACATTTCGGAACTTAACCGCCCCATGACCATGAGACATGTTCGTGCCAATTTTCAGGCTCGTTTATTTTGGACTAAGTTTTTTTTATACAGACGGGCGGACATTCATAGAATGACTTAGAAACGATAATTTTATGAGTTACAAACGGAACGACAAAATGATTTTACCCACATACTGTGGTTGGAGGGTATAAAAAGGACCAGTATTTTTATACCCTCCAACCAGAGTATGGGTTAGGGCGTCTTGTTAAATTAAAATTTTTGAATTTCATGTCGCCATCAATACCTGTCAAACGATAGCCATGTTAGAGCTGATTGCGGGAAAATATATAAAAAAAATTTTGCAAGATCATCGTCAGTCGTCAACCAGTGGTCAAAGTTTAAAAATTTCGTATCGTCCAAAATTCATGTCCGAATTTTTTGACCAAATCCGGCTCAAAAATTCGGAAATTTTGCGTAGCTAAATAAAAAAATATTTTAAAAAATCCAAAACCGCGATTTTGGTCCACAGATGCTGACGTATCTTCAACAGACAGACAGACGCACATTGGTTGATGTTCATAGAACGAGCGGCTAAAAATAGAAGAAGTTGTCGAAGGACAATGAAATTGTAGAACGGGCTCCTGAAAATATATACCTGATCCGCCCACTTTTACGCCCACCTCCAATAGAAAAAACAAATAGAAAAAAAAAGTAAGAGTGTTAAATTCGGCTTTGCCGAATCTTTTATACCCTCCAACACGTTTAAAATAAAAAAATAAATCGCAGGGGCGTCCTTTTTTTTTTGGTGGGGGTCGGCGGAGTTGGTGGGGGATACCTGTATCCCCGCTATATATGTAAAATCGAATTTTCTAACCCCCTTGGTCCAAGCGCAGGTCTATGAACATAATATGGCATACAAATGTTACATTTGTTGAGTAAAAATTAAGAAAATCTCGTAAACATATCGTTATTTTCAGGGGTCGTTTTAGTTCTTCAAGGGAGAACTTTTTTCCCCCTGTTCCGATTTTACCCATCTTCGAACTTAACCTTACCAGTAATATAAGAGATATGCTTTCCCAATTTCAGGGGTCTAGCTCTTTTTGTTTCGACTGCATCGTTATTTTTACAGACGGACGGACATCGCTAGAATGTCTTAGATTCTATCATGGATCAATATTATATATACTTTGTGGGGTCCCCGACCGATATTTCGATGTGTTACTCGCGGAATGACAAAGTGAGTATACCCCCATTCTGTGGTTGGAGGGTATAAAAATCAGAGTTTCTGAAGCATGAACGAAAATTCATGTTTTGTTACTTTATTATTTTATAGTTTTACTGTTTTCTTTGGAAAGGAGCAGGTAGGAGCAGCTGAATTTTTTTTAACTTTTGGCTGAGACTTCAAGCTGTAATTTGACATCTTTCGTTAAACAGCGCTCCACAGCGCTAAAAAGATGCAGTCCACTGAAGTTGATGAACATTGAAATTTTGATGTTGTTTATATTTTGTTCTTCGAAATTTTTTATATGGCACTTTTTACAACTTTTTTTAATGCAAATCTCATCCATGACAATTGTCATTTACGAAAATATACAACAAAGTCAAATGATAAGTTTACTATGATTGTAACAAAAGATTGAATATGCAGTAAATTTGAATGCCATTTTAAACAAGCGAACATATATGAACTTTGAGCGTGTCTGTCCAAACAAATAATAAATATATCAGCCTAATATTACGGAATCATAATATTCGGATATCTAACAGCAAAATACCAAAAAATTATCCAAATCGGCGAACATAAAAAAAAATTAATTTCGGACACTCTTCAACCAATGTGAGACGTACCGACATGTCGCGTAATTTTTACATAATTCGTATGTAATTTTTAACTAACTAAATTGCATTACCTTAGTGCAAAACGGATAATAAATGAATTTGTAAACATAAACCGCTATGGGAAAAAGCGACTTCAAAGGATATGTCAAATGCCAAACTTTAATAACTTGTTAATAAAAAAAAATAAAAAAAGGGAAAAATTTAATATTAAACTGCCCTCAAAAAATGCATTAGCATTTAAAATGCATTATTTAATGACACATTTTTATACCCTCCACTCTAGTGACAGAGGGTATATATAAGTTTGTCATTCCGTTTGTAACTCTTCGAAATATTGGTCTAGGACCCCATAAAGTATGTATATTCATGATCCTCGATCGATTTTAAGTCGATCTAGCGATGTCCGTCCGTCCGTCCGTCTGTCTGTCCGTCCGTAGAAAACACGCTAACTTTTGAAAGACTCTACAGAGGGTACTGAAGTTTGGCATATATGTTGGTTATTTACCTGGTCAGGTTGGTATTGCAATCCAGCCAAATTGGTCCAGTGGTTCAAAAGTTATGAGCAAAAGTGTAAATTTCGGCAAGGGTTTTTCGCGAATTTACGAGATAAAAAACACGGTAACTTTCGAAAGACAATAATGAGACTGCTGAAACGTGACACGTATCTTTGCCGTTCCCCAGGTCTGTTTGGTATTGAATTTCAGCTCAATCGGTCCAGTGGTTCAAAAGTTATAAGCAAAACCCCGAATTTAAGATTGGGTTCACCTTAAATGCCACGTGGTAAACAAGTTTTAAAAGCATTGGTGGTAACTTAGCAATGCTTTTTAAACTTGTTTACTTTTAAAGCAATGCTTTTTAAACTTGTTTAGTTTTAAAAGCATTGGTAACCTAAAAATTACACTCGAAAAAAATTTTACACTCAAAAAAAATTTTACACTCAAAAAAATTATACAATTAAAAAAAAAATTTAGTTTTTTTTACAAAAATGTCATTACTTTGTGTACATACCTACGTGCATTCACCCAGAAATATTTTTACAGTAAAAAAAACATTACACTCAAAAAAAGTTTTACACCAAAAAAAAGTATTTTTTTTTTTTTTTAATGACAAAAAAAGAGTTTTTAACTCAAAATAAAATATTTCTAATCAAAATTGTTAATTTTGTTCACGTTAAAATTGTACTTTCCTTTAAAAAAAAGGCATTGTGGAGGGTATTCATAGATTCGGCAAAGTCGAATTTAACTTTTCTACTTGTTTTTTTTTTTTTTTTTGAAGTTTTACGTTGAAAGTAGAGGACATTAGCTTCAAATTTCATTTTTGATGATAAAGATCCGATATTTGCTTAAGAAGTTATATCTCTTTAAACTACACGACTTTTTAATTTTATTGTGATTTTGAAATTGTGAAAATCGCGAATAAAATCGCGAGTTTTTGGAATTTAATTAAACTGGAAATGGGAATGTAATATAAAAAAAATCTGATGGCCCAAGTCCAAGTTTTGTATCGTAATTTTTACCGTTAAATTTCCTGGGAAATATAATTTTTGTTAACTTTTCCACTCAGAATAAAAATAATAATTTTCTTATATTTCTATCGTAAATAATAAAATAATTCTCTTGTTTACAGATATATCCATTGTAAATTTAGCAACGGCGTTATACAGGGTGTAGAATATAATTGCTCCTCGGGAACCTATTATCACATACAACAAGAACAATGTGTATTTAACAAGCCAACTTATTGTCTATAATAAACTTTTATTGAATTTAATAAAATAAAGTTTTGTAAATACTAATGTTTAAGATAAATCATTTAGAGATGAAAAATAATTCAATGTTGCAAAAAAAGTACAACTGATCAGAATTGATGAAGGAGAGGAAGAAGAATAATGATTACTAGAAATTGAGTTTATTTTGAGCTATTTACATATATGAATATCGGGAGGGTGGTTTGTATGAGGACTACAAGAAGAACTGGCCCGATTAATAACACTGTAAGTAGGTGAAAACGACACACCAAAACGCCGAGACACGTCAACATAATTTTGGGACATAGAATCCAGTGGTGTACCCCGTTTTGAAAAGTTAGCTCAAAATCCCGAGATATTTTGAGTTTAAATTTGTAGTAGATTTAATGCGATTTTTCATTTTATTTGAATGAAAAAACTTGTTTAAAACTTGTTATTTGTCAAAATTTATATCTAGAAATAATGGACGTCCATTTTCAAGCGGACATGGAACAATACTTGCTCTTATTTTGATGAATTTTATAATTTTTTTTTGGATTTATTCAATTTTTACTTTAAATTTGCAAATTAAGAATCGAAATATCTCGTTATTTTGAGCTAACTTTTTAAAACGGAGTATACCACAGGATTCTATGACCATTTCAAACACATTTCTATGTGTCATTTCAAAAGTTTAAATTTTACTTACAGTGTAATTTGGATTGATGATTTGTGAAGACAATGTATGTTTACCTGCCAAGTTTCAAAAGTACACCTATTATAATACGGTCATTAGAGTCAATTAAGCCAAATTATAAAGGGACGTTTGTATGGAGACTAGGTCTAAACATGGACATATTTCTTACAATTTCAATAAGATTCGTCCTCGGGCCAAAGAAAGCTGTAGTTTCAAGTTTTATACAACTCGATTGATAATTGTGACCTATATCGTGCTAACAACGTTTACATGGACAGACGGACGGACGGGCATCGCTGAAAGGGATTCTAAGTGATTCTCTACGAGCAATATTTCTGATAGTTACACAGAGCGGTGTAGAGTATAATCTTTGATTCTGGAATGTTAATTAGAATCGTTTGTAAGATAATATGAGTCGTTCTGGAACCGATTAATTGGAACAGAAATTTTTGCTGGGTAAACGAGATATGGGAATAGGTAATCAATTTACATTTTAGAAAGATATTAAACAATTTGTAGGTAGTGTATCAACACAGTAACGAGAATTAGAATCAAAATATGTTGCACCGGCACAGGAATATATTTGTCCGGACCAGGTGGCATTTGTGGTACGAAAACAGTAAATAAATCTAAAATGATAGAAAAAATTGTTAGCTGACATGGAAGATAATTTAAATAGTAACTTACTTTTTGCAGGTATTATCAAATATCGTTGGAATAGCAAAACGTGCATTAATAGCAATCTGAGAGCATAAAAATTGGGCGTACGTGGGAAGAGTAGATGGTATCGTTATGTTTGGAGTGACAATTGTAGGACACGATGCAGTAATCTAGAAGTTTTAAAATAACATAGTTCAACAGGAAAAAATTAAGGAAGGTGGAAAACTTTAACCTCTGGTCCCTAAAATAAAATTACTGTGTGCTCTTTTAAAATGCAGACTACCCATTTGTGGTCTCCTCCACCAAAATCAATCGGCAGTGCTAAATCAAAAATAATCTCCACATTTTTTTGGAATTTTCTTCTTTTTTATATTTCTTGGGTTTTCCATACACGGTGAGCCTTAGCGATGTTTAGGTTGAACTTTAGTGTCGACGAAAAGTGTAAGCGCAGTTCGATTTCTACAAGAATTAATGTCGCATTCGCGAGATATCGCGAAATTAGTGTTTTTATATTTTCTAAAATTTTGACAATGAAGTTTTTTAAATATTTTCAAAAACTGAGTATGCAGATTTAATTGTATTTATTTACAGGTCACAAAAGAGTAACCATCAAAATCTTATCTTCTCAATTTCCCGAGAAATCGCAAAATTAAAAAAAAAAAATATTGAAAAAAATTTTATTTTTCGCGTAAATTAGCAGTCGAGATATTGATTTGAGCAGTTTTATCACCTTTAACCACACACAATTTAAACTACATTTAATATATTTGTCGTTTCTTGATTTTTTCCTTTATTTTAGACACTAAAGAAAAATAAATTAATTAATATAAAAGCTTGAACAGTAATTTTGCGATTTCTCGGGAAATTGATCATCTATAATTTTTATGCTTGCAGTTTTGTCAACTTTAATAACCTCTAATTCAAACTGCATACCACTTTTTTGTCGATAATTGAAGTTAATGTTTTTGCAGACCAAAAATAGTACAAAGTAATGAATAAATAGTAGTTTAGCGAGTTTTTTAGCGATATCTCCATGAATTGAGCAGTTATAATTTAAATGTTAACAGCCTTATCACCTTTAATCAATACCAAATCAAACTGCATTTCGTGTTTTCAAACATGTTAAAGAAACTTCTTTTATTAATCAAAACAAAAAATACCCCCAAAAAGCTGATTTCACTATTTCTCGCGAAAGTGAGCAGCTATAATTTTTTTGTGGGCAGTTTTAATTTCTTCCAACATGCTCAAATAAAACTGCATACCACTTTTTTTTTATTATTTCTAAAGAACCGGTTTTAAAATATAAATAAATAATAAAAAAAAATTATATAATTACGCGATATCTCGCGAAATTTAACACCTTCAATTTCGGTGTCAACAGCTGTGTGACCTTTGATCAAGCACAAGTAAAACTGCATACCATGTTTTTACTAAATTTTGAAGAAACCTATCTAAAGATAAAAAACGAAAACAAGAACAGAAAAAAATTCATTTCGCGATTTCTCGCGAACTAAAGAAGATAGAATTTTGATGTTTACTGTTTTGTGACCTATAAATAAGAACAATTAAAACTGTATACTCAGTTTTTGAAAATATTAAAAAAACGTCAATGTCAAAATTTTACAAAATACATAAATACAAATTTCGCGTTATCTCGCGAATGCGAGCAGCTACGATTTCGCTGTTAACAGTTTTGTGACATTTAATCTTGTAGAAATCGAAATGTGCTTACACTTTTCGTCGACACTAAAGTTCAACCTAAACATCGCTGAGGCTCACCGTGCATAGTTTTATTTTGATTTTATCTGAATTTACCTGATATGTTTTTCTGATTTTATACCCTCTAACCGAAGTATAGGGCAGAAGAGTGGTATTTTTTCTTTAACTTTTGGTTTTATAAAGTGCAAAGGCAAATTTTTATTCTACTACACCATTTACACACGTAATTCGTAAAAGATCAATTGAAATTCGAAGATTCCATTTGTAATTCCAAAATTCCATTTGTAATTCGAAGTTTCTACTTGTAATTCGAAGATTCTATTTGTAGTTCGAAGATTCTGTTTGTAATTCGAAGATTTCATTTGTAATTCGAAGTAATTCGTGTGTAAATGGTGTAGTAGAATAAAAATTTGCCTGGACACTTTATAAAACCAAAAGTTGAAGAGAAAAATGCCACTCCACTGCCCTATACTTCAGTTAGAGGGTATAAAATCGAAAGACCTAAAAATTATGTGGTACAAATTTGAGACCAATCGGATAAAACAACCTGTAGCTCCCGGTGATCCAACTTTAGGATTTTTGAAAATTAAAAAAAAACAAGTAAAGAAGTTATAGTCGGTCAAGACCGACCATATGATACCCTACACCAGTGATTTTCGGAAAATGGTTCCCAAGTTCAAACATGGACCGATTGGATCTATATTTTGTTATACCCTTAATTAGTGTAGAAAACACGCACACACCAAATTGTAGTGGAATTGGTTTATGTGTTGTTGCCAATAGACCAATTTAACTGAATATCGGTCGAAATTTTCATATGGAGGACTAAGTCCAGAAATGGTCCAATTGTATTTAGATTTTATTAGGTTACCTAAGAACACGTTTAACACCTACAAATAAAATTTTAATCAAATATTTTTAATTTTCATGAATTTTGGGGGAATTATGTAAATATCGGGAGGGTGGTTTGTATGGGGACTACAAGGAGGACTTATCCGATTTATTCAAAATTTGGAATAGTGATTTGTGCTTCTCTCTGATCAAATTCTAATACCCGCCAAAAGTGTCGGTCCCCTAAGGGTAACTCACATGCAAAAAATCACTCCGATCAGAGTTTATCTTCTGTCTCCACTTTGAGCCTCAAAATTGGGGTTTTCGCAAAAAAGGACTTTTTAAAAAAAAAAAAAAAAAATTTAAGTTTTTTTATTTAAATAATTAAAAAATTATTTTTGATTAATATTTGATCGTAAATACTTAAATATGAAATTTAAAGATTTTACGGTATCACTAACCCGTTCAAACTTGATACCACAAAAATGGCATGATTTTGGGGGCGTTCTCAAAACACCTTTTTTTCAAAATTTGAAAATTTTATTAAAAAAAAATTTCAAATATACCATTTTTTCTTTCTGAATTCATTAAGAACACCTTGGAGAAGAAAAATGTGAAATATGGCGGATATCCGTAGAGCCACTTTTTGGGAATCGCGGGGGGAAGTTAGCGGATTTCAAGGAAATGTTGGTTTTATCAACAATTTGGATTAATAAAATCTCATAAATTTCATTTTTGTGCAAATTAACGGTTTTTTGACGTCGTGGCATTCTATTAGATAACTTTAAGTCTGTCATCAAATCTTACAGATCTAGGACGTCTTAAACCCACATTGGCTGGGGGTCAAAAATGACCCCCGCGGATAATTTGAAGTTTACAGCTTAAATTTTGTGCTAAAAACAAGTATAAAACGGCTTTTATGTTTTTTACCCCAACTATTATTTCGTATTAATATGTTATCTTTTAAAAAATCGTTAACCCTTCTTGGTAGGGGGTCAAAAATGACCCATTCAATAAAAAGTATATATTTTTTCATATAAAATTAATTTGTGGCAATCTATTAGATAACTTTAAATCAGCCCTTAAATCTCACATATTTAAGATATCTTTAACCCACATTGGCCAGGGGTCAAAAATGACCCCGGCAAAAACTTTTAGGCATAGTGCTTGAATTTTTTGATATCAACAAAATATATATTTTTTTTGAATGGGTCATTTTTGACCCCCTACCAAGAAGGGTTAATGATTTTTTTAAAGATAATATAATAATACGAAATAGTAGTTGGGGTAAAAAACACAAAAGCCGTTTTATACTTGTTTATAGCACAAAATTTAAGCTCTAAACTTCAAATTATATTCGGGGGTCATTTTTGACCCCCAGCCAATGTGGGTTAAAGACGTCCTAGATCGGTAAGATTTCATGAAAGACTTAAAGTTATATAATAGAATGCCACGACACCAAAAAACCGTTAATTTGCACAAAAATTAAATTTATAAGATATTATAAATCCAAATTATTGATAAAACCAACATTTCCTTGAAATCCGCTAACTTCCCCCCGCGATTCCCAAAAAGTGGCTCGACGGATATCCGCCATATTTCACATTTTTCTTCTCCAAGGTGTTTTTAATGAATTCAGAAAGAAAAAATGGTATATTTAAAATTTTTTTTTAATAAAATTTTCAAATTTTGAAAAAAAGGTGTTTTGAGAACGCCCCCAAAATCATGCCATTTTTTTGGTTTCAAGTTTGAACGGGTTAATGATACCGTAAAATCTTTAAATTTCATATTTAAGTATTTACGATCAAACATTATACAAAAATATTTTTTTAATTATTTAAATAAAAAAACTTAATTTTTTTTTTTTTTTAAAAAAGTCATTTTTTGCGAAAACCCCAATTTTGATACTCAAAGTGGAGACAGAAGATAAACTCCGATCGGGGTGATATTTTGCATGTGAGTTACCCGTAGGGGACCGACACTTTTGGCGGGTATTAGAAATTGATCAGAGAGAAAAGTCCAAAAAATGCATACATCACCTGCCAAAATCACCTGCCAAATTTCAGAACCAATTTTGATACTCAAAGTGGAGACAGAAGATAAACTCCGATCGGGGTGATATTTTGCATGTGAGTTACCCGTAGGGGACCGACACTTTTGGCGGGTATTAGAAATTGATCAGAGAGAAAAGCCCAAAAAATGCATACATCACCTGCCAAAATCACCTGCCAAATTTCAGAACGATATATAATATAACACGATTATTAGAATCATTTAAACCTAATTCAAAGTGGGCGTTTGTATGGGGGCTGGGTCTTAAAATGGACCGATTTTTTAAAACTTAAATAGGCTTTGTTCTTGGGCCAAAAGGTGCTTAAGTTTCAAATTTTAAGTCGATTGATTGAAAATTGTATCGTGCTTAAACCGATAGACGGACAGACGGACGGACGGACATCTCTTAATCGACTCAAAAAGTAAATCTGAGTCGATTGGTATGATTTAAGGTATGTCTAGGACCAATATTTCGGGTAGTTACAAACATCAGCGCAAACTCATTATACCCTGTACCACAGAGTGGTGTAGTGTATAAAAATTCACTCAAACTCAAGTAAAATCGGAGGAAATGTACAATTTATTTCACCATAAACCAAAACGTGCCAACTACTTACTCCTTCTAATGGATTTCCACATATTTGTACATTATTAATATTACACACCAGACCTGTACCACAAGTAGCAGCTGTTGCCGGTACTGGAGTAGTTGTCCCCAAACATAATTCATATGTATTTATCCCGGTGCAAGCAAAGTTTAAACCGGAATCACACACATTGCAATCACTCGCCGCACAGGTAGGAGTTATGGTACCCGCTGGTTGACAAAATTCCGTAGTTGTCGTCCAACACACATAATTAGCGGGACAAGTATAGATCATACCACTGGGTAAACTATTTGTACAAAATTGATATTGAGTATCAGTAACACATGCTAAATTAAGTGCTGCCGCACATAAATTACATTCTTGCGAGATACTGTACTGAACATTAATCAAAATCCATAATATAATCTAAAGAGAAGATAAATCAATTAATTTAAATTTATAAGTGACAATTTAATTAAAATTTAACTTACTCTTAAAATTGATCGCTTTAAGATCATGTTTTTATTCACTTACAAGAATGGCAACTAAAAATGAAACTATTTATTGCAATTGTATATAATGCAATTATTATTAGTTTTGTTTTAATTATTTATCTTTATACCCTCCAACTACAGTATGGGGGTATACTCACTTTGTCATTCCGTGTGTAACGCATCAAAATATCGGTCTAGGACCCCACAAAGTATATATATTTATGATCAGTGATCGATTCTAAGACATTCTAGCGATGTCCGTCCGTCCGTCCGTCTGTCCGTCCGTCTGTCCTTCTGTCCGTCTGTAGTTAACACGATGCAGTCCAAAATAAAAAAGCTAGACTCCCGACATTTGGCACGAATATGTCTTATGTTCATAGGCAGGTTAAGTTCGTAAATGAGCAAAATCGGACCAGGGGGAAGAAAGTTCCCCCTTGAAGAACTAAACCAACCTCTAAAAAATACCATATTTTTACATGAATTTTTGTGTTTTTGTTTATCAAATGCAAAATTTTTATGCCACAAAAAGCTCAAAGTCCTGCATTTGGACCCAGAGAATTAGAAAATGTCGTTTTTTGCCCCGCCCCCCTTTTATGGGCGTGGAATAAAACATTTTTTTTAAATAATGATAATCTTGTATTTTTTTAGTGCAAAAAGCACAAGAATGAATTTTTAAACACATATTCAACGGAAAATTTGCCCCCCTCAATTACTACTAGCGACCCCCTGAACCCCCCCCCCCCAAAAAAAAATAAAACGCCCCCTGGGTATAAAAGATTCGGCACAGCCGAATTTAACACTCTACTTGTTTTTATCTAATCTTAATTATATTGTAATTTGTTTTTTAATAGATAAAATGAAAAGTAAAGAAGTTTAAAGTGTGCCATATGAAGTGTTATGTATTTATAACAGTAAATTTGCATAAAAATAAGTTGTCGGAGGAAGATTTTTCAAATGCTCACAAAAGTGAACAATATTTTACTCACCATCAAGCGTGATTCGTGTGACACAAGAAAATCACGTGGGCAGAGCGCATTTCTTAACCATTTACAGATGTAGTTCGAAAAAGATCAATTGTATTTGAAAATCTAACTTGTAATTTGAATTTTCTCTTTGTAATTCGAAAATTCGAGTTCTTTTTTATGACCCTCTGAAGTTTTAAAATATTTTTCAAAGGCGTTTTGAGTAAGTCAAAAAAAGTATTAAATCTAATTCTGAGGTAGAGATGCGCGAACTTTCCGTGATTCACGTGATTTACACGTGAATCACTCGTGATCGTGATTGACATTTTTTTTTACTCACTTGAACGTGAGTGCGTGAGTAATTTTAATTTCTAGAGTTTGCGTGATTTTTTGTGCTGCTTAAAACAGAAAAGAAGTAAGAAAAATCTTCATCACATTAAATTTAGAGGGCAAATAATACGAAATTGTGATTTAAATATATTTTTATGATTGTTTTTAGCGAATTCAATTCTTTTGTATAAGAAATCAAAAAAAGTAAAATAAAAATTAGGTTATTTTTATTTCGTGAGTGCTCGTGAGTGTGATTATTTTGTGAGCGTGAACACAAATTTAGTAACGTATACGTGAGTAGTAAAACAATTTCTTATTTCGTGAGCGTGCGTGAATCAAAGTTAACTCACGCGCCCATCTCTCTTCTGAGGTAAATAAAAGATGTATATTTTTGCATATTTTGGTGTTAAATGCATATTTTCAACTTTTAAGTGCATATTTTGGCATAAATTAGCAAAAACACAAATCGAAATTTATTTGTTTTAAAAACTATTTTAAATTTTTCAAAATTTGTTTTGAAAATAAGAAAATTTTTTTTTTTCTTTTAATTTTTTTTTTACATATTGTCTTAATATCTAAATAAATCTTGTCAATATAAAGTTTTAAATGGTACTATTTAAACCAGGAGTTACTTTTTGCTTTTTAAGAAGTTTTTCCTATGAAAACAAGATTTTTATGGCACAAATTTTATTTTTTAGTGTATATTTTTAGGTTTTTTAGTGCATATTTTGAATTTTTTAGCGCATATTTTCGATTTTTTAGTGCATGAAAATCTCATCCCTATTAATAACACTACTCTACAAAATCCACCTTTTTTTGCACAGACTTCTAAAGTATAATTTCCAAAGCATTTTGGCTTCCTAAAGACGAATCTGTCATCAGAAAAGTTGTATCAATTGTATCATTTTCATTTTTTGCGGACTAAGCCCTCAAAACAGACAAATTTTTTAATATTGGAAAAGTGTATGTTAAAGTTATTGATTTATTTTTTTATTCGAATTCCCAATAAAATTACCTAACTTTTGCAAGAAATCCGGACTCGATACGATCAAGGATACCATCAGGCCATTATAAAGAATTTCAAAACGTCCTACTTTTGGTTATGTCCTTATAAGTATCCGAATATTGCACTCAACTCCCTGTTCTAAGCAGAAATATAAAGCAGACACTTCATTAAAGAGAACCTGGGGTTAAAATCCAAAATCCATTGAGTATATCGTCGAACTATATTCAATAAATGCCAACTCGAAAAAGCTTACTTTTCAGGAGAGCTAAAAAACTAGTTATTTTGCATATTATTGTAAAAATAAACAATGTACCTTCCATAAGATGGTTTAAATATTCTAAATAATTTTTACCTTTGCCAAAAATTTCATATTTTGCACTGGTTTGCGTACTTTTTTGAGATGGCATTTATTACTATATCAAAAAACAAATATTTTTTTAGAGTTGGCATATTTTGTCGGAAAAAAAAAATAATTTTTTTTTTGAAAAATTTTTATAATTTTTTTTTTTTTTTGGATTTTGTTTTCCTTAGTGCGGTAATTGCAAAAACTAAAAAAAATTAAAAATCTTTGCATATTTTTAAAAGTTACTAGCTCCGAAAGCCTTTTAATCTCAGGGTGGTCAACTTTGGCACTCTGTAACTCACGCTTTATTGTAGAAGGCTCACTCCAAACTAGCTATTTTGAAAGCTTATATCATTGACTTTATTTGCCCCACTCGTAATGTTTCAATCTGATAAATAGTTTGAAAGTTACATATATATAAGCAATTTTTTTTTTTGCAAACACTATTTACCGATATTTTCAAAATGGCAATATCTCGAAAACAAGGCATTAGATATCAAAATCTTTACCAGATTCGTGTTCAGAAAGGCAAATGCAATAAGATATGTGGTAAAATTTTTTTTTAAAAAAATTTTGAAAAATTTTTGGAAATTTACAATGGGAGTTGGCCTTTATTTTCACCAAAAAAATATGTACTTTGAGTTAGCAGAATAACAAAAATGGATGTAAAACGACAAAAAATTATTTTTTTGCTCTGAAATTTTTACCACAGATGGGTATTGCATAGGGAAGCTATTTTCCATTGGAAACTCATTTCGGTCAAATTTGAGTTGGCATATTTTAAATATAGGTTCACGATATCCAGAAATATTTGATAAAGAAATGAAATATTTGAACCAAATCTCCATATTTTTTTCATACATTTTTTCGTAACAATTTTTATGTTTTTTGTTAAAATTAAAAAAATAAACACATTTCTCAAAGTATTTTGGCCTTCTGAACACGAATCTGTCAACAGAAAAATTTTATCGAATCATCTTCTTGAGATATAGACATTTTAATTTGTTTTGGATTAAGCCCTCAAAACTAACCAAGTTGGCTTCTTTTCTAAATACTTCTCGATATACTTAACGGATTTTTGATTTTAACCCCACGTTCTCTTTATTGGAGTGTCGTCTTTACATATCTGCATTAAATGGGAAATTTATTGCGAAAGTTGGAGAGTTATAAGGATAAAACGAAAAAAGGATATTTTCAACTTCCTTACATGTCCTGATGGAATCCCTGGTCGTATCGAGTCCGGATTTCTTGCAAAGGTTAGGTAATTAGATTGGGAGTTCGAATAAAAAAACATGTGAAGAACTTTAACATACACTTTTTCAATATTAACAAATTTGTCGGTTTTGAGGGCTTGGTCCGCAAAAATTGAAAATATCTATATCTCGAGAAGGCGATTTGATACGATTTTTCTGATGTCAGATTCGTGTTTAGGAAATAATGTATTAAAAACAAGTAGTAAAGTTAAATTTGACTTGGCCGACTCTATGAATACCCTCCACAATGCCTTTTCAAGTGATAGTAAATTTCTAAGCGGAAAAAATAAAATTTTTTAATAGAAATATTTTATTTTGTGTAAAAAATTCTTTTTTTTAAAGTAATTTTTGAAAAAAAAAAAAAATAATTTACAAAATTTTTTTTGGGTTTAAAATTTTTTTTGGAGTGTAATTTGTTTTTTTTTTTAGTGTAAAAATATTTTTGAGTGACAAAAATATGTTGTAAAATATTTTTGTGACTTACCAATGTTTTTAAAATATGTTTAACGGGGTTTCAACACCTGAATTTAAGGTTAATTCAGGGTTTTGCTAATATCTTTTGAACCACTGGGCGGATTTGGCTGAAATTCAAAACGAACCAGGCCTGGGAACTGCAAATATATATACTAATCTTTCGTCCTCAGAATTGCCTTTCGAAAGTTATCGTGTCTTTTATCTGGTAAATTCACGAAAAACCCTTGCCGAAATTCAGTCTTTTGCTTATAACTTTTGAACCACTGGACCCATTTCGCTGGATTGCAATACCAACCTGACCAGATAAATGATCAATATATATGTCAAATTTCAGGAGCCTCCGTTAAGTCTTTCAAAAGTTAGCTTGTTTTCTACAGACGGACAGACAGACAGACGGACGCACGGACATCGCTAGATCGTCTTAAAATCGATCGAGGATCATGAATATATATACTTAATGGGGTCCTAGACCAATACTTCGAGGTGTTACAAACGGAATGACAAACTTATATATGAAGCATTCCACACCAAATGTCCAGCGAAAAAAAACATGTGTACCGTAAACTTCTGAATATGTTGTATGGATAGCCCTATATGGAACTTAGAAAATTGCGTTTTTGGTTTTTCAATTTTTCAAAAACTGGGTTTAGGAGGCGTGATCAAATATTGGAAAAATGATCAAATTTGTGGCGAGTTGCCTTGATTAAATATTTATCACATTAAAACAGAATGCACCACAATCTCAAAAATTTACATTCTTATATAGTTTTGTATGAGCTATCGATTAATTTTTTTTTTTTTGGCAATTTTTCAAAACCCGTTCTGAAATTTTTCATTTTTTTTAAAAGTCAATCTATCAAAAATCCGGCCACTTTTTTCTAAGTTTTTTTTTTTTTAAATTTAGATGTTTGTCCATCCACACAAAAAAAAACGGAAACATGTTCTTCGTTTTTTTCGAGAAAATCGCATTTGAATTTTAAATTTCATAACAATTTTGTAATGTGCTTGTATTTTCTTGTTTTAAAGTTGCGAATTAGTATTATTAATTGCATAAATATTTCTCATACGCTCTGTTGAAACAAGAAAATACAAGCAAATTACAAAATTGTTATGAAATTTAAAATTCAAATGCGATTTTCTCGAAAAAAACGAAGAACGTGTTTCTAAATTTTGTTGTGTGGATGGATAAAAACATCTAAACTTAAAAAAAGTGGCCGGATTTTTGATAAATTGACTTTTTTAAAAAATGGAAAAATTCAGAACGTGTTCTGAAAATTTTCAAAAAAAAATTTAATCGATAGCCCATACAAAACTATATAAAAATGTTAATTTTTGTGATTGTGGTGTATTCCGTTTTAATGTGATAAATATTTAATCAACGCAACTCGCCACAAATTTGACAATTTTTCCAATATTTGACCACGCCTCCTAAGCACAGTTTTTGAAAATTTGAAAAACCAAAAACGCAATTTTCTTAGTTCCATATAGAGCTATCCAAACAACCTATTCAGAAATTTACGGTACACATGTTTTTCTGTAGCGGGACATTTGGTGTAGAATGCCTCATATACCCTTTATCACTAGAGTGCAGGGTATAAAAATATGCTAATTTGGTTCAAAATTTTGATTTCTTTTGCAAATATTTCTGGATATACTCAATGGATTTTGGATTTTAAGCTCAGGTTCTCTTTATTACAGTGCACTCAAAATATTTTGTAGGCAAAAACAAAAGAAAAACACACTTAAAACCAGTGAATAAACAATTGAAAACCATCCCAGTAATTATTCATTTGTTTTAACAAACATCAACATTTATTTTTTACTCTTGACAAAATTTTCTAAAATAAATGACATTACACTCAAAAGAAAACCTCTGTCAAAAAATCTGTAAAATGACTTTCAATTTAGAATAACAAATTTTTAGCAGACTTTTCTGCTGAAATGGATATTTTAGCAGAATTTTCTGCTATTCAATTTCTGAAAACAACAGAACTTTTGCAGAACTTTTGCAGAACTTTTGCTGATTCTGTCTGCTAAGTTTCACAAAGTTTTTGTGCAGATTTTCAGCAGATTATTTTGCTAATTTGACAGATATTTTTTGTTATCTTTTTTTAAGTATTTTTTTAAATGTTGGTCTTGCAAAAATAAAAATCAAATGTCACTATCTGAAAATTAAAGTAGACGAATAAAATTGCTCCCGCTTAAATGCATCATTAATATGTCAGCTTTAATAATATATAGTTCAAAAAAACACAAACACACCATTTATACAGATATTTTTTTCAGCTTGCCAGTTTGTTGCTGCTTTTCAAGAAGAGAAGTTCTTCAGTTCATGCACGCAAACCGTACAATACAAAATTCAAAACCACCCTTGGAATGTGTTGTTACTTTTTTTTTTTCATTTGTTTAATGTGTGTGTATTTTTTTATTTGTTTTGTTATTTTGTTTTCTTATTAAAAGTGTGTATGTTGTGTTATGCTTTCTATTCTTTCATGTGTGCCGTTTTCGACATCCCGTTATTTTTTTCTTTTTCGTTCCGAAATTAGCAGATTTGTCTGCTAATCAGCAGTTTTTTTTGCTGAAATTAGCAGATTTTTCTGCTGAAATCAGCAGATTTTTCTGCTGACTTAACCCAGGTTATCACTACAGAAATTTAGCAAACCGCGTCTGCTAAAATCAGCAGATTTCTCATATGGCTCCAAATGGGTGTATTTTCAGCAGATTTTTCTGCTGATTGGACAGAGAATTTATTTTGAGTGTAAACATTAAAAAATTACGTTTTTTTCACTCTTTTTTACCAACAAATTCGAAAAAAATAACCAACGAAAACAATAAAAATTAATGATAGTTCCGTTATTTTTACCAACAAATTTCAAAAAAATAACCTACGAAAACAATAAAAATTAATGATTTCGTAGGTAATTTTTTACAATTTTTTATTGAAATATTTTTTTAAAAATTTTTAATAAAATTTTTGGGGAATCGTTCCCGCAATCAACTACATTCTGGCCAGACACTCTACCCATCGTGCCAAAGTCACTTGTTACAAACATGTTTTTATATTTCTATAAATAATTTTTTGATTTTTTTTTCTACAAAAAAACAACTAACTTGTGTAGGTAAAAACTAATGATATTTCATTAAAAAATACCAACAATTTAAAAAAAAAATTACTTACACAAATCATTAAAAATCAAAAGAATAATCAGTAGTTTTTACTTACAGAACAAAAATAAATGAATTTAAAAATTAAATGCAAATGAAAGTCTATATTTTTTAGTGTGTTATTTTTGAAATAAAGGGCTGAAGTAGTCATTAATAAAAACTGAACATCAAACGAATGTTTTTTCTTTTAAAAACGACTAAACGGAAAACTTTTTAAATAAACTACAAACAGTTAATGACATAATTTTTTGAGTGTGTATACTTTACATATCTGCTTTGAACAGTTTCTTCCAAAATTCGAATACTTATAAGGACATAACCAAAAAAAGGACATTTTCAACTTCCTTATAATGTCCTGATGGTATCCTTGATCATATCGAGTACGAATTTCTTTAAAAGATAGGATATTTTATTGGGAATTCGAATAAAAAAAATATGAATAATTTTAACGCACACTTTTTCAGTATTAAAAAAATTGTCTGTTTTCAGGGCTTGGTCCACAAAAAATTAAAATGCCTATATATCGAGAAGCTGATTTGATACAACTTTTCTAATGACAGATTCGTGCTTAGGAGGCCAAAATACTTTAGAAAATTTATTCAAAATGTCTGTGCAAAAACCGTGCTGAGTAGTGTTATTGATAAAACCAACATTTCCTTGAAATACGCAAACTTCCCGCCACAATTCCAGAAAAGTGGCACGACGGATATGCGCCATAATTTACATTTTTCTTATACAAGGTGTTCTTAATGAGTTCAGAAAAAAATCATATATTTTAAATTTTGCTAATAAAATTTCCAAATTTAAAAAGAACCCAGCAAAACTTAGATTACCAAATAAGGTATAAAATAAGGTATAGGATCTCTTATTTTATACATTGCAGCATTGATGATTTTAACAGGCGATGAGACTCAAAGTAATGCATCCACATTATCACAAAGAATACCAGTAAGGTATAAAATAAGTCATAAATTTATAACGCAGAATACGAGTAAGGTGTAAAATATATGATATTTTATAGGTTACGAAAAATGAAATAATATAGCATACCAGAAGATAATATATAAGGTGTTACGAGTAGTGAAAAAGTAATTTTGTATTAAATTTTCTCACGTGGTTGTAAGTGAGTGTAAGTAGATAAAATATGCTCGTGAGTGTGTGTCGTTAGAAATTTCCTGTCGTGAGCTGATCTCTAGTTTAAACTTATGCATTTTTTTATAAAATAATTATTTTTTATGTTATTGTAATGCATTATGCATCCAGTTATAAATAATGCATTATTTCAAACTTTCAAATAATACATAACATAACCAAATATAAGTCATCCATGATTTAATGTTTAGAAATAATAAATATGATATAAATTTTTTCCAATAATCATGCATTACGTAGCAAATTATTAGTAATGCATTATTTTTCACTTGAAAATAATATGTTGTGGAACAAATGTTTGGTAAGACATCCTAAAATAATGCTACAAATAAGGTTTATATATTACCTGGTAATGTGTTATATAATCACTACCCATTACCAAAGTTTTGCTGGGAAGTGTTTTGAGAACGCCCCCAAAATAATGCCATATTTTTGGTATCATGCTTGAACGGTTAATGATGCCGTAAAATCTTTAAATTTTATATTTAAGTATTAACGATCAAATATTGTACAAAAATAATTTTAAATTAATTTTAATAAAAAAACTTTCAATTATTTTTTTTTTTTAAAGTAATTTTTTTGGAAAAATCCCAATTTTGTGGCCACTTTGAACCGAAAAAGTATAAATTAAAAAAATTTCATCGTCTGTTAGAGTAATAAACATTGAAATTGGTAGGCAACTACTTGCGCATTTTTCATTTTTTGCTAAGTAACTTATTGTTTCTCGGGGACTTATAATAATAACAAGTTATTTTACAAAAAACAAATAAAATATTTAACAAAATGTAGGTCTATTAGCGACACAGTAACGAGAATATGGATCAAAATTAGTTGCACCGGCACACGTGTATATTTGTCCAGACCAGGTGCCACTAGTAGTACGGAAGCAGTAAATATACCTTAAATAATATCAGAAATAATGGTTAGTTGTAATCCTTAAAAACAGACTTATAGAAAAAACAGAGTTGCCACAGCCAGATCAGTGGGTTGTCGCAACTTAACACTTTGTTGTAACAACAGAGTTGAAGTTGTCACACCCGAATTGTGTTTGTTACAAATGAATCAAAAGAGATTCATATTGATATTTAATGTGTTTGTGGCAACTATATTTTTCAATCAGTGTGAGTAATATCATAACTTACTTTTTGCAAGTATTATCATATTCCGCTGGAAGTGCAAAACGTGCATTAATACCAATAATTGTGCATAAATATTGAGCATACGAGGGAAGAGTAGACGGTGTAGTTATAGAAGGAATTGTTGGTTTTACACTTGAAGGGCATGATGCAGTTATCTGAAAGAATTTTTATGTTTAAAGAAAATTTTACAAAATTTAATTTTTAAAAAGATAACATTTGAAACGGTTGGTAAGGATGTTGTGATGTTTTTGCATTAATATGTGATTGACATACACTCAAAAGAAAACTCTGTCAAAAAATCTGTAAAACGACTTTCAATTTGAATTAGCAGTCTTTTAGCAGATTGTTCTGCTGAGAAGGATATTTTTACTAAAATCTCTCATTCAGTTTAAGAAAATAACAGACATTTTACTATGTTTATACTGATTTTGTTTGCTGAATTTCATTATTTTTTCAAGAAATTTTTTTATATAAAAAAAAAGCAGAACAGATTGTTCTGCTGAAATCAGCAGATTGCTCTGCTGAAATCAGCAGATTGTTCTGCTGAAATCAGCAGATTATTCTGCTCAAATCAGCAGATTGTTCTGCTAAAATCAGCAGATTTTTCAGCTAAAATCAGCAGATATTTCTGCTAAAATCTGATTTCTCTGCTGTCGAACAACACACATGTTTAATAACTAAAATGCCAGATAAAAGTATAAGCTTCCGTAGCGTAGTGGTTAAGAAGTGTACTTTCAAATTGGAAGGTGGCGAGTTCGATGCTGGCTGGCGGCGTATGTTTTTTTTTTTTTCTTGTTATATTTATTCACCTCTTATGACAGATATTTAGCAAACAGTGTCTGGTAAAATCAGCAGATTTCTCATATGGCTCAAAATGGGTGTATTTTCAGCAGATTTTTCTGCTGATTGGACAGAGAATTTATTTTGAGTGTAGGTATGATTATGAATGATTCTGAAACCTTTTCAAGATAGAAATAGTCTGAGATTCCGATAATGTCATATAGCAAAAGTCTCATTGTCAGATTCTGAGACCATTTTTCCTAGAGAGAAAGTCTCAGATTCTAAAACCTTTTTCATACAGAAAATCTCTCAGATTGTGAGACCTTTTTCATAAAAAAGTCTCAGATTGTGAGAAATTTTTGATAATGAAAAAAGTCTTAGACAATGAGACCTTTTTCATGTAGAAAAAGTATCAGATTTTGAGACCTTTTTTTATATAAAAAAGTTTCAGCTTCTGAGACCTTTTTCATTTAACAAAGATTCAGCTTCTGAGACCATTTTCATATAGAATTCTGTGACTTTTTCATATAGAAAAAGTCTCAGATTCTGAGATCATTTTCATAGCGACGGCCAATATTCAAAACTTGCTATCTGCTAGGTTATAACACTGCAAATAGCAAGTTTCGAGTATTCGCCCTTGATTTAAAAAAAGTCTTAGAAGTTGAGACCTTTTCATGTAGAAAAAGTCTCAGATTCTGAGAACTTTTTCATATAAAAAAAAGTTCTGAGGCATTTTTCTTATAAAAAAACTAGCTATACCCGGTCCGCGTTGCTTGACTTAAGAAAAAAACTGTTTTATATTGCATCTTAATTTAAATATAGTGTCGGACAAAATTAAAGCACGGGTCCGAGTCCAGCTAGTAACCTTTGGTTCCACCCTATCTATAGAGAAATCTTAACAAAATCGGTTCAGCCGTTTTTGCGTGATTTCGAAACAGACAGACATAACGTTAAGAATAGTACAAAGGGGCGTGTCATTTAACGAATTTTTATCGAATCATGATAGTCTAAAGTTCCATGCTGCATCCTCGATTAGTACTATCTGCGCTGCAAATTTCCTTGACATCAGTTTTTCCGTTTTTGTGATTGCGTAAGAGGAGGAAATAACTTTTTATTTATGAAAAACGGGAGTGACATTTTATACCCTTTTGCCGAATCCCGCTCTACATATGACCTACTGTTCCCGCTCGGTTAGTTCTATCAATAGTGACAGATTCGGCATATTCGTTTTTGCGTGATTTTAAAACAGGCAGATATAACGCTCAGTATAAAACAAAGGGGCGTGGCAATTTACGCCTTTTTGTTCAATCGTTGGCAGAATAGCACAAAGGGCGTTACAATTTTGATTCCTTTTTCCAAAAACGATCTTATATGGCCTACATATGCACTTGGTTAGCACTGTATGTAGTGAAAATGTCAAGAGAATCGGTTCAGCGGTTTTTGCGTGATTGTGAAACAGGCAGACAACGTCCAGTATAGTGCAAAGGGGCGTGGCATTTGACGCCCCTTTTTCCAATCGTAGTATAACATGGCCTATAGTTCCTCACTCGGTTAACACTATCAGTGCTGAAAATTTAATTAAAATCGAATCAACAGTTTTTGCGTTATTGCGGAGCATGCAGAAACAACATTCAATTCAATACAAAGGGGCATGGCATCTTACGCCCATTTGTCCGATCACGCTCTTATTTGGTACATAGTTAGTACTTGGTTAGTACTATCGTGGGTTTAAATTTCATCAAAATCGGTCCATCCGTTGTTTATATATAGATGTCATTAGTGGTGCAATATAAAAATTCAATTTTGCACACCCCTCCGCCCACAGGCAAAAAAGCATGGCATTTTATGCCCATTTGTCCGATCACGCTCTAATTTGGCATATAGTTAGTACTCGGTTAGTACTATCTTTATCTTAAATTTCAACAAAATCGGTCCATCCGTTTTTATACCCTCCACTTAGTGATAGAGGTTATATATAAGTTTGTCATTCTGTTTGTTACTCATCGAAATATCGATCTGTGACCCCATAAAGTATATATATTCATGATGCCCGATCGATTTTAAGACATTCTAGCGATGTCCGTCTGTCCGTCTGTCCGTCTGTCTGTCTGTCTGTCTGTCTGTCTGTCTGTGGAAAATGCTGTCGCGGACAAACATACACACTAGACTGGGTCGAACATAAAGGAGAAAAAAAAAGTTCCCATTGTGCGGGCTTTATTTTAAAGCTTACCTCGAAAAAGTTCCATAGCCAAAATATTAGATTTTTAGGTCGCGATTTGGTACCGCCGAAATCGTTTTTTGTTCATAGCTTTGTCATTTGATGTCCGATCGTTGTAAAAAAAAATTTGTTAGAAAGTCCTCAGCGAGTACCAAATTTGACCCATATCTGGTTTTGACCTCTGAGGTCATCTTCGTGTTATAAGTGTTAGTTTCTCAGCTTTCTACCCCCTTAAATGATTTTTATTTTTCCATTAAATTATAGCACTAAGAAAATCATAAAATCCTTCCCTTGGAAGTATCCAGTTAAATTAATTAACAAAAAAGTTACATTTGATTTAAGATTTTCATATACAATATAAAGAAAATTAGAAAAAACACTTGTTATTGTGCCTTTAAACTATATTTAATTTTTTTAGTTTGTATTTAAATACATACGAACAAGTGTTTTAAATCTTTTTCTATGGAAATTTAAAATTGAATGTAACTTTTTTGATAATTAATTTAAGAGGGTACTTCTAAGGGAAGAATTTCATTAATTATTTAATGCTATAATTTAATGGAAAAATAAAGATCATTTAGGTGGGTAGAAAGCTGAGAAACTAACACTTATAACACGAAGATGACCTCAGAGGTCAAAACCAGATATGGGTCAAATTTAGTACTCGCTGAGGACTTTCTAACAAATTTTTTTTTACAACGATCGGACATCAAATGACAAAGCTATGAACAAAAAACGATTTCGGCGGTACCAAATCGCGACCTAAAAATCTAATATTTTGGCTATGGAACTTTTTCGAGGTAAGCTTTAAAATAAAGCCCGCACAATGGGAACTTTTTTTTCGACCCGGTCTAATACACACATCCATTTTTATATATATAGATTCGCAGATTCTGGGATCTTTTTCATATTGCAAAAGTCTCAGATTCTTCGAACTTTTTTTGAGACCTATAGAAAAGAATAATACCGCGAGCTAGAATAACCCTACTCAAATATTTATTTTTTTATATTTTGTGGGTTTTACTTCTTGAAACGTTTAATAGCATGATTTAAAAATGAAATAAATATAAAGTCGTAACAGAATTTTTTTTTTTTGTTATGACCCCCAAGGGCCCCGCCATACATTAAGATGGATCTTACAGTGAGACCAAATGCTAAAAAGTTATTTCAAGACATCAACCAAAATTAAAAATGAAATCCCGTATTCCCACTTTTGTTCTTGTCCCTTCCAAGTCTAACTGTTTCTATTTCAAAACCATCCCTTATGACATGGCCAAATAATATCTTAAAGTCCATATTAAAATCAAAAAATTAACTTACACCTGCCAATGGATTTCCACATATCTGAGCATTATTAATGTTACACACCAAATTTGTACCACATGAATTTCTAATCGTTGATGGTATAGTGCTGCCCAAACATAATGCATACGTATTGGTACCGGTACAGGCAAAAGTTAAAGTAGGATCACATACATTACAGCCGCTAGTGGCACTAGTACAGGTGGGTGTTATTGTGCCCAATGGTTGACAAAATGTCGTTGTTGCAGTCGAACATACGTAGTTAGTGGGACAAGAATTTATTGCACCGCTCGGTATGTCATTTGTACAAAATTGATACTGTGTTGGAGAAACACAAGCTATTTGAAGAGCGGCCAGACATGCATTACATTCTGCCGACATGTGTCGGACATTAATCAAAATCCATATTACGATCTAAATAAAAGACAGATCAATTAATTCAAATTAATTACTGTTAATTTAATTTATAAGAAATCTTACTGTAATAATTGATCGCTTTGACATCATGTTCATTTACACTTCACGAGGTTTGCTACTGCAACTGCAGTTGTAGTGTAATTTTATTTTATGCAATTGTTTGTTAAGCCCTTATGACACTTGTTTTTTTTATATCATTAACGAGGTCTTTCAATGGGCACCTTCCGATTGTTTTGTTTGCATTGATTAACCGTGATTGTCTCTATTGTCTGGAATTACAAGCCTACTTTTTTTTGTACTATTGAACGATCAAAAACAGTGTGAACAAACGAAAATGGGAAATTTTTAAGATTTCATACGATAAGTCAGTGTCATAAATACCTGTTTATAAATAAAAAAATATTTAAAAAATGGTACTCAAAATTGTCTCTCAGTTACAAATTCGGCTTTATTAATTACCTTTTTAACGAAATTGTATATATTTTTTGGGGGTATTTATGCGAAGACATAGACCTATGAATAGAAAATAATCTTTATTAAATTTAAGTCGACACATATTTTTTCTCTAGGCGAAATTCCTTTTAGTTCTGGAGTTATCAAAATTTCCCGAAGGTTTACATTGTTTCATAGGGGAGCAATGAAATTTTAAAACACTGATATTGCCGATAAGCCGAGACACACCAACCTTAAAACCCTCTCTTTTATATATGTATATGAGGCCTTCCACACCAAATGTTCAGCGAAAAAAACACGTGTACCGTAAACTTCTGAATAGGTTGTATGGATAGCCCTATATGGAACTTAGAAAATTGCGTTTTTGGTTTTTCAATTTTTCAAAAACTGGGCTTGGGAGGCGTGGTCAAATATTGGAAAAATGGTAAAATTTGTGTTTATTTATCACATTAAAATGGAATCCACCACAATCTCAAAAATTTACATTCTTATATAGTTTTGTATGGGCTATCGATTAAAAATTTTTTTTTTTTGGAAAATTTTCAGAACCCGCTCTAAAATTTTTGTTTTTTTTTTAAATGTCAATTTATTAAAAAACATGCCACTTTTTTTTTTTTTTCTTTTTTAAATTTTTTTTTTAAAGTTTAGATGTTTGTCTATCCACACAAAAAAAATTTAGAAACATGTTCTTCGTTTTTTTCGAGAAAATCGCATTTGAACTTTAAATTTCATAACAATTTTGTAATTTGCTTGTATTTTTTTGTTTTAACGTTGCGAATGAGTATTATTAATTGCATTAATATTACTCATTCGCAACGTTAAAACAAAGAAATACAAGCAAACTACAAAATTGTTATGAAATTTAAAGTTCAAATGCGATTTTCTCGAAAAAAACGAAGAAAGTGTTTCTGAATTTTTTTTGTGTGGATAGACAAACATCTAAACTTTAAAAAAAAATTTAAAAAAGAAAAAAAAAAAAAAGTGGCATGTTTTTTAATAAATTGACATTTAAAAAAAAAACGAAAATTTTAGAGCGGGTTCTGAAAATTTTCAAAAAAAAAAAAATTTTAATCGATAGATGGACAAACATCTAAACTTTAAAAAAAAATTTAAAAAAAAAGTGGCATGTTTTTTAGTAAATTGACATTTTTAAAAAATGGAAAATTTCAGAACGGGTTTAGAAAATTTTCAAAAAAAAATAAAAAATTTAATCGATAGCCCATACATATAAGAATGTAAATTTTTGAGATTGTGGTGCATTCCGTTTTAATGTGATAAATATTTAATCAAGTCAACTCGCCACAAATTTTTCCATTTTTCCAATATTTGACCACTCCTACTAAGCCCAGTTTTTGAAAATTAGAAAAACCAAAAACGCAATTTTCTTAGTTCCATATAGGGCTATCCAAACAATCTATTCAGAAATTTACGGGACACATGTTTTTCTGTAGCGGGACATTTGGTGTGGAATGCCTCATATATAAAATTTTAGAAAAATCGGGTTATAACGGTTGGAATACTTCCCTTGTTAGTGCAATACCATTAATTCATTTACGGACTCAAAATTGAAAAATTTTTTATTCAATGCAATTAAAAAATTGATGTATTTTTTCTGGAAAACTGCGTTCAATTATATGAAAGCTCTTCAAAAAACTTCAACAGTTTAAAACAAAAATAAGTTGCATAAAGGCTTTAACGATATATTTCTATCTAATCTAAACTAGAGTGTTATCTAAATGTTATTTTAATTTTATTTTTTTAATAGTTAACAAGATAAATCTGATATAAATAAAGTATTATATGGAAATTCTCGTAACTTTATTTATTTGCATATAAATTGTATGGCAATTTGTTTTTTACTTTTAATTTGAGCGATAGTCGCAAGTTTTTTAAACAAATAAACAAATTATATCCTAAATCTACCTTTCTATAAAGGGACCCAGCAAAAATGTTGGTTGAAAAGAACTGCCCAAGCAGAAATTGATGACGGTTGTACACACAAAAACAAAACCTGTAATTTTCTACAAAAAGTCTCGTAAACCCATTTTATCAATATTTGACAGTTTTCCTTGTTTTTTAACAAAAAAAAAATTTCAATCGAAATTTTATTTTTTTTTTTGTAATGTTACAATTTTTTTGTAATTTTACAAATTTCCAATATTTTTTTTACAAAAGAAAATCTAATAAATTCACTAGAATTCCTTGTAAGTTTTATTTCGCCAAAAAAAAAGTTGTAAAATTACAAAAAAGCTTGTAGTTTTTATTAGGAATTCACGTAAAATAGGAGGTAGCAAAAAAATCTATTAGTCACGAGACCTCCTTGTAAGTTTTATTAGGTCAAAAAAATTGTAAATTTACAATTTTATTGGTAAAAAGCTTGTAAAATTACGAGAAATTATTGTCAAATATGAGGTAGTAAAAAATAAAAGTTACAAATTTTTCTTTTCATTTTACAAGTTTTTTTTTTTTTTTTTAATGTTAATCAAAAATGTGTTTTGAAAGCACTGTTATAATAAACAAGTAAGAGAGTTAAATTCGGCTGTGCCGAATCTTTAATACCCTCCAACATGCAAAAAAAAAATGTAGGGGCATTTTTTTTTTGGGGGGGGGGGGGCCCACCGGCAGTGGTAAATGGGGGGGGGGGCAAATTTCCTCTCAAATATGTGTTTAAAAATTCATTCTTATGCTTTTTGAACTAAAGAAATGCAAAATCATCATAATTAAAAAAAATATATTATTCCACGCACATAGAAGGGGGCGGACCAATAAAAACGACATTTTCTAATTCTCAGGGTCCAAATGCACGACTTTCTGTAGCATAAAAATGTTGCATTTCCCAGCAAAAATAAACGAAGTGGTTCAAAAAGAATTAGTGGTTTCACTACATACAACGTAGCGATAGGTGCCGAACTTCATATTCCGTAGGAAGTACTTTTAAAATCACTTCCAAAAATGATACAAAATAACAATAAAAACATCTTTCACCAGTTCTTTGCTTAATGATTTTGAAGTACATTTTTTATATGTTCTTAGGAATCAAATCACCACACCATATGAACTTATTTTTCAACTGAAACAATTAGAATGAGGGTGATACACGAAGTATACAATTTTTTCTACGTCCAGCTTTAAATAGATTTAGGTTTTGCAAAAATGGTGACAAAATTTGGTAGTGGCATTTCATTTCTCTTTATTTAGAGCTTAAAAAATTGAAAAGACGAAAATCGATTATTGATAATTTTTTCAAATTTCATTTCTTATATCAAAAAAAGTTGGTGCTAAATTAAATAAATACATTTACGAACTAAAGCGGATGTTGCTGCATCACATTATTAAAGATTGTTTGGTCAAAACAAACTTGTGAATCAATTCGCGTGAATTTTTATAGTTTTGTGATCTCTATAATTACTCCTTTTTTAATTCGAAGTATATACGTTAGATTATCAATGAAATTAAATTTTCCATCACGTAAGGTTTTTAAGATATTCGCGTTTTAATATTGAAATATTTGGGTCTCCTCTGTAACGTATTCTTAAGTTGCTCAAATACAATAGAACTCGATTTAGTAAAAATAAGGCATCTTTATTCCAAATCTGACATCCAAATTTTTCTATCGCGTACTGTTTTTGAAATATTGGCGTTTGAAAAACTCAAACTCTACTGTTACGCACTTATATTCTTTATCAATCACGCTTATTTTCAAACGCGAATATCTCAAAAACAGAACATGCTTGAAAATTGTGGATTTCAGTTTTGGAATCAGGAGGTCCATTTTATATGAAATTAAGTCCTATTTCGTGGAAGCAACGTAAGAATACGTAACAGTGGACCCCTAAAAATGTTTTTTTTTACTTTTTAACAGCGAATATCTCAAAAACGGTACGTGCTAAAAAAATTTGGACTCTAGACTGGAAGCAGGAGACCAAAATCTATAAGGACCAGTTAGAAATTTCACTGGAAGGTTTTTGCTGTCGAACAGTGTTTTTAGTGTAAATATTACAAAAAATACTCTTTTCAATCAATCTTACAAAAATAAGTGAAAAAAGAACTTCTAATTTAGAAGTTCTAAATCACCAAATAAAAATGACATAATCACACCCAAAATGCCAAGAAATATGTACTTCTAAAGAAGTGATGAAAAAAGTGCTTTCAAAAGGTCAAGTTATATTAACATCCGGATCACTACTTCAGAAGTTGTGATAAAAACACTAGTGATATGTGTTATACTTAAGTGTCAATCTTTCGCCACTGAAAAGTGGCGATAAAAAGAACATACTTTGTGTGTCACGCCCATATTAAATTCAACAATGTCTCAGTTGAAGAAGAAGTACATCTGGTTCATAAGTTGTGGTGAATTTTGTAGTGAATGGTAAGCTCTTTTTTTGCTGGGTTGTTAAACAAAATCACAAAAAATCATGTAAAAAATGAAATTTTTCAGAGGTTGGTTTAGTTCTTCAAGGGGGAACTTTTCCCCCTTGTCCAATTTTTCTCATTTACGAACTTAACCTTCCTAGGAGTCTAGCTCTTTTATTTTGGACTGTATCGTGTTAACTTCAAACGGACATACGGACGGACGGACGGAAAAAAATGAAATTTTTTGGAGGTTGGACGGACATCGCTAGAATGTCTTAGAATCGATCACTGATCATAAATATATATTCTTTATGGGGTCCTAGACCGATTTTTTGATGCGTTACACACGGAATGACAAAGTGAGTATACCCCCATACTGTAGTTGGAGGGTATAAAAATCACACTCTATTCGAAAAGAGTTTCGAAATTACTTTATTTTTAATATACATATACTAGCGAACCCACTGCACAGTGCAATTGCTTATGTACCACTTTTTTCCCTAAAAATTTTAAATTTCAAAATGTGTCCTTCTCTTGGACGTTAATTTTGCTAACGATTCAATTTTTAGACTCTTTGATTTTTAGTTCAATAGTTATAAAAAAGTTCCAATGTTCCCATTTTACTCTTTTTTGTCCCCATGGAACCAAAATTTAAAATTTGTAAGACCATTTTTTCATATTTTCCCATATACACCATTAGACTAACATTTTTCTGTATGTCAATTTTTTTTCCGATTTTCAAAGTCTCAGCATTTTTATACTAGGCCTTAAACATATGTGGTACAAATTTGAGGCCAATCGGATTAAATTAATCCATGTCGCCCGGATTTTTTTGGGTTTTTGAAAATAAAATAAAAATAAATAAAAATAAATAAAAATAAGTATATCGTCGAACTATCTATATATATAAAGTAGTTACGTGACTGACTGATGACTGATGACTGACTGACATACTAATCACGCATCATCCCACAGCCCACACCACTGATGCTAGAGTCTTGAAATTTGGATTGTAGTTTCACCTCCCGGAATACATATCCACTAAGGCTGGGTTTTTGGAAATGTTGATTTTAAGGGGTAAAAACGAAGGGTTGAAAAAGGGGAAAAAGCGACTACTTTGGTACTTTTTTTTTCTGAAAAAAAAATCCAATTATTTTGAAATTTGAAATGTAGGATCCTCTAACGAAAAAACATTCCCAAAAAAAGGACTTTCTGGAAATTCAGATTCCTAAGGGTAAAAAGGGGTAATCTATATATATAAAGTAGTTACGTCACTGACTGATGACTGACTGACATACTAATCACGCATTATCCCACAGCCCAAACCACTGATGCTAGAGTCTTGAAATTTGGATTGTAGTTTCACCTCCCGGAATACATTTCCACTAAGGCTGGGTTTTTGCAAATGTTGATTTTAAGGGGTAAAACCGAAGGGTTGAAAAAGGGGAAAAAGCGACTACTTTAGTACTTTTTTTTTCTGAAAAAAAAAAAAATCCAATTATTTTGAAATTTGAAATGTAGGATCCTCTAACGGATAAACATTCCCAAAAAAAAGGACTTTCTGGAAATTCAGATTCCTAAGGGTAAAAAGGGGTAAAAAATGGTACTTTGGTACTTTTTATATTTTTTGAAATTAAGGTCCTACAAAAATATTAAAATTTGCAATGGTGGTTCCAACAACTGAAAAATTCTGAAAACGTACTTTTTGAAATTCCGATTGTGAGGGGGGTAAAAAAGCGTGTACTTTGGTACTTTTTATTTTTTCTAAAAAAAGTCCTATTGATTCGAAAATTGGAATGTAGGATCCTCTAACGGAAAAACAATCCCAAAAAAAGTACTTTCTGGAAATTCGAATTTCTAATGGTAAAAAGGGGTAAAAAATTGTACTTTGGTACTTTTTATATTTTTTGAAATGAAAGTCCTACAAAAAATTTTTTTTTGCAATGTTGTTTCCAACAACGAAAAAAATTCTGAAAATGTACTATTTCGAAATACCGATTCTAAGGGGGTAAAACGCGAGCACTTTGGTACTTTTTATTGTTTCTGGGAAAAAATCCAATTAATTTGAAAATTGGAATGTAGGATCCTCTAACGGAAAAACATTCCCCCAAAAAAGTAGGTACTTTCTAGAAATTCGGACTCCTAAGGGTAAAAAGGGGTAAAAATGGTAGTTTGGTACTTTTTATATTTTTTTTTAAATTAAGGTCCACAGAAATATTAAAATTTGCAATGGTGAAAGAAATTCTCAAAAAGTACTTTTTCGAAATACCGATTCTAAGTGGGTAAAAAGCGAGCACTTTGGTACTTTATATTTTTTCTGAAAAATAATCCTATTAATTTGAATATTGGAATGTAGGATCCTCTAACGGAAAAACATTCCCAAAAAAAGTACTTTCTGGAAATTCGGACTCCTAAGGGTAAAAAAATTAATTTTGGTGCTCTCGAAATTTTTTGAAATTAAGGCCCTAGAAAAAAATATTACAATGTTAGTTCCAACAAAGGGAAAAATTCTGAAAAAGTACTTTTTCGAAATTTCGATTCTAAGGGGCGTAAATAGTGTATTTTGGTACTTATTATAATTCCTGAAATAATGCTATTGGAAACTTTAAATTTGGAATGCAGGGTCATTTAGCGAAAAAAGATTTCTACAGAAGGCAAAGAATTTTTTGTTTTTAAGCGCATGTAAGCGCTTATTCGGAACGGAATGAAAGCCAAATAAGACTAATCAGAATGGAACAGGGAATCAAATGGAATAAAACAGGGAACGAAATGGGGACTTAAAATTTTGAATGTAGGTGCGCCTCCCGAAATATAGATTCGTTTAAGGCTGAGTTTTTGGAAATGTTGATTCTAAGTAGGGAATAGGATTCTAGGGAATAGGGTATTTTGGTACTTTGTATATTTCCACAAACCACTGAAGCAAGAGACTTGAAATTTGGAATATTTATATCTATGGGGGTGAAACGGGTAAAAAAGGTATTTTGGTACTTTTTATATATACTTAAGTAATGGTTTTATTAGCTTGAAATTTGGAATGTAGCATCCCATGCTTAAATAAATGTCATAAAGACTTAAAAAAGGAATATAGGCTCCAATAACAGAAAAAAACTATGAAAAATTTACTTTTTGGAAATTCCGATTCCTATCTAAGGGGATAAAAACTTTTTTATTTTTTGAAATAATTATGATGGAAATTTGGAATGTAAGATTGTCTAGCGAAATAAAATATTCCCAAAAGAATAACTTTTGGAAATTCTTATTCCTAAGGAAATTAATTAAAAAAGGGAATTACTTATATATTCTTAAATAATGGGCATATTAACTTGAAATTTGGAATGTAGAATCCTCTAATGGGAAAAAATCCCCCAAAAAATTACTTTTGGGTACTGTTTATATTTTCTTAAATAGAGGTCATAAAACTTAAAATTAGGAATGTAGAAAAACGAGCACTTTGGTACTTTTCATATTATCTGAAATAATGGTACTGTAAACTTGAAATTTGGAATGTAGAATCGTCTAGCGAAAAAAAAACATTTTTTTTTTTAAATTCTGATTTCTTATATTTTCTGAAACAAAATAAGGAGTAAAATGATTATTTTTAATGATATTATCCCTAGAAACTCTTTTGTTCTTTAACGGATACTATTCGAAAAGGAATGAACACCACATTGAACGAAATTGAATGGAGCAGGGAACCAAATGGAATAGAACATGGAACGAAATAGAATGAAATTGGGAACGAATTCAAATAAAAATGTTTTAAATTTTTTTTTAATTTTTTTTACTAAAATTTTTTTGTACTAAAATTTGTTTATCAATTTATTTTTTAGTATTTTTTTTTGTTTCATTCATACATATTTGTTCATATTTTTTCAAAATTTTTTCATTAAATTTTTGACTCAAAGTTTTATTTACTAAATTTTTTTTTGCTCAAATTAATAAATCAATATTTTTTTTTATAACATAAGACCGTCTTAAAGTTTACGTAATATTTATTATATCAACTGATGTATTTGGTATTTATTGTAAGTGTTGTGATCATCATAAGCACAGCTTTCTTAAAGGATTAAGACATATATACATAAAGATTCCATATCGAAAAGTTTATAAAAATGGGTCATTTATTATCATTATGAAATTTTTCTGTATTTACGGGCAACAAAATACCCTGAGCACGCTAGTATTCAATAAATGCCAACTCGAAAAAGCTTACTGTTCAGGGGAGCTAAAAAACTAGTTATTTTGCATATTATTGTAAAAATAAACAATGTACCTTCCATAAGATGGTTTAAATATTCTAAATAATTTTTACCTATGCCAAAAATTTTATATTTTGCACTTGTTTGCGTATTTTTGAGGGATGGCATTTATTACTATATCAAAAAACAAATATTTTTTTAGAGTTGGCATATTTTGTCGGAAAATAAAAAAACATTTTTTTTTGGAAAAATTTTTATAATTTTTTTTTTTTGGTTTTTGTTATCCTTAGTGCAATAATTGCACAAACTGAAAAAAAAATTAAAAATCTTTGCATATTTTTAAAAGTTACTAGCTCTGAAATCCTTTTAATCTCAGGGTGGTCAACTTTGGCACTCTGTAACTCATGCTGTATTGTAAAAGGGTCACTTGAAACTAGCTACTTTGAAAGCTTATTTCGTTGACTTTATTTGCCCCACTTATAATGGTTCAATCTGATAAATAGTTTGAAACTTACATCTATATAAGCAATTTTTTTTGCAAACACTATTTACCGATATTTTTAAAATGGCAATACCTCGAAAACTAGCCATTAGGTATCAAAATCTTTACCAGATTCGTGGTCAGCATGGCAAATGCAATAAGATATGTGGCCTAATTTTTTTTAAAAAATTTTTGAAAAATTTTTGGAAATTTACAATGGGAGTTGGCATTTATTTTCACCAAAAAAATATGTACTTTGAGTAAGCAGAATAACAAAAATGGATGTAAAACGACAACAAATTATTTTTTTGCTCTGAAATTTTTATCACTGATGGGTATTGCATAGGGGAGCTATTTGCCATCGGAAACTCATTTAGGTCAAATTTGAGTTGGCATATTTTGAATATAGGTTCACGATATATTTCAACACATATATTTGTTAATTTTGATACCGTGAGCACGAATATCAACAAAATTTTTAAATCGGTCGAACGGTTTTCGAGATATCACTAGTTGAAGTTTGCAAAAATGGTGGTTTTTTCCTACATTCAAGAAATTTAAAAAAAGGCTCAAAATACATTATGTTTACCCTTTCATAGAGCTTAAAACAATTTTTCATTTAAAACAAATTTGAGCCAAATTCAATCATTTTAACCCCTGGCGCCCTTCGATCAAAGTTTTTGACTTTTGAAAAATTTGCACCAAAATTTTTGATTTTTGAAAATGAAAAAAAAAATACATTTTCTTATTAATTTTGGAATGGTGAATACGAATATAAAAAAAAAAAACTTAAATCGGTAAAGTGCTTTTCGAGATATCACCATTTAAAATTTACGGGTTAAAACGATAGGTTTGGGCTCAAATTAAGTTTAAATAAAATATTGTATCAAGCTCGACGAAGGGGTCAAGGCAACGAAATTTTAAAATTTTTTAAAAAAATTTCTTGAACGAAAAAATCAGAGAGGCATATTTCGTATTTTTCGAGAAAATTGCATGTGAAGATTGGATTTCATAAAAATCTGTAATTCTCTTGTATGTTGTTGTGTCCGCACCGCGTATGAGTAACGAAAATTAGTTGGTTTCGCAAATATTCGTTACTCATACGCGATGTTGACCCAATAAAATACAATAGAATTACTGAATTTTTATGAAATCCAATATTCATTTGCGATTTTCTCGGAAAATACGAAAAATGGTCTCCTGATTTTTTTTGTAAGGATAGACAAACATCTAAACTTAAAAAAAATAAATGTGGCCGGATTTTTAATAAATTGTATTTTTTAAAAATTAAAAATTTCATAACACCTCTGAAAATTTTCAAAAAAATAAAAATTTTAAATCTACATCCCATAAAAAATATAAAAGAATATAAATTTTTAAAATTGTAATGCATTCCGTTATAATTTGACAAATATTTAATCAAGGGAACTCGACACAAATTTGACAATTTGGCCAATATTTAACCACGCCTCCTTACCCCAGTTTTAAAAAAAAATTTAAAAACTGAAAACGCAATTTTCTTTGTTCTATATATGGATATCCATACCACCTATTTAGACATTCATGGCACACATGTGTTTCTGTACCGGGACATTTGGTGCGGAATGCCTCCTATGTAAAAAAATAAAAAAAGTACCAGACTAAATAACAACAAAGCTGTTGTTGACACTATTTTTTCTGTTACCTTAGCAATTCAAATTTTTATCAAGCGCTCAAGTTTGGAAAAAAAGTTATCAGATGCCAAAAAAAAGTCTTAATTTAAATTTTGCCTAAATTATTTATTTCACCGAATATTCAAAAAACATGCCAAATACCGAACAGTGACGAATATTCTCGACATCCCTACTATCTTACTGTACTTTTTCGTTTTATAAGAATTTTGTAATTTGCTTGTATTTTCTTGTGTCAACATAGCGGATGAGTAACAAATATTTGCATAAATAATACTCATACGCTATGCTGAAACAAGAAAATACAAGAAAATTAAAAAAATTTTATGAAATTTAATATTCAAATGAGATTTTCTCGAAAAAATTTAAAAACCTGCGTCTGAATTTTTTTGTGTGGATAGACAAATATCTAATCTTAAAAAAAAAAGTGGCCGGATTTTTGATAAATTGACTTTTTTAAAAATGGGAAATTTTAGAACGCGTTCTGAAAATTTTTCAATATAAAAATTTTTAATCGTAGCCCAAATATGCAAGAAGGCCAAATTTTAGACTATGGTGCATTGCGCTTTAATTTCATAAATATTTAATCAAGGCAATTCGACACAAATTTTACTAATTATACCCTACACCGCTCTGTGGTACAGGGTATATCGGTTTAAGCACGAAACAGGTCGCAATTTTCAATCAATTGACTTGAAATTTAAAACTTAAGCATCTTTTGGCCCAAGGACGAAGCCCATTGAAATTGGAGAAAATCGGTCCATGTTAAGACCTAGCCCCCATACATACGCCCCCTTTGGATTCGCCTTTAATGACTCTAATAACCGTATTATAAGAGACATCGCTTTGAAATTCAGCAAGTAATCTAATTTTGTATGCACAAATCGCCATTCCAAATTTCAAAGGAATCAGTCAGTCCTTCTGGTAGTCCCCATACAAACCACTTTCCCGATATTCACATAATTCCCTCAAAATTCATAAAAATTGAAATATTTGATAAAGAATTTATTTTTAGGTCCTAAACGTGTACTTTAGCAACCTTATCAAATCGGAATATATTGGACAATTTTTGAACTTAGTCCCCCATATAAAAATTTCGACCGATATTCAGTTAAATTGGTCTATTGACAAAAAAATAAACCAATTTCACTTGAAATTGATCTGTGTGTGTTTTCTACACTATCTTAAAAAAGACAGATACAATCGGTCCATGTTTGGACTTGGGACCCATTTTCAGGAAAACACTGGTGTAGGGTATCATATGGTCGGTCTTGGCCGAACTTTCTTACTTGTTTTTCAATATTTCAATTTTTCAATTTTATTAAAAAATTGAAAAATCACAGTCCTGCTAATTTCAGTTAACTAATTTTTAGCAAAACATTTTTGCAAACTTTACCAAAAAAATTGTGGGTTCAAAATCAGCAAATTTTCTAGTAAGTTTACAAGCTTTTTTTGCTATCATTACAGTTTTTTTTTTTTTTGAGTGCAAACGCAATTTTCTAGGTTCCCTAAAGGGCTATCAAGACAACCAATTCAGAAGTCCATGGGATACAAGATTTTCTGTAGCTCGACAATTGGTGGGGAATGCTTCATTTGTAAGTTGTAACATTTATCTGCAATTTTACAAACAAAAAACACATTTGTATTTAAAAGCCGGTAATAATGATATTAACATCTGTAAAACAATATAAATTAATACTTTATTTAAACAAAATGTTAATAAAAATTTCTTTAATACTTGTATACCCTACACTTTTGTGCAATGCATGCCATTGCTTTGAATATTTTGTCACACTATGAGGCGTCTCGCAGACTCAATTCCGTTCGGATTTGAAATAAAGAGCTTTCTTTCGTAAAACGCAAAACAAGTATTTTTTCGGAATTAAGTCACTTTTAATAATTATTATAAATGACCACTTAAAATGGGAGATAGAGGGTTAAAATTCTCTAAGAAAATAACCACCTTCAAATTTCACTGAATACATGTATTGCCGAAATTTAGGTGAGAAGCAGATTAATAAAATTTTTTCGACTTATTTCACACGACCTTGTTGAAAAACAATTTAAAAGTATGTGATAATTTACAATTTTACTTTGTTAAGCATTTTGCACTTTTCATACGAACTTTTAATCTTTGGCAACCCCTAGTGAAATTTGATGCAGAAATTTTTTGTAGAACATTTTGACCCTTTAAACGCACGTTTAATTGCTGTTCTATGAGGATATTTGAAGAGAGGACCAAAATTACCCCATAAAATGGGAGATAGAGGGTTAATATATTCTAAGAAAAGAACCGCCATGAAATTTTACTGCAGACATGTCTTAACATTATTTACCGCAGAATTTGATTTAATACCACTACAGTGAAAAAATACTCCTGATGTGACATAGTATAGGTGGTTGGTCTTGTCGAGTAGATCACCAAAATGCCCTTTAAACTTGCCAGACACCCTCAAATTTTAGAGTTATTGTCAAAAAAACGTTTTTTTTTGGGACTTTTCTCACTAAACCTTTTTAATTACACAAAAAAAATATTTTTTGAACCTATTTTAAATTTTTAAACTGTTTTGGATAGAAGAAGGATAAGGCTGAATGAATTGGTCTATACACATAAGAAAGATATCTATTGATTTTTTCTATAACAACTAATTTTTTTGTTATTTTTTGAAAATTTTTCGAGTTTATCGATTTTTTTCTGCTATAGTTCATTTTACAACCTTTATATTTATAAACGTATTTTTAAAGAAAATTTAATTCTGAATACGATAAGCTTTATCCTAAAAAAATCGGATAACAATTGACAGAGTTGTGATAATTTTTCTAAAAACGAAAATTAAGATTTTGCAGGAAATCGCCATTCCGATAACCCAGGCAAAAAAAAATAAAATTTTCATAAGAAGTCATGTACAATATTTTTAAAGGTTTTTGGCGCACTGAATCCGAATCCGGCTTTTAAATTGCCCTTTCTCGTCAGGTTTTTGAGATATTTAACATAAATTGATATATCAAAAACTTAATAAGGTAGAGCAATTTCAAAGTCAAATTCGAATTCAGGAGGCCAAAAAGCTATAAAATAATGATACGCGACCTCTCAGTATTTTCGTTTATTTTTTATTTTTTTTTTTGCCTGAGTTATCCGAACGGCAATTTCATGCAAAATCTTAATTTTCTTCTTTCGAAAAATTATCCCAACTCTGTTAATTGTTATCCGATTTTTTCGACATAATGCTTATCGTATTCACAATTAAACTTTCTTTAAGAATACGTTTATAAATATAAATGTTGTTGAACGAACTATCCCAGCAGAAATTTTGCTGAACGTTCAGCAGCTTTTGGAAGGGGAACTTGAGTAAAGGAGCGCATCCAATTGCGCTGAATTCATGCATGATTCTCTAAGGCGATGTCCCACTTTAGAGCGCTAGTTGGATACACAGAAACAGCGCTCTTTAGATGCACTGAAATCACGTGTCTTTAGAGCGCTGATTTAAGCAGAATAAAGATGCTGTAAATTCATGTATCTTTTTAGCGCTGATTTAAGCAGATTAAAGATGCAGTGAATTCATGTATCTTTGTAGAGCTGATTTAAGCAGAATAAAGATGCTGTAAATTCATGTATCTTTTTAGCGCTGATTTTGTAATAAAATTTGTATTTTCTAAAATTAAAGTTCTAAAATTAAAATGTAAAAATGAGATAAAAAACAAAAAATTTACCAATAAATGAAAAAATATTCAAAAGAAGTTATAACAAATGTATCTTAGTTTTCTATTTTTTCGTGATTAGAGTTTGTGTTTAATCCAAATTGGTTTATTCATCGAAATAACAAATAAGCATTGGCTGTTTTTTGGTTGGCCTATTTATTATCATTTAAAATGTGTTAAAGGCCTCTGTTATGTCTTTCAAAACTTTTCAAATCACATGATATTTTCCGAATCACATGAAATCGAGTTTGGTGTTTGTTTACGGGTTCATTCAAAGTCAGACAAGGAAAAGCAATAAAATTTAAATTTCGTTATTGATAAAATTCAATTTTGAATTTTTCAAAAAATTCAAGAAAGAATTTTAAATATAATTCTTAAAAATTTTATTTTAAATTCTTAGAAGAAATAAAATTCAAAAAACTTTTATTTAAAATTCTTTAAAGAATTTTATTAATAAAAAAAAAAGATTTTTTTTTCCATAATAACAAATATATTTTGAACAAATAAATATTCAAACCAAAAGTAAAATAAAATTAAACCAAAAATAAAATTCAAAAATAAAATTCAAACCAAAAATAAAATTCTTTTTTTTTTGAGAATTTTATTTTTGGAAATAATAAAATTCAAATGTTTTTGAGAATTTTATTTAAACAAAAATTTTATTTCAAAAACCTTATGAATTTTAAATAAAATTCGAATTTTTTCCTTGTCTGTTCAAAGTTTAAATCAAATAACTAAAATTTAAAAAAATATAACAAAAAAATTCATTCGTTTTACTTTACAAAACTTTATTTATGTGAAACAAAATGAAAAAAAAAAAAATCGGAAGTGAACATCAAAAAAATATCGGAAATTTTCATTTTCACATTTTTTATGGGATTTTTTTTGGGAACAGCGGTCAAAGATGCTATGATTGAAGCGCTCTTTGCAGCGCTGATTAATGCGCAATAATGATGCAGTCAAATCATGTGTCTTTGTCTAAAACTCATGTTTTTTTATTCAAAAAGTATTAAAAATATTAAAAAGGAAAGCAAGTTTGAAATTTTATCAAAAAATAATTACACATTATAAGTTTTATATAAAAAATCTTAAAAAAAAAATAAAATTTTTTCCCCTTCCTTTTACTGCATCCCTAAGAGCGCTCTTTGGATGCGCTACGGTATGCTATAAACAGATGCTGTGTCGCCAAAATCTCGATTTATTTCTGCTGGGATAGCAGAAAAAAATCGATAAACTCAAAAAATTTTCAAAAAATAACAAAAAATTAGATATTGTTGAAAAAATCAATACATATCTTTTTCATATGTATAAACCAATTCAGCTCTATCCGTGTTCTATCCAAAACAGTTGAAAAATTGAAAATCGGTTGAAAAACGTTTAAGTAACACGTGGTTTAGTGACGTAAAAACGTTTTATGACAATAACTTCAAAATTTGAGGGTGTCTGGCAAGTTCGATGTGCATTAGACTGGCCATAGCGTTATATAGAAAAATTAAAAAATGTTAAATCCATAAGTGTTCGCACTGAAAAATGTGAGGTTGGGGATAAAAATAATTATGCATATTTAAAAAAAATTTTTTTTTTGTTCCGAGTACCTCCGGGTTGAGCCTAAAGTTTGAAAAACGGATTACAAGGGAAAAATATGACTTATTTTCATTTTCTCAATTTTTTTGATATTTTAAGTACAGTTTGAATTCAAATGGTCACTGAATTTTGATTAAGAGTTAATTGTCTATCAAATAAGGTGTTAAAAATTAAAATCGGTTGAAAATTAGCCGAGTTATGACAACTTCCCCCGGCAACTAACGTGTGGCAAACCACCTGATCAAGGAATTCGAGCCCCATTTTTGAAATTTATTGAAATTATCTACTGTAATTAATTTTTTTTATTCCTCAAGTTCCAATGTACTACCCGTGTAAAAAAATAATTGGATCAAAACATATCTCTTTTGATCAATACATATATGGATCATATCTAAATGGATATAATCAGATCTACTCCATATATATTCATATCTGCTTCAGATATGTTTTGATCCGTAAATTGAGTCTATCTGGCATATATGACATATATGATCAGACATTTTCAGATATGTTCATATATGTAAAATTGTCAGATAGACTCAATTTACGGATCAAAACATAGCTGAAGCAGATATGAATATATATGGAGTAGATCTGATTATATCCATTTAGATATGATCCATATATGTTTTTATCAAAAGAGATATGTTTTGATCCAATTATTTTTTTACACGGGTAAGAAGATACATATTTTTCATATTGCGTTTTGCTAACTTGTTTTAAATAAATGCTAAAGTGGTCTGAATTTTTCAACACTATTTTCAAATCTCCAATTTTAAATTTTTATTTTTTTTGTTAAAGAAATTTTAAAAAATCGGCTATTGGAGTTTAGGGATTTGTTAAGCACATATAAAGGAATAAAAAACCCAAAAATTGTAGGGTTTGCTGTTTTCATTTGGCTATTACAGTGATGTAATTTCGGCGGATTTCGGGAAAGTAGTGATTTTTGGCCCTTTTTTAGCTTTTATTTATTTTTTTTGTTTTTTTTTTTACAAACTTGATATGTTTTGGACCGAATTATATCAACACGAGATAGAATACTTCAATTCGCAAAATTAGGGCGAAATTGAGATATAAAAAATTGCCCCTGTTAAGGGTCAAAGGTCAAATTTTAGAAAATTTTGAATTTTTAAACATTATCAGATTTGCTGGGCGGATTTTTCTGAATCTACTTGATGTTATTTTAATTGGTCTAAACTAAATGTCAAATAATTAAAATTTAGAAATTTAACCCTTAAGTGCTGTCGGGTCCTATAATTTTTTTAATTTAATGGAGATAATGTAAGTGTATTTTGTTCAAAGGGGCGAATAAGCCCCACCATTACTAAAGGGTTAATATTCTGAATTTAAATAAAAAGACATATGTAAAGACCTTTTAAAATGACATGAAGTAGTTTCATATATTTCCACTCAGAAAATCTGTTAATGTTTAAAAATTTAAAATCTTCTAAAATTTGACCTTTGACCTTTAGTTGGGGCAATTTTTAATTTCCCATTTTTGCCCTAAATTTGCGAATTGATTTATTCTATCTCTTGTTGATATAAGTCGGTCCAAAACATATTAAGTTTGTAAAAAAAACCAAAAAAAAATAAATAAAAGCTAAAAAAGGGCCAAAAATCACTACTTTCCCGAAATCCGCCGAAATTACATCACTGTAATAGCCAAATGAAAACAGCAAACCCTACAATTTTTGGGGTTTTTATTCCTTTATATGTGCTTAACAAATCCCTAAACTTCAATAGCCGATTTTTTAAAATTTCTTTAACAAAAAAAATAAAAATTTAAAATTGGAGATTTGAAAATAGTGTTGAAAAATTCAGACCAATTTAGCATTTATTTAAAACAAGTTAGCAAAACGCAATATGAAAAATATGTATCTTCTTAGTACATTGGAACTTGAGGAATAAAAATAATTAATTACAGTAGATAATTTCAATAAATTTCAAAAATGGGGCTCGAATTCCTTGATCAGATGGTTTGCCACACGTTAGTTGCCGGGGGAAGTTGTCATAACTCGGCTAATTTTCAACCGATTTTAATTTTTAACACCTTATTTGATAGACAATTAACTCTTAATCAAAATTCAGTGACCATTTGAATTTAAACTATACTTAAAATATCAAAAAAATTGAGAAAATGAAAAAAAAGTCATATTTTTCCCTTGTAATCCGTTTTTCAAACTTTAGGCTCAACCCGGAGGTACTCGGAACAAAAAAAAATTTTTTTTTAAATATACATAATTATTTTTATCCCCAACCTCACATTTTTCAGTGCGAAAAATTTTACTTTTCAAAAAAATTTCTACTATGGCCACTCTAATGTGCATTTTTGTGATATTTTCGACAAGACCTACAACCTTAACTACCTCATTTTAAAAGTATATTCGATTTTGTGTTTTTTGTAGCACAGTGTACTTATTTTATGACTTATTCAAAACGCCTTTGAAAAAAATTGAAACACTGGGCCATAAAAAAAGAACTCGAGCTAAGTTTTCAAAACCCTTCAGGTGTTTTGGTCTTTTATTGGTATACTTTCATTTTTTTTGGACCCGCTCAAGATACACTCGAGGACCCCAAATTTGTTGCACAGTGTAATCTAAAAAATGAAGTTTTTTCTGTAAATGTCAAAATTTCCAGGGCAATTTAGAAACAAAAATTTTTTTGTTAGTTGTTTTGTTGTTGGTAAAACGCTTTAAATTTACAAAAAAAAAAGCAATTGTAAGTTTTGCTTGGAATTCTCGTAAGATAGGAGGTGGCAAAAAATCTAGTAAATTCACGAGAACTCCTTGTAAGTTGTATTGTGTCAAAAAAGTTGTAAATTTGCGAAATTACAAAAAAACTCGTGATTTTTACAAGATATTCTCGTAAAATAGGAGGTAGCAAAAAATAAAAGTTACAAGCTTTTCTTGTCATTTACAAGGTGTTTTTTATTTTTTGAGTGTAGGAAAATTGAAGCACTACAAAACTGAGATTGTGGTACTTTTTAGAGTGGAAAATTTTTAAATTTTCCAACCCTGATACTGTATGGCAATAGATTTTGGATTTTTTTATACCCTCCACTCTAGTGATAGAGGGTATATATAAGTTTGTCATTCCGTTTGTAACACCTCTAAATATTGGTCTAGGACCCCATGATCCTCGATCAATTTTAAACAATCTAGTGATGTCCATTTTTCCGCCTGTCTGTATTGAACAACTTTTCGGATGCTCCTGAAGTTTTGCATATATGTTAAGCATTTACCTGGTCAGATAGGTATTGTATTTCAGCAAAATCGGTCTAGTGGCTTCAAAGTTATAAGCAAAAGAGTGAATTTCGGCAAGGGTTTTTCGTGAATTTACGAGATAAAAACCACGCTAACTTTCTAAAGACAATTCTGAGGATGCTGAAGCTTAGAATATATATTTATCGTTCCTATGGCCTGGTCTTATTGAATTTCAGCCAAATCGGTCCAGTGGTTCAAAAGTTATTAGCAAAACCGTGAATTTCAGATTAGTTTCACCATAAATTCACGTGTTGAAAACCCATTAAACATGTTGGTAAGTCACAAAAATATTTTACAACGAATTTTTGTCACTCAAAAATATTTTTACAGAAAAAAAAAAACACTCGAAAAAAATTTTACACTCATAAAAAAAAAAAAAAATTAGTAAATAATTTTTTTTTCAAAAATTACTAAAAAAATGTATTTTTATACAAAATAAAATATTTCTAATCAAAAATGTAATTTTTTTCACGTTTGGAAATTTACTATCACTTAAAAAGGGCATTGTGGATTGTATTCATTGATTCGGCCAAGCCGAATTTAACTTTTCTACTTGTTTTAATAACAAACTACAAAAACCGTTTTTCTGTAAAATTATATATTTCATTGTACAACAATTATTATTTCTCAGAAATAATTAATATGGACTCAAACAGAACAAAGTAAAAATTCAGTTATAAAATATACAGTCCAACAATATATAAACACAATTAGTACACAAGTCATAAGGTACATTGCAATTTAGTAATATTTCTAAGAATTAGAAATATAAAACAAAAATTCAAACCTAACGGACATTTTTCAAGACTTGAAAAGTCCTATTAAGGGTTAACAATAGAAAAAAATACAACTCTGTTAAAAGTTAAGATTGATTAAGTTTCTGCCAAATGAATACAACACGAATGATGATGAATACGGGTTATTCAACACAAAGAGAAGTAATTCCCGTATTTAATTTGTTCAAAAGTTTCATTTAAATAGCTAATTTTAATCTGACACACATTAAGTGTGTGGAAATCGAAGGAGTGCTGATGATGGAAGGGTCACATCTTCCGAAAGCTGTCGACATCCCCACTTAGCCTGTGTTGTCACTTGAGATTTTTTCAGATTTTCTCATTGTACAACAACTATTATTTCTCAGAAATAATTAATATGGACTCAAACCGAACTAAATAAAAATTCAGTTATAAAATATACAGTCCAACAATATATAAACACAATAAATGAAACTTCTGAAATATAAAAGGAAATTTCTGAAATATAAATGGAAATTTTTAAAATATAATTGGAAATTTTTGAATTATAAATGGAAATTTATGAATAATAACACTGTGCAACAAATTTTGGGTCATCGCATTGAGCCTCAATGCCTTCAACGCCATATGAAAGTAGACCATCAAATGGACAAAATCACCAAAGGGTTTTGCAAAGTCAGTTCGGATATCTTTTTTATAACCCACTGAAGTTTTTATTTTTTTATCAAAGGAGTTTGGAAAACGTCAAAAATACTATAATAAGAACACATCTGAGCTTCAAAATATGATTTGATGTCTTCAGTGAAATTTTATGGCAGTTCTTTTCTTAGAACATTTTAACCCTCTAACTGCCATTTTTAGGGGTCATTTTAGTCCTTTTTCAAAAACTAAACGCAGAAGTCTAATAAAACTTCCATTGAGAGGGTTAAAATGTTCTACAAATATTTTCCTCATAAAATTTCACTAGGGGTTGTCGAATGTTCAAAGTTTGTGCGACACGTGCAAAATGCTTAAAAAGGGTCAATTATAAATAATCAATGTTTGTTATTTATTTTTACCAAAGCAGTGTTAAAAAATATCGACAAAAAACAGTGCAAATATACTTTTGAGCTAAAAATGTTCTAAGAAAAGAACTGCCATAAAATTTCACTGAAGACATCAAATCATATTTTGAAGCTCAGATGTGTTCTTATTATAGTATTTTTGACGTTTTCCAAACTCCTTTGATAAAAAAAATAAAAACTTCAGTGGGCCATAAAAAAGAAATCCGAACTGACTTTGCAAAACCCTTTGGTGATTTCGTCCATTTGATGGTCTACTTTCATATGGCGTTGAAGCCATTGAGGCTCATTTTTCTTGTTGCACAGTGTAATTGGAAATTTTTGAATTTTATTTAGAATTTTTTCTGAATTATAAATGGAAATTTCTGAAATAAAATGGAAAATTCGGAAATATAAATGGAAATTTCTGAAATATAAATGGAAACTTCTGAAATATAAATGGAAATTTCTGAAATATAAATGGAAATTTTTAAAATATAATTGGAAATTTTTGAAATATAAATGGAAATTTCTGAAATATAATTGGAAATTTTTGAAATATAATTGAAAATTTGTGAAATATAATTGGAAATTTTTGAAATATAATTGGAAATTTCTGAAATATAATTGGAAATTTTTGAAATATAGTTTATATTCTCTGAATTACTACTTCCTATATTACGAGAATTCCTAGTAAAAATTACGAACATTTTTGTAATTTTACAAGATTTTTACCAATAAAATTGTAAATTTACAACTCTTTTGGCGAAATAAAACTTACAAGAAATTCTCGTAAATTTACTAGATTTTTTTGTAAAAAATCTTGGTAATTTGTAAAATTACAAGAAAAACTGTAAAACTACAAAAAATATTGTAAAATTCAATCGAAAATTATTTGTTAAAAAACAAGGAAAACTGTCAAATATTGGTACAATGGGATTACGAGACTTTTCCTAGTAATTTGACAAGGTTGTTTTGAGTGTATAGGTTCTTTCTTAAAATTGTCAAAAGTTGTTGATTTATAAATTTTTTATTACAATTTAAGGCTTCCAAAGTTTAAGTTAAATTTTCGCCGTGAAAAACAGAGTACTAGGAGGCGTAAGGACAAAAATCATAATAAATTAATTTGCCAACATTTATCGATAAGGGAAAGTGTCCCCAAGCCTCCCGCCGATCCCTAAACATAAGCGTTCTGACATTTTTTTTTTTTATTTTTTACATTTTAGAGGGTATAAAAGATTCGGCACAGCCGAATTCGAAACTTTAAAGTGCTCTTAAAAGGACAAATGATCACCGAAAGAAAAACTGTTTAGTTTCAAAAGTTGTTATGATGCAGCTAAAAGCTGAAATTTGTAATCCAGATATGGCATACTGTATCACTTACTACGTTGTCACTGACAATTATTATCTTTTTTGATTTTTGCTATTTAAATGCTAAACAAAGCTAAGATAACCGTCATTTTTACGTAAATAGTTTTAGAAAAATATTTACAAAAATTTATTCGGACAAACATGGGAAAGTTCACAATATTAAATTGTGTAAGTATATTAGTGGAATTTTTTTTAAGATTTTAATACGTAAACTGATATATTCAAAATTCTTCTTTTAGATTTCAATAATATTTCTGATTTTGTATAAACCAATTGCTGTTAATTCAGAATGTAATACATGCCATAGTACCAATATAGCATGTGTAACCGATACTGAATATAAACAGTGTAATAGTGATAATGTTCCATTCGGTAATGTCTTTCCTTGTAATACTGGACAATATTGTTCCATTTTGGGTGGTTGTGATGCAGATGTAAATTTAGCAGATTGCTCGGATTGTGAAAAATGTAATGAAGCTAAAGTATTTGCTTGTTTAGATACAAAAACATTTGCTCTCTGTTTGGGTGGTGATAATGCAACCGAAATAACAGCTCAGTGTACTGGTGACTTAAGCTGTAATTACCATAATCCTGGTATATGCGGAACTGTAAGTTGAACGAATGTAGTTTTAGGGGTTTATTAACAGACAAAAACCAAAAATTTAAGTAAGTTTTTACATCCCAATTACAATGTTCATTACTTTAGCAGTGAACTATCGTTGGATGTAACCACTTTTTTGCTTTCAACCCCAAAAAGGAATTCTGATAGTAATTAGAAGTATTTGTACTCATTGCCTGGTAATAAGCAATTTAAGGTTTTGTAAAAATGGTGATAATCGAATCGAAATTCCTACACTCAAAAAAAAAACCTTGATATATTACTAGAAAAACTCTCCCATTTTTATTGTAAAAAATAAATACTACTAATTTCTTTTTAATTTCAAAATTGATACAGAAATCCTTGCTTTTTAAACAAAAATTTTTGTTTTGGTCAATTGAAATTTAAATTTTTTTGTAATTTTAAAATTTTTTTTTTGTAATTTTACACATTTTTTTTGTAATTTTACAAATTTTTTTGTAAATGTCCCAATTTCCAAGCTAATTTTACAAAAAAAAAAAAAAAAATCTAGTATAACAACGAGAATTCCTCGTAAGTTTTACTGCGTCAAAAAAGTTATAAATTCACAATTTTATTTGTAAAAAGCTTGTAAAATACAAAAAATCTCGCAGTTTTTACTAGGAATTCTCGTTAGATAGGTAAGTTTTATCGCGTCAAAAAAAAGTTGTAAATTTACAATTTGTTTGGTAAAAAACTTGTAAAATTACAAAAAATATCGTAATTTTTACTAGAAATTCTCGTAAAATAGGAAGTAGCAAAAAATTAAAATTACAAGCATTTCTTGTCATTTTACCATGGTGTTTTCTTGAGCTGAATAATTACACTGTTCTGTAGCAGATTTGCTCTCCTGATTCCAAATCTGCCATCCAAATCATTCTAGCTGTTCCGTTTTTGAGATACTCGCGTTCAAGATATTTGCGTGAAAAAATTTTCAAACGCGAATTCTTATTGAAGTTTTGGAATCAGAAGAACCATTTTATATGAAATCAAGTACGATTTCTTGGAAGCAACGTAAGAATATGTAACACTGGACCCCCAAAATTTCTAAATTATTGTTCTTTTGACTTTTTATCAGCGAATATCTAAAAAACGTTACGTGTTAGAAAAACTTTACTGTCAAATTTGTAATCTGGAGAGCAAAATCTATTTGCATCAGTTGGATGTTTCTCTGGGAAGCTTTTGCTGTCAACTAGTGTAATTACACTAGTTTACAAATTAAAAAAAAAATTGTGATCTACAATATTTTGCATCGATTTTCCATGTAAGATCTTACGCGGAATCCGAAAATAAAGCCCAACAAATTTTAAGTAAAAAAGATTTTGAAATATTTTTACTCAGTTGGAAAATATGTCACTGAGGAAATGTGTTTAGGTTCGACAATTTTTTTTTTTACATTCCACACCAAATGTCCCGGTACAGAAAAACATGTGTCACATGTGTGACATTGCCACGTAGTATGGATAGTCCTATATGGAACTAAGAAAATTGCGCTTTTAGTTTTTCAAATTTTTGGAAAACTGGGCAAAGGAGGCGTGGTTAAATATAGGAAAAATGGTCAAATTTGTGTCTAGTTCCCGTTATTAAATATTTATCAAATTATAACGGAATGCACCATAGTTTCAAAAATTTTTGTTCTTGTATATTTTTCATGGGGTATAGATTTAAAGTTTTTTATTTTTTAAAAATTTTCAGAGCTGTTAAAAATCCGACAACATTTTTTTTAATTTTTTTTTTAAGCTTTGATAATTGTCTATCACACGTAAAAATCAGGAAGCCATTTTTCGTATTTTTCGATAAAATCGCATTTGAATATTGGAATTCATAAAAATTCTGTAATTAAAATTGGGTCAACACCGCGTATGAGTAACGAATATTTGAATAACCAACGAATTTTCGTTACTCATACGCGGTGTTGACCCAACAAAGTACAAGAGAATTACAGAATTTTTATGGAATTCAATGTTCAAACACAATTTTCTCGAAAAAATATGACAAATGCCCTCCTGATTTTTTTTGTGTGGATAGACAAGAAAAAATTTAAAAAAAATGTCGGCGGATTTTTGATAAATTGTCTTTTTTTTTAAAATTAAAAATTTTAGAACGGGTTCTGAAAACTTTTCATAATAAAAAAAAAATAGTCGATAGCCCATAAAAAAATATACAAAAGTGTAAATTTTTGAGATTGTGGTGCCTTTCGTTTTAGTTTGATAAATATTTATTCAAGGGAACTCGACACAAATTTGACCATTTTTACAATATTTAAGCACGCCTCTTTTGCCCAGTTTTTTAAAAATTTAAAAACCAAAAACGCCCAAAACAGTAAATGTCATATCGCCCAAGCTGCTATATTAGACTGGCATTTTTCTGAATAGCTAAATTTTTTCATCTCCGATTTTCAAAGTCCGGGCATTTTTTTATTCTACTAAGCCTAAACCTCATGTGGTACCAATTTGAGGCCAACCGGATTAAATTAACCTGTGGCGCCCGGCGGTCAAAGTTTTGGATTTTTGGAAAATTAAAAAAAAAAATAAATAAAAAATAAATATATCTTTTGACACATCATATTTGTTAATTTTGATGTGCTGAACACGAATATCAAAAAAAAAAATAAAATCGGTTGAACGGTTTTCGAGATATCGCTATTTGAAATTTGCAAAAAATGGCGGTTTTTTCCTACGTTCAAGAAATTTTTTAAAAAAAGTCTCAAAATTTCATTCCGCCGACCCTTTTGTAGAACTTGAGACAATCTTTCATTTAAAACTAATCTGAGCCAAATTCAATCATTTTAACCAGTGGCGCCCTTCGATCAAAGTTTTGGACTTTTGGAAAATTTCCACCAACATTTTGGATTTTTGAAAATGAAACAAGTAGAAAAGTTAAATTCGACTTGGCCGAATCTATGAATACCCTCCACAATGCCCATTTTAAGTGACAGTAAATTTTCTAACGTGAAAAAATAACAGTTTTGATTAGAAATATTTTATTTTGTGTAAAAAAATTTTTGTTAGTAATTTTTGAAAAAAAAAAAAAAAATAATTTACAAATTTTTTTTTTGAGTGTAAAATTTTTTTTTGAGTGTACAATTTTTTCGAGTGTATTTTTTTTTGTTTTGGTATAAAAATATTTTTGAGTGACAAAATTACGTTGTAAAATATTTTTGTGACTTACCAATTGTTTTAAAACAGGTTTAACGGGCTTCCAACACGTGAATTTAAAGTGAAGCTAATCTGAAATTCACGGTTTAGCTAATAACTTTTGAACCACTCAACCGATTTGGGTAAAATTCAACACGAACTAGGCTGGAGGAACGAAAAATATATATGCCAAGCTTCAGCTTCCTCAGAATTGCTTATCGAAAGTTATAGTGCTTTTTATCTCATAAATTCACGAAAAACCTCTGCTGAAATTCAGTCTTTTGCTCATAACTTTTGAACCACATGACCGTTTTCGCTGGATTTCAATACCAACCTGACCAGGTAAATGCCCAATATATATGCCAAACTTCAGGAGCCTCCGTAAAGTCTTTCAAAAGTTAGCGTGTTTTCAACAGAAAGACAGACAGACGGACAGACGACGGACATCGCTAGATCGTCTTAAAATCGATCGAGGATCATGAATATATATACTTTATAGGGTCCTAGACCAATATTTCGAGGTGTTACAAACGGAATGACAAAATTATATATACCCTCTATCACTAGAGTGGAGGGTATAAAAATAAAAAATAAAATATCTTGCGATACATTATTTTTATTAATTTAAGCATGATATCGCCAAAATTTGTCAAAAAATTGCAAAACGGGGGGTTTTTTCTACGTTAAAGAATTTTTTTTTTAAAAACTCTAAAAATTTCTTTATTTTAACCATTTTATAGAGCTTTAGAGAATTAGTTTTAAATGAAAGATTGTCTCAAGCTGTACAAAAGGGTCGGGGGAATCAAATTTTGAGAATTTTTTAAAAAATTTCTTGAACGTAGGAAAAAACCGCCATTTTTACAAATTTGAAATGGCGATGTCTCGAAAACCGATCGAGCGATTTTATTTTTTTTTTGATATTCGTGCTCAGCGCTTCGAAATTAACAAATATGATGTGTCGAAGATAATTTTTTTTTTAATTTTATTTTTAAAAAATTTTCAAATATCCAAAACTTTGACCGCCGGGAGCCACGAGTTAATTTAATCCGATTGACCTCAAATTTGTACCACAGATTTGCCAGAACACTTGGGAAAATCGAATGATGACAAAAAATGCCAGGTAGTGTGCGTATTAGATTAGATTCTATTCACACAAAAAATTCAGAAGGGCATTTTGTGATGCAGTTTAGTTTACTATGCTGAGGTATGACTCGGTCTGTCCAGAGTCGTCAAAGGTCTGCCTCCTTTGAAATAATTGTTATCGTACACAGCTTCAATATGTTTACCGTCGGTATAATCTAGGGTTAGTAAGTAGTCGGGTTCGTGAAATCCGTCGGTGTATTAACAAGGGCGAATGACTCACGACGAGAAACAATATCAGGTGAGTCGGGTCTAACACGAGTCTAACCACGTTAGTATTAATCTAAGTAACTCACGAGAGAAACCATATCAGGTGAGTCGGATTAGATCGCGTGGAGTCAGATCGGGTTTTAACTACGAATAGTAACTCACGAGAAGAAACAATAGCAGGTGAGTCGGATTCTAAATACGATTAGTATAAGTCTAAGTAACTCACGAGAGAAACAATATCAGGTGGGTCGGATTAAATCGGGTTAAGTCGGATCGGGTTCTAACTACGAATGGTAACTCACGAGAAGAAACAATAGCAGGTGAGTCGGATTCTAAATACGATTAGTATAAGTCTAAGTAACTCACGAGAGAAACAATATCAGGTGGGTCGGATTTAATCGGGTAAGTCGGATCGGGTTCTAACTACGAATGGTAACTCACGAGAAGAAACAATAGCAGGTGAGTCGGATTCTAAATACGATTAGTATAAGTCTAAGTAACTCACGAGAGAAACAATATCAGGTGAGTCGGACTAAATCGGGTAAGTCGGATCGGGTTCTAACTACGAATGGTAACTCACGAGAAGAAACAATAGCAGGTGAGTCGGATTCTAAATACATAAAATATCAGACTAACTACAACAAAACTATTCGTTACTACTTATACATCTACGGCACGTGTCGCTACGGTGAACTGGAATCGGGTCGGATTCTCGAGGTACACTTCGGCTTTTAGGCCGGATTGTACCTAAGACATCAACGTCGAAACTGGTTCCCCTTTTTGTGTGACCAAACCTTGACATTATTATTAAAACACTACAAAACAACTATTTCTTATAAAAATAGAATTGTTGGGTATGTGTTTGAGTTCTGATGTTGGTTGGTGGAAAAATACATTTATGATTATTAGAAATTATTATAATATAATAGATCATTAAGTAGGTTATTTGTAATGGTACATTACCATTTTTGGAGAAAATAGCATTTGAATATTAGATTTCATAAAAATTCTGTAATTCTCTTGTATTTTATTGTATCAACACCGCGTATGAGTAACGCAAATTCTTCTGTTTCGCAAATAGCCGTTACTCATACGCGGTGTTGACACAATAAAATACATACCAGAGAATTATAGAATTTTTCTAAAATCCAATATTAAAATGCGATTTCTTTGGAAAATACGAAAAATACCCTCCTAAAATTTTTTATGTGGATAGACAAACATCTAAACTAAAAAAAAAATTAAAAAATGTGGCCGGATTTTTGATAAATTCTTAAGGGGATAAAAAGGGGTAAAATTTGGAATAGAGGATCCTTTGGTACAGAAACCGTCTGAAAAAAGTATTTGTTGTAAATTTAATTCCTAAGGGTCGTAAAATTGGTAAAAAAAGGTGTACTTTTTGTCCTTTTCATGTTTTATGAAATAACGATCCTAGACTCATTGTAATGTGATGAAGGATCCTTTGGTAAAAAAAAAACATTCCACAAAAATTACTTTTATGTGTTTATATTTTGGCGTCCTGAAAATTATAATCTTTCGAATTTCGTGTCAGAATAACTGCCAATGGCCACTGAAGAGTTGATTGTGTGGAAATTTATAAGGAAATTTAAAAAGGGCGTCTTCACTCTGCAACTAGAGAAAAAATTTCGTTTTTTGATAAAACTTCATGCCCGAATTTTTTGACCAAATCCAGTCAAATCCTCTTGGATTATTTTAAAAACAAAATCGTGGTGTTACTAAGAAAAAAAATTTAAATTTTACTTTAAATTTAAATTACTTTAACAAAAAAGGTAATAGAAGTTGCAAATAAGTTAAATGAATCGTAAGCCAATACAATATATTTTAAAATCGTTATAAAATAGGGTATTTCATGAAAAATAATTAATCGTGCGATTATTCGCGATTACGATTACAATTTTAATTGTTTTGCAAACTCTAACACAACCGATAAAGTGGTTTTGGATTATTTACCTAAGTTTTTTAGAGCAAAAAACTTTAGTAAGTTGTCAAAAACCACTATTTTTTAATTAGTTTTTTTTTTGTGTAGATTTAAAATTTTTATTTTGAAAAATTTCAGAGGCTGTTCTGAAACTTTTCACTTTTTAAAAAATCAAGTTAATCCTGCCACATTTTTTTTTAAGTTTAGATGTTTGCGTATGCACACAAAAAAAATTCAGGATGGCATTTTTTGTATTTTTCAAGAAAATCGCATATTCAAATATTGGATTTCATAAAAATTCTGCAATTCTATTGTATTTTATTGTGTCAACACCGCGTATGAGTAACGAATATTTGCGAAACCATCGAATTTTCGTTACTCATACGCGGTGTTTATCCAATAAAATACAAGAGAATTGCAGAATTTTTATGGTTTCCAATGTTTAAATGAAATTTTCTTGAACAAATACGAAAAATGCCCTCATGTTTTTTTTGTGTGGATAGACAAAAATACCCAGTCAGAAATTGCCAACCGTACCAAAAATATTGTGTTGGTACAATATCGGGCTAACGAAAAATACAACATTGTATAATGTAAAACAGTTTTACTAAAAATATTGTGTTGGCACAACTTTGTGTTTACATAAAACACTACACTATAGATTATAATTTAAAAGTTTAAAATTTTTATTTTTTTTTTGATTTACATAGACCTCAACTCTTTAATCTAGGTAAAAACTTTAGTAAATGCTTTTTCAACCAATTTTTGCAAAATGGTAACTAACAAGCAATACATTGAGATTTTCAATACAACCTAAGCAAGATCAATCCAATGTCGTAAATTTGTAAAATCAATGTTAACCCAACGTCAAAACAAAAGTCGAGCGATCGTTGGCCACTGTTATCATTTCAACTTCGGAATGACGTCGTAGACTTAGAAACGGGTATGATTCGCCAACGTTGGTACCGTCGCCGCCAACTTCATTCCAAGGTTGGCCCGTTTGTATTTTTCTGCCTGGGTAGAAATAAAAAAGTGGCCGTATTTTTGATAAATTGATTTTTTTTTAAATTAAAAATTTCAGAAAAGGCTCTGAAAATTCTCCAAAATACAAAATTTTATTTGACAGCCCATAAAAAAATACACAATAATGTAAATGTTTGAGATTGTGCTGCATTTCGTTTTAGTTTGATAAATATTTAATCAAGGGAACTCGACACAAATTTGAACATTTTTACAATATTTAAGCACGCCTCCTTAGCCCAGTTTTTCAAAAATTGAAAAACCTAAAACGCAATTTTCTTAGTTACATACCACCTTTTCAGATATTCATGGGTCATATGACTTTTTCTGTGGAAAAAAGTTCTTAGAATCCAAAATTTTTTTAAGAGAAAAAACTTTTTTCAAAAAAGTCTCAGATACTGAAACGGGTTTCGTAAAGAAAAAGCCTTAGAAAGGAAATTGAGAATTTCAGAAATTGGTTAAAATCTGCGACTTTTTCTATGTATACGAATATGTAAAATTTTATTTAAAAACAAATTACAAAAAAATAATATCTTAACTATGATAGTAAAAAACAAAGCTCCTTTTAAGCAGGGTTCTGATTTAAAATATTTTTTGTGTTCACATTTTTCGATACTATCAGCTTTTCTCTGTAATTATTTGAAGAAGCCCAGTTTAATTATATGAAAAAAAAAAATAACAAAATTATCAATATCTCGAAAACTGTTCTGTTTTTCGAACCCCGGGCTTCATTTTCAAATTAAGAGGCAGATTTTACTTAGAAAATAAATGCAAAATGCCGTGGATTAAAATCTTTGTAAACTGGTGTAATTTAGCAATAACTCGAAAAAAGGATCAGCTGGGATATTCGTCTTAACAATTGTTATAGTTCTAAATAACGATAAATAAAATACCATTATCGGAATTTGTCACCATTTTTACAAAACCTAAACTTGTTTGAAGAGGGGTGTGTCCAATGGCATCGCCTTGTAAAAGTAATGAACATTAAAATTGGGAGGTAACTACTTACTCATATTTATTTTTGCTTTTTGCAGGGTTGATTGATTTCACAGCGATACATAATCGAGCTTTCCGAATCGGAATGCATTTTTTTATGTTTAAGTGCCAGATTTTTTTTATACGAATTTTAAGTTGGTGTTTTTAAAGCATTTTAAACTTACGCTTGAAATGACGTTAGTTATAACCGGTATGAATTTCGCAGCAATCGTTTCAGTACCCTCTGAACGGCGGAATTATTAAAAATAAACCACTGCATACAGTTGCGTATGATTGTTATATAAAGGAAATTTAAAAATTAAGTATACGTCTCTTGTACAGTTTTCAAATAATTATAATTCAAACGCCTGTCAACAAAATTTTCGCACTAAACTAAAAAAAAAAACTTTCATTTACTTATGGTTTCATCCGATTTCGATTTTGATTGTTGTATTGTGTTTTTATTGTTTTAAATTAGGAGCCCCCAACATGTTCATATAGTGATGATCCAATTCCAACAACTACGACGACTACAACCACTACTACAACTACGACAATTTCCCCAGCAACTAATCCAAATGGCTTTTGTCGAGAAATCGAAGAAGAAGGTCGATATCCAGTTGGTACCAATCCTCAAACGACCTGTCATCAGTAAGAATTGTTTGCATAATTAATTTAAGAGTTTGTTAATGACCATAAAAAATTTTTGTTTTTGATTTTTTTTTTCTGTAGATATGTAAACTGCCAGTTTATAAACGGCATTTGGTATGGTCCAATTTATAATTGCCCTAATCGCACGTATTTTGATAGCTCAAAACGCATTTGTGTTACTGAAGTTCCAAGTACTTGCTCTGGCACGGTAACTGGTTTAGCATTCCGTAGCATTTTATTGGAATAATACACAAATTAAAGAAGAAGATGTCTAAAAAATTTATGTTACAAAATTAAGTCACTTTGATTGAATAAAAGAACATTAAATATAAATGTTAAAAAAGTAAGAAATTTTATAAAAAAAGTAAGAAATTCATAGTCGGCCAAGACCGGCCATGTAATACCCTACATTAGTGCTCCCCGGAAAATGGGTCCCGAGTCCAAGCATAGACCAATTGGGTCTATCTTATATCAAATCTATAATAAGTGTAAAAAAAACTCACATGCCAAATTTTAGTGAAATGGGTTTCTATTTGTTGCTAATAAACCACTTTAACTGAATATAAGTCCAAAAATGGTATAATTAGAAACAGATTTAATTTGGTTATTAAAGTACTTGTTAAACACACACAAACAAACTGTTTATATTTTTTTTCTATTTTCATGAAATTTGAGAGATTTTCACTCAAAAAAAGACTAAACTTAAACTTTGTTAAATTTAATTTAGTTAAATTTAACAAAAAGTTGGAAAGTTTTCTTAACTGTTAAAAAAACGTTACCCTAGTAAAAATCATTTCGTATATAGCCATGTATAAATTTATACAAATATATCTTTTTATACATATTGAGATCTTATTATATTTAAATATATAAATAATCAATCAGATAAGACCAAATTTCGTATCAAATTATATAAAATTTGATATAACTCCCGATAAAATTTTATAAAATTTGATACGAATTTTGGTCTTATCTGAGAAATTGTTTATATAATTTTATATAATTAGATAATTTTATTTAAATTAAGATAAAAAACCATTTTTACTAGGGTAGTTCAAAATATTCAAATTACTAGAAAAAGTCTCGTAATCCTATTGTACAGTTTTCCTTGTTTTTGTAATTTTTTTATTTGTAATTTTACACTTTTTTTTGTAATTTTAAAAATTTCCAAGAAAATTTTACAAAAAAGATCTAGTAAATTCACGAGAATTCCTTGTAAGTTTAATTGCCCCAAAAAAGTTGTAAATTTACAATTTTATTGGTAAAAAGCATATAAAATTACAAAATTATTGGTACAAAGCTTGTAAAATTACTAGGAATTCTCGTAAAATAGGAGGTAGCAAAAAATCTAGTAAATTGACGAGAATTCCTTGTAAGTTTTATCGCGTCAAAAAACTTGTAAATTTACAACTTTATTCGTAAAAAGCTTGTAAAGTTACAAAATTATTAGTAAAAAATATTTACAAACTTTTCTTGTCATTTTACAAGTTTTTTTTGAGTTAATTAATAATTAAAATTCAGAAATTTAACCATTACTTAAGTGCTGTTGCGGCACACATTTTTCTTTTCATTCAATGTAGTAATGTAAGTGTATTTTGTTCATAGGCCCCAACAGCACTAAATAGATAATATTCTGAATTTAAGTAAAATATCAATTTGTAGACCTTTTCAAATGACAGCAAGAAGTTTCATTTCTTTTCACTCAGAAAAATCTGTGAATGTTTAAAAATTCAAAATCTTCTAAAATTTGACCTTTGCCCTTTAGTTGGGGCAATTTTTAATTTCTTTAATAAAAAAAATAAAAATTTAAAATTGAAGATTTGAAGATTTGAAAATAGCGTTGAAAAATTCAGACCGCTTTAGAATTTATTTAAAACAAGTTAGCAAAACGCAATATGAAAAATAATTATCTTCTTACTACATTGGGACTTGGAAAAAAAAAAATATTGTTACAGTTGATAATTTCATTAAAATTTAAAAATTGGGCTCGAATTCCTTGATTAAGTAGTCTGACACACTTTAGTTGCCTGGGGAAGTTGTAATAACTTTGCTGATTTTTAACCGATTTCAGTTTTTATTACCTTGTTGGAGAGACAGTTTACTCCAAATCACAATTCTGTAACCATTTGAATTCAAACTTAACTCAAAATATCGAAAAAATTGAGAAAATGGATAAAAAGTCATATTTTCCTCTTGTAATTTGATTTTCAAACTTCAGGGCCGATGCGGCGGGTTTTACCCATATCCGATTTTCCTAAAATTTTGTGAGACAAGTTTTTACACCCAAAAGCACATTTCTAGGGGGTGGGGGGCGGTCAATATCTAACAACTTCGTTTTTTTGGTGCACCCTAATTTATATCTAAGCACACAAAAAATCAGTAGGGTATTTTTTGTGTTTTTTGAGAAAATCGCATTTGAATATTGGATTTCTTAAAATTCTGTAATTCTATTGTATTTTATTGGGTCAACACCGCGTATGAGTAACGAATATTTGCGAAATCAACGAATCTCGTTACTCATACGCAGTGTTGACACAATAATATACAAGAGAATTACAGAATTTTTATGAAATCCAATGTTCAAATGCAATTTTCCCGAAGAATACGAGAAATGCCTTCCTGATTTTTTTGTGTGGATAGACAAACATTTAAACTTAAAAAAAATGTGGGCGTATTTTTAATAAATTGACTTTTCAAAATAATGAAAGATTTCAGAACGGGTTCTGAAAATTTTCCAAAATAAAAAATTTTAGTCGATAACCCATATAAAATATACAAGAATGTAAATTATTGAGATTGTGGCGCATTTCGTCTTAATTTGATATATGAAGATTTCCGTCTTAAAATTGGATTTAAACTTTCAGGTAAAAATTATGTGATTTTTGTTTTGATGGCACATCGATAGCATTTTTTCCAACGTTCAAGAAATTAAAAAAAAAATCTCAAAATTTCTTTACCTTGACCCTTTCATAGAGCTGGATACAATCTTTCATTTAACCCTAATTTGAGCCAAATCCGATCATCTTAACCCGTGGCGCCCTTCGATCAAAGTCTACAGTTTTTGGTGAAAAGTTTCTAAAAAAAAACCAAAACTTTGATCGATGTGCGCCACGGGTTAAAATGATCGAATTTGGCTCAAATTAAGTTTAAATAAAAGATTGTCTCAAGCTCTATAAAACGGTCAAGGCAAAGAAATTTTGAGACTTTTTTTTTTAAATTTCTTAAATGTAGGAAAAACCCGCCATTTTTTACAAATTTGAAATGGCGATATCTCGAAAACAGATCGACCGATTTACACTACTACATAAGTTTTATACCTAGGACAATAAAAATTGCCCGGACACTTAGGAAAATGGAAAGTTGAAGGAAAAATACCAGTCTAATGGATCATACCACCCAGTGGCGTAAACAGGGGGGGGGGGGGCCGGGGGCCCAGGCCCCCCCGAAATGATTTCACAAATTTCAGGATTTGATATCAAATAACAAGTACAATATTAAAAAACTTCTTAAAAAAAATCGAAAAACTAAAATTTTTTGAAGAAAAATGTTTTGAAATTGAAAATTTTTCTGTTAAAAAAATCTCAAAATCTGAAATTTTTCTCTTAGCATTTGAAACTTTTCAACTTAAGATTCAATTAAAAAAATATCTTAGAACCTGAAATGGACAACACAAAAAATGGACCTAACTGTAAGTAAAATTTAGTCAAATCTTAAAATGCGACTTTGTCTTTTAGAAAAATGTCTCAGAACTAGACTATTTCTTTTAAAAAAATGTCTCAGAATCTAAAACTTTCTATAAAAAAAATGTCTGAGAATCTAAGACATTTTCTATAGGAATAATGTCTTCAAATATTGGCCTTTTCTCAGAATCTTAGACTTTTTTTATAGGAAAAATGTCTCAGAATCTGAGACTTTTTCTATAACAAATTCTCAGAATCTGATTCTCTGAATCTTTTCTATATGAAAAATTTTTCAGAATCTGAGAACTTTCGATAGGAATAATGTCTCTGAATCTAAATCATGTCTCAAAATCTGAGATTTTTTTTATAAAAAAATTCTTAGAATCTGAGGCTTTTCTATATATAAAATGTTTTAAAATCTGAAAACTTTCTACAGGAATAATTTCTCTGAATATTTCTTACAATCTAGGAAAATGTCTCAGAATCTTATACTTTCCCAGCAAAAACATGTAATGAGTTGTGAAAAGTAATCATTACCAAGTACATTATTTATAATGAGTACCCATTACCATTAACATTATTTTAAGCTCAAAAGTAACTACTTCTCAGTAATATCTTATAAAAGCACCTAATAATATCTCCTTTCACTTGCAGTTTTTAACCTTTACAATTCAATTAACATAAAAAGTACTTAAAAACTTAATAAAAATTACGCATTTTTTAAGTTTTAGCAAAAACAAGTTAAATTTTAAAGGTTTTAATTAACTAATTATTTTACTTCTTATTGGTAATGGGGTTTTACTCCTTATTAGTAATTCGAATCAGTAACTACTTATTTATCTCCATACTCTTTACTAATTATTTTCCTCTAGTTATTTTTGTCTCACGCTCTTGTTAAAATAATTAGTGTTTCATTCAATAAGTAACTACTTATTAACATCTGTTTCGGATTACAAAACCCATTACTAGTAAAAAATAATTAGTGATTTGTAATACGCTTGGCTGGGTATGGGTTCGAAAGGGGTTAATTGCTTTCATCACAAAAACAACGCGTCTTAAACTGAGATGAAGGGGGAGATTAATTATACCATTGCTGGCAAAACTAATACCCAAAAATAAACCTTTAAATTACCCAGTGGTCACCGTGAGAACGTTACGCACGTGCTCGGCTGACTAGCTAGTTCGGGAGATGTGGGCGGGGATCTTGTTCCTCTATTTGACCTAAGCCATACAAATAAAAATATCACGTGCGCTTTAAAATGCCCTTTTATAAACTATAAAACATATTACCAATTTTTCATGACACAGACCTTAGGTTGAGCTGAGATGTTCAAGCTCTTTGCTTCTATACCCTCCCATCCGATGGTTTTTCGGGTAGCTGATTTTTAAAGAAAAACCCCAAATACACTTTACCTTCCCTCAGACCTTATGAAGTTTTACAATTAGAAGAGTTTTAATCCATTTTAAATATTGTAGTTTATTCTAACAAAAAAACATTATTAACATTATAAAAGATCGTATTTTCAAAAATATCTTTTCATTTGCATATGGCTCTTATAGGGTTAATAGAATGAAATGTATAAAATATAAAAATAAACAATTGTAAATAAAATAAAAAAATAACCCATAAAGAGATTTTATTGCAATGCACAAAAAGAACACTAAAATTCTCTTTTATAAGAGTATATTGAATTCATTACTAGCATGCGATAAAATTTCTTTATGTTAAGGTAGTATAATATAGAGTAATTTTTAAAGAGATATAGTAACTTACAAAAACAATCGAATCCAACGCTGCATGAAGATCTTCTGCATACTGATGATTTCGATGATAATGATGTAAAGTGATAAAGTTAATTTCGTTTAAATTAAGTCAGGTTTAAAGTAATAGGGTAAATAAAATGAAATTATTGTTTGTATAAATTTATACCAATCTAACAATAATTTTATTTTATATAAGTTTTAGTAAATTTAGGTATGGACAAGTTAGCGATTTTAAATAAAATTTAGTTATTGTAACAATTTGCATGCTATAAATTGCACCACAATTTATAACAATTAAACAATAATTGAATTTTAGAACTTTTAAAAATTTAGATAATTTAAGAAGAAAAAAAAATATACAAATAAATTGATTTTAATTAATTAAGATCAAACCGAATTTATATTAGAATCAAACCGAAATTTTTATATTAGAATTAGGTGTTAAATATTTCAGAAAAATTTATAATTAGAATTTGTATTCGGAATTGAGAAAAGATTTAATTAGGATTAGTTTAGCTCAAAATTTTGAACAGAGGTTTAGGTTATGTTTGCAAATTTGAACAAACAAAAAAAAAATTATTTCTTGCTGAATTTTTTTTGAAAATTTTAATTGAACCCCGACACTGACATGTATTTTTTTTTTTTTCGGCTTATGTTGGTTACATCGACTTAAACTTCCTTATAATATTTTTAAGGCGGCTCCTCAGAGTACAGTCTCTCGAGTTACGTGACTCGTTTCCACTCACACGTGTGTTCTCGACTCAGGACAAGTAATTTACGTACAGCTCGAGAGACTTTAAACCATTTGCTGAACACGATAATTTCAAGATTTGTAGATTTTTAGTACGTGTTCAGAATCTACGATAACTCCAACTTATTTACGTTACGTAACGTGTATGTGTGGAGGGTCTTGAAAACCAATATAGATCTTTAAGATGGCGGATAAATGGTGTAACTTCTAGCACAGTAGTGGTACGGAAATTTCCTTAAGCTTTCGGAATTTTGGCTTCTTTCATCAATTTTAGTGGTAATACTACACAAAAAGAATATATTGTTGATTCTCACATAATTCAAAACTAATTAATTTGGATTACCTTTTAAATTTTGTTAAAACGATGTTAAAATTTCTTGGAAAAATTCCAGAAATTAACTTAAACTATTTGTAGTAATTTTTACCAAAATTTGGTGATATTGGTTATACAACTTTTAAATTTAAAACAAACTGTAGGAAATTTTATAAAAAAAAACGTTTAACAATTAAACTTGTATTGAATACCACTTAATTATTTTGTAATGATCTATTCTGCAGCCAAAATTAAAAGAACGCAATATAATAATTCCACATTGTATCAAACCTTTTATCAAATTTATATTTTCGCCGCATATTTCAACATATACAACAAGATCTAGTTAGAATGACACAAACTGATATTTCTTTCCTTGTCACCATGTATAATACCATACATGAAACATACATGATATGCAGTACTGCATAAAACGAAATAGGTAAAATGAATTAAGTGCATAAAGAATACACAAATATATCCAGTGTTGTATGAATCATCAGTGATGGTACTACTGGTACTTTTAGGGGTAATTTGATATTGTGAGTACTAAACAAAATTATACTTCAATCAAAGTAATTTATTAGAAAGATTATTTGATAAAATTACTAATATGGTACTTTTTATAATTTTACAGAAATAATTGAAGTTTTAAGCAATGTTGCTACAATGTTTTGTTTAGAAACGCAAAAACTACATTTAAGAGAAACGCTGTACAGCAAAATTAAGCGATTAATAATGCAATGAATAAATAAAGAGATTATATTTAAAACCTATTGGGACAATAATAACAAAACATTTTATTAATCCAAAAATTTATTTGTGTTAACAAAAATGTAAAGAGTTTAGAAAAATATTTAAGACTTTTAGATAAAATACTGATTTTGTTGTTGCAAAGAAACATATAAAAATTTTAAAATATTTTCGCAAAAAACCTGACATTACAGATTCATTCAATAAGTAACTACTTATTAACATCTGTTTCGGATTACAAAACCCATTACTAGTATTGCCAATTTTTGCTGGGTTTTTACGAAAATGTCTCAGAATCAACGAATTTTTCTTAAGGAAAATTATCTCAAAATGTCTTAGAGACACACAAGTCTCAGAGACACAAGCTGAGACTTTTTGTATAGAAAAATGCTCAAAATCTGATACTTTTTCTATTGTAAAAATATCTTTTTCTATAAGAATAATGTCTCAGAATCTGAGTATTTTTTTTTGTGGAAAAATATTTCAGAATCTGAGACTTTTTCTTTAGGAAAAATGTCTCATAATCTGAGGCTTTTTCTATATGAAAAATATTTCAAAAAATGACTCAGAATTTGAAACTCTTTCTATAGGAAAAATTTCTAAGAATCTGAGACTTTTGCTATAGGAAAAATGTCTAAGAATTTTAGACTTTTTCTATAGGAAACTTTCTCAGAATCCGAGAATTTTTCTTTAGGAAAAAGGTTTTAGAATCTAAGACTTTTTTTATACTGTTTTCTTTTTAAAAATGTTTCAGAATCTGAATTATTTTTCTTATAGAAAAAGTGAAGATTTCTCAGAATCTAAAACTTTTTGTGTAGAATGTTTCAGAAACTGAGAAAATGTGCTAGACTAGAAATATCTCAAATTCTGGGAAAATGTCTTACAATCGAAGTCTTTTCTTTTGGAAACGTATTTTATGAATATGTTTATAGAATCATTTTCTAAATTGACTTTTTCCCGAGAAACGTTTTCAATTGGAAATATGATTTAGAGTCTTTGACTTTTTCTATAACAAAAACTGTCTTAACTGAAAATTGTCATGGAATCTTAGATTTTTCTTTGAAAAAAAAAAAATCAGATTCTGATAATCTTCTTTGTAAAAATGTATCAGCAGCTGATACATTTCACACTTTAAAAAAAGGCGTAAGTCTCTCAAAAAATTATTTTTTTTCCCCCCAACAGTTTTAAACTTACACAAAAATGAAGAATCTTTTTGTGTTACATTCAGTTCAAGGAAAAGATTTAGAAAAATTCTTAACCATGTTATGTAAATTTTTTGTAAAAAAAAAATTTAAAAAATGTTGGGCTCCCACCGAAATAAAATCCTGGATACGCGCCTGATACCACCTATTCAGACATTTGTTCTCCTCAAAAGTTGTCCCAAAACACATCACCCCATTTTTAGGGTCAGCGACGATACTCTTATACATCACATCTGATTCCAGATTTGAAAGATCAGTACTGATCCGAAAAATGGATCGCTACGATTAGATCAGTTTTAATCGAACGGATACAATTTCATCCGAAAAATGGGTTTATCTAATTAAATCGGTTTGAATCGGTCTTATTAGAGCAGGACAAAAAAAAGTTTTTTAGATGGATTAATATAAAATTAATTAAAATAAATAAAATTTTATACAGAAAAAATTAAAACAAAAATACGAAAAAAATCGTGGAAAGGAAATTTCCTCCCAAACCGAATTCGAAAGAAAAAAGGAAAATAAAAAAAAAGAAACGGAAAGAAGAGGAAAGGAGAATTTTTCAATATAAAAATTTAAGAATTTTTCGTTAGGAAAAAATTTAAAATTTTTCTAAATAGTTTGCGAATTTTTCTTTAGGAAAAAACGGAAAATTTTTTAAAGGTATAATTTGCAAATTTTTCTATGGGAAACACTTAAAATTTTCTATGAGAAAATCTGAGAGTTTTTCTTCAGAAGAAACTTTTTATAGAAATTCTTATATGAAAAATGTTTACGAATCTTAAAATTTTTCTCAAGAAAAAATGTCTCGGAATATTTGAATTTTTTTGAATGCAAAAACACGAGAATTTTTTCTAGACGAAATGTTTGGGAATTTTTCTATAGCAAAAGTTTGTGTATTTTTTTATAGGAAAAAAAAAAATTAAGGAAACATTTAAAAATTCAAAAAATTTACTTGTACTTCCACAGTGCATCCTAGAATTAATTAGGTCCATTTTGGATTAATTTTGATTCATTAACAACTTTTTTATTTTTTATTTTCTAAGTTTTTTTCCGGATTAAAATTTCAAAATAATGTGGCTTATAAAAAAAAATGTTTTAAATTTGCTTGATAAAATATTTTTTTTTTAACATAAATTAAATTAATCCAAAATCAATCCACTTATTGAAATATACAGCAATTTTTTAAGATTTTATTTCGTTGTTTGAACACTGTTCTCATTTATCCAGCCACTACCGTATCAAACATGTTTGACTGTGTGCTATCAAATGTATGGGGCATCAAACATGTTGAACATTAGGTATCACAACAATTGTCGTACATAAAACTTTTATACAAGTAAAATTTATTTTGTAAAAGCTTTTGTACAAAAATAATATAATCAATGGAAAGTGTTTGAAGTGGTTGTAACAAAAAAAAATTATGTGATGCTTTTGACTTTTATAAAAAACAAAATTAAAGTTTTATAAGTCACTTTACAAGGAGTTCAAATGGAAATTTCATCACATTGCAAATGTTTGTATAGAAATATCTTCTATGTTGGTATGTGTGTGTATGTCTGTGTAGGAATTTTTATAAACGTGAGAATGAAAAATCGTATATGGCTTCAAAACCTCTAATGAAAAAAAAAAAATATGTCAAAAACCAAAAACAAAAACCTTGAAAGAAACTGAATAAATGAATGCTTTTATATAAATGAAAAACTTTAGTTAAAGGCCCTTACCACAAGAAACCAAAAAGTCTATTTTAAGTTTTATTTTAAATTTCAAATTTTTAATACGTTTTTTGAAAGTCGATTTTAAAAACAAAAACAATTTGTTTGGAAATAAAATTAAAAGCTGGTTTTAAATATATTTTATTTTTCTATGGTAAGGCTGATAAAAGTTATAAAAAAAAGTAGAATAAAATCAAGTATGAAAGAAAAACTAGGTGACTTTTTTCAACATTAATATAAAAACAAAATGCATGATACCAAATAAAAAGTTAAAAAAAATCATTGAAAAGTACATAATGTGAAAACCAAAACAAAAATTGTTAATTGAAATTTAGATTTTCATATATCAAATACCTAAAATAAAAGTTTTTATCAGGAAAAAGGAAAAACTCTTTTGGGAAATGCAATTACTACATCTTGATAGAAAAAACTTTTGTTTATATTTATTTAATGAATACAAAAGTTTTATTTAATTGAAACATAAGAAAAATAGTAAATTACAAACAGAACAACTTGATAAAGTGATGGAAATTAAAATTATGTATATAAAAATATTTTTTTATATAATTTATAATTTTTCGTACCCTTAACATTAGTGATAGAGGGTATATGAGGCATTCCACACCAAATGTCTAGCAAAAAAAAAACATGTGTACCGTAAACTTCTGAATAGGTCGTATGGATAGTAGAGTTGTCAACCGATAAAGAATAATTCGATTAATCGATCAAACAAAACCAAACTCTTGTTCGATTAATTTAAAAATTACGATTTTCGAATAACGAATAAATCGATTGATTTGTGTCATTTAATCGAACAATTATTTTTTTATACCCTCTAACTACAGCATATCGGTCTTGGGAGGGCACGATACAGTCCATAATAAAAGAGCTATAATCCTGAAGTTTGGCACAATTATGTCTCAGGTCATAGGCTGGTTAAGTTCAAAAGCAAAATAAGACGGGGAAAACACCAGAAAAACACGATTTAAAAAAAAAAAAAAATTATATTTGTTCAAAAAATTAATTATTTTTATGCCATACTAGCTGGCCCGGTCCGCGTTGCTGGCCCAAATATATGATCAGTGTTATATTTCGTCTCGCTTCAAATATATAGCCCTGGTTTTAAAGACCCGTTTAGGCAGATAATCATCTTCAAATTATATTTTAGGAACTAAAAAAAAAATAACCATGTCTTCGACTTTGAGTACTGTATAAATTCGGAACTTATTTCGTATCATTACGAACAACACAAAAATAAATTACGCTCGTTCTTATCGTGAGCTATTGTCTTGAGTTAAAACAAACCTTTATAGTTTTCCCGAATTTTCCATTTTTCCGGGATACTTTTCTCATTTAAATTTCCTTAAATTAAAATTATAATTAACAAAATCGGTCCGGTCATTAGTAGTCGACATATTTAGACAAAGCGGGCGTTAAAATTTGAGTGGTTAGTTTTAAAGTGGTAAAATTCCCAAGGATTTAAAATCATTTGTACCAAGTTTAAGCAGAATCTATTAAGAAATATTTTTTTTAATAGATCAAATTAGAGTGAAAATGAATTTTAGATATATCGAAAAAAAGTGGGCGAGGACAATTTTTCATTTCAAACAATTATATGGAACATTAAAAACATTTAAAACAATTAGCCACATCGGTCCAGGCGTTTTCAAGTAATGCAAATTTTAAGGATATTGAAAAATGTAGGCTTTGAAGTGGGGGAGGCCAATAAATATTTCAAAATCCTTACTTGGAATATTATGATCATTAAAGAAAAAATTTATCAAATCAGGCCAGTCTTTCTTTGATGTGGGAGTGGACAATTTATCTTTCCTTAAAAACCTTAGTTGTACTATCACGGAAGTCAACAAATACTACTAATAGACAAATCGTCCCTGCCGTTCTAGTACTTTCGATATATCGAAATAAAAATGGGCGTGAAAAAAAATTTATTTCTGTTTTAACCTAAGTTGGGCTATGACGAACATTAAAAAAAAAAAGGTTTGTCAAATCGATCCAGCCGTTCTCTGATTTCAGATATATCGAAAAAAGGAGGCGTAAAAATTGGCGTGGTTAATTTGTTTTCCGAAAAAACCAAAGAAAAACATTAAAAAAAAAATAAGACGCACATTTAATGAAAAATATTATCCAAATCGGTCAGTTCTCAAGTGATGCGATTACCAACGAACTCCATTTGATTTTTATTTATATTTTATTATTGTATATTTTATTTTTCTATGGAGTAAATTTTATATATATCGAAAAAAAAGGAGTGCGTAAACAATTTTTCTTACCTTAAAAACCTAACTTGAATGTAACCAGCTCGGTCCATCCATTCAAAAGTGGAAATAGAAGTGGAAAATTATTCTTTCCGAAAAACCTTTGCTGGACTATGACGAACATTAAAATCAAAATTAGATAAATTGATCCACCCATTCCATGATATATACCGGAAAAGTGAGCGTAAAAGTAGGCTTGGACAATTTTTCTTTCCTTAAAAATCTTTTACGGACTATAACCAAATCGGTCTAGCCGTCTTAGATCTTTCGATACATAGAAAAAAGTGGGCGTGGGAAATTCTACTACCCATTAAAACCTTAGTGGAATTATGACGAACATTTTCAACAAAAATTAGCTAAAGTGGGAGTGTTCAATTTTTTTTTTTCGTAAAACCAAAGTTGGAATATGATGAAAATGCGTTAAAAAAATGTTGTCAAATCGGTCCAGCCATTCTCAGATTTTAGATAAATTGAAAAAGTGGGCGTAAAAGTGGGCATGGTCGATTTTTCTTTCAGTAAAAACTTAAGTTGGATTATTACGAACATTTAAATAAAAAATTACCCTAATCGGTGCAGCTGTTTCCCGATTTTAGATAAATCAAAAAAAATGGGCGTAAAAGTGGGTGTGGCCAATTTTTCTTCACGTAAAAACCTAAGTTGGACTATGACGAACATTTCAAAAAAAAAATTGTCCAAATCGGTCCAGCCGTTCTCAACTGATGCTGTTACCAACGAACGACAATTGATTTTTATTTATATAGATGAAGTTCATTGACCTGCATTTAGACCAAGCTAATTAGGAAATGCTATTTTTTCGGCCTGCCCCTTTTTAAGGGCGTGGTTATAGAAAATAATACAAAATAATAATAAGTGTTTTTTATGCGTAAATATCGTAAAAATAAATTTGTAAACATTTATGAAGAGGGAAAAGGTATCCTCCAAGGTCTTCCGCCGCACAGTGGTCAATTTCGCGAGATAGCGGTCAAAACTCTATAACTTTTGACCGGATTGGTATTTTTTTACGCAATTTGTTTTGTTCAATAGGAGGGACTTCAAGCTTCAATTTGCGTGTTCAAACGTAAAAATCGACTGATAGGAACGTAAGTAATGTGGAGTTAAAAATGCATTTTAATTTTTTGTTGAGTTTCCATGTAAAAGTTGAATATTTTGACATTTTAAATAGGTATTTTTTTTATAATTTCTTATTTTCTTCAATCGTATTTTACAACCAATACTTATTTATTATTCCTAAACTTAATTTTGGTCAGAAAATGCCAACATTTGGCCACTGACATATATTTAGTCTCAATATTCACAGGTCCTTTGTCCTTTTGATAGGTCCTAGGATAGGTGCTTTTGATAGGTCCAGGGATATGTCCTTTTGATAGGTCCTAGGATAGGTCCTTTTGATAGGTCCTTTTGATAGGTCCTAGGATAGGTCCAAGGATAGGTAATTTTGATAGGTCCTAGGATAGGTCCTAGGATAGGTCCTTTTGATTGGTCCAAGGATAGGTCCTTTTCATAAGTCCAAGGATAGGTCCTTTTGATAGATCCTAGGATAGGTCCTTTTGATAGGTCCTTCTGATAGGTTCTTTTGATAGGACCAAGGATAGGTCCATTTGATAGGTTCAAGGATAGGTCCTTTTGATATGTAAAAGGATAGGTCCTTTTGATAGGTCCTAGGATAGGTCCTTTTGATATGTAAAAGGATAGGTCCTTTTAATAGGTCCAAGGAAAAGTCTTTTTGATAGGTCCAAGGATAGGTCCTTTTGATAGGTTCAAGGATAGGTCCTTTTGACTGGTCCTAGGATAGGTCATTTTGATAGGTCCAAGGATAGGTCCTTTTGATGGGTCCTAGTATAGGTCCTTTTGATAGGTCCAAGGATAGGTCCTTTTGATAGGTCCAAGGATAGGTCCTTGGATAGGTCCTTTTAAAATGTAAAAGGATAGGCCCTTTTGATAGATCAAAGGATAGGTCCTTTTAATATGTAAAAGGATAGGTCCTTTTGACAGATCATAAGATAGGTCCTTTTGATAGGTACAAGGATAGGTCCTTTTGACTGGTACTAGGATAGGTCCTTTTGATAGGTCCAAGGATAGGTCCTTTTGATAGGTCATAGGATAGGTCCTTTTGATAAGTCCAAGCATAGGTCCTTTTGATAGATCCAAGGATAGGTCCTTTTGATAGGTCCAAGGATATGTCCTTTTGATAGGTCCAAGGATAGGTCCATTTGATAGGTCCAAGGATAGGACCTTTTGATAGGTCCAAGGATAGGTCCTTTTGGTAGGTCCAAGGATAGGTCCTTTTAATAGATCAAAGGATAGGTCCTTTTGATAGATCAAAGGATAGGTCCTTTTGATAGGTCCAAGGATAGGTCCTTTTGATTGGTCCAAGGATAGGTCCTTTTCATAAGTCCAAGGATAGGTCCTTCTGATAGGTCCTTTTGATAGGACCAAGGATAGATCCTTTTAATAGGTTCAAGGATAGGTCCTTTTGATATGTAAAAGGATAAGTCCTTTTGATGGGTCCAAGGATAGGTCTTTTTGATTGGTCCAAGGATCCACTGGTTTTTTCCATTGGTTTTAAATTTATTTGCAATTATCAGGTCTTTAAGTTATGTAATATTAGATGGCAATAAAATCATTTTTTACCTTTTCCAAATGAATTGCCAGATACCACATAATTTGAGAGTTCTATTGTCATTTTTGTCAAAATTTTGATACACCCTTCTATGTGGACTAGGTCCAAATATGGGCCAACTTCTCCTAATTTCAACAGAATTATTTTTTGGGTCATTAAGAACTCTTGTACAAAATTTCATCAAAATATATGCATAATAGCCACTTTCACATAAAAATAACTTCTCAAAAAATATGACGTGCATTTGTACCGAATATCTTACCTTGGGTCAGAAAAATTGCTGTAGCTCAAAAAGTGCAGCCCCGATGCATGGACATGTATATATAGGAATGTAGGGGAGAGTTAGGACTACAAAATAGTAAATTTGTGTTTTGACTCAGCTTGACTCACAGGAGTTGTGCTCTATGAAGTAGGAAATTTCCGAGAAATTTGACCTTTTTTAAAAAAAATATTTAAATTGTTCTGAAAACAGTAGAGCTTCAATTTTTTTACCAGTAATAGGAAATAAGTTAAGTTACAACATAAAATTTATTTCGTCCAAAAATCTTGAAAAACAAAAAAGTTATGATCATTTAAACTTTAAAAATTAACTTAAAATATCATAAATTTACTAAATTCTGAAAAATCCCATTTTGGACCACCCTGTTCTCAGTGAAATAATTGAAATAGAGTTCTAATTTTTTGGCTCCCGAGGTTTACTACTGTCTACTTTCATATGAGTCTAATAACTTTAAAATCGGAGAACAAAAACCAAAAGGAGTTTTGGCCGCTATCTCAAAATATTGACCACAGTGCGCCGACTCCCACCAACTTAATACTTTAAATTATTAAAATTTTAAGTTTTTTATGAATTGTTTACATAAAAAAGTAAATTCAGTTATTTAATTTAAAAGTTTTTTACTTTTTTTTTCGTTAATAAAAAAAAATGTTTTATTTTTAAGTTTTTTGTATGAATTGTTTATTTTTTTGTTCATAAAAAAAATTTGAACAAGCAATTTTTTGTTCGTTATTCTACTCGATTAATCGAATATTTTTTTATATTTAATCTTTTGATCGAACGAACAAAAACAATTATTTGAATTATTCGAACAAAGTTGAAAGGCGAATAATTGACAACTCTAATGGATAGCCCGCAGTGGCGTATACAAGGGGGGCCCGGGGACCCGGCCCCCCGAAATGATTTCACAAATTTCAGGATTTGGTATCAAATAACAAGTACAATATTAAAAAACTTCTTAAAAACATAAAGAATCTACAATTTTTTGAAGAAAAATGTTTTGAAACTGAAATTTTTCTGTTAAAAAATCTAAAAATCTGAAAAAATTTTCTTAGAATTTGAAACTTTTCAACTTAAGATTAGAATGAAAAAAAATCATAGAACCTGAAGTTTTACGTACACAAAAAATTTACCTAATTGTAAGTAAAATGTAGTCAAATCTTAAAATGCGACTTTGTCTTTTTGAAAAATGTCTAAGAACGAGACCATTCTTAAAAAAAAATGTATCAGAATCTTACACTTTTCTAAAAAAAAAAAATCTCAGAATCTAAAGCTTTAAGAAAAATGTCTTAGAATCTAAGACTTTTTCTATGTCTTAAAATATTGGTCTTTTTCTCGGAATCTAAGACTTTTTCTATAGGAAAAATGTCCCAGAATCTGAGACTTTTTCTTGTTTTCTGAATCTGAAAAATGTCTCAAAGTCTGAGATTTTTTCTATAAAAAAATTCTTAGAATCTGAGGCTTTTCTATATGAAAAATGTTTTAGAATCTGAGAACTTTCTATAGGAATAATGTCTCTGAATCTGAGAATTTTTCTTGCAATCTAGGAAAATGTCTCAGAATCAACGAATTTTTCTTAAAAAAATTATCTCAAAATCTAAGATTTTGTGTATAGGAAAAATGTCTCAAAGACACAAGATGAGACATTTTGTATAGAAAAATGCTCAAAATCTGAGACTATTTTAAAAATATCTTTTTCTATAAGAATAATGTCTCAGAATCTGAGTATTTTTCTATTAGAAAATTTTTTTTTCAGAATCTGAGACTTTTTCTTTAGGAAAAATATCTCAAAATCTGAGGCTCTTTCTATATAAAAAATGTTTCACAATCTTACAATTTCCTATAGGCAAAATGTCTCATAATCTGAGACTTGTTCTATAGGAAAATATCTAAGAATTTGAGACTTTTTCTAAAAAACTGTCTCAGAATCTAAGAAATTTTCTAAAAAAAAATGTCTGAGAATCTGAGACATTTTCTATCGGAAAAATGTCGAAGAATCTGAGACGTTTTTTATAAGAATCTGAGACTTTCTATAGGAAAAATCTCTCAAAATTAGAAACTGTTTCTATAGAAAAAATTGTCTAAGAATCTGAGACTTTTTTTTATCTTAGACTTTTTCTCAGAATCCGAAATTTTTCTTTAGGAAAAACATTTTAGAACCTAAGACTTTTTTTATTCGGTTTTCATTTTAAAAAGGTTTCAGAATCTGAATTATATTTCTTATAGAAAAAGCGAAGATTTTCTCAGAATCTAAAACTTTTTGTATAGAATGTTTCAGAATCTGAGAAAATGTGCTGGTCTAGAAAAATCCCAGATTCTGGGAAAATATCTTACAATCGGAAACTTTTCTTTTGGGAAAGTATTTTATGAATATGTTTATAGAATCATTTTCTAAAGTGACTTTTTCCCGAGAAACTTTTTCCATTGGAAACATGATTTAGAGTCTTTGACATTTTCTATAACTAAAACTGTCTTAACTTAAAATTGTCATAGAATCTTAGACTTTTCTTTGAAAAAAAAAAATCAGATTCTGATAATCTTCTTTGTAAAAATATATCAGCATCTGATACTATTCACACTTTAAAAAGGGCTTAAGTCTCTCAAAAAATTTTAAAATATAAAAAAATTTAAATTTTTTTTTTCCCCAACAGTTTTAAACTGACAAAAAAATGAAGAATCTGATTGCATTACATTCAGTTCAAGAAAAGATCGAAAAAAATTCTAAAACATGTGCTGTTATGTACATTTTTTGTAAGAAAAAAAATAAAAAAAAAATGTTGGTCCCCACTGAAATAAAATCCTGGATACGACCCTGATAGCCCTATATGGAACTAAGAAAATTGCGTTTTTGGTTTTTCAATTTTTTAAAAACTGGGCTTAGGAGGCGTGGTCAAATATTGGAAAAATGGACAAATTTGTGGCGAGTTGCCTTGATTAAATATTTATCACATTAAAACGGAATGCACCACAATCTCAAAAATTTACATTCTAATATAGTTTTGTATGCACTCAAAATAATAACTCTGTTAAAAACTCTATAAAATGACTGTAATCTCAATTCGACAGTTATTTGACAAAGTTATCTGTCGAAATACAGATTTTAATAATTTACTTTGTATTTTCTTGTAAACGAAAAACAAAGTTTTATCTGTAATTTTACTTTTTACTTTGTAATTTCTATTTTAGAGATAATAAACAGAGCTTTTTGTTAAAATACAGATTTTATAAAATACTTATGTTTTTTCTCGTAACCAAAATACAAAATTTCAACTGTAATTTTATTTATTGCTCTGTAATAATAAACCCTGGTAAATTTTACGAGGATGTCGTGTAAAATTGGAGGTACTCGTAAAAAAATTTCACAAAAATAAAAAAAAATAAATTTACAATTTTTAAGCATTAAAGCGGGCAAATTTACTCGATGGCATTTTTCAATTGTGAACACCAGATTGGCTATTTGACCAGAAATCAAATAGTAAATAAAATAGTCAAATTCTGGTCGCTTTTATCAATATTTTACAGATAATTCTGTAAATTTACAGTTTTTTTGATCGAAATCATTTTACAGAGTTTTCTTTGTAAAATAACAAAAAATCTTGCTGGTTGGAAATCTATGGTAATTTCTGCTGGGTCAGCAGAGTATCTCTGTAATTTAACAGAGTGATTATTTTGAGTGTGGGTATCGATCAATTTTTTTTTTTTTTAATTTTCAGAACCTGTTCTGGAATTTTCCATTTTTTTAAAGTCAATTTATCAAAAATCCGGCAACTTTTTTTTTAATTTTTTTTTTTTTAAGTTTAGATGTTTGTCCATCAACACAAAAAAATTCAGAAACGGTTTTTTCGTTTTTTTCGAGAAAATCGCATTTGAATTTCATAACAATTTAGTAATTTGCTTGTATTTTATTGTTTCAAAAGAGCGTATGAGTATATTTATGCAATTAATAATACTCCTTCGCAACGTTAAAACAAGAAAATACAAGCAAATTACAAAATTGTTATGAAATTTAAAATTTAAATGCGATTTTCTCAAAAAAAAAAAACGAAAAACGCGTTTCTGAATTTTTTTGTGTGGATGGACAAACATCTAAACTTTTAAAAAAAAGTGTCATTCCGTTTTAATGTGATGAATATTTAATTAAGGCAACTCGCCACAAATTTGACCATTTTTCCAATATTTGACCACGCCTCCTAAGTCCAGTTTTTGAAAATTTAAAAAACCAAAAACCAATTTTCTTAGTTCCATATAGGGCTATAAAAAGAACCTATTCAGTAAATGCACTCAAAATAATTACTCTGTTAAATACTCTGTAAAATGACTGTAATCTCAATTCGACAGATATTTGACAAAGTTATCTGTCGAAATACAGATTTTAAGAAAATACTTTGTATTTTCTTGTGATCGAAAAACAAAATTTTATCTGTAATTTTACTTTTTTCTTTGTAATCTCTTTTTTACAGATAGTAAACAGTTTTTTTTTGTTAATATACGTATTTTAGAAAAAATATTTTGTTTTTTTCTCGCAACCAAAATACTAAATTTCATTTGTAATTTTACTTATTGCTCTGTAAAAATAAAAATCACTTCAAAAAACTTCCAAATATGACCGATAAACCCCTCTTTAAAAAGTGTCTTAAATTACGACGTGTAAAATTTGGAGTTACTCGTTAAAAACTCGTAATATTCACAAAAATAAAAAAATAAATATACAATTTGGAAGCATTTAAGCGGGCAAATTTAACAAAATTTTACTTTTAATTTTTTTAATTAATGTTTTTGATGCAGAGAAGTTTTAATCATAAAATAGATTTAACTAAAACTTTGTAAATTTACAGAGTTTTTTTTGTAAAATTTTGAACTCATAAAAGCCATTTAACTGAAACTTTGTAAATTTACAGAGTTTTTTTGGTAAAATTCTTCTCGGTTTTATCAATATTTTACAGATAATTCTATAAATTTTACAGTTTTTTTTTATCGAAATCATTTTACAGAGTTTTCTTTGTAAAATAACAAAAAATCTTGCTGGTTGGAAATCTATGGTATTTTCTGCTGGCTCAGCAGAGTATCTCTGTAATTTAACAGAGTGATTATTTTGAGTGTGATTAAAAACACTTAATTTCTTATACCCTCAACTAGAGATGGGCACATGAGCAGATTAGAGCGTGATTCACGTGATTCACGCGTGATCACGCGTGAGTGTGACTGAATTCATTTTTACTCACGTGATTGTGAGTGAGCGTGAGTGGAGAAAAGAATTGCGTGAGTGAGTGTGCGTGAGTAAGATTTTTGCGTGAGTGAGTGTGCGTGAGTCGATTTTTTTGCGTGAGTTAGCGTGATTTTTTTTCTCTTAATAATTCCTTTCGCACCAAAAAAAGCTGCAAAAAAATTGTAAAAATTGGCTTAACTTAAGATTTCGTTCCGAAAAAAGCAACGAAAAATGTAAAATTTCGCTGAACTTTAAATTTTGTTGAAAATTTTCTTTCAAAATTTTTTCATTTTTCGTTGCTTTTTTCGGAACGAAATCTTAAGTTAAGCCAATTTTTACAATTTTTTTGCAGCTTTTTTTGGTGCGAAAGGAATTATTAAGAGAAAAAAAATCACGCTAACTCACGCAAAAAAATCGACTCACGCACACTCACTCACGCAAAAATCTTACTCACGCACACTCACTCACGCAATTCTTTTCTCCACTCACGCTCACTCACAATCACGTGAGTAAAAATGAATTCAGTCACACTCACGCGTGATCACGCGTGAATCACGTGAATCACGCTCTAATCTGCTCATGTGCCCATCTCTAGTTGAGGGTATAAGAAATTAAGTGTTTTTAATCACACTCAAAATAATCACTCTGTTAAATTACAGAGATACTCTGCTGAGCCAGCAGAAAATACCATAGATTTCCAACCAGCAAGATTTTTTGTTATTTTACAAAGAAAACTCTGTAAAATGATTTCGATAAAAAAAAACTGTAAAATTTATAGAATTATCTGTAAAATATTGATAAAACCGAGAAGAATTTTACCAAAAAAACTCTGTAAATTTACAAAGTTTCAGTTAAATGGCTTTTATGAGTTCAAAATTTTACAAAAAAAACTCTGTAAATTTACAAAGTTTTAGTTAAATCTATTTTATGATTAAAACTTCTCTGCATCAAAAACATTAATTAAAAAAATTAAAAGTAAAATTTTGTTAAATTTGCCCGCTTAAATGCTTCCAAATTGTATATTTATTTTTTTATTTTTGTGAATATTACGAGTTTTTAACGAGTAACTCCAAATTTTGCACGTCGTAATTTAAGACACTTTTTAAAGAGGGGTTTATCGGTCATATTTGGAAGTTTTTTGAAGTGATTTTTATTTTTACAGAGCAATAAGTAAAATTACAAATGAAATTTAGTATTTTGGTTGCGAGAAAAAAACAAAATATTTTTTCTAAAATACGTATATTAACAAAAAAAAACTGTTTACTATCTGTAAAAAAGAGATTACAAAGAAAAAAGTAAAATTACAGATAAAATTTTGTTTTTCGATCACAAGAAAATACAAAGTATTTTCTTAAAATCTGTATTTCGACAGATAACTTTGTCAAATATCTGTCGAATTGAGATTACAGTCATTTTACAGAGTATTTAACAGAGTAATTATTTTGAGTGCATTTACTGAATAGGTTCTTTTTATAGCCCTATATGGAACTAAGAAAATTGGTTTTTGGTTTTTTAAATTTTCAAAAACTGGACTTAGGAGGCGTGGTCAAATATTGGAAAAATGGTCAAATTTGTGGCGAGTTGCCTTAATTAAATATTCATCACATTAAAACGGAATGACACTTTTTTTTAAAAGTTTAGATGTTTGTCCATCCACACAAAAAAATTCAGAAACGCGTTTTTCGTTTTTTTTTTTTGAGAAAATCGCATTTAAATTTTAAATTTCATAACAATTTTGTAATTTGCTTGTATTTTCTTGTTTTAACGTTGCGAAGGAGTATTATTAATTGCATAAATATACTCATACGCTCTTTTGAAACAATAAAATACAAGCAAATTACTAAATTGTTATGAAATTCAAATGCGATTTTCTCGAAAAAAACGAAAAAACCGTTTCTGAATTTTTTTGTGTTGATGGACAAACATCTAAACTTAAAAAAAAAAAAATTAAAAAAAAAGTTGCCGGATTTTTGATAAATTGACTTTAAAAAAATGGAAAATTCCAGAACAGGTTCTGAAAATTAAAAAAAAAAAAAAATTGATCGATACCCACACTCAAAATAATCACTCTGTTAAATTACAGAGATACTCTGCTGACCCAGCAGAAATTACCATAGATTTCCAACCAGCAAGATTTTTTGTTATTTTACAAAGAAAACTCTGTAAAATGATTTCGATCAAAAAAACTGTAAATTTACAGAATTATCTGTAAAATATTGATAAAAGCGACCAGAATTTGACTATTTTATTTACTATTTGATTTCTGGTCAAATAGCCAATCTGGTGTTCACAATTGAAAAATGCCATCGAGTAAATTTGCCCGCTTTAATGCTTAAAAATTGTAAATTTATTTTTTTTTATTTTTGTGAAATTTTTTTACGAGTACCTCCAATTTTACACGACATCCTCGTAAAATTTACCAGGGTTTATTATTACAGAGCAATAAATAAAATTACAGTTGAAATTTTGTATTTTGGTTACGAGAAAAAACATAAGTATTTTATAAAATCTGTATTTTAACAAAAAGCTCTGTTTATTATCTCTAAAATAGAAATTACAAAGTAAAAAGTAAAATTACAGATAAAACTTTGTTTTTCGTTTACAAGAAAATACAAAGTAAATTATTAAAATCTGTATTTCGACAGATAACTTTGTCAAATAACTGTCGAATTGAGATTACAGTCATTTTATAGAGTTTTTAACAGAGTTATTATTTTGAGTGCATACAAAACTATATTAGAATGTAAATTTTTGAGATTGTGGTGCATTCCGTTTTAATGTGATAAATATTTAATCAAGGCAACTCGCCACAAATTTGTCCATTTTTCCAATATTTGACCACGCCTCCTAAGCCCAGTTTTTAAAAAATTGAAAAACCAAAAACGCAATTTTCTTAGTTCCATATAGGGCTATCAGGGTCGTATCCAGGATTTTATTTCAGTGGGGACCAACATTTTTTTTTTATTTTTTTTCTTACAAAAAATGTACATAACAGCACATGTTTTAGAATTTTTTTCGATCTTTTCTTGAACTGAATGTAATGCAATCAGATTCTTCATTTTTTTGTCAGTTTAAAACTGTTGGGGAAAAAAAAAATTTAAATTTTTTTATATTTTAAAATTTTTTGAGAGACTTAAGCCCTTTTTAAAGTGTGAATAGTATCAGATGCTGATATATTTTTACAAAGAAGATTATCAGAATCTGATTTTTTTTTTTCAAAGAAAAGTCTAAGATTCTATGACAATTTTAAGTTAAGACAGTTTTAGTTATAGAAAATGTCAAAGACTCTAAATCATGTTTCCAATGGAAAAAGTTTCTCGGGAAAAAGTCACTTTAGAAAATGATTCTATAAACATATTCATAAAATACTTTCCCAAAAGAAAAGTTTCCGATTGTAAGATATTTTCCCAGAATCTGGGATTTTTCTAGACCAGCACATTTTCTCAGATTCTGAAACATTCTATACAAAAAGTTTTAGATTCTGAGAAAATCTTCGCTTTTTCTATAAGAAATATAATTCAGATTCTGAAACCTTTTTAAAATGAAAACCGAATAAAAAAAGTCTTAGGTTCTAAAATGTTTTTCCTAAAGAAAAATTTCGGATTCTGAGAAAAAGTCTAAGATAAAAAAAAGTCTCAGATTCTTAGACAATTTTTTCTATAGAAACAGTTTCTAATTTTGAGAGATTTTTCCTATAGAAAGTCTCAGATTCTTATAAAAAACGTCTCAGATTCTTCGACATTTTTCCGATAGAAAATGTCTCAGATTCTCAGACATTTTTTTTTAGAAAATTTCTTAGATTCTGAGACAGTTTTTTAGAAAAAGTCTCAAATTCTTAGATATTTTCCTATAGAACAAGTCTCAGATTATGAGACATTTTGCCTATAGGAAATTGTAAGATTGTGAAACATTTTTTATATAGAAAGAGCCTCAGATTTTGAGATATTTTTCCTAAAGAAAAAGTCTCAGATTCTGAAAAAAAAATTTTCTAATAGAAAAATACTCAGATTCTGAGACATTATTCTTATAGAAAAAGATATTTTTAAAATAGTCTCAGATTTTGAGCATTTTTCTATACAAAATGTCTCATCTTGTGTCTTTGAGACATTTTTCCTATACACAAAATCTTAGATTTTGAGATAATTTTTTTAAGAAAAATTCGTTGATTCTGAGACATTTTCCTAGATTGCAAGAAAAATTTTCAGATTCAGAGACATTATTCCTATAGAAAGTTCTCAGATTCTAAAACATTTTTCATATAGAAAAGCCTCATATTCTAAGAATTTTTTTATAGAAAAAATCTCAGACTTTCAGACATTTTTCAGATTCAGAAAACAAGAAAAAGTCTCAGATTCTGGGACATTTTTCCCATAGAAAAAGTCTTAGATTCCGAGAAAAAGACCAATATTTTAAGACATAGAAAAAGTCTTAGATTCTAAGACATTTTTCTTAAAGCTTTAGATTCTGAGATTTTTTTTTTAGAAAAGTGTAAGATTCTGATACATTTTTTTTTAAGAATGGTCTCGTTCTTAGACATTTTTCAAAAAGACAAAGTCGCATTTTAAGATTTGACTACATTTTACTTACAATTAGGTAAATTTTTTGTGTACGTAAAACTTCAGGTTCTATGATTTTTTTTCATTCTAATCTTAAGTTGAAAAGTTTTAAATTCTAAGAAAATTTTTTCAGATTTTTAGATTTTTTAACAGAAAAATTTCAGTTTCAAAACATTTTTCTTTTTTGAGATTTTTGCGTGAGTGAGTGTGCGTGAGTCGATTTTTTTGCGTGAGTTAGCGTGATTTTTTTTCTCTTAATAATTCCTTTCTCACCAAAAAAAGCTGCAAAAAAATTGTAAAAATTGGCTTAACTTAAGATTTCGTAGTGTAGTGATACCCTCCTCAATTTCAAAAAGATTATTGCAAAAAACTTTATATAAAAGGAAATTACTTTAAAACAAGTAAAAAAGTTAAATTCGGCCTTGCCGAATGTAGTGATACCCTCCACAATTTCAAAAAGATTACTGCAAACAACTTTATTTAAAAGGAAATTACTTTTAAAAAAAAAAAAAATTGAAAAAAAATTTCCGCGAAAAAAATTTTGGTAAAAAAAATCCGCGATTTTTTTATTTTTTTGTCAAAAAATATGTTTGTACTTGTTTAAATACCATTTGGTGTTCAATTATGTTCACATATGTCAACCAGAAGCCGAATTAAAGCATTTTGTATTTTTAGGTTATGTTAAATGTACTGAAATTTTTGAGGTGTGCTTACATTTTCGTTCATAACTTTTGAACCGCTGAACCGATATCGCTCAAATGCAATACCAAACTTCTCGGGAGAACTTCCAATATATATGTTAAGTTTCAGTCATCTCTGTGCAATATTTTGTCCGCGAGAGCATTTTCCACAGACAGACAGACAGACAGACAGACGGACAGACGGACAGACGGACATCGCTAGAATGTCTTAAAATCGATCGGGCATCATGAATATATATACTTTATGGGGTCCCACACCGATATTTCGATGAGTTACAAACGGAATGACAAACTTATATATACCCTCTATCACTAAGTGGAGGGTATAAAAAAAAAAAAATTTGAAAAAAAATTTCCGCGAAAAAAAATTTTGTTAAAAAATCCGCGATTTTTTTCTTTTTTTGCCAAAAATATGTTCGTACTTGTTTAAATACCATTTGGTGTTCAATTATGTTCACATATGTCAACCAGAAGCCGAATTGAAGCATTTTGTATTTTTAGGTTATGTTGAATTACTGAAATTTTTGAGGTGTGCTTACATTTTCGTTCATAACTTTTGAACCGCTGAACCGATATCGCTCAAATGCAATACCAAACTTCTCGGGAGAACTTCCAATAAATATGTTAAGTTTCAGTCATCTCTGTACAATATTTTGTGCGCGACAGCATTTTCCACAGACAGACAGACAGACGGACAGACGGACATCGCTAGAATGTCTTAAAATCGATCGGGCATCATGAATATATATACTTTATGGGGTCCCAGATCAATATTTCGATGAGTTACAAACGGAATGACAAACTTATATATACCCTCTATCACTAAGTGGAGGGTATAAAAACTGCCGAAAAGTCAATATTATCAAAAAAACGCTTTTTTTAACGTCCATATCTTCCAAAGTATTGATAGAAAAAAGAAAAATATGGAATTAATCATTTACGAAGTTTAATAAAATAACCAAAATAATCAAAATCGGTGATCCGTCAGTTAAATTTCCTATGGATTTGCTCATATTCGCTATCCTTAACCGATTTTAAGTCGATCTAGCGATGTTCGTCTTTTTGTTGAAAACACGCTAACTTTTGAAAAACTTTATTGAGGCTACTAAAGTTCAGATCAACTATTAATAGTGCGGAAAAAATAGTTAAAGTAAATACAAGCATTTTAAAACCGAAATGACCAAAATCGGTCCATGTCTTCTGTACGCGCATCGCGGGTCAAAATTGGGGTTTTTGAAAAAATGGACATAAATAAAAAAAAAAAAAATAAAGAAAAATTAAAAAAAAAAAGATTTTTTTTTTGTAAGTATTAATTCTTTAATATTCAAATAAATTTTTTTATTTTTTTCGGATATCGATAACCTACCCAAACGTCCAAAAAAAAACGCACATTTTTAGCATGGATCTTAAAAACTACTTTTTCACAATTTTAAAAATTTAATGAAACAAAATTTCAAAATATATTAGTTTATCCATTTGACTTCATTGATTACACCCCAGAGACTGTACAAAAAATTCTTGGTTAATTTCCTTCAGCCAGTTAGTCTGTAGAGCAATTTGAATTTGCCGGATTTCCAGAAAATGTGTTTTTATCAACATTTTTGTCTAATTTATAGCTGTAGGCAACATTTTACTCAAAATAAACCAACAGTCATTTTCAAATGGTTGTTTTGGACCATAATTACTCTGATATAAAATAAGTAATAGGCTTTTTAGACAACGTTAACCCTTGCTGGCACGCGGTTGAAAGTATTTCCCAATGAAATTTCAGAGAAAAGTTCTTAATTTTTTGAAAATTCCTCACTCTAAAATTATGTATGTGTACAAAAAATTAACAATTATACATTTATGCAAAGTTTTCTTGAAAGACATCTTTAACCCTTGTTGAACCAGGACCCAAAAAATTTTAAACAGCTGTTTTTTTGCTCATAGTCAAATTGGACATTTTTTTTTACTTATGAAATAATAATTTTTTTACTCAAAATAAAATTCATGTTAAAAAGAACGAGATTTTTTTTGTAATTTTACAAGCTTTTTACCATACCAATAAAATTGCAACAAGGAACTCTCGTATTTTTTCACACCCGATTATTGTTAGCAAAATTTGTGTATAGAGTGTTAGAAAGCTATTTGTTCAGTATTTTTTCTTAAATCCAAAACTTTTTTGACTTTGTTTTCAAAATGAGCCTTTGTTTTTTTTTTTTTTTATTCAAAGGAAGCCCAAGTCTTTTCCTTTAAGAGCTATGGGGTCGCTTATTGGAATGCGAGTGGAATACACTGTTCAACAAAATCAAATTTTTTCCAAAATTACAAGGTCAGACCAAAAAATTTTGATAGAAGAGACAAAAAAAAAATACACGTGTATCGGCGTTTTGAAAGTTTACATCTGGTAAAGTTTCCCCCAAATGCAAATGTTGTATTGTCAATCGTCATTAAATATCGAGTGAAGCTTACGTTTAAAGTATATGGTGTGTTTAGAAAATTTATGTAAAATGTTACTCGATTTTCTTAATAAATGCGAAATTAACCCTAAGCTTTCTTTTGTTGTGTCTTATTTCTGACTTTCTTGTTAAGTTTTCCGTTTTGGTGTATTCAGGGACTTATAGTAAAATTTCACGGTGGATATTTTTGCGGAACATTGTAACCCCTTAAACCCCTGTTTTAATGGAGTTTTTTGCTCTTTTTGAAAAGAAGGACAAAAAAGACCCTTATATTGAGGAGTTAGAGGGTTAACATATTCTACAAAATTGTTCTCCGTAACATTTTACTTAAATTTGCTGAAAACACCATATACTTTAAACGTAAGCTTTACTCGATTTTCTTAATAAATGCGAAATTAACCCTAAGCTCTCTTTTGTTGTGTCTTATTTCTGACTTACTGGTTGAGTTTTCCGTTTTGGTGTATTCAAGGACTTATAGTAAAATTTTACGGCGAATATTTTTGCGAAACATTTAAACCCCTTAAATCCCTGTTTTAATAGTGTTTTTTGCTCTTTTTGAAAAGAAGGACAAAAAAACCCTTATCTTGAGGAGCTAGAGGGTTAATATATTCCACAAAAATGTTCTCCGTAACATTTTATATAAATTTGCTGAATACACCATATACTTTAAATGTAAGCTTCACTCGATATTCAACGAAGATTGACAATACAACATTTGCATTTGGGGGAAACTTTACCTCCCCCTAAAATGAAATCCAGATGTAAACTTTCAAAACGCCGATACACGTGTATTTTTTTTTGTCTCTTCTATCAACATTTTTTGGTCTGACCTTGTAATTTTGGAAAAAATTTGATTTTGTTGTACAGTGTTATTAATACTGGTTTGATAATCATTACATTTGGCACATTTGCTTGTAAATGTAATGGGAAAGGTAATTCGAATCAGAAGTAGTTATAACTTTTGAATTTCCCGTTACACATTTCATTACGAATGGTTCCATTTAAAATAGCATAGGCAATCAGCCGATGGTGGTTGAATTTATCCAAAAATTAACATATCCATTCTTCTGATTTTTATTGAATTTCGGTTTTTGTTATTTAGTCGAAATTGTGAATGGTTCGCGTTTTATCGCTGTTCAAAGTTGGTATTTTGCCACAATTTTATGAGAAATGCATTATGTTTAAATGATCGTATCTTTGGAACGAATCATCCGATCATCACGAAATAAAGCGCAAAATAATGGTTATGTCCTCTACTTAAAATAGAATTTTGAAAAAGGATGGGATGCTTAGCAAAAAGGATATTGAAATTAAAAACTGTCCTTAATTTGCAAATATCTCAAAATGCGTATCTTTAATTTTCCTTTATTTTTTTGCACATATAGCCCAAAATGTACTTAACAACATATGCAAATCCCAGATTGGGGTGATAAGCGGTTTAATTGTAAACGCGGTTTCATGAAACGCCTTATTGTTTTTGTTAATAACACTCGTTTACAAATGAAAAACAATTTCTACGCACTAACCGCGAATAATTTTTTTATATGTATTTTTGATCACTAAACTCAAAAATTTCATTAAAACAACATTTCGCGAATAAATTTTTGATAAATGAATTTTTTAGCGTTTTTTTGAGGTATTTTAGTTTTTTTGCTTATATCTTAAGTTCTGTTTATCTGATCTTCTCGCAATAAAAACCAAACTAAAGATAATCAAATTTCCAATAAATCCTACATTCATCATTTTTTCATCAGTTCATAGCTTTACGCGCAAATAAATTTTTTAGCGTTATTTGGAGGAATTTTGACTATTTTTCTTATATCTTGAGTTCCGTTCATCTGATCTTTTCGCAATAAGAACCAAATTAAAGACAATCAAATTTCCAACAAATCCTTCATTCATTATTTTTACATCAGTTCATAACTTTACGCGCAATAGGCAAGCAAATAACGTTAAAAAATTTGTTTGCGCGTAAAGCTATGAACTGATGAAAAAATGATGAATGTAGGATTTGTTGGAAATTTGAATGTATTTAGTTTAGTTTTTATTGCGAGAAGATCAGATAAACAGAACTTAAAATATAAGCAAAATAGTAAAAATACCTCAAAAAAACGCTAAAAAATTAATTAAACAAAAATGTATTCGCGAAATGTCGTTTTAATGAAATTTTTGAGTTTAGCGATCCAAAATACATACAAAAAAATTATTCGCGGTTAGTGCGCAGCAAGTCTTTTTCATTTGTAAACAAGAATTATTAACAAAAATCAATAAGTCGTTTCATGTAACCACGTTTATAAATAAACCGCTTATCACCCCAATTTTGGATTTGCATATGTTGTTAAGTACATTTTGGGCTATATGTACAAAAAAATATAGGAAAATTAAAGATACGCATTTTGGGATATTTGCAAATTAAGGTAATTTTTTAAAATTCAATATCCTTTTTGCAAAGCATCCTATCCTTTTTCAAAATTCTGTTTTAAGTACAGGCCATAACCATTATTTTGCGCTTTATTTCGTGGCAATCGGATGATGCGTTCCAAAGATATGATCATTTAAACATTGTGTATTTATCATACAATTGTTGCAAAATACCAACTTTGAACAGCGATAAAACGCGAACCATTCACAATTTTTACTAAATAACAAAAACCGAAATTCAACTAAAATCAGAAGAACATATATACCAATTTTTAAGACAATTAAAATAGGTAAGGCCGAAAAAGTGTTTTTTTGTAGTCAAAAATTTTGGAATTCTTCTTACTTGGTAATGCAAGTTTTTGCTGGGATGTCTTCTGTACGCGCATCGCGGGTCAAAATTGGAGTTTTTGAAAAATGGACATATGATTAAAAAAATAAAATTTTTTAATCATTTTTTTCTTAAGACTTTCGGTAACAACTATCGTTGCAAAAAAAAACACCTGTTTGTCCAAAATGTCAAATTTTGATCCTCTCTAACTCGAAGAGTCCTTGACCGATCTCGTTGAAAAATTGTGTCCAAACTACTATCCAATAATAGGACTAACCGTGAAAACAAGGCAAAAAACATCTCTGAAAATTTCAGAACAGATAGAAATATACATTTTTTATGTTTAACAAAATTGTCGAATGTTTTTTGATAAATAAAGTTTAGGTTTTAAAAATTTTGAATTTCTTCTGATAATTTTCTAATTTTTATTTTTTAATCGATAACCCATACAAAAATCTATAAAAACTGTTATATTAAAGACATCACTGTGATAGTGTAAATTTCGTAAATTATGAAATAAAGATACTCAGGAAAAAATGCTGAAATTTTCAGCATCAGACCAAATTTGACCAAAGCTTAAAAGTTTTAAAGGATACATATTGAAAAATATTTCTGAAATATTTGTACTTACTCGATGATGACACTGGTGATGACAAATGAAGGAGGAGGATTTTCCATAATTTTTAAAAATTAGGGGAAATCCTTCTCACTCATTTGTTATCATTAGTGGTTATCCTAGTACAAGTACAAATTTAAAAAAATCTTTTATAAAATTTAATCCTCTAAAACTTTGAAGTCCTTTTAAAAGGAAACATTATCACGAAAAGAAAAACTGTTAATACAGTTTTACTAAAATTAGTCTCTAGTTTTAAACTTATATTATCCAGTTCGTGTTTAACGACTTTTTTCATTTTTGTCGGACGGTGATATAGATCCATTCGATTCATGTTTGCACTGAAAACACATTTTCCAGCCGAGGCTATTGTAGGGTATATTATGTTCGTTCTTGACCGTCTCTAAAATTCTTACTTGTTTTTTAACTTTTATCCCAAAAAAAATACAAATGTTAACAGAAAGGCATAACAATAAAAGTCATTCAATTGGTATTGTGATAAAACCTATTGAGTAGACACAGTAGATGTATCAACTACAGAATCGATGAAAATATATGTAAATGAATTTCAATACACAGCTTTAGGGAAAGTTAACAAAACAAATCTTTATTGTTGGTGTGTGTGTTCGATGATTGTTTTCTTTATATTTTCTCCATCGATTAGAATAAATAAATTTTAAAGACTTTAAGAAGGATTTTGTTAGTAAGTGCTTACAAGGACGTTTAAAAATGATAATAAGAACATTTCAAATGTATTTATAAATACAAGAAATAAAATATATAAATAAAGATATAAAGAAAGTGATTGATAGATTTGAGTAACTGACAATGAGTGGATGAGAGAATAATTCCAAAAGATAATAAATGATTAAAGAAACAATCAGATTACAATGTACAACAATTTCAAATATTGGGTAATTCCAAAAATTTTCGCCCCACTGTTCGGAAACATGCCTTTGGACGCCACTGAGAATTTGGCTCATAGATATCCACGTTTATATGAGATATGTTGCATTTTTGGATTTTCAAAATTTGCTGTAGTTTTCAAATTATCGCGGGTCAAAGTTCGACTTTTTTAGCAAAAGTCAGAAAAATACATGACGTTTAACGTGCTCTAACTTTTTAACTAGTAATCCGATTATCACAAGTAATGGCTCATATGAAAGCTTGATTCTTCTTCTTTTAGGAAATATTTTCAAAAGCATACGGTTTTTTTCAGAAGTGTTGCAAAAATTCAAAAACATTTTTTTTTTTGCGAATATTTAAAAAAACACATCTTTGATTTTTTTAAAAAAAAGTTTGGTGATAAACAATACTGTTTTGTACAACATATCCAAAATTCAGAGTGGGATCCCAATGGGATCAAAAATATTCTGGTTTTAGTACGAAGTTCTTAAATTTTACCTTAGAAAATTAAAATTTTATGTTTCTTCAATATAAAAATTTTAATTTTCAAAGAAAATTATGCTATTAAAATTTTGAAAAACATTCAAAGCATTAGAAATTTAAATTTTCTAAGGGAAAAATATGAGAACCTCGTACTTAAAACAGAATATTTTTTGATCCCATGGAGATCCCACTCTGAATTTTGAATATGTTATACAAAACATTGTTATTTTTCACCAGAATTTTTTTTTTAAAAAATCGAAGATGTGTTTTTTAAATATTCGAAAAGAAAAAATGTTTTTGCATTTTTGCATCATTTCTGTAAAAACAACTGTGTTATTTTAAAAATATTTTCTAAAAGAAGAACCCCAGCTTTCACATGAGCCTAAATTTGTGAAAATCGGGTCATTGGTTAAGAAGTTACAGCTCTTTAAAGGTGATGTATTTTTCTTACTTTTGCTTAAAGAGTCAATCTTTGACCCGCCATAATTCGTTAAATACACCAAATGTAAAAAAACGATATATGGTACATATATCATATTTATGAGGGCTATCTATGTGTCAAGGTTCAAATTAATCTGAGACACCATTTCCAAAAATGACTAAAATTTGAGCTAAACTTTCTGGAATGGCCCTATTATAACTGAATTTTTATTTAGTTCGGTTTGAGTCCATATTAATTATTTCTGAGAAATAATAATTGTTGTACAATGAGAAAATCTGAAAAAATCTCAAGTGGAAACACAGGCTAAGTGGAGATGTCGACAGCTTTCAGAAGATGCCACCCTTCCATCATCAGCACTCCTTCGGTTGCCACACACTTAATGTGTGTCAGATTAAAATTAGCCATTTAAATGAAACTTTTGAACAAATTAAGAATTGGAATTATTCATCTTTGTGTTGAATAACCCGTATTCACCATCATTCGTGTTGTATTCATTTGGCAGAAACTTAATCCATCTTAACTTTTAACAGAGTTGTATTTTTCCCATTGTTAACCCTTAGGTTACCAAGGAAACCTGTCAAATATTGGTAAAATGGGATTACGGTTTTTTATGTGTAAAGGTCAGTTGTCACACTAAGACTGACTAAAGCAATTTTCGGTGTTTTGTGTAAAAAAGTAATGCATATTTTTAGGATCTAGAGTTAATATTGCAAAGGGCATGAAGGGTACTCATATTTCAATCTTCTCTGATAGCCAGGCAGCACTTCAAGCGCTGTCTTCTTGGGAATTTAAATCCAAAATGACACTGGAATGTTTTGATACCCTTCAACAGCTGGCCGGGAGAAACAAAATTACCCTATTTTGGATCCCTGGTTATAGAGGTTTTGAGGGTAATGAGATAGCGGATGAGCTTGCTAGAAATGCTTCCGCTACTCCTATGACCGGACCCGAACCCTATTGTGGGGTAAATTGGTCCACCTTCTCAAACATGATTAAGGGTTTGGAAAGAAGGTCTACGACAATACAAAGCACTAATCGCGCCATTATTATATGGAAGTATACTTAATCACACCAAAAGAGACATTAGGTTACTGCTAGGTTTTCTCACCAGGCATTATAAGGTAAATTTTCACTTGCATAATTTAAACCTTTGTGCATCGTCTTTGTGTCGACTTTGTCTGGAGGAAGTAAAAACGACGCAACACATATTATGTGAGTACGTCGCAATATGTAGGATCAGAAGACGGTTCTTAGACAAGGAATTGCTTAGTTCTGCGGATATAAAGCAATGGATATAAAGTAATGGATCTTGGCACAAAAGGCCCATACGGGTCGCAGTGCCGGCCGGCCGTTAGGGCTAGATCACCCCTTTAATAATAATAGAATATAAGAAAGAGATTATATTGCATACTAGCTATTTTGCACCCGGCGTTGCCCGGGTTGAAAAAAATATTATATAATGAATGAGTTTTTTATAAGTCAGTTTATTTACTGCTTCATGACTTTTCACTGGTGAATATAAACCTATTCATGAGGTTTGGTAGATTTTTTTCGACTTCGCTGGGCGTCAGGAACATTGTGCGTACGTGTTCTTCCGTCATGGGAACAAACCTTCTTGGTTGGGTGGAGTGTGTGATGCGGGCCATCACACTTTTTTAACAAAAAACAAAAAAAAAAAAAAACTTTTTTTTAACAAAAAAAAATCTAAAACTTTTTTTTGCACCTTGTTTGGAATTTCCCGATTTCAGATCAAAAAAGGAACCCAAAGACATTGCCCAGCAGGTGCAATACTTTTGTGAGTTAATATTGACCATAAAAGGCAACTGTTACGACCCCGATGCAAAGCGAAATAGAAAAGACGAATAATCGCCCCACCCCAATATTAATGTATTTCTTTAATGGCTTTCAAAAGGAACCTATAGTTCCCTCCTCGGTTAGCACTTTATGTGATGAAAACTTCAATAAAGATTTAACTTTCACAATAGTTCAAGTGGGTGTGTTTAACGCATCTAGTTCAATTTTGGTCTCATGTGACCTATAGTTCCCCTATTGGTTAGCACGTAAAGAAAATTGCAATTAAATTTGTTCAGCAGATTTTCCACGTTCGCGGAACTGGCAGACATAACTCTCACTAAAGTACAAAGGGGAGTGCCATTATATGACTTTTTAATCAATCGCTGTTTAATATTGCCTAAAGCACTATTTGTGTTGAAAATTTCATTGAAATCGGCTTAACTGTTTTCAGGTTCTAATATGGCAGTAGTGTTTAAAGGAATTGGTTAAGCCGTTTTTGCATGATAGCAAATAAGCTAGAAATAACGTTCTGTATATTACAAATTGATATGGCATTTTACTTTAATTTGTCTCATCGCATTTTATATGGCATATAGTTACGAAACAGGAAAAAATATTTTTTAATTTAATACAAAAGGGTGCGGTATTTTAAGCCCCTATGTCCGATCGCCGCGGTAAGTACCAACTGTGCTGAAAATCTGCTCAAAATTGGTTTCACCGTTAACGCGTGAGTACGTATCAGGCAAAAATAAATTTTAATGTATAACAAAGGGGCGTGTCAATTCACGCCTTTGTCTGGTGGTGTCTATAGTTTCCGCCTTAATAATTACTTACTGTGGTGAAAATTATAACAACATCGGGTTCGTTGTTTAAGCGTGATTACGGTACGGCAAAAAAAACTTTCAGTACATTGCAAAAGGCGTGGCAGTTGATACAGACTAATGTTCTCGCTTCTGTTAATACTATCTATGGAAAAAGTTTTGTTAAAAGCGGTCGCTTATGGCCTATAGTTCCCGCCTCGGTTATTTCTATCGGTGGTGAAAATTTCATGACAATCGGTTCAGCCGTTTTTCCGTTATTACCAGACAGGCAGATATAGCTTTAGCATGGTATAAAGGGGCGTGGCATTTTACGCCCCTTTTTCCGATCGCGGTCGCTTAAGGCCTATAGTTACCGCTTTGGTTAATACTATCTGTGGTGAAAATTTCATGAAAATCGGTTCAGCCGTTTTTCCGTTATTATCTGACAGGCAGATATAGCTTTAGCATGGTACAAAGGGGCGTGGCATTTCACGCTCCTTTGTCTGATCGCGTTCGCTTATGGCCTATAGTTCCCGCCTCGGTTAGTACTATCTGTGGTGAAAATTGCATGAAAATCGGTTAAGCCGTTCTGTACTTATTGCGGAACAGACAGACAGACAGAAAGACAGACAGACAGACAGACAAACCAACAATCAGATTTATAATATTAATAGGGATGTTTTTCAACCTTTTAAGAAATGTTTCCAAAAAATGTCGAAAATCCTTCGACTGATTGTCAGTGATATAAGAAAAAAAATTTCTTGTAATTGGAAAAAAACTTTTTAAATTAAAATATGTTATTTCTATCTCTGCCTAAATATATACTTTGAAAAGATCTAATTTTTTTACAAATAATTTCAAAAATAATATAGAAAATCTTATCGTGACAATTGGTCTTACACTGCTCTGTATACTTCCACAGTAATCACAGTTTTCAGACTAACATTTACACCTTGCAGCGGTCATAGTTATTTTGTACTATTAATCATATTTATTATGTACTTGTGCAAATATATGTATGTCATCTTTATCTAAATAAAATTGCATTGTTTATTTTATAGAAAATGTACGAACATTACCATATTTTTTATTTTTGTGTCATCATGATGCATACAAGTGTTGATAAAGTGCTGCCTTAATTGGCGGAAGCTTTAATAAATCACCAACAGCGTTAAATACATATAAAAACAAGTGAAAAAATTATAGTCGATCGAGACCGGCTATATAATACCCTGCACCAGAAAATTGGTTCCAAGTCCAAACGTGGACCTCAATTTTTGGTAACATTTTTAATAAAATACACAGTACAGCACTCAAAAAATAAGGGTTCCAACGATTTTTTCTGGTAGAGAAGACAAAAAAAATTATACGTGCGTCGGCGTTTTGAAAGATCACATCGGAATTTTTTTTAGAGACGGTTTCCCAGCTTTGGCCTGTTTTTGCAGAATATCGGTATAAAAAACTATGTTTTTTTACATCTGAGGTGAAGGTATGGTCAACAACTTTGTAGAAAATATTATGGCAAATATTTTTGCGGAACAACCCTCTAACCCACCCTCATTGTCTCTATTCTAACAAATCGTAAAAACACTCTGAAAGAAGGAGGGGGGGGCGGGGCTGGGATGAAATGTTCTACAAAAATTTTGACCATAAAATTTGATTACTATGTTAGAATTTTTTTGGCTCTATTCTAACAAATCGTATAAAACACCGACAAAAAGGGGTAGGGTGGGGATGAAATGTTCTACAAAAATATTGGCCATAAAATTTAATAATATATTCCAGAACACACCAAAGCCCAAAACTTAAAAGAAACACCAAAAACCAGTAGAATTCAAGATTGTCCACTAAGGGTTAATTTTTTTTTGTAATTTTTTGAATGCGCAATCTGGAACTTGACTCTTTTTTGGTGTTTGCGTTAATACTTGGGCTTTAGTGTGCTCTGACGTGTATAGTAAAATTTTATGTGCAACATTTTTGTAGAACATTTCATCCCTGCCCTCCCTCTTTTTCGGGTTTTTTTTTACGATTTGTTAGAATAGAGCCAAGAAATACTGGTTTAACCCTTCTGCACTCCTTGGGTCAATTTGACCCAATTTAGGTTTTCATACGCAAAATTTTTCCCTTTAGTTATAAGATATCAATCTGAAACTTTAATTTATCCATTACAGGGACAAAAATTATGGTTTTAAAAGAAAATAGTAAAATTTAAATTTTTCCTCCCCCCTCTACATTTAAAAACACGATTTACACACATTTAATATCCTTTGGGTCGATATGACCCAACAAGCGATAAGGCAAGTTTAATTCTTCTTTACCATTTTATTTCTCTGAATATAATTGAATTGGGTTCATTTTCATTCAGAATGATAGATCAATAATTTTGTCGGTCAAAGAATCAATAAAATCGCTTTAATTGAATAGTTTTTCATTCAAAATTTTATTATTATCGTTAATTATTTTAAAGTTCAAAATTTTATTATTCTCGTACTGTGGGTGGGATTTTGAGAAACCCGCAAAGGTCCCGCCAACCACAAAAAAGAGTGAAGTAGCAAACCCAGAAAACTGACGCCCAATAGCAATTTTCTTTACGCTCTCGCAGGTCATGGATGAGCATGATCAATCACCACTTGGTAAATTATCTGGAGCCCGATTCACTCTTGTTTAGTAGAGTCGTTCTGCAGGGGACTTGTTAGCATGATCTAACGACAATCTTCAAGTGGGGTCTTGCAAAAAGGATCAATTTTAATGCTCGTAAGGCCATATGTTATGTGTTGACCCTAAGACGGCTTGTGGAATCAGCATCATCTGTATCCATGGGTGGCATAGCTATTGAGGAATCAGAAACTCTTGATGTTCTAGGCATGAAAATCCAATGTGATGTTCGTTGGAACAAACATGTTTTTCAAGTTTCGAAAGAAGCATTCAAGTGTCTTGATTTTCTAAAACGGTGCAAGAATTTCTTCACTCCGTCTGATCTTACTATTTATGCCACCTATATCCGACCGAAAATGGAAAACAACTCGCATATCTGGGAAGGTGCTTCAAGGTCTATCTGATCAGGTGCAAAGGAGTTCGTTGAAACTCATCAATGACAGTAGGGTATCCAGATCTATTGACTCATTGGAGCATAGTCGGAATGAGTGTTGTGCGTCATTGTTATGTAGATATAACCACCGTAAGTGTTCAGCTGAGATGGGCGCCTTTCCAGCAGATCACATCCTTTCGTTGTCTACTGTCCAATGTCTTGCACAACGAATTACAGAAAAAAATCGTTTCTCATCAGTCAAACTAGCCCTATGTGGAATTAAATCCCTGCAGAAGTCTACCCAGTCAGATACACTCAAAAAAAAAAAATACCTTGTAAAGTTACAAGAAAAAATTTTTACTTTTTTAGCTACTTCCTATTTACAAGAATTCCGAGTAATTTTACAAGCTTTTAACCAATAATTTTGTAATTTTATAAGGTTTTCACCAATAAAATTGTAAATTTACAAATTTTTTGACACGATAAAATTTACAAGGAGATTTCGTAACTTTACTAGATTTTTTGCTAATTCCAATTTTACGAGAATTTCTAGTAATTTTACAATATTTTACTTTTTACCAATAAAATTGTAAACTTACAGTTTTTTGGCGCAACTAAAATTACAAGGAATTCTTGTGAATTTACTACATTTTTTTGTAAATTTGTTTTTGGAAATTTGTAAAATTACAAAAAAAAAAAATTGTAAAATTTAAAAAAAAAAATGTAAATTTTGACCCAAATTGGTTTGTTAAAAAACAAAGAAAACTGTCAAATATTGGTAAAATGGTAAAATTACGAGACTTTTCCTAGTAATATGAAAAAGTTTTTTTTGTATGTGTATAAAATTAAAAAAATTCAAATCAAATGTCCACAAACATTACTCCCTCATTCCTTCTCCTCATAACACATTTTCTAATACCAACACAATGCATTGCATTACGTGTTGGCTCAAAGTAAAAAAAGGTTAAATTTCAAATTTGAGATGATTTTTTTTAATAATTGCTCTGGAAGGGCTTATTTATTTTAGTTTTCATTATTTTTGATTATACTAAAACATACAATTTTGTTTACATTTTAATGTTGGGTCATATTGACCCAAAGGATCATAGGATGGGCACATATACAAGGGATGCAGAAGGGTTAAGAAGGAGCTAGATGCAAAAATATCCTCAAAAATATTTGTTATAATATTTCCTAAAAAGTTGCTGAAATTTTAATTTAATTTTAGCTTAAATTTTTAATTTCCGACAAATCGAATAAAATTGTCACTTGTGTCAAAACTTTTAAATTGATTTTAATTCGATCGTTATACCTGAGGGTGGGTTTAAGGCCAATATTTCTTGTAGTTACGAACATCACCATTAAGTCATTATACCCTGCACCATGGTATATGGTGTAGGGTATAAAAAGTAAAAAATAAAATAGTTATATAAAAAGTAAAATTTAAAACAAGTGAAATGTACAATTCATTACAAAGCACCATGCAAATGGATAATAACAATGATTTTTATTATTTTACATAAGCCTACCGTACAAAAAGGTCAATGTCAAGTTCAGACTAATATAAATCTAATACCAGTTAGTTAATACAAAGTGTTATATGAAAAAAATTCCAAGCAAATATAAAAAATATTAGTTTTGTGCATTTAAATTACCTTCACTGAACATACAAAGAATCTTATAGTTTAATATAAATTTAATACAAAACAAGTAGAAAAGTTCAATTCGACTTTGTCGAATCTATGAATACCCTCCACAATGCATTTTTTTAAAGGATAGTACATTTTTTAACGTGAAAAAATTAGCAATTTTGATTAGAAATATTTTGAGTAAAAAACTCTTTTTTTTTTTGTCATTTAAAAAATAAAAAATTACAAATTTTTTTTGAGTGTAAATTTTTTTCGAGTGTAATGTTTTTTTACTGTAAAAATATTTCTGAGTGAATGCACGTACGTATGTACACAAAATATTGTAATTTTTGTAAAAAATAGCTAAATTTTTCTTTGAGTGTAAAATTGTTTTTTGAGTGTAAAACTTTTTTCGAGTGTAATTTTTAAGTTAGCAATGCTTTCAAAATTAAACAAGTTTAAAAATCATTGCTTTAAAACTAAACAAGTTTGAAAAGCATTGTTAAGTTACCACCAATGCTTTTAAAACTTGTTTAACCCTTGGCATTTAAGATGCAACCAATCTGAAATTCAGGGTTTTGCTTATATCTTTTGAACCACTGCACTATAGGGAATTTATAAGGAATTGTTGGCCAAAAGTCCATTTTTGATGTGTTCAAAAAAACTTTTTTCGGATGCCATTATACAGTAAACTATATAAAAGTAAGCTAGCACACATATTTTTGTACACCAACCTCTTTTACCGCTAGTACGGAGGCGTCAAAAACAAAATTTAATTTTTTATTATTTTTTTTTTAATTTTGGAGAACATAACTTATTACAAAATTAACGTACTTAAAATCCTCTATTAAAATCTTTTGAAATTAATTTCAATTATCAATAGAGCAAATAAACATATTTTGTACAAAGTACAGGTTTAAAATGTTGATTTATATATTTTTTAAATTTTCTATTTAATTAATTTTTTTCTTTTTTAAACCAAATAAATTTGTGGACTGCTACTTTTTTTGCATATAATTGCATACTCCCATATCTCTATGAGGTATTGGGAAACTCTTTGTGAGTAAGATGTATTCATCCGCTAAGCCATGCGGCTCCATGGGGAAAAGATATTTAGTGATGTCTGTCCGACCGTCTGTCGGTCTGACTGTCTGGGGAATGCACGATGCTGTCCAAACCAAAAGAGCTAGCCACCTGATGTTTGGCACGAATATGTCTTATGTTATGATGTTCAAGTTTGTAAATGGGCAAAATTGGAACATGTGAAAAAAAGCTCCCCCTTAAATAACTTAGTCTAGCTACGCAAAATCCCATATTTTACATTTTTTTGTACATTTGCTTAAAAATTAAAAACAAATACGCCACAAGAAGTTCAAAGCCATGCACTTGGACCAAAGGCATTAGGAAAATATTTTTTTTGTCCGCCCCTTTTTGTGGGCGTGGATGAAAAATTATTGACGAAATTATATTACAAAATTGCATTAAAAACACGATTTATTAGTCCTGATCATGCCAATTTTTTATACAGAGCCTTTAAACTTACCGCCGAATAAACTTGCCAAATTTTGAGGGAATATCCCAACTTTTGGAGTTTTGGCCAGAAAATACCAGAAAATTCCCTATAGTGCACTGGACAGATTGAGCTGAAATTCAATAGCAAACAGACCTGAGGAACGGCGAAGATATATGTCAAGTTTCAGGAGTGCCAAAAAAAAAACTGTAATGTTTGCAAAAAAAGCTTGTAAACCTACAAGAAAATTTGCTGATTTTGAACCCACAATTTTTTTGCTAAAGTTAGCAAAAATTTTTTGCCAATAATTAGTTAACTAAAAATTTTTTTTTTTTTGAACTTAGTGCACATCTGAGGACCATTGGGTTCGGACCCGATAGGTCCAGACCCCGATGGGCCTAGACCTAGTTGGGTTCCTTAAAAATTGTCATAGTTTTTGATCCAAAATTTGTGTCCGTTTCGCTCTACCTTGCTTAGTTTTTGAGATACGTGATAAGAGGGGACCACTGGGGTCTTGAGAATTAAAAAACTCGATAACTTCAAAAATATTACTCGGAGAGCTTTTGGCTATTTTGCCTTCTTGTTCTACGTGTTGAGAGCTATAAAAGTGGTTATGGCCTTTTGTTTTGTGCAATATTTACCGAGATATGAGCATTTTAAAATTTTTGGGAATGCTAACTTTTTTGGATCCAAAGTTAGGGCCCATTAGGGTCCACACATGTGAAGAGGGCTGGCCCGAGAACCAAAAATGGCCTCCATTTTGCTCTATCTGGCTTAGTTTCCGAGATAGCGCCATTTTAAGTTTTCTGAGAATAAAAAAAAATACCATTTATTTTGCTAATATTAGCAAAAAAGCTTGTAAAAATTTGGTCAACTCAATTTTAAATCTAGCAAAAAAAATTAGTTAAAATTTTGTTTAAAATTGCTAATGCGCTAAATGAAGTTTACAAGATATTTTTGTTAACATGCTAATGTCAACTAAAAATTTGCTAAAAGTTAACTAACCAGCATTAGCAAAAAAAAATTAGTAAATCTACTAATGTATTGTTTTGAGAGTATCACTAGAGTGGAGGGTATAAAAATATTTCGAGAAGCTTTTAATGCTGTCTCAGATTCTGAATAATTTTTCTATTTAAAAATTTCTCAGATCCTGAGACACTTTTCCTTATATCAAAAGATCTTAAATCTTCTTTCCTAAATAACAGTCTCTGATTTTGAAACATACATGCAGTGGGCGACAATACACTCAAAAAAAAAAAAAAAACTGTAATATTAGCAAAAAAAGCTTGTAAACCTACAAGAAAATGTGTTGATTTTGAACCCACAATTTTTTTGGTAAAGTTAGCAAAAATGTTTTGCCAAAAATAGTTAACTGAAATTTTTTTATTTCAACTTACAAGGGAAGTCTCCCTGGTGTCACCCTCCGATCTTCATGAAATTTGGATATGTTATTAAGAACGAAAATTAATTCGACACGTATTTTTTTTTAGCGGCCCAAACTCATTTTTAGGGGGGTCGATTTGTACGGGGGGAAATTGACATTTTCCAGTTTTTTACGATTTAGGCCTATTTACTAAAAATTAATATGGGCGTTTGTGGTATCAGATTAAAGGTATTAAAAATACCTATCTCGTGGTGCTAACTAACAACGGGCCAAAGAAGTTTTTTTTTTTTTTTTTTTTTGATTTATTAACAAAAATTTCCAAAATTTTGGTATTTTACTTAATATGACGAAAAGTTGTGTATGTTTGGACACGTTCTTCTCACACGTAGATAGGTTTTCCAAAGACCTTTCATTTGGTATGTAACATGACTAGGTTACTTTGCATAATATAGGATATAAACGAAAAAAACTGAAAAATGACCGTTTCTTCCCCCCTCATTTTCTCACCCTAAATATGAATTTGGGCCGCTAAAAAAAATATGTGTCCCCTTATTTTTTTTGCTCTACAAAATGAAACCAATTCCATAAAGAGCCGCGGGTAAACACTAGGGAGACTTCCCTTGTTAGTTCATACACATTTGAGGACCCCATTGGGTTCGGACCCGATAGGTCCAGACCCCGATGGGCCTAGATCTAGTTGGTCCAAAATTTGTGTCCGATTCACTCTACCGTGCTTAGTTTTTGAGATACGTGATTTTAAGGGACTACTGGGGTTTTGAGAATTAAAAATTAAATGTGCTACGAGGGTCAATCTAGAAATGAAATTATTTATAGACATTTTTCAGAACATTTTTTAAAAATATTTCTAAGTCGATTTTTTCCAAGTTCAAACATCAAAATTTAAAAAAACGTCCAATAGTTTTTATTCAGTGATCAGATAATTTTTCCAGCTACGCAAACAAACAGCGAAGTACAGTAGAAAAAATCCACATTTTTCGACCTCAAATTTTTTTGACCACCAATTTTTTGTAAACAAAGAAAATATATTATTGTTTATTAATTTTAGTACACCTAAGTGTGTAGTAATAAAATATTAATATAATTAAAATTTTTCTTTGTTTACAAAAAATTGGTGGTCAAACAAATTGGAGGTCAAAAAATGCGTATTTCTTCGACTGTACTTAAAATTTTAATGGTTCGTTTGAGTTGTTACAAAAAAACGTTGATAACTGAATAAAAACTGTTGCACTATTTTTAAAAACTCTATTGAAGTAACTTGTAAAAAATCGACTTTGAAATATTTTTAAAAAATATTCTGAAACATGTCTATAAATCAAGTTTGGCAATCGATACCCACCCAGAATAACGGTATTTGGCTATTGTACGGCAACCAATAAAGATATGGACATTTTTTATAGCGAATATTAAAGTCGATGAAATTTCTAGTATTTTTGATGTGTTACTTCGTGTTTGTACCAGTTGCTTTTCGAAATATTGGCCAATACCTTTATAATACCGTTTGAAACGGTATTTTAAAGGTATTGGCCTATATAACGAAAATGAACTGGTACAAACACGAAGTAACAAATCAAAAATTCTAGAAATTTCATCGGCTTTCATAATTGCTTTTAAAAATGTTCATATCTTTATTGGTTGCGGTACAATAGCCAAATACCGTTATTCTGGGTGCGTATCGATTGCCAACCTTGCTATAAATAATTTCAGTTTTCAGATCGACTCTCGTAGCAAATTTATTATTTACTCGATCTGGACGCTATCAAGCTTAATTTAAAGCTTTGAAAATTAACTACATAACATTTTTTAAAATAATACTCGTTTGATAATAATAAAAGGTGTTTTTACCATCATTTTGCATCCGTGCACATTGGAAAATTCCTACAAAATTTTATAAGTTTACATAAAGAATTAAGGAAGTTTTTGTCCGGAATTTTCTAATGTGCACGGATGCAAATTGATGGTAAAACATGGTGAATTTTATACAAACCGTTATGAAAATTTATAAATTTAAATTACAAATTTATATTTAAAACGGCTTTAAATAAAAAATCATTAACAAAGCACTTTTTGGAATTTTAATTTCATTCTACTTTTTTCTCAAAAAAACACGGTGCTTTGCCGTGACTATTTTTTTTGTACGGTTGGCAGTTTCTGTCAGTGTACTTACATAATGCGTGTGTGATTTATAACCATATCGTGTTTTTAACAATATTGTCACATTGTGAAAGTAAAATTTCAATGAAATTTTATATCATGCAATCATGTTGTTGTTAAGGATTGCCTGGACATGAATTTTATGGAAAATGGAAAACCATGACTGTTGACTAACAAGGATGGTGTGATTAGGTTGACTAATAAAACTATCATTAAATGAAAGGTGATAATGTTTATACATACCTATAAAAACAAAACAAACATAGAACAAAATTATTAGTAATAAACTGATAATTTTATTTTCAAGTAAAATATTGTGTATGAAATGTTAAAGCTTAATAATAGCAATTACAATATTATTACAAACTAATGATTTTTTAATTATATAAATTATCACGTTTGAGGAAAAATCAATGTTAAAAGTAATTTAATTTTAAATCTTATATTTATAACAGAATAAAAAATTAGTTTAAATAAAACGATTGCGTTGAAGGTTAGTTTAGACTAGGTGTGAGTAGGCGAGGATGATAGTGATACACATCGAAACTATTCTCTGTACTTTCGGGATAATGACACAGTTCCTTTAATGCTCTAAATCAGGCCAGCAGATAAAAATTCCATTCAGCTGAACCACCAGTGCTGTATGAATACAGTTAACGACCCCATCGTATTCCAATGACATTTTTTTTGGAATATAATATATATATTGTATCGAGTCCGGGATAACATTATCAAAAGCCCCCTCTATATCAAGCAGTGGCAGGTACAGCTTTTGAATTTGGGGGAGGATTTTTTTACTTCGAATAACAAAAATCAATTTCCGCTGTTGGACGAGCAAAGCAGGAATACTATTTTTTTTTTGTTTGAGATATTTTTCCTATAGAAATAGTCTGAGAATCTGAAACCTTCTTCCAATAGAATAAGTAAAACTTTTGAGAACAGAAAAATTCTCAGAATTTGATACCTTTTCCTAGGAAAAAGTCTCAGATTCTGAAACCGTTTTCATATGAAATAAGTCTAAAATTTAGAAATTTTGAGACATTTTTCCTATTGTTGGACCTTTTGCGCATAGAAAAACCCTAGATTGTGAGACATTTTTCCTATTGAAAAAGCCCCAGATTCTGATACATTTTTCGTATAAAAAAATCTTAGATTCTGAGACATTTTTTCTATAGAAAAAGTCTCAGATTCTAAAACATTTTTTCTATAGAAAAAGTATTAGATTCTAAGACATTTTTCCTATAGAAAAAGTCTCAGATTCTGAGACATTTTTCCTATAGAAAAAGTCTCAGATTCTGAGACATTTTTCCTATAGAAAAAGTCTCAGATTCTGACACATTTTTCCTATAGAAAAAGTCTCAGATTCTGAGACATTTTTCCTATAGAAAATATATTTTTCCTATAGAAAAAGTCTCAGAATCTGAGACATTTTTCCTATAGAAAAAGACTCAGATTCTGAGAAATTTTTCCTATAGAAAAAGTCTCAGATTCTGAGAAATTTTTCCTATAGAAAAAGTCTCAGATTCTGAGAAATTTTTCCTATAGAAAAAGTCTCAGATTCTGAGAAACTTTTCCTATAGAAAAAGTCTCAGATTCTGAGACATTTTTCCTATAGAAAAAGTCTCAGATTCTGAAAATTTTTTCCTATTGAAAAAGTCTCAGATTCTGAGACATTTTTCCTACAAAAGAAGTCTCAGATTCTGGGACATTTTTCCTATAGAAAAAATCTCAGATTCTGAGACAATTTTCCTACAAAAAAGTCTCAGATTCTGGGACATTTTTCCTAAAGAAAAAGTCTGAGATTCATAGACATTTTTCCTATAGAAAAAGTCTCAGAATCTAAGACATTTTTCCTATAGAAAAAGACTCAGATTCTGAGAAATTTTTCCTATAGAAAAAGTCTCAGATTCTGAGAAATTTTTCCTATAGAAAAAGTCTCAGATTCTGAGAAATTTTTCCTATAGAAAAAGTCTCAGATTCTGAGAAATTTTTCCTATAGAAAAGGTCTCAGATTCTGAGACATTTTTCCTATAGAAAAAGTCTCAGATTCTGAAAAATTTTTCCTATTGAAAAAGTCTCAGATTCTGAGACATTTTTCCTATAGAAAAATCTCAGATTCTGAGACATTTTTCCTACAAAAGAAGTCTCAGATTCTGGGACATTTTTCCTATAGAAAAAATCTCAGATTCTGAGACAATTTTCCTACAAAAAAGTCTCAGATTCTGGGACATTTTTCCTAAAGAAAAAGTCTGAGATTCATAGACATTTTTCCTATAGAAAAAGTCTCAGATTCTGAGACATTTTTCCTATAGAAAAAGTCTCAGATTCTAAAACATTTTTTCTATAGAAAAAGTCTCAGATTCTCAGACATTTTTCCTATAGAAGAAGTCTTAGATTCTAAGACATTTTTCTTATAGAAAAAGTCTCAGATTCTGATACAATTTTTCTATAGAAAAAATCTCAGATTCTGAGTCCTTTTTCTTATAGAAAAAGTCTCAGATTCTGAGACATTTTTCCTATAGAAAAAGTCTTAGATTCTGAGACATTTTTCCCATAAAAAAAGTCTTAGATTCTGCGACATTTTTCCTATAGAAAAAGTTTCAGATTCTGAGACATTTTTTCTATAGAAAAAGTCTCAGATTCAGAGACATTTTTTCTACAGAAAAAGTCTATAGAAAAAGTCTCAGATTCTGGGACATTTTTCCTATAGAAAAAGTCTCAGATTCTGGGACATTTTTTCTATAGAAAAAGTCTCAGATTCTGGGACATTTTTCCTATAGAAAAAGTCTCAAATTCTGGGACATTTTTCCTATAGAAAAAGTCTCAGATTCTGAGACATTTTTCCTACAGAAAATGTCTCAGATTCTGAGACATTTTTCCTATAGAAAATGTCTCAGATTCTGAGACATTTTTCCTATAGAAAAAGTCTCAGATTCTGAGACATTTTTCCTACAAAAAAAGTCTCAGATTCTGGGACATTTTTCCTATAGAAAAAGTCTCAGATTTTTAGATTCAGATTCAAAAAAAAAAAAATCTCTTCACAATAAGAACTTCCACATTAACAACAGGAAATTTTAGGATTTAGGGCGGTTTACTCAATGAAAATTTTGCTGTTGACTGCCGACTTAATGGATCCTTATGTCAAAATTTGTGTGAAAAAGTTTAATTTAACGACGAGTTATTTTATAACGGAGTATTGTAATCCAGCCTTTTTCACATTTTTTCTTTAAACTTTTTCAAATTTTCACTTTAAACATTATTAGATTTTTCCTTTAAAAATGTTCACATTTTTTTAGATGAAAAGGAAATGAAAATTTTTCGGTTTCGAGATTTTTTTCTTTTGGAAATTTTTTTTAGAAAATTTCCTTCTTCCATCTTTTTTTTTTCTATCTCTTTTTCTTTCATTTTTTTATTTTTGAAATTAAGACTGGAAGGTAAATTTCCCTTTCTTTCCGTTTGTACCCACGCATGATATCAAGAAAGGCCACCATAGTGTACTCCTTTTTTGAAAGCGGACTCTCGATGGTACCGACAAGCTCACGAAGAACTGTTTCCGTTGTTATATCGTTGCTGTGTTGGCAATCAAGGAGCTCAAGACGAACATAATGGTCACTTAATTTGAGACTTATCATTCGTGCAGCCATTTGATTAAAGTTTTGAGTTTTCAAAAGTTTTCCAAAAATCTAAAATTTTAATCAAAATGCGCCACGTGTTTATGTGATCACACTTGACTCAAATTGAGTTTAAATTAACCTTCGTTTTAAGTACTATATAAATATCAAGGGGGAAAAATTGAGATTTAAAACAGGTAGAAAAGTTAAATTCGACTTTGCCGAATCTATGAATACCCTCCACAATGCATTTTTTTAAAGTGTGGTTCATTTGTTAACGTGAAAAAATTAACAATTTTGATCAGAAATATTTTATTTTGAGTAAAAAACTCTTTTTTTGTCATTTTTTTTTTTTTTTTTAAATTACTAATTTTTTTTGAGTGTAAAATTTTTTTCAAGTGTAATGTTTTTTTTACTGTAAAAATATTTCTGAGTGAATGCACGTACATGTATGTATACAAAATATTGTCATTTTTGTAAAAAAAAAAAAAAATTTTTTGTGTAATTTTTTTTTTTGAGTGTAAATTTTTTTTGGAGTGTAAAATTTTTTCTTTGAGTGTAAAATTTTTTTCGAGTGTAATTTTTAAGTTACCAATGCTTTTGAAACTAAACAAGTTTAAAAAGCATTGCTTTAAAATTAAACAAGTTTGAAAAGCATTGTTTAGTTACCACCAATGCTTTTAAAACTTGTTAAAACACGTGGCATTTTAGATGAAACTAATCTGAAATTCAGGGGTTTGCTTATAACTTTTGAACGACTGGACCGATTGAGCTGAAATTTAAAACCAAACAGATCCGGGGAACGGCAAAGATACATGCCAAGCTTCAGTAGTCTCATTATTGTCTTTCGAAAGTTATCGTGTTTTTTATCTCGTAAATTCGCGAAACACCCTTGCCGAAATTTACTCTTTTGCTCATAACTTTTGAACCACTGGACCGATTTGGCTGGATTGCAATACCAACCTGACCAGGTAAATGACAAACATATATGCCAAACTTCAGTAGCCTCTGTGAAGTCTTTCAAAAGTAAGCGTGTTTTCTACGGACGGACAGACAGACAGACAGACAGACGGACGGACGGACGGACATCGCTAGATCGACTTAAAATCGATCAAGGATCATAAATATATATACTTTATGGGGTCCTATACCAATATTTCGATGTGTTACAAACGGAATGACAAACTTATATATACCCTCTATCACTAGAGTGGAGGGTATAAAAAAAATCTTGAACGTAGATTCTGCAGAACCCAATTAAACAGTCTCACTTGTTTTTATACCCTACATCAATTTGTGGTTAAAGGTATAATGAGTTTGTCTTAACGTTTCTAACTACTTGAAATATTGATCCCAGACCCACTTTCAAGTATACCGATGGAATCAGTATCACTTTTCTCCATGCAAATGTCAATCTTTGATAGATTTATCTAAACTACATTAACTTTAATTTTCTTACATACATTTTTTTTTTAATTTAAGACAAACAATGTCAACAGAGATATGAGTTTTAATATGAATTTAGTTTCTATGTCGTTCAGAATTCATTTCTATTTTCAATATTGTCATAACAAAAGAATAATTCAATTTTTGCTTTATTATTTATCACCCGTTGAGGTGTAAATCTATTGTAAATTTCTATAAGAGAATAGTTTTACAAGTATGAATTTTTAAATTGCATTTTGCAAAAATTTAAATATTTAATTAAATTGAAGTTATCATAGGACAAAAGTTGCTGGTAAAGCTAAGTAAGTTTTTCACCGGTGAAAAAAAATGTTTCGAAACATCAATTAATTTGTAGCGAAAATTTGACAGTCATATGTTTGGTTATGTTTCGCGCATCATCATACATAAAATAACTTTAATTAACATTTTTTGGTAATTTATGTGATATAAATAATATTTACAGTCCCAAACATTTAAAATTACTTCATTTTATATCTGAATGTTAAATTTCACCGCTTTTTAAATGGTCTGTTCAATTTAAAAAAATGTTGCTTATAGTGTTGATGCGTATTGATGCAACATATACCGGGTTAATTTGCCGGTTTTTCACCAGTGAACAGAATACCTCTTCAGCGAAATTTTTACGCTTTTGTAAAGCCAGTGTGAAATTCGTGTTTTTTTTTTATATGGAGTTGACAGATTTTCACGTGAAAACCGAGCAACTTACCCACCTTAAAGCTTTACGACACAAGAATACATTTTACAATGAATCAATACCCAGCAAAAAATAAACGAAGTGGTTCAAAAAGAATTAGTGGTTTCACTACATACAAAGTAGCGATAGGTGCCGAACTTCATAGTCCGTAGGAAGTACTTTTAAAATTACTTCCAAAAATGCTACAAAATAACAATAAAAACATCTTTCACCAGTTCTTTACTTAATGATTTTGAAGTACCTCTTTCATATGTTCTTAGAAATTAAATTAAAAAGTGCAAATTTCTGGCACTTAAGTATTAGATCAAATTAAATCAAATCACCACAACATATGAACTTCTTTTTCAACTGAAACACTTAGAATGGTCGTGATACACGAAGTATGCAATTTTTTCTACGTCCAGCTTCGAATAGATTTAGGTTTTGCAAAAATGGTGACAAAATTTGGTAATGGCATTTCATTTCTCTTTATTTAGAGCTTAAAAAATCGATTATTGATAATTTTTTTAAATTTTATGCAAGCAGTTTGAAATTTAACTACTATTCTATATCTTATATCGAAAAAAGTTGGTCCTAAATTAAATAAATACATTTACGAACTAAAGCGAATGTTGCTGCATCACATTATTAAAGATTTATTAAGCTTTTTGGAAACTGGTGAATTGATTCGCCGTGAATTTTTATAGTTTTGTGATCTTTATATTTACCATTTTTTTTAATTTGAAATTACTACGTTTGATTACACAGGTTGACAAAATTTAAACTTTTTCAATTTGCCTGACCTTTGACTGATTTGTATGTATTTTGGTGTGCTGATTCCGAATCTGTTATCCAATTGTTTCCATCAGCTCGCGTTCGCGAGCAAATCGCTGTTAAAGAGTCGAAAAAGTGCGTTGTTTACCAAATTCGCTTAGCTATAATTTCCAAAAAAAAAATTTTGTGCCTCAGTTTTAAACACGAACTTAACTATATTGGATGTCAGGATTCCAAAACTGGTATTAGCTTTTTTCTGACAGCTTTAGTTTTCGAGTTATTAAAAAGGGCATAAATATTCAGGCAAAATTAAAGAGGTCATAAATTTAAAAATTTTATTTTAGCGATATCTCAAAAACTAAAGATGACTCAACAAAAGTAAGAGCATTTTTGGAATCAGCATATCAAACATACCTAAAATCGTCATTCACTTTTTGGATGTAAGACTAGTGTTGGTAAATATAGACTCACAAACATGCCAAAAACAGCCTATTTTCAAAGTTTCCTTAAGCTATATCTCAAAACTAGAGCTGACCTAAACCAGATTTGAAACCAGCGTACCCCTAATACCCAAAATTAGCTATCAGAACCCGGGCAAAAAAAAAGGTTTTTAAGATATTCGCGTTTGAATATTGAAATATTTGGGTCTCCTCTGTAACGTATTCTTAATTTGCTCAAACACAATAGTAGTCAATTTAGTAAAAATAAGACATTTTTATTCCAAATCTGTAGCGCAATTCACTAACTTTTTAACGACAAAAATCGGTAGTTTTATTGTCAAAAATCGTTAATTATCGAAAATTGTCTTTAAAAGCAATTCTATAACATTTTTCTACCGAATTTTGTCGTTATTGAAAATCGTTAACTTATCAACAAAAAATTTTTTCAAGTTAAAGTTAACGAAATTTTTCGGTTCTCAATACAATTTCAAAATAAATAAATTTCAAATTAACTATTTTTGTCGTTAATTCTTGTCGTTAATTGAAAAATTTATAGAATCACATATTCGTTAAACAACCGACAATTCTCGTTAGTTAACGATATCGATAATTTCGTTAAAAAAGTTACTGAATTGCACTACTGGTATCCAAATTTTTCTATCGCGTACTGTTTTTGAAATATTGGCGTTTGAAAAACTCAAACTCCAGTGTTGCGCACTTATATTCATTATAAATCACACTAAAATTTTCAAACGCGAAAAAAAACAGAAAATGCTTGAAAAATTTGGACTGCATTTTTGGAATCAGGAGGTCCATTTTATATGAAATCAAGTCCTATTTGGTGGAATCAACGTAAGAAAACGGTAGATTTGGAAGCAGGAGACCAAAATCTGTATGGACCAGTTAGAAATTTCACTGGGAAGATTTTGTTGTCGAACAGTGTTTTTAGTGTAAATATTACAAAAAAAAATACTCTTTCAATCAATCTTACAATAAGAAGTGAAAAAATCACTTTAAATTTAGAAGTTCTAAATCACCAAATAAAAATTACATAATCACACCCAAAATGCCAAGAAATATGTACTTCTAAAGAAGTGATGAAAAAAGCGCTTCCAAAAGATCAAGATATATTGACATCCGGATCACTACTTCAGAAGTTGTGATAATAATGTTAATATATATGTACATAATAAACATTAGTGATATATGTTATACTTAAGTGTCAATCTTTCGCCACTGAAAAGTGGCGAAAAAAAGAACATACTTTGTATTTGTATTAAATTCATCAATGTTTCAGTTGAAGAAGAAGTACATCTGGTTCATAAGTTGTGGTGAATTTTGTAGTGAATGGTAAGCTCTTTTTTTGCTGGGTATTATTGTAACACTGTGCAAATAGAAAAATGACACTTAATGGCTCCAATGTCAAATGGAAGAAGACCATCAAACAAATAAAATCAACAAAGGGTTTTGCAAAGTTCTAATTTATTTTTTGAAGTTTTTAATTTTTTTATCAAAGGCGTTTGGAAATCGTCAAAAAAAAAACTATAATAAATGCATATCTGCCCTTAAAAATATGGTTGGGTGTGTTCAATAAAGTTGTAAGGCGGTTATTTTCCTCAAACACATTAACCCTCTAAAGCGTTCATTTAAAGGGTTAAATTGTTCAAGTACTTTCCTCATAAAATTTAATTAGGAGTTTTTAAAAGTTGAAAGTTTGTGCGACATGCACAAACTGATTAGAAAAGCAAATTGTAATTATAATATATTTATTATAATTCAAAGCAACTTCTGGCCAAAATTATTCATATTACACTAAAAAAAATGTAAAATTACAAGAAAAGTTTGTTGCTTTTTTTTGCTACCTCCTATTTGACAAAAATTCCTAGTAATTTTGCAAGCTTCTAAACAATATTTTTTTTTAATTTTACAAGGATTTTACCAATAAAATTGTAAATTTACATTTTTTTTGACGAGATAAAATTTACAAGTCATTCTCGTAACTTTACTGAATTTTTTGTTACTGTCTATTTTAAAAGAATTCCTAGTAAAAATTACGAGCTTTTTTGTAATTTCACAAGCTTTTTACCAATTAAATTGTGCACCGAAAACGAAAACGTTCGTACATTGTACGAAAAATTTCGTTGTTTCGCACCACGAAATTCTTACGTACAATGTACGAAATGCACGAAATTTTTTCGTAAAATAAACGAATTTTATTTTTGTATTTAACAAAAAAATTTCGTAAAATAAACGATTTTTTTTTTTTGTATTTTACAAAAAAATTTCGTAAAGTAAAAGCAATACATTTTTGTGTTTTACGAAAATTTTCGAAAAATAAACGAAATATTTTTTTGTTTTACGAAATTATTTCGTAAAATATACGAAATATTTTTTTTTACAAAAATCTTTCATAAAATAAAAAAAAATCGTTAAATAAACGAAATTATATGTAAAAGTTCTTTCTTGGGAACAAGAGCAACGTTTTCAACATTTCGACAGCAACATTTCCAATATTGTCCCGTTAATTTTTTACAGAGCTTACAAGCAATTGTTTCTTCTTAACAAAGACTTATAAGATTGTATTCATTATTTACAGTGATTTCGTTTAAGGCTACGTTCACACTACAGGAACTTATGATGATAAGTTGAGATGATTTTATGATTTTTTTGGTAAACCACCTCCCCACATGTAAAAAAAAACTTATATTATCAAGCCTCAAATTTAATTTGATACGATTAGCCTCAAATTTTATTTGATCCTTAAAATAAATAAAAACCAAGTGAGAGCCTTAAATTCGGCTATGCCGAATCTTTTACATCTTTAAAAAAATTATCAGAGTTATCATTATTGGAATTAATTCTTTATACCCACGACCACAATACATTTTCTAGTCCCCTGGGTCGAAGCACAGCACTCACAGTACTTTTTTTTTGGCATAAAAATGTTTCATTTGTTTAATAAAAATGCAAAAAAAAACACTTTTAAAAAAATTGCGTTTTTCAGAGGTTGGTTTATTTCTTTAAGGGGAAACTTTTTTCCCGCCTGGACCGATGTTGCATACATACGAACTTAACCTACTGATGACTTGTTCGTGCTAAACTTCAGGAATCTAGTTTTTTTATTTTGGATGGTATCCGTGTTTTTTATAGATGGACATTAATAGAATGCCTTAGAAACTATCATAGATCAATAGTATATACACTTTATGGGGTCCCCGACCGATATTCGAAGCGTTACATACGGAATGACAAAGTGAGTATACCCCAATGTTGTGGTTGGAGAGCATAAAAACACCCTTCAAGCATGCATTTAAAGATTTCCTAATTTTTCATTAGTTTCGAAAAATACAAAATTCTTGATTATTTTTTGTTCGTAATATAAAGTCCACTTTCGTATATTTTACGAAAGAAGTTCTTACGAATTATTTTCGTAAAAATAAGAAAGTCTGTACACTTTTTATGTAATATGTAGTCAACATTCGTATATTTTATGAAAGAAGCATTTACATTATTTTTTTCGCTACTTGCGTAAAATTACAAAAGTTTTTACAACATTTTTTTCGTAATATGTAGTCAACATTCGTAAATATTACGAAAAAAATATTTACTAGTCATTTTCGTTACTTTCGTAAAAATACGAAATTCAGTACTAAAGTTTTTCGTACTATGTAGTCAACTTTCGTGTATTTTACGAAAAAAAAGTACGAAACTTTTTTTCGTAAAATGTTGCATGGATTTATTTCGGTGTAAATTTAGAAATTTTTTTACGTAATAATTTTTATTTTTTTAAGAAAACCTTGAAAATTTTTAAAATTACAAAAAAAATATAAAATTACCAAAAAAAAAAATGTGAATTTCGATCGAAATTTTTTTGCAAAAAACAAGGAAAACCGCCAAATATTGCTAATGGGATTATAAGTCTTTTTCTACAAATTTAACAAGGGTTTTTTTTTAAGTGTACTCTTCATGGTTTTTGCACAAACTTCTAGAATAAATTTTCTGAAATAATTTGGCCTACTAAACTAAGCCTGTCCCGAAAAATTAAATTTAAGGTAATAGCAAAAAAACAATGCTCTTTCAAGAGCAGATAATGGGAAAAATAATCAAAAAAAAAAAAAAAAAAAAAATTGGAGTCGGTCTTTGCCTCCCTACAACCGGTTGAAGTTCGCAATCGTAGTATAGTTTGTCAAAAAAAAATATCTTTTGTTTTGGCCGCAATTGGTGTCAAAATTTCCAGAATGTGGAGTACATTAAGGGAAAAATATTTGTATGATGAAATTAAATCCGCTTATGCAATTTTTGTTGCAAAAACTAGTAAAATAAATATTTTTTTCGACTTTTTTTCAACTTTTTATTTAAGTGGCTTAAAATGGTACTAAAAGAACATGGAGGATTTAGGGTACCCTTTTGAAGTTATTTGAGTAACATCCGCGTTAATATAAAAATTAAAAGCTCAATATTGCCAAAAACTTCGGTTTTTTTTTTCTTAAAATGCTCTGGTGGACCAAAATTATTCCTTGAAAACTTTTTAATTATTTTTCATTTAATGTACTAAATATTTCGCGAATTTTGACTCCAATAGCGGTCAAAATAAAAAATATTTTTTTTTACAAAATACACCACGATTGCGAAATTTAACCGGCTGTAGGGAGGCAAAGACAGACTCCAAATTTTTTGCATTATTTTTCCCATTATCAGCTCTGTAATACGCATCCTTTTTTTGCTATTACCAAGCGAAATTCCAAAAAGAATTTTCGGGACATGCTAATGGGCATATTCATTTTTTATGAACCATGCCCTTAAAGCCAACAATATTTCCAATAAAATTACATAAGTTTTGCAAGAAATCCGGCCTCGATACCATCAGGACATCGTAAGGAAGTTGAAGATGTCCTTTATTTTTGATTATGCTTAAAGTTATCCGAATTCTGCAAAATAAAATCCTCTCTTAAGAAAATGTGTAAAGTAGAAACTCCTATAAAGAAAACCTGGGTTTTAAAATCCAAAATCCATCGAGTATATCCAGAAATATTTGCAAAATAAATCAAAACTTTGAATTGAATTTGTAAGTACCGGGCGAGAGTTAGATTGTATTGCATTTATGCACGCCCATGCCCACATAAGCCTTTAAAAATGGCAGTTAGTGATATTTTACTTAGGTAGGATATAGTCAATTAATAGTTCTGATTTTTTTCTATTTTATAACTGTTGATATAGAGGAATAAGTATCTCTAATTTTAGTATTATTTTATTACACTATAAATTCAAGAACAAAAAAGTTTAATAAATATAAATGTTAAACATTAATTACTATATTTACACAAAACACAACGTAATACGTGATGCCATTTATTTTATAACGAAAACAGATACTACTATTATATTATTAAACATTTTGTAATCTCTGTTAATGACGAATTTAATATTCCCTGCTTGTCGTAATCGATTGTAAAATCTACTCGAACTAACAAGGGATGTCTCCCTGGTGTCACCCTCCGATCTTCATAAAATATGGATATGTTGTTAAGAACGAAAATTAATTCGACACGTATTTTTTTTAGCGGCCCAAATTCATTTTTAGGGGGCACGATTTGTATGGGGAGAAATTTACCTTTTTCAGTTTTTTACGATTTTCGCCTATTTAATCAAATTTAGTATAGGCATATTTGATATCAGAGTAAAGGTATTTAAATTGCCTATCTCGTGGTGCTAACAACGTGCCAATTAGAGTTTGCAAATAATCGAGATATTTCATAATCGCGATTACGATTAAAAAATAGCCGTTAATCGCAATTATCGATTAATCGAGTTTTTTAAATAAATATAATTGCAATAGTTTATTTTAAAAAAAAAAACTCTTTTAAAATTTACATTTCAGAATGTACGAAAATACAAAAATAAATATTTTATGCAATTACCTTTCCACACCAAATGTCCTGCGAAAAAACATATGTGCCCTGAATGTCTGAATAGGTGGTATGAATAGCCCTATATGAAACTAAGAAAATTGCTTTTTTGTTTTTTAAATTTTTTAAAAACTTGGCTAATGAGGCGTGGTTAAATATTGGAAAAATTGTCGAAATGCACTACAATCGCAAAAATTAACATTCATGTATATTTTTTTATGGGCTGTCTACTAACATTTTTTATATCAGAAAATTTTCAGAAACCGTTCTGAAAGTTAAAATTTAAAAAAAAAGACAATTTATCAAAAATCTGGCCACGTTTTTTTAAGTTTAGATGTTTGTCTATTCACACCAAAAAAATCATTAGGGCACTTTTTGTATTTTTCGAGAAAATAGCATTTGAATACTAGATTTCATAAAAATTCTGTAATTCTCTTGTATTCTATTGTGTCAACACCGCGTATGAGTAACGAAAATTCATTGGTTTCGCAAATAGTCGTTACTCATACGCGGTGTTGACACAATAAATTACAAGAGAATTATAGAATTTTTCTGAAATCCAATATTCAAATGCGATTTTCTCGAAAAATACGAAAAATTACCTCCTGAATTTTTTATGTGGATAGACAAACATATAAACTAAAAAAAAAAATTAAAAAAATGTGGCCGGATTTTTGATAAATTGTTAAGGGGACATAAAGGGGTAAAATTTGGAATACAGGATCCTTTGGTTAAAAAACCGTCTGAAAAAAAGTACTTATTGTAAATTTAAATTCTAAGGGTCGTAAAATTGGTAAAAAAGTGTTTTTTTTGCCCATTTCATATTTTATAAAATAACGATCCTAGACTCTTGAAATTTGTAATGAAGGATCCTTTGGTAAAAAAAACATTGCACAAAAATAACTTTTATGTGTATATATTTGGGCGTCCCGAAAATTATAATCTTCCGAATTTCGTGTCAGAATACCTGCCAATAGCCACTGAAGAGTTGATTGTGTGAAAATTTATAAGGAAATTTAAAACCAGAAAAAAAATTACGTTTTTGATAAAATTGCATGCCCGAATTTTTTGACCAAATCCAGCCAAATACTTTTGGATTATTTTTAAAACAAAAGTGTGGGGTTACTAAGGTGAAAATTTTAATTTTACTTTAAATTACTTTTACAAGAAAAAAGGAAAGAGAAATTGAAAATAATTTAAATGAATCATAGGCCAATATTATATATTTTTAAATCGTTATAAAAACAGTGTATTTAATTAAAAATGATTAATCGTAATCGCATGATTTTTTTGTCGATTACGATTAATTGGTGCGATTAATCGCGATTACGATTACGATTTTAATCGTTTTGCAAACTCTAGTGCCAATTATGTTATTATTTTTCGACTTATTGACAAAAATGTACTAACATTTTGCAATTTTACTCAATATGACAAAAGCTGCGCATGTTTGGATATGTGGCTCACACGTAGATAGGTTTTCCAAAGACCTTTCATTTGGTATGTAACATGACTAACCTAGTCATCTTTGCATAATATAGGAGATATACGAAAAAAACAGAACAATGACAGTTTCTTTCCCCCTCATTTGCATCCCCTAAATATGAATTAGGGCCGGTATAAAAAATATGTATCCCTTTATTTTTCCTGCTCTACAAAATAAAACCAATTCCATAAAGATCGACGGGTGACACCAGGGAGACTCTCCTTGTAAGCTAGCCAGTGTACAAATAATAGCTTCTTTGGGAAACATTGGAGGAGTTTTTCACTTTTTGACCTAAATAATTCTCATTTTTATTTCATGCGAGTTTAAAATTTTTTGGAGGTAAACAAATGCGATGTCGAAATTAATATGCCTCTATGCTTTAAATATAGGATAATAGTGAGACTAACTAAAACATGATTTGTTAAAATGTCAACAAATAATATGTTCCAACTACTATATACTCACTTATGCACGTGTGTGTGCAGTATCGTTTTATTTATTAGAGTACACGGTGCATGTGCCCAGGGCCCCGACCCATGGAAATCTCACAAATTCTGAGACATTTTAACTATAACATAGGTCTCATATTCTGAAACTGTCTTTGACTCTTAGACTTATTTCGTATAGAAAAGCCTCAGTTTCTGACACATTTTTCTATAGAAAAAGTTTTAGTCTTAGTTGTACAGACATTTTTCCTATAGAAAAAGGTCTCTGATTCTGAAACTTTTTCCTAATAGTTTCAGATTCTGAGACCCTTTTTGTATTGAAAAAGCAGATATTTTTCCCATATAAAAAAAAAAAGATTCAGATTCTGTGTTTTATTCTATTTCTTGAAATAGTTACATGAATTTAATTGTATCAAAACACCATAATAATAATTTTTAACATGATAATCCCAGCAAAACTTAGATTTCCAAATAAGGTATAAAATAAGGTATATGATTGCTTATTTTATACATTGCAGCACTGATGATTTTAACAGGGGATGAGACTCAAAGTAATGCTATCGATTAAAATATTTTTTTTGGAAAGTTTTCAGAACCCGTTCTGAAATTTTCCATTTTTTAAAAAAGTAAATTTATCAAAAATCCGGACACTTTTTTTTTCTTTTTTAAATTTTTTTTTTTAAAGTTTAGATGTTTGTCCATCCACACAAAAAAATTTAGAAACACATTCTTCGTTTTTTTTTTCGAGAAAATCGCATTTGAATTTTAAATTTTAAAACAATTTTGTAATTTGATTGTATTTTCTTGTTTTACCGTTGCGAATGAGTAATATTAATTGCATAAACCTTACTCATACGATCTGTTGAAGCAAGAAAGTACAAGCAAATTACTAAATTGTTATGAAATTTAAAATTCAAATGCGATATTCTCGAAAAAAACGAAAAATGTGTTTCTGAATTTTTTTGTGTGGATGGACATACATCTTAACTTTAAAAAAAATTCAAAAAGAAAAAAAAAAAAAAAATGGCAAGATTTTTGATAAATTTACTTTTTTAAAACATTGAAACTCTCAGAACGGGTTCTGAAAATTTTCCAAAAAAAAAAATTTTTGATCGATATCCCATACAAAACTATATAAGAATATAAGTTTTTGAGATCGTGGTTTATTCCGTTTTAATGTGATACATATTTAATCAAGACAACTCGCCACAAATTTGACCATTTTTCCAATATTTGACCACGTCTCCTAAGCCCAGTTTTTGAAAAATTGAAAAACCAAAAACGCAATTTCCTATTCAGAAGTTTACTGTACACATGTTTTTTTTCGCTGGACATTTGGTGTGGAATGCCTCATATAAGAAATATATATATTGATTTTTTCAATAATAATTAATTTTCTTGTTATTTTTTGAAAATTTTTCGAGCTTATCGACATCTTTCTGCTATAGTTCTTAGTGCATTTTTTAGATTTTTTAGTGCATGAAAATTTTATACCTAGTTATACAGGGTGGTCCAATAACTGGTATCTTTTTAAAACATGCAATGAAATGAACAATACTCAATAGTTTTGAAACCTTATGGCTTCATTTGAAAGAGCAAATATTCCCATTATTTATGGCAAACGACTTCATTCATGCGGTTGCCTGGGTTAGCTCCGCAGTAGCTCATTCTCGGCACCCATTTTTCTAATGTTTCTGGTTCTATCTCACGAATGGCCTAAACGATATTCGTCGAATGGGCCTAGAACATTTCTGGATTTCCCATGTTGCATGAATCTTTAACGAGACCCCTCAAAAAAATTTTTAAAGTTTTTAATCGGCAGCTCTGAAGTGATCAATTGTCACCGCGAATATGGCGAAAAACACGATTTCCGAACTAAGTGCGCAAAATATCGATTGTTTGATGGACTGTGGGACACATTGCGACATCCTTCTGAAAATAAATGTCATCCAAGTTGGTATATTCTATTACGGCCAACAAAAAGTCGGTAATCATGGCTATGTAGCGCTCATCTTTGACGAAAATGGGAGTTTCAGCTGTATTTTTGAAAATATTGTGTAATGATGCTGATACTCAAATCTATTGCTTTCTATAGATGAATTGGATTCTTTACAATACCTTGCGAGTTTTACGATCCCAAGATGTACCAATTTGTTTGTTAACATAACCTCATTTGAGTGCCTTATTTCGGTTAAAAACTTTTTTTCGAAAAACGTGCAGTTTGGCAGCGCAGTACTGCGCTACAACGCGATGCAGCGGAGCAAGCCGAAGACGCATTAATGAAGTCGTTTGCCATAAAAAACGGGAATGTTTGCTCTTTCAAATAAAGCCATAAGGTTTCAAAACTATTGAGTATTGTTCATTTCATTGCATGTTTTAAAAAGATACCAGTTATTGGACCACCCCTTATGTATAGACCAATTCTCTCACATAAAAATCCCTAGCTTTCTTCTATCCAAAACAGTTAAAAAATTGAAAAGCAGTTCAAAAGTTTCTGTCTGACGTTTAGTGAGAAAAGTAAAAAAAAAAAGTTTTTTTAACAATAACTTTAAAATTTGAGGGTGTCTGGCAAGTTTGATGGGCATTTTTGTGACCTTTTGGATGAGGCCTACAAATTCAATAACTCATTTGAAAAGTATATTAGATTTTGGTTTTTTGTAGTACAGTGAAATTCACCTCGTGGTGAATAAAAAGGTATTCACCAGTTGGTGAATATTTTTTTCCATCAATATTTTTTTCATCGATATTCTTTTTCATCAATATTTTTTTTCATCAATATTTTTTTTCATAAATATTTTTTTTATCATTTTTTTATCAATATTTTTTCTCACCAGCACTTTTTTCATCAATATTTTTATTCCCCGAGTAAAAAAAAATTGTATGGTAAAACATGTTATCTTATAAAATTATATATAATTTATTGGATCTGATTTTGATAAATTTCATCCGAAAATTGGCCGCGCCAAAGTTATCTCATAACATCATATAATATATGAAGTTACAGTTTAATATTTGATTGTATGTGATTTCATCCGGAAATTGGCCGCGCCAAAGTTATCCCAAATTATCTATTATCATGATTTTGTATTAAATATGATATAATATGATGTAATTTCATCCGGAAATTGGCCGCGCCAAAGTTATCTTAAAATATCCAATATCATGATTTTATATTAAATTGGATATTATATAATGTAATTTCATCCGAAATTTGGCCGCGCCAATGTTATCTTATAATATCTGATATCTTTATTTTATAAAAAAATTATTGGATACATTTTTATCCAAAAAATGTTTCTGTTTTTAGATTTATTTTTAGATATAATAATGTCAAACTAAAAATAAATAAAAAAAAAAAAACTTCGAACGGACGGGGATTAGAACCACAAGTCTTCCGTTTTGTAATCGCAATCTCTACCCTCTAGACCAGCGGACGTTGTTAGCAAATAACAACTTTAAAAGACTTAGTTTTAAATAAATTGATCGTATCTAATTATATCAAATTGATCTAACATATAGTAATATATGATTATATCCAATTAAATATGTTATTCACTTGTACACAATTTTCAAAAAGACTTAGAAAATTTTTGATAAAGTTTGCAAAAAAAAAAATTGGAATGACGTACAGCGCTATTAGGGGCTTCCATGGTAAGCTTAAACAATAATTTTAATGTAGCGATATGCCTTATTTCCAAGTCATAGGCTTCCAAAGTGAAATAAGACTTTGGCTTATAAATTTGAAATTTTTCATGGAATCAGGAAATCAGAATTAGATTTGAGATCGGGTTCCAAAAATCATTGATAATTTGATAATTTAAACCAAATATAGCTATTATTAACTATATAAATGCAATATAAATTTTTAAAAATGATTGCAAAAATTTAAAAAGTAAAATTTTTTAAGTTCTAAAAAAACAAATGCAATAAAAAAGAGTTTTCCATTTAAAAAAAAATTTAAAAACTATATTTTTTTCTGGAAACGAACTCGGGTTCCCAAAAATGATAGATAATTTTATAATAAATTAAATATAGTTATATATAACTACTTATATAACAGCAATATGATTTTTTAAAAATGATTGCAAAAATTCAAAAAAAGAAAAATTTTTAGTTCTAAAAAAATAAATGCAATAAAAAAGTGTTTTCTATTTAAAAAAAATAAAAAAAATATATTTTTTTTTCTGGAATCGAACTCGGGTTCCCAAAAATTATAGATAATTTTACAATAAATCAAATATAGTTATATATAACTGTATAAAAGAAAAATATTTTTTTTAAAATGATTGCAAAAATTCCAAAAATGAAAATTGTTTAGTTCTAAAAAAATTAAACGCAATAAAAAAGTGTTTTCTATTTAAAAAAAATAAAAAAAAAACTTTTATTTTTCTCGACTGGGCCGGGAATCGAACTCGGGTTTCCAAAAATCATATGTAATCTTATATGATACAATAAAAAGTTTTGTATAACCATATATGTTGACACACAAAAATAAATTTTGAAATACTGGCATATATAATTATATATGGCTAGTTGTTTGGTCAAAAAAATATTTTTTTTTATACATGATTATATCAAAATATATATTCCATTACATATGCGACCATTTATAAATATATATTGAGTTTAGACGAAATTTGCGTATATATAGTACCATACAAACACAGATATGTTATCGTTTAAGACACATATAATTATATCTAATATTTTTATTGGAAATTTTTTTAGTATGGAACCATATATAGTTTTAAATGCCCGAGTAAAAAAGATATGATATAATCATATATGCTAATATATAATTATTTAAATTTATATATGGTTATGCATGAACTTTGATATGGACATATAAGTTTATATATAGCATTGCATTTTTCCTTATTTTTTAATATGATAACATACATATTCATATCTACTTATATACCGATCTATATGAAATTAGATATGACTTATAAGGTCGGGAATTTTTAGATATAGCAGATAGAAAGATATATGATTTTATTTATAATTATATCCCGACAAAAATTTTCAAAATTTTCCAAGTCCCGCACAATTGAAAAAAAAAAAAAAAAAATTTCAAGTCCTAAAAAATTTTATGAAAATTTTCCAAAGTCCCGGACACAATTTTTTTTTGGCAATTTTTTTTAGTAAAAAAATTATTGAAAATGTTTTTAGAAGAAATTTTATTTTTTTGAAAAATTTTTAAGTTCCGAAAAAATGTTTTTAAATTTTCTAAGACACAAACATTTTTTGGAATTTTTAAACCCCTAAAAATGATTTTAGAAAAAAAAAATTGACAAATTTTTAATAATTTGCTAAGTCCCGAACAAATTCAGAAGAGCAATAAAAACTCTTCTACTAGTTGATAATGTATCCAATCTGATAAAATAATTTCTAATTTCACGTTTAAAATTTCAAAAAAATTTACCAGGGGGCTAATCACGTAAAACGAAAACGATAGACGAAGCATAAACGACATCAAAATACATATCGTTTTGAAGGGAAATTTTAAAGTTTTTCTTTATTAAATTGTTAAAGAATGTTGTGTAATCCAGAAATGTTAAAAAAATTGGAAATATTTTGATTAGTTTAGGAGCAACAAGGCTCCAAAAATCGACGATAGTTAACTATCGTTTTACGTGATCACAGTCCTGATTTCATCTAATAATATAAAAATTTATCTAATTTTAACAGATAAGATATAATTTAATACAATTGGATAGACCCATTTTTGGGATCAAACTTAATCAAATTTGATATTATTTTATCAAAAATAAAAGAATTTGATATAATCGTATAATATTCGATCCGCCAATTTTCGGATCAAAATTAATATGGATTTACATAAAAGCATATCTGTTCATATATAATTAAATATTGCGTCATATAACTTTTTTTTTACTCGGGTGGTATTATATTAGTCATATATAATTATACATAAATTGATACTGGATTTTTTGTTTAGTAAAGTCCTATACATAATTAGATATAAAGTCACGTATAATAATGTATGAAATCGGATTAAGTTTTATGTGCAACGTATGATTTCATCTATCATTTATATTAATATATTATAAACAATATAATTAGATATGATTTTATATGACATCATTTAAAAAAATTGGAAAATGTATTAATTGTGTTTATATATTGTTGGACTGTATATTTTATAACTGAATTTTTATTTAGTTCGGTTTGAGTCCATGGACTCAAACCGAACTAAATAAAAATTCAGTTATAAAATTGGAAAATTTCAAAGTGAGATATAATTTTATACTTTGACTCATATAGTTGTATATGGTTTTATGAAAACATATAAAAGAATATACATTTATATAAATTCCTTTTTACTCGGGTCATCAATATTTTTTTTTTCATTATTATTTTATTTTTCATACTTTTTTTCTTATCAACATTTTTTAGAATTTTTTTTTTTATACCCTCCACTCTAGTGATAGGGGGTATATATAAGCTTTCGTTTGTAACTCATCGAAATATCGGTCTGGGACCCCAAAAAGTATATATATTCATGATCCCTGATCGATTTTAAGACATTCTAGCGATGGCTGTCTGTCTGTCTGTGGAAATGGTGATCACGGTCAAAATATTACACGGAGATGACTGAAACTTAACATATTTATTGGAAGTTCTCCCGAGAAGTTTGGCATCACATTTGAGCGATATCGGTTCAGCAGTTCAAAAGTTATGAACGAAAATCTAAGGACACCTTAAAATTTTAGTACATTCAACATAACCTAAAAATACAAAATGCTTTAATTCAGCTGCTGGTTGACTTATGTGAACATAATTGAACACTAAATGGTATTTAAATAAATACAAACATATTTTTTGACAAAATAGAAAAAAATCGCGGATTTGTTTTTATCAAATTTTTTTTTTCGCGAAAATTTTTTTTCAAAAAAATGTTTTTTTTTGAAAAATAATTTCCTTTTAAATAAAGTTTTTGCAATAATCTTTTAGAAATTTTGGAGGGTATCACTACATTCGGCAAGACCGAATTTAACTTTTTTAGGTACACAATATGGGATCGTCGACCGGTATTTCAATGTGTTTTGCATGAAATGAAAACAAAACATTATCATGACTCAATGATTTGGACAAGAGCACAAACTTCGCAGACATTTTTTCTGCTCATGCGACTTTTTTTAAAGCGGGTCCCAAATTCATATGTACCCAAACGTCCCGCCATAACTAAAGACGACCCTGTGTGTGTGTGTGTATGTATGTATGTAAAATTACGTGAGTATTTGTTAGCTGGTTCATTTATTTGCAACAACAACGAAATTCTCTACAAACACACCACATTTACAACAAAAACGCCATATAATTTGTTGAAATTGTGGTCTGCCACATTGCTACACAGTTTTTATCCCCTTTTTAAAAAAATATGGGGAGTATATTAATTTTGTCGTTCCGTATGTTGCACTTTTATATATTATCAGACATCAAATATCTAATAGACATATCACTTATTTGCTACAATATTAAAATAAGTCAAAATACAGAATTTTTGAGTTAAAGATGGGTTTATCTTGCAATAAATGGTGTAATAAATCACTATATTGGAAAAATATTTTTGAGAAGATTAAACACGTGTTCTGCAAAAATAAGGTTTTTTTGAGTTATTTTGCTATCGTGGTAAATGGGCGATATGCGTTTTTGATTTCTGCAGTGCAATTTAGTAAATTTTTAAACACTCAAAATAAAACCTTTGTCGAAGCAATAGAAAAATCTGCTAAAAATACACCATATGAGAAAAACTGTCAAGGCAGCAGAACATTCTGCTGATTTTAGTAGAAAAAACCTGCTAACTTTAGCAGAAAAATCTTATGATTCTAGGAGAAAAATCTGCTAATGTTAGCAGAAAAATCTGCTTTTGGGATGAAACCAAAAGCATTTGAAAGTTTACATATTCCATAACAAAACCCTCAACCCTCACCGTATTCAGAATTAAATTTTCTTGAAGAATAATTTTATAAACATGAAGGTTGTTAAACGAACTATAGCAGAAAAAAGTCGACAAACTCGAAAAAGTTTTAAAAAATAATAAAAAAAACTTGATATTATTGAAAAATCAATACATTTCTCTTATTTGTATGGACCAATTTGCGCACGTGGAAAGTCCTATTCCATTTTAATCCAAAACAGGTCAAAAATTGAAAATCTGAATTACGTGAGGTTTAGTGAGAAAAGTCCCCAAACAACGTTTTTTGACAATAATTCTAAAATTTGCGGGTGTCTGGCAAGTTTAATAAGCATTTGTGTGATTTACTCGATAAAACCAACAATCTTTAATATGTCACATCTAAAGAATTCTTTCACTGTAGCACAGTGTAATTTATTTAAAACTGCATACGTGGCGTATGCTTTATTTTGTAATTGCCTTTAAATAACAATCATACGCAACGTTGCACTGTGGATAATATGAGGTGGATGCATCTCATAATTGATTTTTGCAAATCTTTGAAATTACCCATAAAACAAGTTCTATCGTAAAGCTAAGATGTCAAACAATAATTATTTCATAAATCATAGTTATAATGTCAACAGAAGTATTCTAAAATGGCGACAGAACACACAACTTTCGACTTTAAAGATTTGGGGAGGTAAAATAATTCCATATTCAATTGCGTATTTTTAATATTTATAATTAATATTTTTAGGATTGTAATACCTTGTTGGAAAGGGTATCTTGTCCAGATTCTATTTTTGTTATGAGCTCTGTATATATTGTTAACAAATTTGAAATTAATTCATTTGAAATATATTATATTTTTTGCAAACCTACGCAACTTTGACTGGGATTTTAACTGTTGGCGCCGTTTTCCGCCTATCTAGTTTTAACATAGAATTAAAGTTTAACTTATTATCTAAAAGCTTTATCTAAAACTAGCTGCCTTTTCGTGCCTTTAAACAAATGGCATCCAAAAATGTTAACGAACTCAGCAATTAAAACTAAATAAAAATTTAATAATATTTATATTTGGTTGGCTTATTATGCCCTGCTCAATTTGCCATGTTACGCGAGAAAATATCGGTCTAGGACCTCATAAAAAATATATAATATTGATCCATGGCCAATTTTAAGACATTCTAGCGATGTCCGTCCGCCTGTCTGTGGAAGGCACGATATAATCCAAACCAAATAAATGAGTTTGTTGACATGTATCGCAAAGGGGTACCACCGCCGACTACCTCCCCTTACTCCTTCCCAAGAAAACGTTACTTTATTTATTTTTTTACTTTTTGGAGGGTTGTGGAAGTAGAGATGGCCGCGTAGTGACTTTAGTGACGCAGATCACTAAATAGCATTTTTTTTCTACTTACACTCACTTACAATCCCGTTAGTAAATTTAAGACAGCTCACGTGCACTCACACAAGCCTCACTCACACTCACGTTGACTCACACTCAAAAAACTCTTATTTATACAAAATTTACAATTTATTTTTGATTTTTTCGGGACAAAATTTACAAAATTTGTTGGCTTTATTCGTGACGAACAGAAATATGAAACGAAAATAAATCACTCAAACTCCCGCAAAAAAATCGACTCACTCACACTCAGTCACACAAAAATTTTACCCACGCATTTTTTTCACTCACAAATCACGTGAAGAAATCTCTAGTGGAAAGATTCGGCACAGCCGAATTTAACACTCATTTTTTTACCTTGGCAACTTACATACGATTTTTTCATTATAACTTCCCTATTTTTGTTTTATTACAACCAATATTAAATAAATATAAATTTATAAATATAAATTTTATATTTGACACCAATTAAACTGTAACTAAATTCTGGTATTTTTTAAAAAATTGCAACATTTGGCCCTTAAAAGTCTACGGGGCCAAAGGTTGGACTTTTCTGAAAAAAATGTCTAAAAAATCATTTATAATATATATTGTTGCAAAACTCTATTGAAAATAATTAGAAAATATAAAAAAAAACCTCTTCAACTGGCTTTAACATTTCACTTTTATACTAAAATTCAACAAAAATATCGATTTTTTTTTTAAACCTTCATAACTTTATTTCTTGTCAGTCGATTTTGATGATTTAAAACACAAATTAAAGTCTAAAGTCCCTCCTATTCAACAAAAAAAACGGCATACAAAAATATTAATCCATTCAAAAGTTACAGATTTTTGATCCGAAAATGACCAAAATTTTCCACTGTGCGTTGCACAGTGGTTTATTTTTAATAATTTGGCTATTCAGTAAGCAGATACTGGACCGAATGCTGCGAAATTCATACCGGTTAAAGCTAACGTTATTTCAAGTTTTAGCTTGGTCGCTGGGCCCCACATGTCCAGTAAGGGTACTACCAGGGGCCCCTAAAGTAGGACATATTAATTACACAAAAATTTTGTCTGACACTGGCCGGACATAATATTAAGCTATTTATATTAGTTTTAAGATTTGAACACTTATTGTTAGTTCACATAGTTTTAGTGAAGATTCAATAAAAAATGAATGAGAAAAAAAAAACTTTAAAAGCTTTAAATTAACCAACTTTAAATGCGTGTAAAACATCTAGCGCTGAACTAAAATAAGGCCTTGAGGGTTTTGTTATGTAAGATGTCAACTTTCCTTTTTCATCCCATTCTAACTCGGAAAGTTCGACTTTGTATCACTGTGTTACAGACAACCAGAACCTTCATGCACTAAAAACCTATGTTTTAGGCACCTAAAATATACACTACAAATCTTGAAATATGAATAAAAATATTGAAATATGAATAAAAATCTTGAAATATGCACGAAAATTATGGACTTAAAATTATAAAAATTGTGTATTTTTACAATAAAAAAAAAATAATAATTATTACTTTGTTAGCCTATTAAGTATTTGACCCATAGAAAAGATTAGAAGGTACACAGTGTTGTATTTGATGTATTTTCCAATATGGTGGCAAAATGCTTGTTCTTCCTCATCTCACACGTATTTAATATCAAATTAGATTCTTTGTTTATAAAAAATGGAATTTGTCTTTCATTTAATTAAATTTATTATTTATTATGCTTTATTCAACGTTTTTTTTTTTAAAGATAATACGCACTATTGATAGTTTAAAAACTTTTTTTCTCTTTTGTTGTTTGCTTTGTTGTTGTTCTCCTTTATGTTGCATTGTTTTTTTTAAACGTCAAAAGTTACATAATGTGCTGTCACTAATACTTATTCAAGCGAAATACGACTCTGTTTCGATTCTATTTTTTTCTATGATTTGACCTAAAAAAAAAATTTAGGCTTGTCCATCAAGCAAATTGATAAAAAAATTTATAAAAAATTGAAAAACTAAGCTAAAACTAAAATTTTATACAACATATGACCTATAAATATGCATTTATACTTCGCGAATACATGCAAAATATGCAAAAATATGCATTTTCAGCAAAATATGCAAAAATATGCAATAACGAATCGATGCTTTTTTAAAGCAAAATCTTTGATTTGCAAAGATATTTGGTTAATGCTGTTCTAGGACTAATTTAATGGTGGTCTTATCACATATTTAAGAAAGAATAAACTTTTTAATAAGTGGAAGACTTTAAAGTATTTAAACATAAAAATTTTTCATATGCTGATTAATTTTTATTAAAAAAATAAAAATTATTGTACTAGACCTTTTAAATATTATATTTTGAGAGGGTTTATTCTAGCTCGAGGTCATAATTTCCTTTACTAATTAAAACTATGATATTGTCCTAGAATAATTTTCAAGAAAATAATTTTTTTGTTGAAAATTTATTTTTGTTGGTCATTTTTGCAAGACGTAATCGACACGTGTTTCGGAATTTGTCAGATTCCATTGTAAAGATTATTAAGCAAATACAAAAACCCAACTATAACCTCAAGTTGCGAACACTGTAAATGTCTCTCTTGATTATGAATCTGTGGTGCCCCATTACTATATTTCCACGAAAATCAAAATCTTCGGCAGAGCCGTTTTAAATAAATCGCGGTCAAACGTCAAAAAATTTACATTTTAAGCCTATCTCGAAAACGATGAGAGATATGAAAAAATGACTTAAGACAATAATTATTTTATGCAAAACAAAAAAAGTATTTTTGCAATATATTTTTTATAAATATTTAACTGAAACTTTGTGTGTTAATAACTCGAAAAGGAAGCGAGATATCAAAAAATTAGTCACGACCAAAATTATTACTTGCAAAAAATGCAATAAGGTCGTTCACTTACATTTGTTTGTTTTAATTGTCCGTTTTTATACCCTCCAACAACAGTATGGGGGTATACTCACTTTGTCATTCCGTGTGTAACACATCGAAATATCGGTCGGGGACCCCACAAAATATATCTAATATTGATACATGATAGAATCTAAGACATTCTAGCGATGTCCGTCCGTCTGTAGAAATAACGATGCTGTCCAAACCAAAAGAGCTAGACTCCTGAAATTGGGCTAGAATATCTCCTATGTTACTGGTAAGGTTTAGTTCGAAGATTGGCAAAATCGGACACGGGGGAAAAAAGTTACCCCTTGAAGAACTAAAATGACCCCTTAAAAATACAATATTTTTACGATTTTTTTTTTTATTTTTGCTCAACAAATGTAACATTTTTATGCCATATTATGTTCATAGACCTGCGCTTGGACCAAGGGGGTTAGGAAATTCGATTTTTACGATAAGCGTAAATATCATAAACAAATAATTTGTAAACATATATAGCGGTGGTAATGGTGTCGCCCACCGCCGACCCAACCCCCGCAAAAAGAAAAGATGCCTTTTTTGATTTTAAAAGATTCGGGACAGCCAAATTTAACACTCTTACTTGTTTAATATTTGTTTTTGGTTAGTTGACGATCGATGGTACAATTTTCTTCTCCTAATTCCCGATAGGAGTAGAGCCGAATATGTATTTATATTTTAGTTTGATCATTAACGATTTCTAATTAAAATCCCTTTGCTATTTGTAGGATTGGGTTTTTATATTTGCTAAATAATCTTGACAATGAAATCTGACAAATTCCTAAACACGTGTCGAATAAGTCTTGCAAAAGTTACCAACATAAGTAAATTTAAAACAGAAAATTTATTTTCTTAAAAATTATTCTATGAGAATATCATAGTTTAAATTAGTAAAGGAAATAATGACCTCGAGCTAAAATAAACCTACTCAAAATATAATTTTTCATATATTTAACAAAAGTGCAAAAAAAAAAGAAATGTAAAATTATCGAATATCGGAGGTTGGTTAGGTTTTTTAAATTTTGTTCCCCCGTTCCAATTTTCCCTACTTCGAACATAACCAGCCTATGACGACAAGTCTATCTCTTTTGGTTTGGACTGCAGTTAGCTTTCTACAGACGGATGGACGTAGCTTTGTAAAATTTATTTAAAAAAAATACTAAAAATGTTTAACTAAAGGGGAAAAAATCGCCTTTGCCATATTTTTTACATTTAGTAGGGCAAAAAATATTCGTCACTGCCGAATTTAACAGTCTCACTTGCTTTATTTTACAATTGTGTGTGTTTCTGACTTTGTGTGTGTGTAACACTTATTTGTTCTAAAAATATAAAAAAAAAACAAAAATAAATCAACATGTTGTTTGTCCTTGTTTTACGTGTCCTAAATTAAATGTTTTTTTATATAATAAATGTTTTTTGCTACTACTGTAACCCTACTTCCGGCCCCATGCTCCAAATCAAAACAATAAAGCTTTCATCCTGAGTATATCGTGGTCCGGTAGAAAAACTTGTATTTTGTTGCTGTTACTGCTACTGTCACTGTGGGCTTGTTTTGAATTTCTTGTCATGTACTTGTTGTTTAATATTTTGTGTTATTGTGAGTTATACAGTTTCAAAGAGTGATTTCTTTTTTAAAACTTAAATTTTTATTTAATTGAATAAGGATCATAATTGATATATGAGGCATTCCACACCAACTGTTCCGCTACAGAAAAACATGTGTACCATGAATTTCTGTAGAGGTGGTATTGATTACAATATATGGAACTTTAGTTTTTGGTTTTTCAATTTTTCAAAACTTGGGCTTAGGAGGCGTGCCTAAATATTGAAAAATTTGTCAAATTTGTGTCGAGTTGCCTTGATTAAATATATATCAAATTAAAGCCGATGCATCATAATCTCAAAATTTTTAATTTTTGTATATTTTTGTATGGGCTATTTTTATTTTGAAAAATTTTCAGAACCCGTTCTGAAATTTCTCATTTTTTTAAAAAGTCTATTTATCAAAAATCCGGCCACATTTTTTTTCAGAACGGATTCTGAAAATTTTTCAAAATAAAATTTTTAATCGATATCCAATAATAAAGTATACAAGACTACTAACTTTTGAGATTATGGTGCATTCCGTTTTATTTTAATAAATATTTAATCAAGGCAACTCGGCACTAATTTGATAATTTTTTCAAATTAAGCACAGGTTTTGAAAAATTGAAAAACCAAAAACGCAATTTTCTTAGTTCCATATAGGTCTATCCATACCACCTATTCAGAAATTCATGGGATACATGTTTTTTTTTTCGCTGGACATTTGGTGTGGAATGTCTCATGTACAGCAGAGGGTACAGCTTTTGAATTAAAGGGGGAATTTCTTTTTCCTTCGAATAAAAAAAAAATCAGCAATTTACCGTTGTCGGACAAGCAAAAAAAGGGATACTTTTTTTGCAAAAAAAAGTGATGGAAAACTATAAAATCATATAAAACCATAGTTTTTGCCGAACAACTGCAGCCGATTTTTCAATTAAAAAATAAAAAACTTTTTTAACGAAAAATGTCTCAGAATCTGAGACTTTTTTCCTATATAAAAATTTTCGGATTCTAAAAACATTTTTTAACAGATTCTTAAACCTCCTACTATAGAAAAAGTTTCATGCTCTAAAGCATTTTTGAGATGTTTTTCCGATAGAAATTGTCTCAGATTCTTAAATTACACTGTACAACACAAAAAAAAATTACAAGGTCAGACCAAAAAATTTTGATAGAAGAGACAAAAAAAAAATACTCGTGTATCGGCGTTTTGAAAGTTTACATCTGGGTTTCATTTTAGGGGGAGGTGAAGTTTCCCCCAAATGCAAATGTTGTATTGCAAATCGTCATTGAATATCGAGTGAAGCTTACTTTTAAAGAATATGGTGTGTTAAGCAAATTTATGTAAAATGTTACGGAGAACATTTTTGTGGAATATGTTAACCCTCTAACTCCTCAAGATAAGGGTCTTTTTTGTCCTTCTTTTCAAAAAGAGCAAAAAACACAATTAAAACAGGGATTTAAGGGGTTTGAATGTTCCGCAAAAATATCCGCCGTGAAATTTTACTATAAGTCCCTGAATACACCAAAACGGAAAACTTAACAAGAAAGTCAGAAATAAGACACAACAAAAGAGAGCTTAGGGTTAATTTCGCATTTATTAAGAAAATCGACTTAAGCTTACGTTTAAAGTATATGGTGTGTAAAGCAATTTTATGTAAAATGTTACGGAGAACATTTTTTTAGAATATGTTAACCCTCTAGCTCCTCAACGTAAGGGTCTTTTTTGTCCTTCTTTTGAAAAAGAGCAAAAACACCATTAAAACAGCTATTTAAGGGGCTAAAATGGTCCGCAAAAATATTTGCCGTGAAAGGGACTTATAGTAAAATTTCATGGCGAATATTTTTGCGGAACATTTTAACCCCTTAAATCCCTGTTTTATTGGCGTTCTTTGCTCTTTTTTAAAAGAAGGACAAAAAAGACCCTTACGTTGAGGAGCTAGAGGGTTAACATATTCTAAAAAAATGTTCTCCGTAACATTTTACATAAAATTGCTTTACACACCATATACTTTAAACGTAAGCTTAACTCGATTTTCTTAATAAATGCGAAATTAACCCTAAGCTCTCTTTTGTTGTGTCTTATTTCTGACTTTCTTGTTAAGTTTTCCACTTTGGTGTATTCAGGGACTTATAGTAAAATTTCACGGCGGATATTTTTGCTGAACATTAAAACCCCTTAAATCCCTGTTTTAATGGTGTTTTTTGCTCTTTTTGAAAAGAAGGACAAAAAAGTCCCTTATCTTGAGGAGTTTAAGGGTTAACATATTCTACAAAAATGTTCCCCGTAACATTTTACATACATTTGCTGAACACACCATTTACTTTAAACGTAAGATTTACTCGATTTTCTTAATAAATGCGAAATTAACCCTAAGATCTCTTTTGTTGTGTCTTATTTCTGACCTTCTGGTTGAGTTTTCCGTTTTGGTGTATTCAAGGACTTATAGTAAAATTTTACGGCGAATATTTTTTCGGAACATTTAAGCCCCTTAAATCCCTGTTTTAATGGTGTTTTTTGCTCTTTTTGAAAAGAAGGACAAAAAAGACCCTTATCGTGAGGAGCTAGAGGGTTAATATATTCCACAAAAATGTTCTCCGTAACATTTTATATAAATTTGCTGAACACACCATATACTTTAAACGTAAGCTTTACTCGATATTCAATGACGATTAAGAATACAACATCTGCATTTGGGGGAAACTTTGCCTCCCCCTAAAATGAAACCCAGATGTAAACTTTTAAAACGCCGATACACGTGTATTTTTTTTTTTGTGTCTTCTATCAAAATTTTTTGGTCTGACCTTGTAATTTTGGAAAAAATTTGATTTTGTTGTGCAGTGTTATAGCAAAAGTTTTTTAGAAAAAGTTTTAGGTTCTTAAATATATTTCCTATAGAAAAAGTCTCAGATTCTTAAACATTTTTTAATAGAATAGGTGTAAGGTTCTGAGAAATTTTTTCAATAGAAAAAATCTCAGATTCTGAGAATTTTTTTTATAGAAAAAGTGTCAGATTCTTAAAAATTTTTCCTATAGAAAAAGTCTCTTCTGATACTTTTTTCTTATACAAAAAGTCTCCTATAGGAAAAATCTACGTTATTTCGATATCAAAATTGTCACAACCATTTTTTTTAAAGAAAATTTTTTTTTTTTAAATAAGAACTTTTAGATTGGCAGATATTTTTTCACAAACAATTTTCCAATTTAGTCACTTTTTTCCTTTAAAAATTTTCAGATTTTCCTTATAAAATTTTTTAGATTTTTTCTTTGAAAATGTTCAGATTGTTTTCTATTTTTTTTATTAGAAAATTTTTTAGAATGGAAAAAGGAAAATTGTAAATTATTATTATAAAAAATTATAATTATCACATATTGTTAAATTTTGTTTCAACAAATCTTTTTCTGAGCTTAAGGTTATATGACACCAGTATTGTAAATCACATTAGAGCACAGCATTACCGGGGTCAGTAATCCTGTGCTCCCTCTTTTGAGGTGCTTTTTTAAGATTTGTTAGAATAGAGCCAAAAAATACCAATATAAGTGGTAGTTACAGGGTTAATATATTATACAAAAATATTTGGCATTTTATTTTATACAATGTTGCTGAACATGCCCTAAACCTCAGATGTAAAGAAAACATTGTTTTATATACCGATATGCTGCAAAAACAGGCCAAAGCTGGAAACTTTAACCTCTTCAAAAAAAATTCTGATGTGATCTTTCAAAACGCCGACACACGCTTACTTTTTTTGGTCTCCTCTTCCAGAATAAATCGTTGGAACCCCGTAATTTTGAAAAAAAATTTAATATTTGTACAGTGTTATTTAAATTATTTTTATAAAAGTATATGAGTAAACTTGTAATTGTTTCAATTAAAAAATTAATCATAAATTGTTTTAAAATTTAAACAAGTGATTACTTTTTTTTTCTTTGCACTAAAAATATATAAAAATATAAAACAGTATTGGGCCAGCTTAAGGTTGAAGCTTTAGGGTACCTATGCTCTGAAAAGATGGCAAGAACTTAAAGTTTTTGAATGCTAAAGGTATCCTATTTTAGAAGCCCCTGGTAACGTCCTATTGAACATGTGCAGTCCAGCGTCCTTACATGAGCTTAGATATACGTTAGCTTTAACCGGTATACATTTGATTGCAAAAAACCAAACATTGTGCTATCGTTGGAGGGCATAAAAATCACCTATATTTTTATGTAGAACACAATTTTGAGCAGAAAGTAATTTTTTTTTTTTATTAAAAAATTCTCAGCACCCGAGTAAAAATAATTATATATAGGCGTATATAATTTTATCCAATCATATAAAATAATGTATGATTTCATATAAGTTAACAGATTTTCTTAATTTTGATATGGAATTATATGTAATTACATATTATTTGATGATAATTCAGATTTAAATAAATATGGTTGATGTAATTATATAAAATTATATATATAAAAAAAAAAAAAAAAAATATAAAATTATATATTAAACTAGAGATGGGCGCGTGAGTGGATTTTGAATCACACTCACTCACGCCCACGCAAAAAATAATCGGATCACTCACTAATCACTCACGCAATTTTTTTTTTACTCACGCTCACTCACATTCACTTGGGTAATAAAAAACTTACTCACGCCAGATTCAATCACGCTCACGTGTGAGTCACGCAAAATCTACTCACGCAATAAAATTTTCTTACCAAAAAGAAAAAAATATCCAAAAAAAAATTTTTTACAAAAAATTAAAAAAAAAATTGGGCAACCCTAGCAAAAATATTATGCTAATTTTACTGAATAGATCTAATTTGATCCGTAAAATGGTTGTATCAAATAATATCTAATTGTATTACTTTAGATCAAAAAATATAAAAATTGATACAATTTGATCCTGAATTTCGTCAAATCTAATTAGATCAAATTGATCTTATAATATCAATTTTTATATAATTTGATGAGCAAAACCAAAATACGAATCTAATCATATATGGAGCAATATCTAACCATATAAAGTGGATCAACCGTATCAAAGTGATAGATACAATTTTATATATTGTATTGTATCAAATAATATATGATTAGACCAGAAAATTTTTACTCGGGAAATCAAAAAATCTAATCACGCAAACTCACGCAAAAAATAAATGACTCACTCACTAATCACTCACTTAGATTTTTTTTCAACTCACACTCACTCACAATCACGTGATTGAAATTAAAATCACTCACACTCACGCGTGATTCACGCGTGAATCACGCAAATCACGTGACCAGCGCCCATCTCTATATTAAACTAAACTTAATTTTTTTCAAGAGCATTTAATATATAATTATATATTCCTTAAGTGATGTCATATATAACCATATATGCTTTTAAAATTATTTTTTTACAGTTTGTAATTGTTCTAAGATTTTTTACAGTTTTAAATTTTTCTAAGTTTTTTTTACAGTTTAAAATTTTTACAAGTAATTTAAAAGTTTGAAAAACTACATATTCTGGTTCGAAGCGTACACAAACTTTATTTGGTGTATTTATGTATCGTTGACCTGTGATGTATGTTATTTCAACCAAAAAAAAGATTCACCATAACCCGATAAAATTTTATACAATTAGATACAATTGGATCTTATTGTATCCAATCATATATAATTTGATGCCATTGGATAGAGACAAATTTCGGACGAAATTGTATCAAACTATATACAAATGAATAAAATCAGATATTAATAAATCCAATTTAATGCAATTCTATCCACCATTTTTGGGATAAAATTATATCTATTAGTATTCGAGGACAGATCAAACGTTATATAATTTTATGTGACGCCATATTAAAATTTTTACTCGGGCACCTAAGATATTTTTTGTTTAGAAAAATCTGATACTAATTCATAGTTTTTCCATTTAAGAATATTGTTTTAAAAGTCCTGGTCCATTTAATTGTATGGTTCTCTGTACGTGTGTATTAAGTATGTACTTGTAAAGTGTTGTATAAGCGGTTATATATAACTCGTTGTTTCATTGTATGTGTTGTGGTCACGTATCTAATTGCGTGTATTTTTGTTTGTAGTTCTTGTTCTTGTTGATGATGTTTTTTTTTTTTATACATTTCATGTTAAAAATTATGCTGAAACAATATACAAACACATTTCTAAAATATGAAATATATAAAAAAAAATCTAACACATATTGCAAATTGTTCTGAAAATGAGTTTAGTATTTGTTGACCAGTTTTATTATTTTTTTTTAAAATTGTTGAGCTCTATGTAGTTTTTTTCAGCAAACAATATACGGGTCAAATAATAAAAAATTTTCACACGACCTAAATTATGACTTTTCATTTAAAAGTTATAAAAGTGGTGAATAAAAAATAACAAAAAAAAATAAAACTTATCGTCTCCATTTTTGGTATTTTACTATCTGCAATTGAGTTGTCCTTAACATCCCTGCAGGAAAAGTGTGTCTCTCTCGATCCGAAATCACCTATTCCATTAGTGGTGAAAACGGGTTGAGCATCGCGATCTTAATACGATTGCACCATTTTCGTCTTCTAATTCCCAATGGGAGTAGAGTCGAATTTGTATTAATATTTTATTAAAATTAGGGGTAAGTCTAATCATGGACAGTTTTTTTTTTCAATTTCACTAGCGTTTGTCTTTAGTCCAAAAAAAGCTTAAGTTTCAAATTTAAGCCAAGACGATTGATAGTTTCGATCGGGTAGAGTATCCAAAACCGAAACCGAAAACCGGTGGACCGGTTTTTTCATATTCAAATAACCGGCCGGTTTCGGTTTTTATTCAAATTCGGTTATTCGAAAAACCGGTGTTTTTAGGTCGGTTTAACCGGTTTGTTTTTTTTTTACAAATAACTAATAACATTGGTGTAACTCTGTAATTTAAAGAAAAAATTGGCATCGATTTCGGTCCAAAATTATGAGCGATATTTTGCAAAACAAAAATCGATCGTGAATTTTCGACAAAAATCAAATTTTATTGAAAATAATCGAAAACTCTAAAACAACCAGAACTCAAAAATTGCTTTTTATTTCTAAAACTTTATTTGAGAATATAAAAGCAAACGTTTTTTTATATTTTAAGTTAAATGAAGTTAATAAAATAATTTTGTATCTTATTTTCTTCCATTTAAAGCTGAATTCACAATGGCGGAGTACTCTGTGCCAGAGAGTGGATTTTGTTTCTTTTTCTTTCGCACTGACACATTTTTTGTATTATGTCGTCTCTATTTTTAGAGATGGTACTCTGTAGTACAGAGAACTCCGACATTGTGTCGGAGCCATAATTAACATATTTTATTTTTTTTTAAATAAAAATTATCAAAAAACTGGAAAAACCCGGTTGACCGGTCTTTTATATAAAAACCGGTCAACCGGTTTTTTAAATTTTAGATTTTTCGAATAAACCGAAAACCGGTTTTTGAAAATTGGCGGTTTTTTTGGATACTCTACACAGGTACACAGGAAAAAATATGGAGGAAACAAATTTGAGTACTCACTTGTTTAGATTTAAAAACAAAAATTGAGTAATTTTTTAATTGACGCAATTAAAAATTTACTTAAAAATGTTAAAAACAATTTAAGTAAATTATTTAATAAAAATTTAATAATTTTTTTTTTTTTTTTAAACTCTGAAGTTTTGTGAATTCTCGTTTAGTTTATAGTTTTTTGTGTATGTATGTATAAGAAAGTTAGTAATCGTCTTTATAAAATTTTCCTATGTTTTTGAGACATAAATATGTTTGGAAAAGTTTGAAAAAACAAGTTTTTTTGTTTTTTTTTGTAAAAAAATTTAAAACTTTTTTAAACTTTTAAAATAAATCTATATATATAATTTCCCTATTTGTGTGTTCCTCTTTTTTTGTCTATCCAGAGCTTTTTGAAGCCCACTGACGAGCTACAAAGCTGAAAATTGGCATGCATATAGTAAAAAACCTGGGAAAGATCTTAACGTAGCCGGATTTTATGCCTGTGGGCGGAGAAATAAGAGGAAAAGTGGGCGTGGCAAAATTCTATTTTTTGACATTTTTGCTTAATTTAAAGCCCCCTAATGACTTATGAAGCTGAAAATTTCCTAGAATATAGTCCCTACGATGGCGCATACCCTCAAGTAGTCGAATTTAAAATTTTCGCAACGTGGGCGGAGAATTGAGGGGAAAAGTGGCTTGGCTAAATTGGGATTTTTTTAACATTTACTTCTTTTGAACCCCCAAATGACTTAGGAAGCGGAAAATTGCATAGCATTTAGTTCTAACAATGAAGCATACCCTGAAGTAATCGGATTTATATTTTATAGACTGTGGAAGGAGAATTAAGAGAAAAATGGGGCGTGGCAAAATTGTGTTTTTTTAATATTTTAACTAATTTGAAGACCCCCATTGACCTATGAAGATGAAAATTGACATTTTTGCTTATTTTAAAGTCTTCTAATGACTTGGGAAGCTGAAAATTTCCTACCATACAGTCCTATCGATGAAGCATATCCTGAAGTAGTCGAATTTTAAATTTTTGGACTGTGGACTTAGAATTGAAAGGAAAATATAGAGTGACAAAATTGGGATTTTTAACATTTTAACTTATTTAGAAGCCCCAAAGGAAGCGGAAAATCGACAGCGTATTGTCCTAACGATGTAGAATATCCTGAAGTAATCGGATTTAAAATTTCTCAACTGTGGACGGAGAATTAAAAGATAAAAGAGCGTGGAAAAATTGGGTTTTTTAATATTTTAACTAATTTGAAGACCCCGAATGACTTAGGAAGATGAAAATTGGCATGTATAAAGTAGGTTTCATAGGGAAGATCAACACGAACCTGGATTTTTGATATCCAGTGTATGGGTGGAGAATAAGAAAGGCAAAGGGGCATGATAAATTTATTAACATTTATTTTCTGTATATATAATTTTTTTTTTTTGGTTTCTCTTATTTTTTGTGTATCCAGCGCCTTTTGAACTTAAAAGCTTAAAATTGGCAAGTATATAGTAAAACACCAGGGACAGATTCTTACGAAGCCGGATTTTTTGCCTGTGGGCGGCGAATTACGAGAAAAAGGGGACTTGGCATAATAATTTTTTTTAAACATTTTAGAGTATTTTTAAGCTCCGCCCCAATGAATTAGGAAGCCGAAAATCACTAACATGTAGACTATTTTAGAATATAGCATATTCTAAAGCCGGATTTTTGGCCTCCAAGACAGGGGAGTGGCGAAAGACGGCGAATTTTAGTTTTTAAACATTTAGGTGGTTATTCATAAAAACTGAAATATAACTAAAGTAAGTTTATTTGACATAAATTGCAGGCATATTTGTCAAAAAACCTGAAATAAGTCTACTGTAAGTATTAGGAATAACAGCCTTAAACTATTTCTGAAACCCCTAATGACTAAGGAAGCTGTAAGCATAAAGTATTGACAATGGATCATATCCTTATGAAGTCAGATTTAATATTTAAACTGTGTACGGAGAATTATAAGGAAAAATTTAAGTGAAAAAATTGTGTTTTTTAACATTTTAGCTAATTTTACAACGCTTCATGAATAAGGCTGGATTACTCAATGCTCCGTTATAAAATCACTCTCCGTTAAATTTAACTTTTCCATACAAATTTTGACATAAGGCTCCGTTAAATCGGCAGTTAGCAGCTAACTGGACATTGAGTAATCCGTCCTAAAAAAGATAAAAATTTCCATGTATATAGGAGTGACCATGGGACAGATCCACATGATGGATTTTTGATATCCGGTTTAAGGACGGAGAGACGAAAAGGGCGTGCTAAATTTAGTTATAAAATTTTATCAGTAAAACATTATATACTCATTAAATTTTTTCCAGATTGGGAAATATATTGATGTAACTCAATCTAGCAATATTAAATTTTTTAAGCACAAACATAATTTTTTATAAAGTATTGTAAAAAATTAGAATTATTGGTAAAAGTGATTTGGTGTTTCGCCTGGCAGGGACAGGCTATTCGACTAGTAAATATATAAATTTTGATTGACACAATTAAAAATTTACTCAAATTTTTTTTCAAACATTTAATAAATTTTTATTAAAATTTACTCAATACTATTAAATCGTTTTCTGGTGCAAAATTGAGTAATTTTTTACTCAGTAGTATTAAAAATTTACTCAAATATTTTTTTTCTATTTTTTTCTGTGTACTGTCGGGCAGAAGGACTGACATCGCTAAACCGACTTATTGTAAGAAAGTGATTTTGAGTCTTTTGGTATACTTAGAAGTGGGTATAGTACTGATATTTCGAGTCATTATAACCTGTACCAAAAATTGGTGTGGGGTATAATAATAATATTTATAAAAAGCCCAAAACCGAACAAATATGTAACGGTTTAGAGTTAAATTTTTGGTTTCAATAACCGCGGTTTCAGTTTAGGTTTCTAACGAAAAAGAAACTATAAGTACAGCAACATACAAATAACATGCCAATATTTAAACTAATGTAAGTTGGTGGATTCCCCATGAAGCTGGCATTAGCTTAAAAGTTAAAAATTTCAACTTAAACACTATCAAATGCTGCAGATTTTCCTTTGAATATTTCCACATTGTTAGAAATAACAAAACAACAAAACTCCTTCAGTTTTAAAGTAAATAAGTTCTTAAACAAATGAATGTCAAAATGTTTGTCACAAAACAAAATTAAAAGTAACTGTGTGTTTAAGTGGCTCCATAAAGACAGCATACATTTTAAATGCTATTTTCTCTTTTCCCCAGTTTTTTGTTGTTTTTTTGTAAAAAAAAAAGATACAAAAGAAACACTTGTACATACAGTTGTTGCCTGTTGCAATATGCTGGTTACATGTCATTCACAAAGAAAAAAAAAAAAAAACAAGTATAAAAGTTAAATTCGACCTGGCCGAATCCATGAATACTCTCCAAAACGCCCTTTTTACGTGATAGTAAATGGTTTAACGTAAAAAAAATAAAAATTTTGATAGCAAATATTTTATTTTCAGTTAAAAATTTTTTTGTTGTAATTTTTGTAAAAAAAAAACATTAAAACAAAATTTTTTTTTAAAGTAAAAATTTTATCATGATAATGTTTTTAGACTGGTGTTTAATTTTAAAAATGATGCAGGATGCCACCTTAGTTTGACTACATAAGCAAACGAATAACAAAAAAGAAAATAAGAATTACTGTTTTCATTTTCGTAAAACCAAATAGGTTGTAACTTTGATTTGTAACTTGGATAATAACTCACCAGCTGGTTAATAAAAGCTTTTCACCAGATGGTGAATAAAATGTAACATAATTATTTTTCAACAAAAAAATTTGTTTTAATCAATATTTTTTTTATATATGGTTTTGAATTGAGAAAAGTGTGAAAGAAAAATTTTTAATTTTTCTAAAAATTTAAGACATCCTGGTTTGTTTCTTACTAGTTTCATATTATCCAGTTATAATAATCTTCAGAAAAACTTTAAATGTCAAATTTGTTTAGTTAATAGTCAATAAAACTCTATATATATATGTGAAAATTATTTACAGATCGCAGCCGACAAGGATTGAACTCATCATCATCTGTAATACTTTGCTCTTAACTGCTTGTAACGTACAATAACTCAAGACCGATACGCCAAGTAGGCTGTTAAGCAAGTATCAACTAAATCTGATTTTTTCAATTCGAGTGTGGTTGTTGCTGTTGTTTTTTCTCACAGAAGACTTGTTATTGTAATTATGAGTAAACAAACTTTTATTTTTAGTAATCATTATTCTTCTTCCTCTCCTTCATCAATTCTGATTTAAGTACTTATTTTTGCAAACATTACCAGACATGGTCTATATTGTAGACACAAATATTAGGTGTTGCCATTTTTCCAAAGATACTGATTGCAACTTAGGGCGACTTATAGTCGTTATTTTTAAATTATTATTTTTTTTATCAAATTTTTGTTGTTCATCAAATTTTTGTTTTTCATAATTTTTTTTTTCATTTTTTTTTTTTCATCAAACATTTTTTTTTTTTTTTCATCAATTTTATTTTTCATCAAAAATTGTTTTTTCATATTTTTTTTTTTTTATAAAATTTTTGTTTTTTCATCAAATTTTTTTTTCATCAATATTTTTTTCATAACTTTTTTTTCATTCATAAATATTTTTTTCATTCAAAATTGTTTTTTATAATTTTTTTTTCGAAAAAAAAAGAATTTTTTCATAAAATTTTTTTTCAAATTTTTTTTTTTTTTTAAATTCTGATTAATTTTTATTAAAAAATAAAAATTATTTTATTCGACCTTTACAATATCATATTTGGAGTTTAATATTCTCATAGAATAATTTCTAAGAATTAGTAATTTTGTGAAAAACTAAATCAACACGTGTGTCGGAATTTGTTAGATCCCATTGTCAAGATTATTTAGCAAAAAAACGTTTTTAATGAGAACTACACTCAAAGAAAAATGGGCTCTGTTTTGTCTTTCACAACTTTTCAATTCACATGAAAATTTCCGAATCACATGAAATCAAGTTTAGTGTTTTGTTGATCACGTGTTCACTCGTAGTTGAAATCGAATAATTGAAATTTTAAAAATTTTAAGGAAAAAAGTGCATTTGTTTTACTTTCACCAAATTTTATTTATGTGAAACAAAACGAAAAAGAAATTCGGATGTGAAATCTAGAACACCAAACAAACTCGGAAATTTTCATTTTCACATTTTTTATGTGAATTACTTTTTTTCATCATATCATCAAAAAGTGTCATCAATATGCCTTTCAAATGTTTTTTTTTTAAATAATTAAAATAATATTAAAATAAATAAAACTATTGAATAAATATATTAAAAAAATATAAAAAAATAAAAAAAAACAATAAAAAAAAAAATTAAAAAAAAACTCTGCCCTGGCTGGGACTTGAACCCACGGGTCCCCAGCTATAGTATTTATTGTCGACGCATTAGCTAGTTCACCTATCTATAGATGAAAATCTCGCATGTTAAAAATTTTATTGATGACACCGCTTCATCATATTGATGACAAGTTACATTGGACGAAAAATTATGTAACATTTCATCATATTGATGTAACTTTTCATCAATACGAAGAAGCTTTTTCTTTGAGTGTAGTTAATGATCAAACTAAAATATTTATACATCCCAGCAAAACTTAGATTACCAAATAAGGTATAAAATAAGGTATAGGATTGCTTATTGTATACATTGCAGCATTGATGATTTTAACAGGCGATGAGACTCAAAGTAATGCATTCACATTATACCAGTAAGGTATGAAATAATTTATCAAATTTATAGCAAAGCATACGTAAGTGGCTGCTAAAGTTTTACGTCAACACACGTAGACTCTGAGGTCCATTGTGATAGCTTACGAGTAAGGTATAAAGTATAGCATCCCAGCAAAAAATGTGCGGAGTACTTCTATTTGGAGTGCTTTAAAACTATAACAAATGTAATGAAGTACAACAAAAATAACAAAAAACACAAGAATAAAACGCGAAGGCATTCTTTTCTACTCCATAAAAAGTTGATATTCAGCTCTTAACTCATTACCTTCCGCGACACTCCCATACAAATGTAAGTAGATATTCAGTAGATAAGAAGTGCTCCGAGTTTTCAAACAACTTCCAACTACTTCCCGGAGTACTTCTTATCTACTGAATATCCACTTACATTTGTATGGGAGTGTCGCGGAAGGTAATGAGTTAAGAACTGAATAACTATGAATTCTGGAGTAGAAAAAAATGTTTGTGTGTTTTTGTCTTGTGTTTTTTGTTATTTTTGTTGTATTTCATTACATTTGTTATAGTTTTAAAGCACTCCACTAGGAAGTGGTAATGACTTTTTTCGCAGGGATACAAGAACAGAATACATGCGGTGTTACGAGTAGTGAAAAAGTAATTTTGTATTAAATTTAGTCACGTAATTGTAAGTGAGTGTAAGTAGATAAAATATGCTCGTGAGTGAGTGTGTGTCATTAGAAAATTCCTGTCGTGAGCGATGGGCTAGTCAAGTTTAAGCTTATGCATTTTTTTATAAAATATTTATTTTTTATGTTATTGCAATGAATTATGCATCCAATTATAAATAATGCATTATTTCAAACTTTGAAATAATACATAATGTATCCAAATATAAGTCATCCATGATTAAATGTTTAGAAATAATAAACATGAAATACATTTTTTCCAATAATCATGCATTATGTAACAAATTATTAGTAAAGCATTATTTTTCACTTTAAAATAATACGTTGTAGAACAAATGTTTGGTAAGACATCCTAAAATAATGCTACAAATAAGTACCAATACCAAAGTTTTGCTGGGATATTCAACTCTACTCCCATTGGGAATTATATGACGAAAATTGTACCATCGTAGTACGATCACAATCATCAACTTATCAACAAACAAATATTTAAACAGACATACGTACTGATTATCCTCGGTAATCCTATATGCATTTTGTTGTTTTTGTAAATATTTTTATTTACGTTATAATACCATATTGGGGGTATTAACCATGGCGTGCTAACCATTTTGTTCAAATTCTGATCAATTTTTATTAAAAAATAAAAATTTATTCTGTAGAAACATCGGACATCGCTAGATCGATTTAAAATCAATCGAGGATCATGAATATATTATCGGATCTAAGATCACTTTTTCGATGTGTAATAAACGGAATGACAAACTTATATATATACCCTCTATCACTGGAGTGTAGGGTATACAAAAAAAAAAACAAATGAAAAATGTAGCATTTTAAGTTTAGTACGTGTTCAAAAACTCAAAAAAAAAAACTTTTTTAGTTTAGTATTTTTTAAATACAAAGTGAAAATAGAAATGGGAAACAAAAATACTAAACAATATCATGTCTTTATGGTGCAAATACTTCAGTTTACAATTTAAACCAAAGATGTAAGAAGAAGTTTTTGCAGGATTGTCCTTCAGTTTATTTATAAAGAACAAGATTTTTTTGATTTCTGGTAACACAATATGGATAAAAGGCAATACTTACTGCCATTGAATGCAAGTAGAAAATATTCGTACGCTCGAAAGAAAAAACTTGTTTATAAAATCTGTGAAAAGATTTTATTTAAAATTAACAAACTTTAAACAGCTTGAATTGGACTTACAATTAGATCAACATTTGTGACTTAATTAACTATTATTTCTTTTTAATCTGTAACTCATCGGTCTGGGACCGAAACTAGGATCCTCGAAAAGGGCACTGTGCGATAGTTGTTAGCGTGCTAGCCTATGGGATTCGTGGGTTTTGATTTCCACCAGAGCCCTTAGTCGATGTTGCTACAACGAGGCGACAAACATTGTTTTCAAATCACGGTTAGTTTGAAATTATTATAAAAAGAAGTAGAAAAATTAAAATCGACCGAATTAATGAATGCCCTCCACAATGCCCTTTTAAAGTACATAAATTTTCTAATGAAGGAAATAACAATCTTGATTAGAAATATTTTATTTTAAGTAAAAAACTTTTTTTGTCATTTTAGTAAAAAAAAAATTGCTAATTTTTTTTTATGTGAAATTTTTTTTGAGTGTAATATTTTTTTGAGTTTAGTTTTTTTTAATGTAAAAATTTTTTGAGTGACAAAAATACCTTGTTAAATATTTTTGTGACTTTCCAATATTTGAAAGCTTGTTTAACGGTATTTTCAACACCCCAAGTAAAAAAAATTTAAAAAATTGACATTCCTAATTTTATAAACATTATATATATGAGGCATACTTTTGTTTTTGGAAAATTTTCAGAACCCGTTCTAAAATTTTCTATTTAAAAAAAGAAGTCAATTTATTAAAAATCCGTCCACTTTTGTTTTTTTTTTTTTTTTTTGTTAAATCGCATTTGAACATTAAATTTCATAAGAATGTTGTAACTTGCTTGTATATTCTTGTTTCAACATAGCGTATGAGTAACATTTATTCAAATGTTTAATACTCATTCGCTACGTTGCACATTGGGTTGAAATGGAACAAAAGTGGCGCTTTATTCAAAACTGAAAATTTTTTTTACAAAAATTATTAATTTAATATATAAATAAAATTACACTAATCTGTAACAAATATTATTCTGTGTTGTTTTCTTTTCTTGCAATCCACCGTCAAAATCAAATAAATTTTTGTGTTTTTGTATATGGTGCTAAAAATTGAAAATCAACTTATTTCTAGATTTTTTTTTTTTGTATTTATTCATTCACAAGTAATTTTTTTATTATGAAACCATCAACTTCTGGCATTTTCAAATACATTTCTGTTTTTTTGTTTTTTGAAAATTGTTTTAAAAATATTTTTGAAATTTTTTTTGTAAAATGTTCCAAAATTGGAGTATTTTTAATACTTGATGGAATACAAAAAAAAATGTAAGAGTTTGTTATTGCCCTGCAAAAAAAGTCATTACCACTTCTCAGTGGAGTGCTTTAAAACTATAACAAATGTAATGAAATACAACAAAAATAACAAAAAACACAAGACAAAAACACACAAACAGTTTTTTCTACTCCAGAATACATAGATATTCAGCACTTAACTCATTACCTATCGCGACACCTCCATACAAATGTAAGTAGATATTCAGTAGATAAGAACTACTCCGTGGAAGTAGTTGGAAGTTGTTTGAAAGCTCGGAGTACTTCTTATCTACTGAATATCTACTTACTTTTGTATGGGAGTGTCGCGGAAGGTAATGAGTTAAGTGCTGAATAACAACTTTTTATGGAGTAGAAAAAACTGTTTGTGTGTTTTTTTCTTGTGTTTTTTGTTATTTTTGTTGTATTTCATTACATTTGTTGTAGTTTTAAAGCACTCCACTGAGAAGAACTCCACACTTTTTTTGCTGGGTGCTTATACATTGTGATAATAAAGCATATAGTATAAGCTTTAATTTAAAAAGAAAAAAACGTCCGCGTTTAATGCCGTTATTTTTTTATTTAAGATTTTATGAAAAAAAATATGGTGGCTTCAATAACACTTCATCACAAAAAAACAAAAAAGTTTCTGACCCAGAAACTAGACCCACTTATACTGATGTATTTTGACCTTCTGAAATCGATTCTGCCATCAGAATTGAATTCTATAGTTGGGGTTTCCTGTGATTTACAAGGAAAGTCCGCAAAGTAAACCCACCTAATTAACTTGTGAATTTAACAAAGTTACAACATTTTTTATTTTAATTTCTGTATGTAAGGTTCAAGTCTGATTTATTACGTAGAAAATAAGAGTATTTTAAATAAAATCCGTAAAAAATTGCAGAAGTTACATGCATTTGAACAAAAACGCGTTATTGTTGCGTTTTTGTTCAAATGCAAGTAACTTCTGCAATTTTTGATGGATTTTATGAAAATACCTCTGATTTTCTTCGTAATAAATCAGACTTGAACATTACATACCGAAATAAAAATTTAAAAAATATTAACTTACTAGCTGTTTCGCACCCGGCGTTGCCCGGGTTGAAAAAAATATTATATAATGAATAACAGTTTGAAATGCCCTATGGTTGCATCCTCGGTTAGCACTACATCTGGTGAAAATTTCAATTTTGCATAACTTTACACCACCTCTGTCCGATCGCGCGCTGATATGACCCATTATTCCCGCCTTGTTTAGTACTCGACGTTTAAGCGTGATAACCGAAAAGGCAGAAATATCCAAAGTTATAAAGTAATCCATCGACCCTTTTATAGATCTGGCATCACCAAAGATAATTGGAAAATTCTGGCAATGCCAAACTAACGTAAAGCAAAGAGGGACAAAAAACAATCTGCATTCTCACTGTAATACTGGTATCTTCCATCTCGCTCTTATTTCGATTTGTGTTAAAATATCGTAAGCAATACCATATGGTTTTTGTTTACTACTTTTTCAAACGCCATTTGTTATCCTACTCTATGACTCCTGAAATATCTTTCAATCAGTGACGGTCCGTGAAGTTGTCACTAATTTTTAAAAACAGCAAATTTAAGTATAAAATTCATGTTTTCCTGGACCTAACGCATGTCCGAGAGAGATAAAGACCCGATGTTATTTGTTTTGTATAGTTTGAGTAAGATGCAGCCCAAATTCTTTTTTATTGCCGTTTTGTTGCCTCACCACATCGACAATTAACAAAAAGCATTATTTCGCAAATAAATGAAGCACAAAAGTGAATTTTGACTGCATGTCAATAAAAAATAATAAAACTGAGACTTTGTTAATCGCGGGAACGTGTTACCTCCAGAAAAACGTACATTATATCCGTAATTTTGATATTTTAAATAAGTAGAGGACACCCAGTGACAACTTCACGGACTGTGACTGCTTTCAATATATTATAATGGGTGTGGCAATTCACGTCCCTTTGTTCGATCGCACACTGATATGAGCCCGCATCGGTTAGTCAGTTATTAAAAATTGGATTAGCCGTTTTTGCGTGATTGCGGAACTGGCAAAAATACACGCCTTTGCCCAATCACTCGCTAATATGGCATATTGTTTCCGCCTCGGTTAGTAAGTAATATATGTGTTGAAATTTTTTTAAAATCAGTTAAGGCGCTTAAGCGTAATTACGGAATAGACAGAAAATAACTTTCAGTGTGTTCCAAAGGGGCGTTACAACTTACGCCCCGTGGTCTAAACACTCTCTATTATGGTTCCCGTTTCGGAAGTACTATATGTGGTGAAAAATCCATTAAAATCGTTTAAGTCGTTAAGCATGATTATGGGACAGGCAGAAATAACTTTCAATGTAATACAAAAGAGCGTGGGATTTTACTCCCCTTTGTCAAAGCGCACTCTTTTGTGGCCTATAGTTCCTGCCTCGATTAGTACTATCTGGGGTGGAAATTTCTTCAAAATCAGTTAAGCCGAATAAGCGTGATTGCGAAAAACGCAGAAAGGAGGTGCAATAAATTTAACAGGGCGTGTCAATTTATGCCCCTTTGTCCGATCGCTCATTTTATGTTCTATAGTTCCCGCCTCGTTTAGTACTATCTGTTGCGAAAATTTCATGTTAATTAATTCAGCCGTTGATGCGTAATTGCGGAACTGACAGACACGGATGGGAAATGTGGCACAATAGTGTCATTTTTGGCACTATTCAATGTTCAGTGGCACCATAAAAAACTGTTTTGGCCCTTTTTCATTCTCACCTAATATTGGTAATTTTTTTTTAAATAAATTAAAAAATTTGTTTTAGGAAAATTGAATGAGTTCCCAAAAGTCAAAAAGTACCAAATTTCCCCCATAGAATCCTACTTTTTATTTTTCTTTAACCCTTTAACGACTACTTGCGAGTATACTTGATTGAGGGTTTTAGCGATTAATATTTTTCCGGTAAAAGATTAGTTCCAAAATAGGAATTGTGAACGGTGTTAGTAAGAAGTGTTCAGAAAGTCTCTCATTAGATCCCCTTACCCACTCTAAGTCCGCAAAGTTTGTAAACTAAAATCGATACTTAGGGACAAAAGGATCATTACTTGTCAAGCGAAATTTAGCTCAAGAAGCGGGTTAAGAGATCCGATATTTAAAGAATAACAATTTTTGAATAGATCTTAATAACAACAGCGAAATAAAAAGAAAAACAAACTCGCTTTGGCCAAAAATGTATGGTAAAATTTGTTTGGCCCTTTTCAATCCATTTTGACCCTTTTTAGACTTCAACTTGGCACTAATCAAAAATTCTCAAATACCAACACTGCTGGCAGAAACAACTTTTAGTATATTACAAAAGAGCGATGCAACTAATGCCTCTTTATCCAAACGCTCTTTATTATGGCAGTCAAAAATAATTTGAAATTAATACAAAGAGCGGCATTTTAAAACGCCTTTGCCCAATAACGTGCTGATATGGCATATTGTTCCCGCTTCGGCTAGTACTATCTGTGTTGAAAATTGCAACAAAATCTGTTCAGACGATTAAGAGTGATTACGGAACTGGCAGAAATAACTTTCAATGTAGTACAAAGGGGCGTGTGATCGCCGCCCTATTATGAACTATATTTCCCGCTTGGATTAGTACTGTATGTGATGAAAATTTCTTTAAAATCGGTTCAGCCGTTTAAGTGTAATTGCTGAAAAGGCAGAAATAATGTTCAATATAATATAAAGGGGCGTGGTATTTTACGCCCACTTGGCCGATCGGTCTCTCTTATGGCCTATAGTTCCCGTCTCGGTTAGTACTATCTGTGGTGAAGATTTCATGTAAATCGGTTCAGCCGTTTATCCTCGATTGTGGACAGACAGACAGAAAACCAAAGGATGCCACGCCCCTTTGTAAAGATCTTAAAAAGAGGTGTGGCTTCCAATCAAGATGCAGGATGGCATATATTTCCTTGCAATAAACGCCCTATTAGTATGCCAAATTGCATGTTTCTCGGTAACAAACATCCAAATATAGTATAACAACCAAATATATTGAAAAATCTGAAACTCACAAAAAGTGGGCGTAAAAGGAGGCGGGGCATCCAATCGAGATGCCATTGGTGCCATTTTTCATTCCAGGAAACGTACTATCTACGTGCCAAATTTCATTTGAATCGGTTCAGTAGTTTTTTTCTGAAAGCGACACAAACAAACAAACATACAAACAAACAAACAAACTAACATGTCATTTTTATATATGGGCTATTTCACGTCAACGGGAGACCCCCCCGCCCCCAAAATTCTATTGGTCGTAGAGAGTTGTATTATGGCTTCAAATTTAGCCAATGATCTCTACTTTTGAAAGCTGAGTGGCGGAAGTTGAACCCAATGGTAAGTGAGCCAATATGGCGGCGCGAATCGGGATACCCCGATCGGGATATGCTGAATACTAATGAAGGAGTTATCGGATTTTTCTGAAATTTGTTATCAGGGGGTTTATTGGAACGCTTATTTCAAATTTTCATTCAGATTTCAAAAATTCAAAATGGCGGATCCAATATGGCGGATGATTTTTTCGAGGTTATCGCGTTCAAATAAAACTCGGTTTCCGGGTGTATTATGGGTCACTAAACACGATTCTGAATTTAGATTTCCAAAATTCAAAATGGCGGATCCAATATGGCGTTTTTTTTATTTGTTTTTAATTTCGATTTTCTTGAAACTTGGTATTCGGGGGCTATTTGGGACGCTGATTTCGAATTTTTATTCAGATTTTAAAAATTCAAAATGGCGGACTCAATATGGCGGATGGTTTTTTTTAAGTTGTCGCATTCAAATAAAACTCGGTTCCCGGGTGTATTAAGGGTCACTAAACACGATTCTGAATTTTGATTTCCAAAATTCAAAATGGCGGATTCAATATGACATTTTTTTTTTTTTTTAATTTCGATTTCCTTAAAACTTGTTATACGGGGGTTATTTGGGACGCTTATTTCAAATTTTTATTCAGATTTCAAAAATTCAAAATGGCGGAACCAATATGGCAGATGTTTTTTTAATTGTCGCATTTAAGTTAAACTCGATACCAGGGAGAATTATGAGTCACTTAGTACGAATCTGACATCATCATAAAAATTCGAAATCAGCGTCCCAAATAGCCCCCGAATACCAAGTTTCAAGAAAATCGAAATTAAAAACAAATAAAAAAAACGCCATATTGGATCCGCCATTTTGAATTTTGGAAATCTAAATTCAGAATCGTGTTTAGTGACCCATAATACACCCGGAAACCGAGTTTTATTTGAACGCGAGAACCTCGAAAAAATCATCCGCCATATTGGATCCGCCATTTTGAATTTTTAAAATCTAAATGAAAATTTGAAATAAGCATCCCAATAAACCCCCTGATAACAAATTTCAGAAAAATCCGATAACTCCTTCATTAGTTTTCAGCATATCCCGATCGGGGTATCCCGATTCGCGCCGCCATATTGGCTCACTTACCATTGGGTTCAACTTCCGCCACTCAGCTTTCAAAAGTAGAGAACATTGGCTAAATTTGAAGCCATAATACAACTCTCTAAGACCAATAGAATTTTGGGGGCGGGGGGGTCTCCCGTTGACGTGAAATAGCCCATATATATAAGGATTGTTGGTCAAATTTACAAGGAAATCAGGCCGGTTCACTTTTGCGGACTTTCCTTGTAAATTGCAGAAAACCCCAACAATAGAATTTAATTCTGATCGCGGAATTGAATTTAGAATGTAAAAATACATAAGTATTAGTGGGTCTAGACCTTTTTTTGTGGGTCTTTGTAATCTATATATAAATAAGTAAGAGTTTAAAATTCGGCTGTGCCAAATCTTTGATACCCTCCAACAAGCAAAAAATAAAAATGACAGGGACGGTTTTTGTGGGGAGTGGGAAGGGGGGGGGGGGGGGGGGCGGGGTAAGCAGATGTCTCTGGGGGGTGTAATATAATTTCTGACAAAAACATGCATGATGTTAACTTTATTTATTATGAATAACGCAGCTGATATAATTTTTTTTTTTTTCAATTTCCAAGGCTTAATTTAAAAAAGGTATATTTAAACATCAAGAATTTTTATGAAAAAATTAGGTTTCTTAAAAAATTTAGTACTTATATGAGAGCATATAATTTTTGTTAAACGTTTATAATAGCACTTTACATAAACTTTAATTTGCTATTTGTATTAAAATATTAGTGTTTTTTAATTTCACAGATACAGTAAAAATTGTGAATTTAGTTTTTTCCCGAAATAAAGCATAACCACGCGCCTAATATGTTAATTTTTTTTTTTTAAATGGTGGTATTTTACTTATTAATGATTAGACGCCAGTAAAAAAAAAATTAACAGTTCCAAATTACAACTTTCCTGACTTTTTTATGGAAAATTTAAAAAAATTTAAGATTTGGTGAAACACAAAAATCCGACTTTAAACAAATTTTATGCAAGTATTAACACATATTTATTTTTTATTGTTTTAAATTTTTATTATCGCATTAAAAATACTTTAATTTGCAACTGTATTCACTAAATTATCGGTTTTGGTTTAAAAGTTACAGCTTAAATTGTGAATCAAGTTCAATTTTCAAGAAACACTAAAAAAATTCTGACAGGTTAAAAAAAAAATAAAAAACACATATTTTCTCTTTAAAAGGGTGATTTCTAATGCATTATTCATCATTCATCAATCAAAAAATATTATATGTTAAAATTACTGCTTCCCTGAATAAAGCGCCACTTTGCCTCTCATTCAACCCAATGTGTATCGGTCGGGGACCCCACAAAGTTTTTATAATATTGATCCATGATAGAATCTAAGACATTTTAGCGATGTCCGTCCGCCCGTCTGTAGAAATACCCAGTCAGAAATTGCCAACCGTACCAAAAATTTTGTGTTGGTACAAAATCGGGCTAGCCAAAAATACAACATTGTATAGTGTAAAACAGTTTTACTAAAAATATTGTGTTGGCACAACTTTGTGTTTACATAAAACACAACACTATAGATTATAATTTTAAAGTTTAACATTTTTATTTTTTTAAAAAGGGTTTGATTTACATAGGCCTCAACTCTTTAATCTAAGTGAACTTTTTCAACTAATTTGTACAAAATGGTAACTAAAAAGCACTACATCGAGATTTTCAATACATCCCTAAGCAAAAGGTAAATCAAATGTCGTAAATTTGTAAAATCAATGTTAACCCAACGTCAAAACAAAAGTCGAGCGATCGTTGGCCACTGTTATCATTTCAACCTCGGAATGACGTCGTAGACTTAGAAACGGGTATGATTCGCCAACGTTTGTACCGTCGCCGCCAACTTCATTCCAACGTTGGCACGTTTGTATTTTTCTGCCTGGGTAACGATGCAGTCCAAATAAAAAGAGCTAGACCCCTGAAATTTGGCAAGAATATCTCTTATGTTACTGGTAAGGTTAAGTTCGAAAATGGGCAAAATCGGAACAGGGGGAAAAAAGTTCCCCCTTGAAGAACTAAAACGACCCCTGAAAAATACGATATTTTTACGAGTTTTTTTTAATTTTTGCTCAACAAATGTAACAAGAGGGTTAGAAAATTAGATTTTTTCAGGCCGCCCCCATTTGGGGGCGTGGTTATAGAAATTTATTAAAAATAACGATAAAAATTAATTATTTAAGCGTAAATATCATAAACAAATAATTTGTAAACCTATATAGCGGGGATACAAGTGTCCCCCACCAACTCCGCCGACCCCCCACCAAAAAAAGGACGCCCCTGCGCTTTATTTTTTTATTTTAAACGTGTTGGAGAGTATAAAAGATTCGGCACAGCCGAATTTAACACTCTTACTTGTTTCTATTTTTTTTTTCTATGGGAGGTGGTCGTAAAAGTGGGCGGATCAGGTATATATTTTCATATATTTCCATTCTACAATTATAATATTTATTTTTTGTGAAAATTGAGTTGATGCATTAAAAATCAAGGGAGTTATGCCACTTTTTCAATACAAGTTGTATGGGAAGTGGGTGTAAAAGTGGGCGGATATTTTTCAAATTTCACACAAATGATTCTGAGTGTTTAAAAATGATATGTGCCAAAAAACAATGCCGTAGGTCAAAATTTAATTTTCACTTTGTATGGGAGGTGGGCGTAAAAGTGGGCGGATCATTTTGATTTTTGCATTTTTTTCTTGATTCAAACAAAAAATGTATATGTGCCAAGTTTCATTGTCCTTCGACAACTTCTTCTATTTTTAGCCGCTCGTTCTATGAACATCAACCAATGTGTGTCGCTACAACGAGCCAACGGATATTGTTTTCATATCTCGGTTAGGTTGAAATTATTAAAAAAAAAATTAAACAAGTAGAAAAGTTTAAGCCGACTTGACCGAATTTATGAATATTCTCCCCTTTAAAGTAATAGTAAATTATGAATTTGACCGCTAAACTAAAAAAAAATATTTAAAAAAAAAGTGGACGGATTTTTGATAAATTTCCTTTTTAAAAAAATGGAAAATTTCAGAACGGGTTCTGAAAATTTTCCAAAACAAACAATTTTAATCGATAGCCCATATAAAACTATATAAGAACGTTAATTTTTGACATTGTGGTGGTGCTTTCCGTATTAATGTGATAAATATTTAATCAAGGCAACTCGCCACAAATTTTACCATTTTTCCAATATTTGACCACGCCTCCTAAGCCCAGTTTTCGAAAATTTGAAAAACCAAAAACGCAATTTTCTTAGTTACATATAGGGCTATCCAAACAACCTATTCAGAAATTTACGGGACACATGTTTTTCTGTAGCGGGACATTTGGTGTGGAATGCCTCATATATAAATAGAAATTTTTAAATTATAAGTGGAAATTTATTTATTCTTTGCATTCAAAATGTGTTAAAGATGTTATGATTGATGCACTTTGCAGCGCCGATTAACGTGCAATAATGATGCAGTCAAATCATTTTAAAAAATGTTTTTGTCCAAAACTCAATATTTTTCATTCAAAAAAGGTTAAAAATTTTACAAAGGAAAGCAAGTATGAAATTTTATTAAGAAATAATTTTATGTTGTAAGTTTTATTCAAAAAAATATTAACAAAAAATTATTTTTTTCCCTTTACTTTTACTGCATCCTTTGGATGCGCTTCGGTATGCTATAAAAAGATGCTGTGTCGCCAAAATCTCGATTTATTTTTGCTGGGTTATTGGGCTGGTTAAGTTCGAACATGGGCAAAATCAGATCAGGGAGAAAAAAGTTCCCCTTTAAGAACTAAAAAAGATTCGGCACAGCCGAATTTAACACTCTCACTTGTTTGAATTGAAAATCCCAAAATTCCGAATAAAGAGTAAAAGATATTTTAAAAATAAACAATTTTTTTTTTGAAGATAAAAAATTATTTGTTCTAAAAAAATATTGTACTTTAATTTATTTTTTTTTATAAAATTTTTACTGCAGAAATATTTAGCAACTCTGAGAAGAAACTTCTCAAGTTTAATTAAACATATTTTTATCACGAAATGTGTCTATAAAAAAATATTTTACAAATTTAAAATGGTTACCGCTCAAAAAAAACCTTTGTTAAGAATTGTCGAGGGCCATAAAGTATTTGACAAAGCCTAATTTATGTTGACAAACTTATTTTTTAGTAAAAACAATAATTTTTAAATGCATTTTTTTGATGTTTTTAGTGCATATTTTGGATTTTTATACGCATATTTTCGATTTTTAGATGCATGAAAGTACTTACCCTATTCATTAAAAACACTGTGCTACAAAAAACACAAAATCGAATATACTTTTAAAATGAGGTAGTGAAGGTTGTAGGTCTCGTCGAAAATATTACAAAAATGCCCATCAAACTTGCCAGACATCCTCAAATTTTAAAGTTATTGTTAAAAAACGTTTTTTGGGACTTTTATCACTAAACCACGTGTTACTTAAACATTTTTCAACCGATTTTCAATTTTTCAACTGTTTTGGATAGAACAAGGATAGGGCTTTTTACTTTTGTTAATTGGTTTATACATATAAAAAAGATATGTATTGATTTTTTCAACAATATCTAATTTTTTGTTATTTTTTGAAAATTTTTTGAGTTTATCAATTTTTTTCTGCTATAGTTCGTTGAACAACATTTATATTTATAAACGTAATCTTAAAGAAAATTTAATTGTGAATACGATGAGCTTTATGTCGAAAATATCGGAAAACAATTGACAGAGTTCAGATAATTTTTCGAAAAAAGAAAATTAAGATTTTGCGTGAAATTGCCGTCCGGATATTACAGGCAAAAAAAAAATAAAAAAATAAACGAACATACTGAGAGGTCGCGTATCATTATTTTAAAGGTTTTTGGCCTCATGAATGCGAATTTGACCTTGAAATTGCGCTACCTTATTAAGTTTTTGATATATCAATTTATGTTAAATATCTCTAAAACCTGACAAGATATGGCAATTTAAAGGCCGGATTCGGATTCAACGCGCCAAAAACCTTCAAAAATATTGTACTTGACTTCTTATGAAAAATTTATTTTTTATGCCTGGGTTATCTGAACGGCGATTTCCTGCAAAATCTTAATTTTCGTTTTTAGAAAAATTATCACAACTCTGTCAATTGTTATCCGATTTTTTTAAGATAAAGCTTAAAGTATTCAGAATTAAATTTTCTTTAAAAATACGTTTATAAATATAAAGGTTGTTAAATGAACTATAGCAGAAAAAAATCGATAAACTCGAAAAATTTTCAAAAAATAACAAAAAAAATTGATGTTATAGAAAAAATCAATAGATATCTTTCTTATATGTATAGACTAGTGCCTACGGTCAGTACCGTAGTACCGGGAATACCGGTATTCCCGGTTCTCGGTATTCCCGGGAAATGGTACCGCTTTCCCGGTTCTTTAATTATTCCCGGTATTCCCGGGAATACCGGTATTCCCGGTTCCGGATCTGACGGTATTACCGGTATTCCCGGGACTACCGGTATGTATATTTTGTAAAATTTTGTAGAATTAAAATTTTTTCTTCGATTTTACCAAAAAAAAAATACAAAACATGTGAAAACACCATTTCCATTTTTTTTTGAATTTAAGAAAAAATAGTTGCATGATTTTTTAATAATTTTATAAACACATCTAAATATTTCGGAAATACTGATTAAATAGTGTAATTTAAATATTGTATGGTATTCCCGGGAATATATCTATAACCGGGAAACCGGTACCAGAACCGGGAATACCGGTATTGCCGGGAATACCGGTATTCCCGGGAATACCGAGAACCGGGAAATGGGGGGCACTAGTATAGACCAATTCACTCACATGGAAAGCCATATCCTTCTTCTACCCAAAACAGTTTAAAAATTTAAAAATTTAGTGAGAAAAATCCCAAAAAAACGTTTTTTGACAATAACTCTAAAATTTGAGGGTGTCTGTCAAGTTTAAAGGGCATTTTTGTGATCTACTCGACAAGACCAACAACCTATACTATGTCACATCAGAAGTATTTTTTCGCTGTAGCACAGTGTAATTTTAAATTGCTACTCTTGTAAACAATCCCATCGAACATCTACTAAATACTACTTTAGCAACTATTGAACTAAAATGTCAATGTAGCTTAAATAATGTATTTAATTAATATTGAGTGGATTTTCCAATAAAAGAAAAAAAAAAACACATATGACACATGTGTTTATAAATGTACAAGAATTATTGTGTTAAGTTTTGCAATGATACAAAATAACAGTGAATGGCCGTTACATCCGTTTCCTGTCTCTTTGTTTTTTTTTTCTAAGTATTAAGTGCAACACAACGTATGAGTATAAGCAGTATAAAGAATGTTGCTGCGGATGATGGGTAAGTGGTGAATGAAAAACAATTATGATAAGATCGAGGAAATAAAATCAATGTTGAATTCCATGTATGTAAAAAATATATAAACATTTTACTTTAAACTTATTTGTAGGGCAAGTACTTTTATGCATCTAAAAATCGAAAATATGTGCCTACTTATAATATGCTTCTAAAAATCAAAAATATGCACTTAAAATTCAAAAAATATGCACTTAAAATTTAAAAATATGTATTAAAAATTAATTGTTTTTACTAAAAAAGAGCTTTGTTAACATAAACTAGATTTTTTTAAATACATTAATTCCCTCTACAAAACATATGTTTTTTTGAGTGGACTTAGGTTTTAATTTGAAAATATTTTTTTATTGACATGTTTTGTTTTAAAAAATTTTATTGGAACAAATTTTTTTTAGAAGTTTTTTTTTTGGGTCAAAAAATATTTCTTGAACAAATTTTATAAATAAAAAAGAAGAAAGTTAAAAATCAACTTGGAGGTAAAAAATTTTTGAAAAATTTTTGCTAAAAATTTTATTTTAAGTCAAATACTTCTTTAGTAATTTTTGTAAAAAAAAAAACATATTTTTTGGGTGTACAATTTTTTTGAGCTTAAAAACTATTTGAGTCACAAAAATGCTTTGTAAAATATTTTTGTGACTGCCAATCTCTATTAAAACGTGTTAAGCGTTTTGTCCAACACGTGAATTCGGGAAAAAACAATCTTGGTTTCACGGATTTGTTCATAACTCCTTAACTACTATGCCAATTTCGGTAAAATTCAATACCAACCTGACCAGGAGAATAACAAAAGTTTTTGTATATGATTTTCTGAGTAAATTCTCCTGTAATAAATTTTTATATGTAAAACTTTTCCAAGAATCTCAAAATTTTATTTTCTATGAAAACTGTCTCAGAATATCATTTCTATAAGAAAAAAATATTTTTTAACAAGAAATAGTGGATCGGTTTTAGATTATTTTAAGGTTTTTGAAATGATTTTTTGAAAAAATGTTGATGAAAATTAAAAAAAGTGCAATTTATATGAAAATATGCAAAAGTATGCATTTATACCAAAATATGCAAAATATATGCAACTACAAATCGATGCCATTTTATTGCAAATATATTGATTCGGTAACACTCAAAAAATTATGTAGGTAAATTCCAGTGAATATTCACTTAAAACAAATGAACTTTTATTTAAAAACCATTCCAGTGTTCTTTCTTTTAAAATAAAAACACAATACAGTCAATTTTAAATGTTAATTTAATGACCAGGGAAACCAAAAATATGCAGTATCATGTTTTTTCCTGCGCATTGCATTGATACATGGGTAAGGTATTTACCCGTTTCAGAAGATTTTATGAAATCTGGCATCGATTTCTTAGAGCATATTTTTGCATATTTTAGCCTTAAGAGCATATTTTTGCATATTTTAGGTTTAAGAGCATATTTTAGCATAAGAGCATATTTTTAGAGCATTTTTTAACTTTTTAGAGCATATTTTTAAATTTTTACAGCATATTTTTAAATTTTTAGAGCATTTTTTTTTTAAATTTTTAGAGCATTCTTTTCCAATTTTTTTTATAACAACACTTATTTTTAAAATTTTTGAATTTTTGTGGCATGTTTTTTTTTAATTTTGTAAGTTTGTTAAAATGTTTGTTTTCTTGTTAGGTTGAAATGTCTGGTAACTCTACTAGAAAAAAAAATACATTGAAAAACAATTTAAATTTTTTCCAAAATTTCGGGGTTCTGACGATTGATTCCCCTTTGGCCTGTTCTTGCTTCATATCGGTATATGAAACTATGTTTTCTTTAGACCAGAGTGTAGTGTAGTATATCCAGCAACATTGTAGAAAATATTAAGGCAAATAATTTTGTAGAACATATTAACCCTCTAATTACTCCAGATAACGGTATTTTTTTTGGTTTTTTCTCTAGCAAATTGTAAAAAACAACGCAAAAAATGGACATAATTTTTTCAAGAGCATATTTTTATTGTTTTTAGAGCATATTTTCGGTTTTTAAGGGCATTTTTTAAGCGCATAAAACGTGTTTTTTAGAGCATATTTTTGGTTTCCCTGTTAATGACTAAGCAAAACATTAAAAAACTAGTGAATATTCAGTTATTTTGTATTGAAAAACAGTAAAACTATAGAAGAAATTTTTTACTTCCGGAAATGAATGTAACAGAATATTCGTTTTTAAGACAGTAAATTTTTTTTTTTAAACTACAGAAACAGTAGAAAATAAGAAGTCCATAATAAAATTAATGATTTTTATTTTAAAATAACTTTACTGATTACGTTTTAAAATAACCTACAAACAGTTAATGACATAATTTTCTTAGTGTAGATATTTAATTTATGTTATGTTTAGAGTGCCGAGTTAAAACATGCATTTTCATGAAAGTACTTGCCCTACTTATTTGTAACTAATAATGGATATGTTAGGTTGTTAGGTTCTAAGTATCTGCTAACGTTTTACGTCAACACACGTAGACTCTGAGAGGATAGTATTTTAAAAGTTAATTTTCTGACCTTTGATCTTGGAATTTTATTTATACCAACTCTATGCGCTGCCAATAAAGCCAATAAAACATATGGGGCATTCCATGTGAAATCGGACACTTTGAAAAACTTTTTTTTTAGATTTTCCCAATTTGTTCACAGTTTTTAGTACCCTTCGAAAACTCCTTCGTGGTAAATTTTCAGATTTTTTTGATGACCCGTTCAAAAGATATCGAATTTTTAAAAATTGGTAGTTTGTTCCTTTACTCAAACTTCTTTTAATCATAACTTCTTCAATAATGGTCCAAATTTCAAATTTTTTTTTTAAAAATTTTTGTTTTTTTTACGTACTTTCTAAAAAAAAATCCCAAAAAATTCTTAAAAGCGCTCTAGTATGCAATTTTTAAGTTTTAAAATTTAAATCTCATTTTTGAAAATGTTTGTACTCTTCGATTTCTTTGAAATTTTTTTGCGTAAAACTTCTATCAATTCTACAAACTTTTTGCCCAGGAAGATCGTGGGATAACGATTATTACTATTTTTTAAAATTTTTTGAAAAATTTTATTGTAATTTTTCAATCTTAAAATCATTTCTACTGCTCGAATGGTGCGTCATAGAGGGGTCCTTTATAAGACCACTCCCCCATTAATTTTTACGTCTTAACATTTCTTTGGAACAAACTAATACCCTATCTCCAATTTCTAAGGGGGCTCCCACACAAAACGACATTTTTTAAAATTTGTTCCAACCGCTCTAACTGCCCTAATAGTGCTCTTAGAGCAACAAAATGTATGACCGACCCACAATATTTTTTTAGTCCAAACATTTTCTCTAAACACACCTACCCTCTATCTTTAACTGTTAAGGCGGTCCCCATACAATTTTTTTTATTTTTTGTAAATTTGTTTTATTTAATCAGCTTCTACCGGTCCAATGGTGCGTCCGAGAGGGGTCATTAGTGAGACCGACCCTCATTTATTTTTACCCTACAACATTTTTTCAAAACATACCTACGCCCTATCTCCACTCCCTAAGTAGGCTCCCATACAAAATTACATTTTTATAAAATTTGCTCCAACTGTTATTTGTATGGGAGCCTACTTAGGGAGTGGAGATAGGGCTGTGGTATGTTTTGAAAAAATATTGTAGGGCAAAAATAAATGGGGGTCGGTCTCACTAATGACCCCTCTCGGAAGCACCATTGGACCGGTAGAAGCTGATTAAATAAAACAAATTTACAAAAAATAAAAAAAATTGTATGGGGACCGCCTTAACAGTTAAAGATAGAGGGTAGGTGTGTTCAGAGAAAATGTTTGGACTAAAAAAATATTGTGGGTCGGTCATACATTTTGTTGCTCTAACGGCACTATTAGGGCAGTTAGAGCGGTTGGAACAAATTTTAAAAAATGTTGTTTTGTGTGGGAGCCCCCTTAGAAATTGGAGATAGGGTATTAGTTTGTTCCAAAGAAATGTTAAGATGTAAAAATTAATGGGGGTTGGTCTTATAAAGGACCCCTCTATGACGTACCATTGGAGCAGTAGAAATGATTTTAAGATTAAAAAATTACAATAAAATTTTTTCAAAAAATTTTAAAAAATAGTAATAATCGTTATCCCACGATCTTCCTGGGCAAAAAATTTGTAGAATTGATAGAAGTTTTACACAAAAAAATTTCAAAAAAATCGAAGAGTACAAACATTTTCAAAAATGAGATTTAAATTTTAAAACTTAAAAATTGCATACTAGAGCGCCTTTAAGAATTTTTTGGGATTTTTTTTTAGAAAGTACGTAAAAAAACAAAAATTTTGAAAAAAAAAAATTTGAAATTTGGACCATTATTGAAGAAGTTATGATTAAAAGAAGTTTGAGTAAAGGAACAAACTACCAATTTTTAAAAATTCGATATCTTTTGAACGGGTCATCAAAAAAATCTGAAAATTTACCACGAAGGAGTTTTCGAAGGGTACTAAAAACTGTGAACTAATTGGGAAAATCTAAAAAAAAAGTTTTTCAAAGTGTCCGATTTCACATGGAATGCCCCATATACACTCAAAAAAAAACTGTAATGTTAGCAAAAAAAGCTTGTAAACCTACAAGAAAATTTGATGATTTTGAACCCACAATTTTTTTGCTAAAGTTAACAAAAATGTTTTGCCAATAATTAGTTAACAAATTTTTTTTTTTTTTTGACACATTTGAGGACCCCATTGGGTTCGGACCCGATAGGTCCAGACCCCGATTGGTCCAGACCTAGTTGGGTTCCTTAAAAACCGTCATAGTTTTTGATCCAAAATTTGTGTCCGTTTCGCTCTACCTTGCTTAGTTTTTGAGATACGTGATTATAGGGGACCACTGGGGTCTTGAGAATTAAAAAACTCGATAACTTCAAAAATATTACTCGGAGAGCTTTTGACTATTTTGCGGTCTTGTTCTACGTATTGAGAGCTACAAAAATGCTTTTCGACTTTTTGTTGTGTCGGCAATAGTTACCGAGATATGAGCATTTTAAAATTTTCGGGAATGCTAACTTTTTTGGATCCAAAGTTAGGGCCCATTAGGGTCCACACATGTGAAGAGGACCTGCGAAAGTAAGGAGATTTTAAGAACCAAAAATGCCCTCCATTTTGCTCTATCTGGCTTAGTTTCCGAGATAGAGCCATTTTAAGTTTTCTGAAAATAAAAAAAAATTTACCGTTTATTTTTGCTAATGTTAGCAAAAAATCTTGTAAAAATTTTGTCAACTCAATTTCAAATCTTAGCCAAAGAAATTAGTTCAACGTTTGTTTAAAATTGCTAATGTGCTAAATGAAGTTTACAAGAATTTTTTTGCTAACATGCTAATCTCAACTAAAAATTTGCTAAAAGTTAGCTAACTAGCATTAGCAAAAAAAAATTAGTAAATCTACTAACGTATTTTTTTGAGTGTAGTTTTTTTTTTTGAAAAAATCCAAAAAGTATCTACACTCAACCAAAAATCATTGTATTCCCAAAGAAAATCGCTGTAAATTCAACAGAAATCATTGTTGATTTTGACCCTACAAATATTTATGTTGATTTCAATAAAAATTATTGTCAGTTTTTGTAAAAGTTGATCAACTCGTTTTTTTGTAAATCAACTCTTATTTTTTGTAAATTCAACTCATATTTTTGTTAATATAAGAAATTTTATTAATACACCCAAAAAAAAAACGTGGGTATTCAATACTAAAAATTTAACTAATTTTAGTCCAAAAGGACCTAGTGCAGAAATTGGTAACCAATACTAAAATTTTTAACTAATATTAGTCAAATCCATTAAAAATTACTAATGTTAGTACTTTGAAGATACTAAAATTAGTAACGAATTAGTAGATTTTGGTACAATATCACTTACTAAACCTTTTACTGTAGAATTATTTTGAGTGTAAAAAAACTTGTTGTTATTTGTTAATATTCTTTTATTAAGCACAAATCACAATATTTTTGTATTATCATCGGCTTTTTAAGCTGCAATGTTTGAAGATTTTCACAAAGATTTTCACACACACTTCGTTTATTCATGTTATGCACTCATAAGCCATTCTCCAGTTTTCTGATGATACCAAACAAAATCCTTAAAAAAAACAAAAAAGTTTTAATATAGTATGAATACATAAAGTAATCAATGTATTTTTTTACTTACCAAATATTTATAAATCAGATCCTATTTTTGTTTATTTTTATAATATTAAATATTTTTATAAAAAACAAACACATAAAATAATTTTATAAGAGATAAACACGATTTACATTGCTACCAACTCACTCGTCACTCGTTAATAATAAAAAAAAAATGAACGAACAGGGTTGTTTTTTCTATTTTGATTTATTTATTGAATTCTGTATAAGCGTTGTAAAAAGTGGATTCAACTTTACTGATTATTCAACGATATCAACATTAATTTTTGTTGAATACGGCGTTATTCTGTAAAACTTGATCTACAATGGGTTTACTAATTTTTCTACTAAGATATTTCTATGAGTGTACGATTTCAACGATTCTTAAAACATTCGATTAAAACGACCGACATTTTTTAAAAGAATGGTGGTTCACGTATCTGATTAGAACTGGCGACTCGTTCCCATATATCGAGTGGGCAAAAATAGAATATTGGTCGCAGATTTCTGAAATTTGGTACATTAGCATTAAATGATCTAATCAAAAAAAAAAACGAGTTTTTGAAAAAATCGGAGCAAGGACACGCCTACCCCCATATATCCTAAAATTTAAATATGTGATTTAAATGGTCACAAAATTCCCAAACATTGTTTTATGTGTAAATTTTTTTCTTAATTGAAGCAAGGACTCGTGTGGCTGCCATATATCCTTTTTCTTAAAAACACTGTAAATCGCTCAAAAATTACTCTACAATTCCTCGAGTTGTTTGCGGTAACAAAAAAGCTGTTAATATATCCTTTTTTTAAATATAGCCAAAAATATAAAAACATATAATAACTGCAAAAACAAAATATTCGCAACAATTATTTCTACTGCATTACGAAAATAAATTTATTCAAAATAAGTTTAAGGTAAACTCGTTTAATACTTGCTTTGCTTCTAAGTATATAGAGTCTATTTCGCTCTAACTTGCTTAGTTTTTGAGATACGTGATTTTAGGGGACCACCGGGGTTTTGAGAATTACAAAACTCGATAACTTCAAAAATATTACTCGGAGAGCTTTTGATTATTTGCGGTCTTGTTCTACGTGTTGAGAGCTACAAAAATGCTTTTGGACTTTTTGTTGTGTCGGCAATATTTACCGAGATATGAGCATTTTAAAATTTTCGGGAATGCTAACTTTTTTGGATCCAAAATTAGGACCCATTAGGGTCCACACATGTGAAGAGGACCGGCGATACTATGGAGAGCTCGAGAACCAAAAATGGCCTCCGTTTTGCTCTATCTGGCTTAGTTTCCGAGATAGCGCCATTTTAAGTTTTCTGAAAATAAAAAAAAAATACCATTTATTTTTGCTAATATTAGCAAAAAAGCTTGTAAAAATTTGGTCAACTCAATTTAAAATTTAGCAAAAACAAGTAAGAGTGTTACATTCGGCTGTGCCGAATCTTTTATACCCTCCAACAAGCAAATAAATAAAAAAAAAATTGCAGGGGCGTCTCTTTTTTTTTGGGGGGGGGGGGGGGTCGGTAGTGGCAATTGGGGGCACAATTCCTCTCGAATAAGTGTTAAAACAAAATAATTCTTATGCTTTTTGCACTAAAGAAATACAAATTTAGCATTATATAAAAAAAAAAAAAAAATTATTCCACGCCCATAGAAGGGGGAGGGGGGGGGCGGACCGTAAAACGATTTTTTCTAATTCTGTGGGTCCAAATGCAGGACCTTGAACTTCTTGTAGTATAAAAATGTTGGATTTGTTAAACAAAACCACAAAAAATCATGTAAAAATATGGTATTTTTCAGAGGTTTTTTTAGTTCTTCAAGGGGGAACTTTTTCCCCCCTGGTCCGATTTTGCCCATCTCCGAACTTAACCAGCCAATGAATGACAAAGTGAGTATACCCCCATACTGTAGTTGGAGGGTATAAAAATTAGTTAAAATTTTGTTTAAAATTGCTAATGAGCTAAATGAAGTTAACAAGATATTTTTGCTAACATGCTAATCTCAACTAAAAATTTGCTTAAAGGTAAGTTAACCAGCATTAGCAAAAAAAAATTAGTAAATCTACTAATGTATTATTTTGAGTGTGGGATCATAATAAGTAGTTCGTTTTAACTGAGGATTCGTTATAACCGAGTTCGTTATAAAATAAGTATTTTGTGTAAAAATTGTTGCCAAAACGTCGGGACTTTCGAATCCGTTCGTTATAACCGAGAATTCGTTATACCCGAGTTCGACTGTAATTAAATTTGTAAACATTTCTGACCAGAGAGAAGATGTACCCAAGGACCCCCGACATGCCCCCCCCCCCCCCCAAAAAAAAAATGACGCCCCTGCATTTTTTTTATTTTTTTTAATGTTGGAGGGTATACAAGATTCGGCACAGCCGAATTTAACACTCTCACTTGTTTATAATTATTTTAGTAAACCTATAAAAATCATTTTTGTTGGCTTCCACACAATAGCGTTGAATTTCCATACTGTAGCGCCCTCTTGCGGCAACATATGACTTCTAAAAAATCAGAAAAGCACATATTTCTTTTAGTTTACTATTAAACTGTAAAAATACAAAAAATCATCAACCCCAGCAGAAACAAATCAAGATTATGGCGACACACACAGAAAAAAAAAAGTTGTCAATTCAATTAATTTTATTGTTAATACAATTAAACATTTAATTGAAACTGAGCCTACATTGGATATTGTCAATACAACAATGGCTTTTGTAACTTTTTTAAAAAAATAAATCTAAAAATAGAATAATCTAAAAATAGAAATAAATAAACTAAAAAAAAAAAATAAATATAAAAAAAAAAAAATCATCCACCGACAACTGGCATCGAACCCGCAACGTTAATGCTACGCGTCTAGTACACTACCACCGTGCTATCCTCATATGTATTTATACTTGACTAAACAGCATATTTAAAAAACACTAAATAAAAGAATGATACAAAAATCTAAAATAAGAAAAAAAAAATATATCTAAAAAAAAAATCATCCGCCGGCACCTGGCGTCGAACCCGAAACTTTCGTGCTACAAGTATAGCACACTACCACCGTGCTATTCCTCATATATATTTATAGTTGCCTAAATGTGTACATAAAGTGTCTGTAGAGTCAGTGTGTACTCTTTGCTGTTTTTACAATAATAAAAAATAATAATTCTATTTAAAAATAAATAATAATGTGGCTTCACACATGTTTAAAAAATTTTAAAAAGAATAACAAAAAAATAATCACAAATTAAAAAAAAAAAAAGTGTTCTGCCAACTGGCAGCGAACCCGCCACCTTAATGATTCGAGTCTGGCACACTACCACCGTGCTATCGTCACATATATGTTTGCTTGATTAAATGAGTTTATAAAGTGTCTGTGTTATTAATAAAATAAAAATGAATTTTTGTCTCATTAACAATATACAATGTTGATACAATTAAAAACGTTGTTGAACTAGTATTTAGTTGTTAACAATTTGTTTGGTTACTTTTGATTTTACGATATTTTTTTCTGTGCAGCATCTTTTTATAGCATACCGAAGCGCATCCAAATAGCGCTCTTGAGGATGCAGTAAAAGTAAGGGGAAAAATTTTAAATTTTTTCTTAAGTTTTTTTATATAAAACTTATTATATAAATTATTTTTCGATAAAAATTTACACCTGCTTTCCTTTTTAATAAATTCAGCACTTTTTGAATGAAAAACCATGAATTTTGCACAAAGACACAAGATTTGAATGCATCATTATTGCGCAATTATCGGCGCTGCAAATGATAATAAATAGCCCAGATTTTAAAAATATTTTTTAGTTCTACTTTAATTTCAGAAAATAAATATTATATTACAAAAAATGTCCAATCATATTTTAAAAATTCCAATTTTATTTAAAAAATGTCCAATTATATTTTGAAAATTTCCAATTGAAGTTCGGAAATTTCCATTTATAACCATAAAATTTGCAATTACATTTAAAAAATTTTCAATTATATTTCATTCCCATTTATATATAATTCAAAAATTTGCAATTATATTTTAAGATTTTCCAACAGTATTTCAGATATAGTCAATTTTATTTCAGATTTTCCAATTGTTTTTTCAGAAATAGTAAAATGTGTTTCATCTTTATTCATCTACTTTTTTGCACTTATTTTTGCACTCACTTACGAAATGTACAGCTCTTTTGGTTTTTTAACGGGGTCCTCGACTGATATTTCAATTCGTTTTGCATGGAATAGCGAAGTAATATAACATTATTTTTCTAAAAAAAATTTGAAAGTACACCCAAATCTTCCGCAAAACAGAATCATGATTTAATGTTTTGGGCAAGAGTACAAAATTCGCAGGCATTTTTTCATGCACTCAAAATAATAACTCAATTCAACAGATATTTGACAGAGTTTTCTGTCAAAATACAGATTTAAAGAAAATACTTTGTATTTTGTTGTGACAAAAAAACAAAGTTTCCTCTGTTATATTATTTTTTACTTTGGAATCTTAATTTAACAGATAATTAACAGAGTTTTCTGCTAAAATACAGATCTAAGCAAAATACTTCGTATTTTTTTATAACCAAAAAAGTTTTCTGTTTTGAGTAGTTTTTGTTTTTGTTACCAAACATCAAAATTTTATCTGTATATTGTTTTGAGAAAAAGTTGAAAAAGTAGCAAAAAGAGTTATCAAAATTTTTTTTTCAGAAATCTTATAAAAATTTTACAAAATAACATATTTAACTAAACTCTGTAAGTTTACAGAGTTTTTTCTATTTTTTTTTTTGCATCAAATGTATTTTGCAAATATATGTAAATTTCCATAGTTTTTTTTGCTAAATGGTAGTTTATTTAACCAATATTTTGCCACGAACTCTGTAGATTAACAGTTTTTTTTTTTTTGCCCAAATCATTAATCAGGGTTTTATAGTAAAATTACAGAGTTTTCTCTGTAAAAAAGCTTTCATATTTAAGCAATATTTTACTATAAACTCTGTAAATTAACAGTTTTTTCCTGTCAAAATCATTTTACAGAGTTTTTTTGTAAAATTTCCAAGAGTGTTGTTAGCTGGAAAAGTTTGGTGTACTCTGTTAAATTAGCAGAGTTTTTCTGTAATTTAACAGAGTTATTATATTGAGTGTATATTCAGCGAAAATTTATTTGGTGGTAAGAATTTCATTCATTTATTAGGAAATTCCATTTAAGGAAAACTATGAACTATTGAGCAGTACACGAACCAAAGTATATTTTCTTACACTAAACAAAAACTTGTAAAATCACTAAAAAAAACTTGAAATAAATTTTTTTACTATTTTTCATTTTACTATAATTCCTAGTAAAAATGACGAGCTTTTTGCAAAAAACTTTTCTATAGGGCATCAATACATTCGGCAATTCGGCAAGAAGGAATTAAACTTTCTGTGCTTGTTTTTGTTGCAGTTTGCGTTAAGTTACGGAAATCCACATTTATATCCTGTATTCTTTGCAAAATGCATGAATGAAAAAAAAAAAACGTTTCTTTTATTTGCTTTTATATTTGAAAAATATAAATTCTTTTACTATTTTATTTTTTCTATTGATATTCTTCATTCATGAAAGATAAACTTTCTAAACAAATCTTTATGTATATGGGTTCAAAAGGAACCGAGTGAAAAAATATACCTAATAATAAAAAGTTTTTAAGGCATCATTGTAATACAATAAACTATGGATAACTTTTGCATTGAACACAAAAGTCAATTGCTGCACTGAAGGCACATTTAAGGCAAACACTTAAGAAAACAATAAGTTAAAGTTTTATGAATGTAAGTTAGAAAATGGAAAAAGGCATTTAAATTCGAATTGGCTCATATTAATTTAAATAGAAAACTGATACTTTAAAAAAGAAAATTTTTTTTAGATTTGCTAAAGATTTTGTAACAACTTTGATAAATTTGACAACAACAGAAAAATAACATTGCAGCACCCACCAAAAACTACTGCTTCGCCGTAAGCTGGTTTGTAAGGGAATGATGAGTTGACATTCCCTTACAAACCTGCTTACGTATGGCATGATATTTGGTCGCAATGTCCCACTTTAGAGCATTTCATTCGAGCGCTAATTTCAACGCAATAAAAATGTAATGAAATCATACCTTCTTAGAAGCTTACTAGGTGCATTTTAGTAAGCATAATGGATGTTCAGAAATCATTGCTCCAATAAAGCACAAAAATAATGTATTACCTTCACTAAAGTCTTCATGCCTAAAAAGTTTGTATAAAGGAAGTGCTCCACGTAAGCACACAAATAATACAACAGTTTTAATGTCTGAATAGTGTTTTTTGTGTTTTCACTTTTGCACATGCGTACACGTCCGTTCACAAAAAAACAGAATATCAACTGAATTAAAAATATATTTTTTTTATTGCGTCATCTAAATTTTCGTTTTGCTGTTTGATGCTCGTAAGTCGTCGTATAATTTGTAGTTTTTTCTCTCTGCCTTATGTTTTTTTTTTTTTAATTTTATTTTCATCAATATTTTTATTTTCATCAATATTTTTTTTCATCAATATTTTTTTTTCATCAATATTTTTTTTTTTTCATCAATATTTTTTTTTTCATCATTATTTCTTTTTTATCAATATTTTTTTTCATCAATATTTTTTTTCCTCAGTATTTTTTTATTCGTCAATATTTTTTTTCATAATTTTTTTTTATTCCATTAATATTTTTTTTTATCGATATTTTTTTTTTATCAATAATTTTTTTTCATCAAATTTTTTTTCATCATATTTTTTTATCAATATTTTGTTTTTCTTCAATATTTTTATTTTCATCAATATTTTTATTTTCATCAATATTTTTTTTTCATCAATATTTTTTTTTCATCAATATTTTTTTTCATCAATATTTTTTTTTTCATCATTATTTCTTTTTCATCAATATTTTTTTTCATCACTTTTTTTATTCTCTCCAACCACAGTATGGGGGTATACTCACTTTGTCATTCAGTTTGTAACGCATCGAAATATTGGTCGGGGTCCCCATAAAGTATATATTTTATTGATCTATGATCGATTCTAAGACATTCTGTGAATGTCCGTCCGTCTGTCTGTAGATAACACAATGCAGTCCAAAATAAAACAGCTAGACTCCTGAAGTTTGGCACAAATATGTCTCATGTTCATAGGCAGGTTAAGTTCGTGAATGGGCAGAATCGGGCCAGGGGGAAAAAAGTTCCCCCTTGAAGAACTGAACTAAAATCTGAAAAAATATTTTTTTTACATGTTTTTTTTTGTATTTTTGTTAAATAAATGAAACATTTGGTATATTTATAGCGATGGAAAGGTGCGTTCAAAGTCAAGTATATATATTATTGCTCCATGATCGATTCTAAGACATTCTCTGAATGTCCGTCTGTCCGTCCGTCCGTCCGTCTGTCTGTAGATAACACAATGCAGTCCAAAATAAAATAGCTAGACTCCTGAAGTTTGGCTCAATTATGTTTCATGCCCATAGGTAGGTTAAGTTCGTGAATGGGCAAAATCGGGCCAGGGGGGAAAAATTCCCCCTTGAAGAACTGCACCAACCTCTGAAAAAATACACTTTTTTATATGTTTTTTTTTTATTTTTGTTAAATAAATGATACATTTGGTATATTTATCGCGATAGGAGGGTGCTCTTAAAGTCCCCCACTGATCCCCATCGCTACCCCCCCCCCCAGAAAAAACGCCCCTGACAATTTTTTTTTATTTTTTTTTACTTTTTTGAGGGTATAAAAAAATTCGGCACAGCCGAATTTAACACTCTCACTTGTTTTTGTTTTTTGGTTCATTATTTTTTTTTTCTTCATATTTTTATCTCATCAATACTTTTTTTATTAATTTTTTTTTTCATCAAATTGTTTTGTTCATCAATATTTCTTATCATAAATTTTTTTTCATTAATATTTTTTTCATAAATTTTTTGGCAAAAGTGCACTTTACGGAGCACAAAATTTTTTGAGGGAAACACAAAATTAAAATTTAAGGGGCTAGGCACCGGACCCTCCTGGCGCCAAAAGATCCTTCAGGTTTGTGTGGATACTTAAATTAAAGGTAATTAAAAAAGAAAAATAAATATAAAGAGGGCTTGATCCCAGGGGCCTTCTGGGTCCATAAAACCGTGCTGATGGTATTTAAAAAAAAATATATAAAATTTTTCTCAAGGCGCCCCAGTAGGCTAGTTGGTAGCGTGCTAGCCTATAAGTCTTGGGGTCGTGGGTTCGATTCCCCCCAGAGGCCTTGGTCTGTTTCGCTACAACGGGCAATGGTCATCGTCACCCGTCTCGGTTAGGTTAATTTAGTATATGATTTGTAATTATAAGTTAAAAATTCAAAAAAAAATAAATAAAATTTTTCTTAATTATTAAAAAGAACGTCCAGCCGGTCTTTCGGCCGAGCTCAGGGACTACAAAACCCATAAATTAATTTAGTGGCATCGCAAAATAAAGTTTGTTTTGTGTATCAAGCCCGGTTAATTACTAAACGGCTAAACTATTGAAAAAAAAAAATACATACATACACACATACAAAAATACATATTTGCAATCATTAGAAAATTACCTCTCATTTAAATACCCATACATATATGTTGGTGGGTGGGGCTGTGGTTTTGCTCCAGGGGTCTTCCGGGGCCCACTCCCCTTAAATTTTAATCGTGGCATATTTTTGTTTTCCAAAATATTCGTGTCCCGTAAAACGCACCATAGCCTATTTTTTTTTTTCATCAAATATTTTTTTATCAATAATCTTTTTTCATTAAAAACTTTTTTTCATAAAAAAGTTTTTTTTATCAACAAACACAGACAAACAGATGGATGAATATCACTAAAATGTCTTAGAAACCTTTACGGATCAATAATATATAAACATATTTGGGTTCTCGAACGATATTTTGATGTGTTTTGCATGGAATGACAAATTAACATCGCGTTATTTTTTCTAGAAAAATTTTGCTTTAGAAAGATCACCTATTTATACAGCAAAACATTATCATGATTCAATCCCAGCAAAACTTAGATTACCAAATAAGGTGTAAAATAAGGTATAGGATCTCTTATTTTATACATTGCAGCATTGATGATTTTAACAGGCGATGAGACTCAAAGTAATGCATCCTCATTATCACAAAGAATACCAGTAAGGTATAAAATAAGTCATTAATTTATAACAAAGAATACGAGTAAGGTGTAAAATATATGATATTTTATAGGTTACGAGAAATAAAATAATATAGCATACTAGAAGATAATATATAAGGTGTTACAAGTGGTGAAAAAGTAATTTTGTATTAAATTTACTCACGTGATTGTAAGTGAGTGTAAGTAGATAAAATATGCTCGTGAGTGTGTGTCGTTAGAAATTTCCTGTCGTGAGCCCATCTCTAGTTTAAACTTATGCATTTTTTTATAAAATAATTATTTTTTATGTTATTGTAATGCATTTTGCATCCAATTTTAAATAATGCATTTTTTCAAACTTTCAAATAAGACATAATGTAACCAAATATAAGTCATCTATGATTTAATGTTTAGAAATAATAAATACGAAATACATTTTTTCCAATAATCATGCATTACGTAGCAAATTATTAGTAATGCATTATTTTTCACTTTAAAATAATACGTTGTGGAACAAATGTTTGGTAAGACATCCTAAAATAATGCTACAAATAAGGTATATACATTACCTGGTAATGTGTTATATAATCACTACCCATTACCAAAGTTTTGCTGGGATAGTTTGGGCAAGAGTACAAACTTCGCAGACATTTTTATTTGATTATCGCCTAAGGATCTGTTAATCGATATATCGACAATTTTGCTTCAATTTTACCGAAATTTTGAAAAAAAAAGGAAATTCTATTGTCAATTTCAGATTTTTTTGTAATTTATTTCTCTCTTTACAGTTCAAGTCTTATCATTTGCGAAGAAAATAAGAGGGTTTTTAAAAAATCTGTTGATAGTTGTAAAAGTAACATAGTATGTGTGTACATCAAAAAAAAAATCAGAAATTCAGTTCTTATACATTTTGAATTTGAAAAAGTTAAAATTTTTAAGAAATTGATTTCTATATTAGAGTTCAAGTCTGATTAATTACGAAGGAAATATACATACTATTTGAATAAAACTCGTCAAAAATTGTAGAAGTAACATGCATTTTAAGAAAAAATACATAAATTCAGTTTTATACTACAAAAACAGTTGTATTTGTTTATATTCTTTGTGCCAAATCTAAAACCACACAAATATAAGTGTATTTTTACAATTTGCAACGCATTTTTTAAAAGCTTTCTTATTTTCTTCGTATTATATCGGAGTTGAACTGCAAAACGAGAAATGAATTTTTAAAATATTTTTACTTTTGAAATTTACTATAGAATTTACGTTTTTTAAATTTTGGTAAAATTGAAGTAAAATTGTAAATAATCAGAATAAAAACTGGAGTTTTTACAAAAAACTTCTAAGCCCCATTAAACTTAAGAGCTAGATACGCCTCTGGACATAATTAACAAAAATCCCAACATTAATCAGCTTTTTTTACAAAAAGTTATACTTATATTTCAAAGTTTTATAACTTTAATTTCAAAAAAATTATTTTAAAACAGAAAAAAATAACTTGCTCTATTGATGAATAAACATAAATTTTTCTTAAAGATTCTGTATACATATTTCTGACAGATCTATCATAAAAAAAGAAATATAATTTATAACATGCAATGTTAAAGGTTATTGTCTAAGAGCTATCATGTGTTAGATTTTATTTCACGATTCGGTTGAAATTGATTAGCCATTAATATTGTTACTTTTTTGTTTTTGGATTTTTTGTATACAAAATATGCATAAAAACTATGAATTCCCGGTAAACATAAAACTTAACAGAGTAACATAAATGTATTCGAACAAGTTTTTGATTTAAAAAAATTTAAGAAGATTTTAAATATACATATTTTAAAATGTATGTGTCGCTGTAAAAAAGTAAATTCTTGAATTTGGACTTATATTTTATTTTTGGCTAATCCCAGGAAAATTTTTTGGAACAAATTCCTATAACAATAGATTCTTGAATATATTCTACGGTAATCAAAACAAAATTTGCTATGTAAAATTATTTAAAAAAAAACTATTTGCTCTAAAAAACGAGTGCTTTCGGGACAATTTCAAACAAAAATCATTGATTCGGGAACGTGAAGTAGAATCGGTTGCAGGGTAATATGATGCGTTCTGGAACCAATTATTTGGAACGGAAAATTTGGCTGGGATGGTTTATTTATTTTTTTTATTTTTTATTAAAATTTTATAAACAGTACTGTTAGAAATGGTTGCTAAGCCTAAGGCAAGGAAATATATTATTTAAAAATTATGTTTAAAATAAATATTTAGTATGTTTTAAGAAATAAACAACAAAATATTAATAAACAACTGTTTTTGTCAGTCTAAGCCGAGGGTCATTGACATTTTTATGAACTTAAATTTTTGTCTAACAAAATTTAAAAAAAAAAATGCTTTAGTTTTTTTTTTTTAAAAAGGGCGTTGAGAATCAGATAAAGAAAAATTTAAGTACTGCTATTATGTATCTTCAGTAGAAATTAATGGAAATATTTTGAACACTTTGAAAAAAAAAATTGATACGACTGGGAACGATCTTACACAGTTTAATTCAATTGTTAAGTGATCAGAAATGTGGTTTCCAAATTTTTTCATCACATACAGTTTTTGAGAAAATTAAGGTCAAAGTTCAAAAAATCGTAAATGAAAATGATGTGATAGAAGAATCGGCGCCATGAAATAACTCCCAATGAAATAAGTCCCAAGAAAAATAATGCAATAAGTCCCAAAAATTTCCATACGATTTGGGAGTTATTTCACAATGAAATAACTCCCAAATCTGCGGGGATTATTTCATTTTTTTTTTTTTGGAAGTTATTTCATTTTTAAGTTTGGGAGTTAATTCATTATGCAATAACTCCCAAAATATTTCAATGAAATAACTCCCAAATGTTTGAGAGTAAATTATGAAAATAAAAATTTCACTTACTGAATTTTCAAGTTTCTTTAATTATACCCTACACCACTCTGTGGTACAGGGTAAAATGAGTTTGTGCTGATGTGTGTAACTACCCGAAATTTTGGTCCTAGACCTACCTTCAAGCATACCGATCGACTCTGAATTACTTTTTGAGTCGATTTAGCGATTTCCGTCCGTCCGTCCGTCTGTCCATCTATCGGTTTAAGCACGATACAGGTCGCAATTTCTCATCAATTGACTTGAAATCTGAAACTTAAGCATCTTTTGGTCCAAGGATGAATCCAATTGAAATTGGAGAAAATCGGTCCATGTTAAGACCTAGCCCCCATACAAACGTCCCCTTTGGATTCGGCTTAAATGACTCTTATAACCGTATTAGAATAGATATCGCATTTAAATTCAGCAGGTAATCAAATTTAATATGCACAAATCACCATTCCAAATTTCAAAGGAATCGGGTCAGTATTCAAATAATTCCCTCAAAATTCATATAAATAGAAATATTTGATAAAAATTTTATTTTTAGGTGTTAAACGTGTACTTCAAACGTGTAACCAAATCAAATCGGAATATAATTGGACCATTTTCGGACTTAGTCCCCTATATAAAAATTTCGACCGATATTCAGTTAAATTGGTTTATTGACAAAAAATAAACCAATTCCACTAAAATTTGATCTGTGTATTTTCTGCACTAAATAAAGATCTAACAAAAGACAGATATAATCGGTCCATGTTTGGACTTGGGACCAGTGGCGTATACAGGGGGGGGGGGGCTCGGGGGCCCGGGCCCCCCCCGAAATGATTTCACAAATTTCAGGATTTGTTATCAAATAAAAAGTACAATGTTAAAAAACTTCGTAAAAAAATCTAAAAACATTTAAGAATCTAAAATTTTTTGAAGTGAAATGTTTTGAAATTTAAAATTTTTCTGTTAAAAAAATCTCAAAATCTGAAAAAAAATTTTTAGAATTTGAAACTTTTCAACTTAGGATTCTAATGAAAAAATAACTTAGAACCTGAAGTTTTATGTAAACAAAAAATGGACCTAATTGTAAGTAAAATGTAGTCAAATCTTAAAATGCGACTTTGTCATTTAGAAAAATGTTTCAAAATTATTTCTTAAAAAATTTTTTCTCAGAATCTAAAACTTTCTATAAAAAAATGAATAATGCCTTAAAATATTAGCCTTTTTCGCAGAATATAAGACCTTTTCTATAGGAAAAATGTTTCAGAATCTGGTACTTTTTCTATAAAAAATTCTCAGAATCTGGGGCTTTTCTAAATGAAAAAAGTTTCAGAATCTGAGGCTTTTTTATATGAGAAATGTTTTAGAATCTGAGAACTTTCTATAGGAAAAATGTCTCTGAATATGAAAAATGTCTTAAAATCTGAGATTTTTTCTATAAAAAAAAATCTGAGAATCTAAGGCTTTTCTATATGAAAAATGTTTTAAAAGCTGAGAACTTTCTATAGGAATAATGTCTCTGAATCTGAGAATTTTTCTTACATCTATGTTTCTATGTTTTCTTAAGGAAAATTATCTCCAAATCAAATAAAGGAAAATGTCTCAGAGACACAAGGTGAGACATTTTGTATAGAAAAATGCTCAAAATCTGAAACTTTTTCTATTGTAAAAATATATTTTTCTATAAGAATAAGGTCTCAGAATTTGAATATTTTGCTACGGGAAATATATTTCAAATCTGAGACTTTTTCTTTAGGAAAATTTTCTCAGAATCGGAGGCCTTTTCTATATGAAAAATGTTTCAGAATCTGGCAATTTCCTATAGTCAAAATGTCTTAGAATCTGAGACATGTTCTATAGGAAAAGTGATTAAGCATCTTAGACTTTTGTCAATAGGAAAAATGTGTCAGAATCTAAGAAATTTTCTGTAGAAAAAATGTCTGAGAACCTGAGACATTTTCTATAGCAAAAATATCGAATAATCTGAGACTATTTCTGTAAGAAACATGTCGAAGAATTTGAGACTTTTTATATAAGAATCTGAGACTTTTTATAGGAAAAATGTCTCAGAATTAGAAACTTTATCTATAGAAAAAATGTCAGAGAACCTGAGACATTTTCTATAGGAAAAATGTCGAATAATCTGAGACTTTTTCTGTAAGAAACATGTCGTTAAATTGGAGACTTTTTCTATAAGAATCTGAGACTTTTTCTATAGGAAAAATGTCTAAGAATCTTAGACTTTTTCTATAGGAAAAATGTTTTAGAATCTAAGACTTTTTATATTGTTTTCTTTTTAAAAAAGTTCTGAGAATCTGAATCATTTTATTTATAGAAAAAGCGAAGATTTTTTCAGAATCTAAAATTTTTTGTGTTGAATGTTGTAAAATCTGAGAAAATGTGATAAACTAGAAATATCTCAGATTATGGGAAAAAAAAATGTCTTACAATCGGAGTCTTTTCTTTTGGAAAAGTATATTATCAATATGTTTATAGAATCAATTTCTAAACTGAATTTTTCCGAGAAACGTTTTCTATTGGAAATATGATTTAGAGTCTTTGACTTTTTCTATTACAAAAACTGTCTTAACTGCAAATTGTGATAGAATCTTAGACTTTTCTTTGAAAAAATTTCAGATAATCTTCTTTGTAAAAATGTTTCAGCATCTAATAAAATTCGCACTTTAAAAAAATGCTTAAGTCTCTCAAAAAATTCTAAAATACAAAAAAATCTTTATTTTCCCCCAAACGGTGGTAAACTTACACAAAAATGAAGAATCTCATTGTGTTACATTCAGTTCAAGGAAAAGATCGGGAAAAATTCTAAAACAAGTCCTGTTATGTAAATTTTTTGTAAAAAAAAATTATAAAATGTTGGGCCCCCACCGAAATTAAATCCTGGATACGCCCCTGCTTGGGACCCATTTTCCGGAAAACATTGGAGTAGGGTATCATATAGTCGGTCTTATATATATGTCCTTTATTTAATTAAATATTAATAGAAATAGAAATACATATCGATTTTTAATTAATACTTAAATAAAAGTTCAAAGTGAACATAGGGCGTCAATAAGTCGGTCTTGACCGACTATAACTTTCTTACTTGTTTTTATTAAAAATAATAAAAATTAGATATTTTCTTTAGTTATTTTCAGGAAAAGTTAATTTATTACGGGGAAAGTAAATGACCTCGAACTAGAATAAACTCTTTTTCAATGCCTTTTGAATTATCTTGTAAATAAATTCAGAAAAACATTCACTCAGAAGTCATCATTGTCAATCAAAATCCAAAAAAAAAAATAGTACGTTTGCTTTAAGGCGAAATGCATGCTGCGAGTAACTGCGAAAAATTTCGAGTTCTTCTAACAATGGTTTTAATTTATGAAAATTAAGAGGTATTGTATGACAAACTGAAGATCCGCAACCGGTGTAATAAGAAGTTTTAGGATCCTGTTGGTTTGGCGAGCACATTAGATTATTAAAAGTGTAGGCGAAATGGACTTTCGGTCTTTTACAACCCACTCACTCTTTTCTTTATTTTGAAATATATGTTGTTGGAATACGATTATATGTTTGAAAAGATTTGAATGGGTATGGGTGTAAAGAAAGCGCCACAGGCGAAAAATTTTTACAAGAGATTTTAACAAAAAATTTAAAAAAAAAAATCGCGCGATTTCAAATATTTTCAAACAAATAATCGTTTTGTTACCACATTTATTATACAGAATCCTGGAAGCTCTAAAAGGCTTCCAGGAATCTGCTTCCAAGTTTTATGCGTGGCTTGATAACTGTTTTAACCAAGATGATTTATATATTTTTTTAATTTGAGTTCATATTTTTATAGAGTTTATTTTCTGTTCTTCTCGCAGCCGCCAGAGGGACCTGCGATAAGTTAGCTATTGCATGAAATATTATACTGCTATGATTCAAACATTAAAAGAAATTTAATCAATGTGTCAGTAAGCTGAATCCAAAAAAAGTTGGGAAGGGTTTGTAGGCACTTCAAAGATTTGTTTTTTAAAGAGATACAATTAAAGTGTTTTTGGGATTCAAACAGTTAAAAATTTAATATTAAAAAAAAATTGGGATTTATTTCATTTCTATTTTCTATTATTTCGTTGGGACTTCTTTTATTTTTTGTTAGGGACTTATTTCATTTTTCTTGGGACTTATTTAATTTTTTTGGTTTGGGAGAGAATTCATTGGGACTTATTTCATTGGGAGCTATTTCATGGCGCCAGAAGAATCGCCATATTATCGCCAGTCTTCCCCAGTGGGGAGTCCCCACATCTGTGTACCCCCATGCTTCCTAAACTTGGATATAAATAGTTAGAATTGCCGAATTTTAAAAATTTTAATTTCCGGTAAATATTACAAACCATTTTTTGTTTTTTAGAATCTCTTTTAAAATCTTCACTTTTATACACTCAAAATATTTTGTATGCAAAAACAAATGAAAACACATTTAAAAGCAGTGAATAAACAATTGAAAACCATCCCAGTAATTATTCATTTATTTTAACAAACGCCAACATTTTTTTTTTACTGTTGACAAAATTTTCTAAAATAAATAACATTAAACATTAAAAAATTACGTTTTTTTCACTCTTTTTTACCAACAAATTCGAAAAAAATAACCAACGAAAACATTAAAAATTAATGATAGTTCTGTTATTTTTACCAACAAATTAAAAAAAAATAACTTACGAAAACATTAAAAATTAATGATTTCGTAGGTTATTTTTTACAATTTTCTATTGAAATATTTTTTAAAAAATTTTTAATAAAATTTTGGGGAATCGATCCCGCAATCAACTACATTCTGGTCAGACACTCTACCCATCGTGCCAAAGTCACTTGATACAAACATGTTTTAGTATTTCTATAAATGATTTTTTGATTTTTTTTTTCTACAAAAAAATAACCTACTTGTGTAGGTAAAAACTAATGATAGATCATTAAAAAATACCAACAATTAAAAAAAAATACTTACACAAATCATTAAAAATTTAAAGAATAATCAGTAGTTTTTATTTACACAACAAAAATAAATTACTTTAGAAATTAAATGTTAATGAAAGTCTTTATTTTTTAGTGTGTTATTTTTGAAACAAAGGACAAAAGTAGTGATTAATAAAAACTGAACATCAAACAAATGTTTTTTCTTTTAAAAACGACTAAACGTAAAATTTTTAAAATAAACTACAAACAGTTAATGACATAATTTTTAAGTAAGCTTCCTAACCTTGGATATAAAAAAGTTAGCATTGCCGAATATAAAAATGTTCATTTCCGGTAAATATTACAAGCCATTTTTGGTTTTTAGAATCTCTTTTAAAATCTTCACTTTTATATATGGGATATTTCACGTCAACGGGAGACCCACTCCACCACCAAAATTCGTTTGGTCATAGAGAGTTGAATTATGGCTTCAAATTTAGCCAATGATCTCTACTTTCAAAAGCTGAGTGGCGGAAGTTGAACCCGACGGTAGGTGGGCAAAAATGGCGGCACGAATCGGGATACTCCGATCGGGATAAGCTGAAAACTAATGAAAGAGTTATTTGATAATTATGAAATTTGTTATCAGAAGGTTCATTGGGACGGGGATTAATTAAGACGCTGAATTTGACTTTTCATTCAGATTACAAAAATTCAAAATGGCGTATCCAATATGGCGGATGATTTTTTTTAGGTTATCGCATTTTAGTTAAACTTGATACCCGGAAGTTTTATGGGTCACTTAATACGAATCTGGCATTAGATTAGGACCCTAACGGCCCTAAATTTGTATTTGTTTAACTCAATTTTGAAGTAGAAGGGTTTATCCTACCAAAATTAAGTTTTTTGTCGTTAATAAGACATCCAAGCAAAATAACACTGCGGAACACTAAAAAATAAACAAGAGTTACGACCATCATTTCTATATATTTCGGACATGCTGATTCGAATGGCGTACTCCGTTTTTCAATGTATGGTACAGTTTTCTTGCAAAATGTCGTTAAAGATTTGCTGATTTCGAGCCAGTTTTTGAACAAAAAAAATTGCAAAGTAAATGGTTTATAAATTTTATGACATGGAAAACAAAGATATGACTTTTAGCAACATTTCTTATGTAAATTTGGATTAAAGCTTTTCAATTAAAGACCTTAAATTCGTGAATTTCTTCATTTTTTATGGTTTTTGCGAAATTAACAGCAAAATTGGTCTTTGATAAAAAACTTGCTTTTAATGAATCAAAAATGCATTCCTAACAATACGCATAGTGGACAAAAAACAGCTATGTTATATGGACCATCATGATGAAAATCGCGAAAAACCGTTTTTTGTATATGCCAGCATCACTTTACGAGGTGATTTAAGGTTCCATCTTTTAGTATATAATGTGGGAACCTTAAACAACTAACTGACCAAAAATTCGGCCAAAAAAGTTTTCATTTGCAAAAGTTATCTTAACAAAAACTATTATTTCAGTGTTTGCGATACAATAATTATAGTTTTTGTTTAGATAACTTTTGCAAATGAAAACTTTTTTGGACAAATTTTGGGTCAGTTCATTGTTTAATGTTCCCACATTATATACTTAAAGATGAAGCCATAAAAAAAAAACGGTTTTTCGCGATTTTCATCATGATGGTCCATATAACATAGATGTTTTTTGTCCACTATTCGTAGTGTCATGGACGCCTTTATGATCCACAAAATGCAAGTTTTTTTATCAGAGACCAATTTAGCGGTTAATTTCGCGAAAACTTAAAAAAATTAAGAAATCCGCGAATTTAAGGGCTTAAGATGAAAAGCTTTAAACCAAATTTATGTTAGAAATATTGCTACAAGTTATATCTTTGTTTTCCATGCCATAAAATTTAAAAATCATTAGCTTTGGAATTTTTTTTTGTTAAAAAAGCAGCTGAAAATCAGCCAATTTTTAATGACATTTTACAAGAAAACTGTACCATACATCGAAAAACGGAGTACTCCATTCGATTCAGCATGTCCGAAATATATTGGAAATATATGGTGGTTAGTTTTGTCACGCAGTGTAATAAACAATCAGACAAAAAAAAAATAAAAAATCAAAAAAAAAATTTTGGTTTGTATGGGAAAACATATTTTTGGGTCAAAACTTTAACCCCCCAAAGACACGGGTTAATTTTGTTCGATTTGGCTAACATAGAGTTTTTAAACCAAAACAAACAATGACTATATTAAAATATAATTACCTTAATCATGTTCTCTTAATTTATTAAATGACTTCTTGATATTGTTCAAATACAAATTTGTCTCACTGTAAATGTATATATTTCTAAAAAAAGATACTTACTAAATATCTACCCAGGCAGAAAAATACAAACGGGCCAACGTTGGAATGAAGTTGGCGGCGACGGTACCAACGTTGGCGGATCATACCCGTTTCTAAGTCTACGACGTCATTCCGAGGTTGAAATGATAACAGTGGCCAACGATCGCTCGACTTTTGTTTTGACGTTGGGTTAACATTGATTTTACAAATTTACGACATTGGATTTAACTTTTGCTTAGGGATGGATTGAAAATCTCGATGTAGGGCTTTTTAGTTACCATTTTGTACAAATTGGTTGAAAAAGCAACTACTTAAGTGTTCACTTAGATTAAAGAGTAGAGGTCTATGTAAATCAAAAACTTTTTTTAAAAAATTAAAATGTTAAACTTTTAAATTATAATCTATAGTGTAGTGTTTTATGTAAACACAAAGTTGTGCCAACACAATATTTTTAGTAAAACGGTTTTACATTATACAATGTTGTATTTTTGGCTAGCCCGATATTGTACCAACACAAAATTTTTGGTACGGTTGGCAATTTCTGACTGGGTATCTATAGTAGATTTGTTCATTCTTTAAAGATATTGGCATAAATACTACATATACTACATATTGTTTATTATATTTTTGTTACACCCCCTACTTAGTGGTAGAGGTTATATGTAAGTTTGTCATTGTGTTTGTAACTCATCGAAATATCGGTCTGGGACCCCATAAAGTAGGTATATATAATCGTGATTCTCGGTCGATTTTAAGAAGATGTAGAGATTTCCGTCGGTCTGTTGAAATGGCGTTCAAAATATAAAAACTCTATTCGTAATATCATGTTCCATCTCTGAGAAGTCTTAATTTGGCGTATGAAAATCACGGATTTTTTCTATATTCATAATATTTTTGCTATGAATGGAAATTCGATCAATTGCTCGCTACATTTTATTTATATTTTACAACAAACTTACAACAAACTTACATATTTTTTAAACATATTTTTAAAAACTGAACGTGACAGTTGTCTGACTGTCCCCCTTTTTTGTTATATTATCTCTACAGTAATTGAGAGTATGTATACCACATTAAAGGAAATTATAACCAAAATTATTTTTTTTTTAAATTGGGCGTGGCCGTTAACCGACCACTCATATTTTTTAAAATGTTATTTCGAACTCAAAACGAGCACTTATTTTAAGTCAACATAAATACAATTAGATGTTTGTCGTCCTACACAGAAAAAAATAAAAAAAATATTTGAGTAAATTTTTAATACTATTGAGTAAAAAATTACTCAATTTTGCACCAGTAAACGATTTAATAGTATTGAGTAAATTTTAAATAAAAATTTATTAAATGTTTGAAAAAAAATTTGAGTAAATTTTTAATTGACAAAATTAAACATTTACTCAAAACTTAAATATTTATTTTTTTAAAAGTTAAAAAAAAATTTTAAATTTTTTTACAAAAAAAAAAACAAAAAACTTGTTTTTTCAAACTTTACCAAACATATTTATGTCTCAAAAACATAGGAAAATTTTATAAAGACGATTACAAACTTTCATATACATACACAAAAAACTATAAACTAAACGAGAATTCAAAAAACCATAAGAGTTTAAAAAAATTAAAAAAACTATTAAATTTTTATTAAATTATTTACTTAAATTGTTTTTAAAATTTTTGAGTAAATTTTTAATTGCGTCAATTAAAAAATTACTCAATTTTTGTTTTCAAATTTAAATAAGTGATTACTCAAATTTGTTTCCTCCATATTTTTTTCTGTGTAGTTTGGTCAAATGTTGCACGGTCGTGCGGGGAGGAGGGGGTTGAAGTTTAAACTTTAACCTAGGAACACCTCGAAAATGTTGGTACATTAAACGAAATATTAAAACACAAAATGCTTTATTTCGTTTCATGGTTGACATATGAATTTGAACAGAATTTGAAACCGACTGTCATTTAAACAATTAAAAGAAACTTTACACGCCGAATTTCGGTTTTTTCACAAAATATTTTTTTGCGAAAATTTTGATTTTTTTGCAATAAGCTTTTTTGAATTGTGTAGAATATTAATAAATTCGGCAATGCCGGATTTTAATTTTTCCTTCTCATTTTATTTTGATAAAACAAACATAGATAAACCATTAACAATTACAACAAAATTGAAGAAAAAAATTAAAAAAAAAATTACAATAAACAAAAAGTATGACATAAAATCGATAATATGTTAAAATAACAAAAAAAAAATGTATATGGGTGAAATCAAAAAATGTCAACCAAACCATGTAATCGTGTAATATCTCATACATGGGTTAAAGTATTCGCATATTTTTTAAAGTACAACGTCGCATAGATTGGCGTTCTACATAACTAACAACAATCCGGATACTAGTAAGCTATTTCAAACAAGTTATTTTCATTTTTGTAGGCCAAATGTAAACTCCGTCGCCAGTATCATTTTCAATTTTTAAACTTTAACCGGTTATATCTTAAAAACCAATAACCCAAACTCTTAATAATTGACTACATTTTTAAAGAGGGCATGTTGACGTTCTTAAAAAATATTTTTGTATAGTCATAACTATCTTTTTTACCCATACAAACACGAATTCAATTGTGTAACGATTTTTCGACACTTTTTTTAGACATTATGGAACCTGAGAATTTTGTTGTTTTTGACGTATTGTGTTTAGAAAAATAATAGGTTATTGCCCCATTTATTAAACGCGAGGCTATAAAGTATCATTTTGCATCATTGGTTTCAAGTTTGATCCCTGCATATTAATTTCCCTGTATGATAAGCTAAATCATAAATGAAAATCGAAAAATGATGTAAACTCCGTCTCCACGTTTACAACAAAACTACTTAGCGTGCATCTGAAATATCGTCATATTTTGACGTATCTAGTTGACATCTAATGAGTTTTTTTCGGAAACCAATTTCCGACAAATAGTTTTCGAAAAAAAGGGCAAAAAGTGACGAAATGTAAACTCCGTCTCTGTAAACTCCGTCAACTTTTTTTTTTTTTTGCAGATTGCATTAAAAAACCTTATGAAGTTGTTAAAACCGACGCAAATATTAACACTAGTCATTCAAAAAAGTAAAAAAACTTATTTTAACAGAAATAATAATAAATGTATGTTACATTTCCTAAGAAAAATCCTATTAAAATAAAAAATAATTGTAAAAATTTAATAACAAAAACCAGAAAAAAATCCTAATTACAAAAATTGTTAGCAATTACATAAATAAATGTTTTAAATTACAATAAAATGTTTTCAAAGAAAATTCAAAAAATTTAATGTATTTTTCTAAGGTGAATGTAAACTCCGTCACCAAAAAAATCATAAAAATGTCGATAAAATTTGTTTGAAACAGTTAGTAGAAGAGATCTTTTATAGTTATATTAGTAGTGATGTTACATATCGATTTTAATAAAAAAAATATACCAAAAATTAAAATTTTTTGTTTGTACAATTTTGGCCCAAAAACACTGACATTTTTTGAATTCACCCATATAAAAGAAGATAAATTGACAGCAGTGTTCGTTCGATATTTTTTACAAAATAAAATACGAAAATTTTCAAACAAAAATATAAAATACCGTTGCATGTAAAACTTACGACTCTTGTTAGGAAAAACTTGTAAAACACTTGAGAAATACTGACAGCCTACACAATTCAGCAAAGTTTTAATAGTGAACATTTTAAGAGTTAGCTGACCATATCGAATAAATTTGAATTTACTGCAAAAAAAGCACTATTTCCCTGGTAATAATTTGATATATAAATCACTAGTTACAGAGTGTTAAATTCGTTGAGTTCTTCAAGAGGGAACTTTTTCTCCCAACATCTATTTTTGACCATCTTCAAACTTAACCAGTCTACGACCACAAGACAAATTCGCGCCAAACTTTGGATTGTCGAGTTTTCCACAGACCGACGGACATTTTAAAATTGATCACTTATTATTAAAAGATATACACTTAAAAAATTTTGTAAGTAAATTCAACTGAAAAAAAAAAAAAAACGTTTAAAACAAATGTTTTTTCTTTTAAAAAATGGACTACTTATATTTCATTTGAAACAACATACTTTTTCAGTTATTTTTAAACGTTTATAAGTGACTAGACATTCCGTTAAAACCAGACACCGGATTTTAAAAACCGAAAACACAAAATTTAAAGTTTTCATCAAAAATAAAAAAAATTATTGTGTTCCAAATAAAATATTTTTCTGTAATATTGTTTTGTATTTTCATCGAAAGTTCAAAATATATTTTTCTTTCAAAAACATAAAAATATAAAAATACAAAAAAAACGTTTTCCATAAAATTTAAAAAAGATATTTATCGTACAAAAAAAAAAAAAAAACAAACCCAAAAAAAAAAAGTTTTTTTTTTGTATCAAAAAATAATTGGAAATATGTATGTTCATTTAAATATGTGATTCCTTCATATTTTTCTCAATTTTGGTACGATAAATTGAAGTAGCACACCATTGGACGTCCATTTAATAAAGTAAAGAGTTTGTGATCTTGTAAAACCTTTTTGTCCAGGTAAACACAAATGTGATAACAGATAAATTGTAGAATGTTAGGATAACAAAACCCTAGTATTCAGTAAGTCTCTTTTGGAACCACTTAGCTTCTGTAAGTTCTCCAAGTTAATGAACATGTAAAGATGCTTCTGTCCCTTAAATGTAGATATTTTAGGGACTGAAGCATCTTTACATGGCAATTGAAATTTGGGCCAAGAAGGTGGTTCCGAGATCCAAATTCTGGAAGAATCACTGTTATAAGGTAGAAGATCTTAATAGTCACTGCGGAATCAAATTTGTTCACAAATAAAAAGCAAGGACTGTGGAAAAGGGTTTAATTTTGTATGGCGTAACAATTATTAGGTCGCAGAGAACGAATATTAATGGTTAATCGCTTCTGCAGAGAACCCTTTAACGACCACTACCAATACTTGTCCAAGTGTTTTTCGCGATTATTTTTATTCATATAAAATAAAGGGTAAATGTGCTAAAAATGAATATGAAGGCAATTAGAGTCTTGTTATCAGTAATTCTTTAATTCGAACCACTTATTCGCTGGAAGTCCTAAAAATTGTGAAAAATAATCTCTTTTTCAGGGACAAATTAATTAATACTTGTCAAACAAAATTAGGAACCGGAAAGGGCGTTAGTGATCCAAATTTTTGTTTAATTAATATTATTTAGTTGCAAATTATAATAATCATAACGAAATCCAAATAGCTTTAGCCTGCGTAATCGTAAGATACCATATTTTAACTCTGTAAAAATATGTTGCATACATAAAAAATTCAAACCAATGTTGTTTAAAGCATCCCTCATTTGTACTACGCCGAAAACATAAATTTTCATTGGAATTTTCTTGGCAGATTCCAATTTCTTGCTTCTAGAGAAATTATTTTGAATTTTGAAAATAATAAAAATTCAAATAATAAAAAGAATTTGTAAATATTGAACAATCAAAAAAAAAAACGTTTTATTTTTTGAACTTTTGATAAATATCTTTTTTGGAAAACGTTTTTTTTTTGTTTGTTTTTTATTTCGATCATGATGAAAATTTTTAAATAAATAACTTTTTATAATTTTTTTCTGTTTGAATAATTTAAAGTTTTTTGAACTTCTACGATAAATATATTTGTTAAAAACAAAAAATAAAAAGTTTTCCGGTGTCTGGTTAAAACCAAAGCTGTAAAAAACTTAAATAAAAGTATTTTCAAGTAAGTATACAAATACTTGTACTTGAAATATTCAAGTATAAATATTTTTTACTTACTTGAATAATTTTTCAAGTAAGTAAGTATTTTTTATTTGAAACAAAATTTCGTCAAGTAAAAATACTTGATAAACATTTTGTTCAAATAAAAAACTTGAGCAACAATTTTTGGAAATAATATACAAAAATATTTCTTTATGAAATTGTCAAAAAAATAAATAATTTAATAAATTTAATTTTTTCCATAATATTGCTTTTCGCTCAGTTTCTTTTGGTATTTTTCTAATATTTGCTTGCGTTTATGAAAGAGCCTGCCACTACTGCATACATTATGCAAATGGCATCTGATTGGAGCAAAAAGGCGAAGGGGTAAAAAACCACGAAAATTCCCACAATTGTTATGGAGTGTAAGACCGACATCCATTAATTTGTATCACAGCATTTTTTCTGAACAAACATTCTCCCTATCTCCACTCCCTAAGGGGTCTCCCAAAAAAAAATATGAAGTTCGCTCCCATCGCTCTGTCTCAAGGATGCCCCCAGAGAAACCGATTGCATGACCGATTCCCAATCCCTAGAGGGTTGGTCAAAACAAACCAACCCTCTATCTTCAATACTTAAGGCTGTCGCCGTACATTTTTTAATAAACTTATTTTATTAGATCTGCTCCTATCGCTTCCATGGTGCACGCAGAAAAAAAACATGGTTGCGGTGATCATGATTTAAGAGCGTCATATTATGATTGGAAATATGGTTGTAGCAATAATGTTAATATGATTGAAGGCAACAAGGAATGTTAATCATTATATGATTGCGGCAATAATGTCTTAAATGTTATATAATTATCATAATATGATTCCAGTTTATTATACATATAATTTTTTTTTAATTGAGAAAATTTATTATGCTTTAATACCACACGTTTACAAAAATTCTTCATTACTTTTTTTTGATAAATTTCACACCAATAATTTATTTTTTGTTGTTAAATGTTGTTTTTATAAATATGAAACCATTTTTATTAATTTTGATTCAATTTATTGGCAACCTGCGTTTTACATCAATGCTGTGCAATAAACTTATGGCATTTTTCTAAAAAATTTCATCAACTATAACATTTTTGCCAGCTAACATTGAATGATTGTATAAATCATTAAGTTATTGACAAACTCATAACATATTTGCTGCAATCATAACGTATTTGTTACAAAATTAAAATTATTTTCAGCAATTATAACCATAGCTGTATTATTGATTTTTTTTATTTGGATTTTTTGAAAAAAAATAAAATACTTTGATATTTTAGTTGGCTATCAAAAAATAAAATGTTTTGTTATTTTATTTATTTTGGTTTGAATAAAATAAAATTTTATTTTATTCAAATTCATAAAAATGAAATAATATTTCTTTCCAAAAAAATCAAATAATTTTTTCTGATTGCTTATTCAAACAAACAAAATCGAATTTTTCAAAATAATCAACAAAAATTTGTGATTTTTTTTGGTTATTCACAAAAATTCAAATGAATAACGTATTATTTAAACCAGGGTTTGTTTTGCTGCTGGCAGTAGTCAAAAATTGCATAGAATATAATAATTTTCTAGTATTACTACAGAAAATATTAGAATACTAAAGCAATTTTTTTAAATTGCTAATTTATAAATTCAAACTTGAACATATTTTCAAAATGAATATATTCAAATTTTAAAATTTCTGAAGAAAATATTTTAGCAAATTTAAAAATTTGAAAATGAAAAAAAAACTGGTGACAGCAAATTTAAAAATTTTAAAATTAAAAAAAAAAAAACTGGCCACAGCAAATTTTAAAATTTTAAAATTGCAATTTTAGCAAATTTCAAAACATTTAAAATGCTAAAATTGTAAATTTCAAATTCCGAAAATTGCAATTTGGTAAATTTGAAAATATTTAACATGCTTGTTTAGAAAACTTAAAAACTGAATATATTACAATTTGATAACAATACAAATTGAATACACATACATACGTATGTGTGTATGGAAAAAAAATGAACGATATTTATTAAACGAATACATAAATATTAGAAAATAAAAATGTTACACGGTTTTTGTGCAGACTTTTAGAATACATTTTCTAAAGTATTTTTGCCTCCTAAACATAAATCTGTCATCAGAAAAAGTTGTATCGCCTTCTCGAGATATAGGCATTTTAGTTTTTTGTGGACCAATACCTCAAAACCAACAATTCTTTTAGTATTGGAAAAATGTATGTTAAATTTTTATATGAGGGTTTCTGCGTCAACCGAGCCACCCCTCTCTCCAAAATTGGTATGAGTTTAAAATTTTTTCAAAATGGCGGACCCAACATGGCGACCAATATTTTTAAAAATAAACCGATTTGCTTGAAATATTGTATGCACTGGTTTTTTGGGTCGCTAAAAAAGAATCTGAAGTTAGATTTTCTAAGTTCAAAATGGCGGATCCAACGTGGCGATACATTTTAAAAATAATTGACTTAAAACTTTTTACGCATTTTGGTTTGCTAAATTAGAATCTGAAGTAGAATTTCACAAATTTAAAATGACGGATCCAACATGGCGACCATTTTTTTTTATGTAACCTGATTTGCTTGAAATTTTTCATAAACGAGTTTGGTGCATTTTTCAACACGTGACTACAATATCTTATAATTATTCTTTATTCGGTCAAAAATGTGGCAGAATATTCGCCTCGGCTTTTTAGCCGAACCGAATATTAGGTCGGATCAGGGGCGTATCCAGGATTTTATTTCGGTGGGGGCCCAATATTTTTTGTCAATTTTTTTTTTACAAAAAATTTTCATAGCAGCACATGTTTTAGAATTTGTCTTGATCTTTTCCTTGAACTCAATCACAGAGTAAAGAAGAATAAGAGATATTACGGATGAAACCGCACTTCTTTTGTTAATTTTTTTTTTAGCCGTGAACTCCGATTATCTCGGGCTAGAACCCAGAATACTTACAAAAGGAAATTGAAAAAAAGAGAAACCCCAAATACCTTTCAAAAGGAAATCGAAGAAAAAAGTGAAACCCTAAATACATTTCAAAAGGAAATAAAGAAAAATAAACGAATGCATTTAAAAGGAAAATGAAAAGAAAACAAAACAATTTATCTATTCTATTATCTAAAAGAGCCCGCCTTGAGATAATCGTAGTTCTCAATTTGGGTTCCACGAAGTTTTTACTAATCGTACCTCTGTGCCTTTCTTTACTCTATGACTGAATGTAACGCAATCAGATTCTTAATTTTTTTGTAAGTTTAAAACTGTTGGGTAAAAAATTAAAAATTTTTTTTAATATTTTAAAATTTTTTGAGAGACTTAAGTCTTTTTTTGCTGATACATTTTTCCAATGAAGATTATAAGAATCTGAATTTTTTCTCAAAGAAAAGTCTAAGATTCTATGACAATATCCAGTTAAGACATTTTTTGTTATAGAAAAAGTGAAAGACTCTAAATCATATTTCCAATGAAAAACGTTTCTCGGGGAAAAGTCACTTTAGAAAATGATTCTATAAATATATTCATAAAATACTTTTCTAAAAAAAAAGACTCCAATTGTAAGACATTTTCCCAGAATCTGAGATATTTCTAGTCTAGCACATTTTCTTAGATTCTGAAACATTCTACACAAAAAGTTTTAGATTCTGAGAAAATCTTCGCCTTTTCTTTAAGAAAAATTATTCAGATTCTGAGACCTTTTTTAAAAGAAAACAGTACAAAAAGTCTTAGATTCTAAAACATTTTTCCTAAAGAAAAACTCTCGGATTCTGAGAAAATTTTCCTATAGAAAAAGTCTAAGATTCTTAGACATTTTTCCTATAGAAAAAGTTTATAATTCTGAGATAATTTTCCTATAGAAAGTCTCAGATTCTTATAAAAAAAGTCTCAGATTCTTCGACATTTTTCCTATAGAAAATGTCTCAGATTCTCAAACATTTTTTCTACAGAAAATTTCTTAGATTCTGAGACATTTTTCCAATCGAAAAAGTCTCAGATGCTTAAACACTTTTCCTATAGACAAAGTTTCAAATTCTTAGACATTTTGTTATAGAACAAGTCTCAGATTCTCAGACATTTTGCCAATAGGAAATTGTCAGATTCTGAAACATTTTTAATATAGAAAAAGACTCAGATTCTGAGACATTTTTCATAAAGAGAAAGTCTCAGATCCTGAATTATTTTTCCCATAGAAAAAGATATTTTTACAATAGAAAAGTCTCAGATTTTTAGCGTTTTTCTACACAAAAAGTCCCAGCTTGTGTCTCTGAAACATTTTTTTTAAAACATTTTTCATATAGAAAAGCCTCAGATTCTTAGATTTTTTTATAGAAAAAATCTCAGATTTTGAGACATTTTTCAGATTCAGAGACATTATTCCTATAGAAAGTTCTCAGATTCTGAAACATTTTTCATGTAAAAAGCCTCAGATTCTGAGAATTTTTTATAGAAATAGTCTCAGATTCTGAGACATTTTTCCTATAGAAAAAGTCTTAGATTCTGAGAAAAAGGCTAATATTTTAAGACATTATTCCTATAAAAAAAAAGTCTTAGATTCTCAGACATTTTTCTTATAGAAAGTTTTAGATTCTGAGACATTTTTTTTAGAAGAGTGTAAGATTCTAAGACATTTTTTTTTTTAAGAAATAGTCTCGTTCTGAGGCATTTTTCTCAAAGACAAAGTCGCATTTTAAGATTTGACTACATTTTACTACAATAAGGTTCATTTTTTGATGAACCTAATTGTAATTGAACCTAATTGTAAAGGGGGGGGCCGGGCCACCGCCCCCCCTGTATACGCCACTGGGTCGGATCATTTATCGCCATGTTGAATCCACCATCTTGAACTTAGAAAATCTAACTTCAGATTCTTCTTTAGCGACCCCAAAACCCCGAGCATATAAAGTTTCAAGCAAATCGGTTTATTTTTTAAAAATATTGGTCCCCATGTTGAGTCCGCCATATTGAATTTTAAAAATCCAACTGCAGGTTCTTCTTAAGCGACCCCAAGAACCCATATATAAAACGTTTTAAGCGAATCTGTAATATTTTTAAAAAATTGGGCGCCATATTGGATCAGCCATATAGAAATTCAAAAGGCGCCACTCGGCATTTAAAAGTAAATATTTTTAAGTAATTTTAAAATTTTTTAAAAATTTTAAACTCATGCCAATTTTTAACATACATTTTTCCAATACTAAAAGAATTGTTGGCTTTGAGGTATTGGCCCACAAAAAAACTAAAATGCCTATATCTCGAGAAGGCGATACAACTTTTCTGATGACAGATTTGTGTTTAGGAGGCAAAAATACTTTAGAAAATATATTCTAGAAGTCTGCACAAAAACCGTGTAACATTTTTATCTTCAAATATTTATGTATTCGTTTAATAAATGTCGTTCATCAATTTTTTTTAGTCCAAACACACATACGCATGTATGTGTATTCAATTTGTATTGTTTTCAAATTGTAATATATTCAGTTTTTAAGTTTTCTAAACAAGCATGTTAAATATTTTCAAATTTACAATTTTAGCATTTTAAATGTTTTGAAATTTGCTAAAATTGCAATTTTAAAATTTTAAAATTTGCTGTGGCCAGTTTTTTTTTTTTAATTTTAAAATTTTTAAATTTGCTGTCACCAGTTTTTTTTTCATTTTCAAATTTTTAAATTTGCTAAAATATTTTCTTCAGAAATTTTAAAATTTGAATATATTCATTTTGAAAATATGTTCAAGTTTGAATTTATAAATTAGCAATTTAAAAAAATTGCTTTAGTATTCTAATTTTTAAATTAGCAATAAAGAAAAATATTGAAGGCGTGAAATATTTGTAGTATTATATTGTTTAAAAATTTTTTTGTGTATGCTAATTGTAAACCCTGATTTAAACAAAAAAAAGAAATATTCTTGAAAATTTTGTGTTTGAAAAATAATTTTTTTTTTTATTTATTTTGAATTTTATTATACAGTAAATCACACAATTATTCTTACAAACCACTATTGTTTTACTTATTTAAGGTTTTCTTTACTAAAACATTAATTAGATTATTTTTAATTTTTTCCCAAATTGACTTTTACTGATTAAAAAATGTTCTTAAAACATTTTCTTATGGAAAATTCGATATTTTTTTTAAACAAGAAAAAGTCGTGATAGGATGTATAATTACTTAAATACCCTTAATTGTAAAGGTTTATTTTGCAAAACATTGAGATTTTTAAGGGTTTTTGCTTTGGTGACATTTTTAAGAAAATATTCTTTAGTATTAACTGTAAAATGTTTCTACTACACAAAAATTATTTTAATCGAAAAAAATTTCATTCTTTATACAATTGAACATTTTTGCAATAGAAAATGCATTATTCTATTTTTAAAATTTAAATGCATATTTGCTTATAATATTTTTTTTATTTTTGACTACTTTTGAGGTAAAACTGATGTTGTACTGATGATGTAATTTATTGTGATTCTCTAGCACATAACGATCTATCCGTCTATCCCTCATTTTACGGATTAACTGTTATATTTTTTAAGCGAGATATATTGAAGTCTACCAAAAGGGAAAAAATATTCTACGAATTAGTGCATGAAATTTCACTGGGGAAGTATCATATTGAAAATAATTAAAATAATAAGTTATAATATATCAAAAATGTTTCAAATTTACTTTATAACTATATCACATAGGCCAGGTAAAATTTGTGACTTTGACCAACCAAGTAAAACACGGGTGGTTGGAAACAGTTTTTGCCTAAAAGTGCGAATACTATATTTTCTTTTTTGAATACGTATTTGGAATGTCTAAGAATAATATAGGAACAAAAACCAAAACATTGATCGAGCACTTTTTTCAAAAATCGCGGTTGAATTGCAAAAGATTATTATATTCGAATTTTCTCGAAAACTAGAGATATCAAAAAAACAAATATTATTTGGAATTATGCATTTATATAAAGTATTCAAAAAAATTTACATTGCAGTATTCAAACGGTCAAAAAATAAACATAATTATTTTGAATGTATTTTATATGGTATGGAATTGGGCACATTTTTAAGCGCGAAAAACAAAAAAACGAAACAAGCTACAGCATTTTAGATGACAGATTTGGATTCTACTGGTCCATATTATATAAAATCCACTCTTAGTTTTTGACATTAACGCAATAATGTCTAACAGTGGTGCTACAAAAACGCTTATAAATAACATTTTTTAAATTTCTATTCCGAATATCTCGAAAACGAGAAGCTATAGAGAAATTGCATATTTCATAGAGTATGCGGTACGTTTACGTTTTTTAGACTAACTACTTACAATTAGACCTTAATGGTCAAAACGTACTCTGAAAATTTAAATACTTTTAGGCATTTCTTTTAAAAAAGGGAAAATGGAAATTAATTGTTGATTTCTTGTAAGAGTCCTAACACCTTAAATGGGAAATGAAGTGTTGATTTTTTAGAATCCTAACAGGTATTGCTTAGACTTTTAATCTCTTAATTTCCTTAGTTTTTCTCTTCCTTGCTTCTGCAGAAACAAGGTCAGGTCAAAAAAAAATATGTATATCGTTGACTGTGACTTTTCATATTTTTTTTTTAACTATCCCATTATGCCAATAGTTAATCAAGCTGGAGAGAAATTGGCATCGGCCTGACCAATTTTGCTCGGATGCGGCTCAATTTTTTTTTTTTTTTTGTAAAACATAATGGCAGGCTTTTAAGCCGGTTGGTTTGTTTGTCTGATGCCAAAGTGGTCCTATATTACATATATACGCCCACGAAGACTTTTCGAAATTTCTTAAAACTATATAATCATACTGATGGCCAGGCAACGATATGTAGTTTTGGTTCACTTACGCAACGTTACAAAAAATTTCTTCTGTTTCTGTTGTATGTTTCAATAAAAATATTTGAAATTCAAAAAAAAAAAAATCAAACAAAGAAACTTAAAAAAAATTGTCATTTTGTATAAATTTTTCTAGATAATAGAAATTTTATTCTATAATAATTGTTTGTAAAATTTATTGTGTGTAAAAGATTTGTGAGTTAAACTTATTACATTTCCGTAATTTTAACCGTTTTTATAGTAAAAATTTTTCAGTCAGTTTTTACGGATTTTTACAGTTATTTATATAAGTAGTCTTTTTTTTAAATAAAGTTTCATTAGTTTCAAACGTATTTTCTGTTGAATTTACTGACATAATATTTTGAGTGTATGTAATAAATAAACATTTCGGTATTTATCATTATTATCAGATATCATTCCATTTCGCAAATCGCATGTTTTTAAATTTGGTTATATGACCGCTAAATTTTATCATAAAATTTCATTTTCTAGTCCCCTGGATTCAACTGCAGGACGTTGAAGTTCTTCTGCCATAGAAATATTTCATTTGCTTCTGCCTTTTTTCAAATTTTTAAATATGATCCGATTTGGCCCCTTTCCGTACTTAACCAGCCTCAGACCATAAGATATATTTCTGCCAAATTTTCGCAGTCTAGCTCTTTTATTTTGGATTGTATCATGTCTTCCACAGACGAACGGACGGACATCTGCAGAATGTGTAACAATCGATCACTAATAAATAATATATATTTTATGGTTTGTTAGATAGATATTTCGATGCTTACACACGGAATGACAAAGTGAGTATACTCCTTAAACCAACCTATGAAAGTCGCCAATTTTTACAGATTTTTATACTTTTCTTTAAAAAAAAAGTTTTGTTAAGTAAATATTTGCATAAGTTTATAGCTCTGCACTTGGAATTTCCTAAATCACAACTTAACTTTTCTGAATTCAAATGAACTTTTTATAAATTACAATTTATAAGAACCTGATATTAAAACAAAACTGTTTTGTAAGAATAATTTTTTGTTAAACTGTACAAAATAAATAAAATAGTTTTTTTTTCAAACACAAAATTTTCAAGAATATTTATTTTTTGTTGTTTGAATAATACGTTATTTATTTGAATTTTTGTGAATAACCAAAAAAAATCACAAATTTTTGTTGATTATTTTGAAAAATTATATTTTGTTTGTTTGAATAAAAAAAATCAGAAAAAATTATTCGATTTTTCGTTATTCAAATAAAATCAAAATAAATATTATTCATTTTCAAATATTTAAATAATCTGTTATTTGATTATTTTTGAAAAAATATTGTTATTTATTCATTTCGTTATTTCAATCATAGCATACAGCTATGATTATAACACATTCAGTAAACAAAAAATGCACAAAAAACACTTTAATATTTTCGATTTGAAGTTTTTATTTAAAATGGAAAGTTATTTTTAAACTGCACAATAAATAAATTATATAAAGTAGCTTTTCGTATTTCATTTCCTTCTGCGTTGATCGAATTTTTTAACTCAAATTGCCTTAAATTTTTTAAAGTACTAAATGTAAGTGGCGTCTTTTGCTGGCAAAACACTCAACTGATGAATAAACCTGACAATGTTTGCAAAAATCAATTTTCATTAAGTTTTATTATCTAATGATTGTTATAATCATGTTATGTTCAAATTTTTGGTGTGTCGAGAATATAATTAACTATAACATTGTTACAACAACCATATTGTACTTTTGGAAATTGCAATTATTTTATCATGATTGAAGCGACCATTAAATGTCTAAAACAACCATATAAATCAGCGGTTACCAACCTTTTTGGCTCGCGTACCCCTAATTTTAAATGTTGTCAGCCGCGTACCCCCTAACGAGTTTTTTGTTTTCGTTCAAAAAACTTCTCACATAAATACTAGAGTTAATTTTGAAATTTTTGATCTGCGGGTATTATCATTTTTTTGAAGGATGTAGGGGAGATCACAACAGTGGTGTATTTTTTTTTAATTTTCGCTCCTCTAGGTTGCTCAATGCATCTGAAAACGCGGAATTTGAGCTGATTTTTCTGCAGAGCAAACACAGCTGAAAATATTGCAAATCTGATTTCACCAGTCGTTTCTACACCAAAAATTTAAACAATGGACGTTTTTTGAACTCTTAAAAAAAGTTCCAAAAACACATCACAGAGGGCGGAAATATAATGTTTTTTAATATTTTTTTAAATGTTTTTTTTAATACAAGGCAGATCAACAATTCCGTAATTTTTTGAATGAAACTCCCTCGTATATACAATGAAAGGACATTTTGAGCTAAACAAAATGGTACCCAAATTTTCAGTATATCACAACCCGTCTCAGAAATGCCCAAAACACGTTTTTTGAGAACTTTGACATACATTTTCTCAAAAACATAGAAAAATCATAAAAAAAAATTGAGAACCATATTCGGAATCAGCATCGAAAGATAATCGAAAACAAGTGGTCAGATCTCAAAATATCGCAAAAAAATGCTCTCTAAATTGCACAAAAATACGTTTTTTGTGAACTTTGACCTCAACTTTCTCAAAAACCTGACGTTATGGAAAACTTTGCATTGAAAGGTTAATCTAAAACGAATGTCCAATTTACTAAAATTTTGCGTACCCCCGCGGACAGTTTCGCGTACCCCCTAGTGGTACGCGTACCATAGGTTGGTAACCGCTGATATAAATGATTAAATACAGTTTTAAAAACAATAACTTGATTGCTGCAATCATAACTGGGTTTAGAGATCATAGTATAGTTGCTGCGATCATGTCGCAACCATATTTTTTCTCTGCGTGTGCATTTTAGAGGGGTAAAATGTAAGAATTACTTTCATTAATTTTTGCCCCCAAACTTTTTTCTAAAACATACCCACCCCAATTCCTTGCTCAAAATTTCCACATATCGCTCATTTATTTGTATAGTGCCATAACTCAAAATATGTCGTTTTTGGGTAAACAATACAATATATTGTGTCAAAATTTCGTATTAATATCTTTTAAATTCACCGTTTGAATTTACGCCATTATAACATTTTCTACTCACGGGCCTTTTGCGACGTAAACAAAGTTTTAATTGTAAACTTAAACCAGGTTTTCTGTAAAATCAAACATTTTGAGTTATGACACTATACAAGTAAATGAGCAATATGTACAAATTTTTTGCAATTTTTGCTGCCATGCCTTAAAGAGCGCTAATAAAAAACCCGCATGGTGTTAAATACTAACATGATTGAGCATCGATATCAGCTTTTATAGGCTCATCGGAGAGTGCGTTTTTTTCCAGTGGGTTGAAGTTTATTATCGGCCAAAAAATGGGTCAATTTTGGATGGGGTTGGCGGGGATTTTAATTCTGCTGTAGCATCTTTCGTTGCCTATTTAAAATGGTAATGTTCAAATTCAGTGAGATCCTTCAATGAAAAATATTGTGTTATTTTATTCCCGCCTAAGTAGTGGTCGATGAACAAACGAAACATACTTTTAAATTTCACAAAAGTTTTGTTTGTAAACTTGTTGCTTAAATATTTTATTTGGAAACATTTTTGTTTACAAAAATAATTTAAAAACATTTTGTAGTTATTTTTCACATAAAGAAAATTTTCTATTTATTTTACTTAAACAAATTTTTGTTTAAATATTTTATTTCAACAAATTTTGTTGCAAGTAAAATTATACTTACTTACTTGAACTTTTCGTCAAGTAAGTACAAAATATTTGTACTTGAAATGTTCAAGTATAAATACAAAAATACTTGAAAAAAAATTAATTTAAGTAAATAAATACTTAAGTATTTACAGGTTTGGTTAAAACAAATGATATTTCACTTATTTTAACAGTTTACAATTTTTTATTTTGTGAAGAAAAAAAAATTTTTTTTGAATAACAAACTACAAAAACCGTACTTCTGCCAAATTATACGGTATAATCAGTCACAAATAATTAAATTGATAAAAAAAACTTGCGCAAATTTTGTAGTTTATTTTTCAACAACTGTTTAAATCAGTCAATATTTTAGTTTCATTGACAACCAAACGATAAAACATTTAAAACAACTTTAACTAAAAACTTTTTGAATAACCGTAAATAGTTACTGTAAAACTTTTCTGGGACCGATATTTCGATGGGTTACACATGTAATGACAAAGTTGGTATACCCCCATATTGTGGTTGAAGGGTATTGAGTCAAATGTCAAATGTGGACCAATTTGGCTATTTTTTTTTGCCAAATTTTTTTTTGATATATCTCAAGTCGTAGAACAACTGGATTGTTTTGACTATTTTTTTTTGTTTATGTTCGTAATAGTTTTCATAAGGATATCATCAAAGACAAACTGTCCACGCCCACTTTTTTTCGATATGTGTAAAATCGCATCATTTGAGGTTGCATGCCATTTTAAATGCCGTTTGATTCCCTATTTTTTTTTTTAAATTGCATCTTGAGTACTTTTAGAGATAACGTAAGATTATTTTAAAGGCTGTCTGATTACCTATTATTTGAAACCTCAATATACATTGAGTACTTTTCGATATAATATACTTTTTTAAATATACATACATACTTATACGAATTTCCCAATTTTCAATACCCCATATCTCGAGATGAAAAATAACTAGAACTCTAAAATGTTGGCACTATAATTTTTTTTGCAATGGCCAAACTATTTTCCAAGTTTCATTAAATTCGAAAGGAGTAAATTAATAATGCCTGCGAATTTTATACTCTTGCCCAAAACATTAAATCATGATAATGTTTTGCGGAAGATTTGGGTGTACTTGCCAAAGCAAAGTTTTTTTAGAAAAAATAATGTTATATTACTTTGCTATTCCACGCAAAACAAATTGAAATATCAGTCGAGGACCCCATTAAAAACCCAAAAGAGCTGTACATTCCGTAAATGAGTGCAAAAATAAGTGCAAAAAAGTGTTTTACATTTTGGAGAGTATAAAAGATTCGGCACCAAAGAATATACCACTCTCACTTGTTTTAAGTACATTTGATAAACAAATGGAAAATTTTTATGTGAAAAGCTTAGACTTGGTGAAAAAGTAGTTTTGGTAAAAAAAAATTATGTTAAAAAAAATTTAATGAACCCAAAATTTTTGGTCAAAAAAAAATTTGATAAACAAAGGTTTTTGGTGAATTTTTTTGACGAAAAGAAAAATTTTTTGATGTAAAAAAAATTTATAAAAAATATTTTTTTTTTTTGGTGAGAAAAAAATTGATAATAAAAAAGTTGATAAAAAAATTTTATGAAAAAAAATTAATGAAAAAAAATATGTTAAAAAAAAATATTTATGAAAAAAAAAATTTATGAAAAAAAAAAAAATTTATGAAAAAAAAAATTAATGAAAAAAAAATTTATGAAAATAAAAATTTGATGAAAAAAATTTATGAAAAAAAAAATTTTGATAAAAAAAAAATTTAATGAGAAAAAAAATTAATTAAAAAAAAATTTTATGAAAAAAAAATTGATGAAAAAAAAATTTTATGAAAAAAAAAATGGACGAAAAAAAAAATTTGATTAAAAAAAAAGTTGATAAAAAAAATGATGAAAAAAAAGTTTGATAAAAAAAAATTTTATGAAAAAAAAAAATTTATAACAAAAAAGTTTGATGAAAAAAAAATTGATGAAGAAAAAAAAAATTATGGAAAACAAATTTTATTGAAAAAAAATTTATGAAAAAAAAAATTTTTTTTGTTGAAAAATAACTATGTTACTTTTTATTCACCAGCTGGTGAAAAACGGCTTTATTCACCACGTGGTGAATTATCCACGTGGATAATTATCCAAGTTACAAACCCAAGATATAAAAATTTTTGGTTTTAAGAAAATGAAAATTGTAATTCTTGTTATCATTTTCGTTAATTGTTAGCTTATATAGTCAAACAGAGGTGGTATCCAGCAACTTTTTTAAAATTAGACACCAGCCTAAAAACATTATCATGTTAAAATGCCATGGCGTCCTGCAACTTTTTTAAAATTAGACACCAGCCTAAAAACATTATCATGTTAAAAATTTTACTTTTTCGGTTGAATGTTTGAATAAATTCAATTCCTCGTTTAGAATTACAATTTATCTTTATCAAATTTCAGTTGATCTCTTTATTTCTTCCAACCACAGTATGGGGACATAATGACTTTGTCATACCGTATGTAACGCATTGAAATATCGGTCGAGGACCCCATAAAGTATATATCGCTCATTTACTTGCATAGCGTCATAACTCAAAAACGTGATTTTTAGTTAATCATACACAGAAAAAAATATGGAGGAAACAAATTTGAGAAATCACTTGTTTAAATTTAAAAACAAAAATTGAGTAGTTTTTTAATTGACACAATTAAAAATTTACTTTTAAATTTTAAAACAATTTAAGTAAATAATTTAATAAAAATTTAATAGTTTTTTTATTTTTTTTTAACTCTCATAGTTTTTTGAATTCTCGTTTAGTTTATAGTTTGTTTTTTTTAGTTTGTAATCGTCATTATAAAATTTTCCTATGTTTTTGAGACATAAATATGTTTGGTAAAGTTTGAAAAAAACAAGTTTTTTGATTTTTTTTTGTAAAAAAATGGAAAACTTTTTAAAAAAATAAATAGATAAATTTTGAGTAAATTTTTAATTGTGTCGATTAAAAAATTACTCAAATATTTTTTCAAAAATTATTAAAAATTTACTCAATAAATCGTTAACTGGTGCAAAATTGAGTAATTTTTTACTCAATAGTATTAAAAATTTATTCAAATATTTTTTTTTTCTGTGTACTTTACATACTGTCGTATTAATATTTTTTAAACTCACCGTTTGAGAAGAGAACTCGCCATTATTACATTTTCTATGTACTAGTTTCAATTGTAAACTTTAAACGCATTTTCTGCATAATCGTGATAAAACGTGAAAGAAAAATCACAAATTCTTTAGGAAAAATGTCTCAGTATTTTTCTATAAGAAAAATGTTTCAGAATCTTAAACTTTTTCTATAGGAAAAATGTTTCAGAATCTGAGACCTTTTTCCTATAGAATTTGTGTGCTTAGCAGAAAACGCGTTTAAAGTTTACAATTGAAGCTGGTACGTAGAAGGTGTAATAATGACGTGTTCTTTTCTCAAGCGGTGAGTTTAAAAAATAATGTTTAAATTATTTCTAAACAATAATTGAAGAATAGGAAAAAACATAATAACCATAAAATCTGGTCACCTTATTAAAGAGTAAATGTCAAAAAATTAATACACTTTTTTTCCTATTTTTGCTTCAGGCTTTTCAAGAAAAGTTTTTGTTTTATAATTTATACAACTTAAGCTACTGTAGAGTACTTAAAAATGTTTTTGTTTTGCTTTTGTCAAAGTGTTAATTGAACAAAAATTTATTTTAAAAATAATTGAAAATTTAAATAATTTAATTGTTTAAAATTTAGAAAAAAAATAATATTCAATGACATGTAATTGATATTCAAGTGGCTGCTAAAGCTAGCTCATCAAAAATATTTTAATAATATTTTTAGTTTGGTGTTTGTTAAAATAATTGGAACCCCATTTTTAATGAATCATTATTTTGTGCATGTCATTAAACATTTGCTCTAAATTTTGTTTGTTTTATTTTTCGGCTTTTGTATCTTTATTCAACAATTCCGTTTTTTTTTTGCCAACCAATCATAATGGAAATTGTATATGAAAATTTAAAATTATTTTTGCATAATTTGCAAACAAAACGCAAAAAAATAATGCAAAATAATAATAAAAACACCCAAAAAGCATTTAATGTAAGTCAGGCGGGAAGGCAAAAACGAAAACCAAACAACTACCATATTAACACCATCGTATATCGATGGATCAAATATAAACGGGCAGAAAAAATATATTTTTTTTTATAAATTTTGAAGAATTTTTAAAATTTTTTCTAAGTCGCGAAAAAAAAATTCAAAATTTTTTATGTACCAGAAAATTTTCTATGCCTTTTTGAATTTTAAATACTTAAAAGTTTTTGAGTAAAAAGTTTTATTAAAAGTGCTTGTAAGAAAATACAAGTTGGAGTGCTAAATTCGACTGTATCGAATCTTAATCAGAAAATAATATTGAGAAAAACAATTTGAGTAATCACTTGTTTAACTTTAAAAAAAAATTGAGTAATTTTTTAATTGACACAATTAAAAATTTACTCAAAAACTAAAAAAAAAATTAAGTAAAAAATTTAATACAAATTAAATATTTTTTTTTTTTTTATTCTCTTCAGAGATGCATTGTTTTTCAAATAACATTGAGTGTTTCATTGTCATTGAATATGGTTAATGTTAATGAAACAGATGCAGCCGAACGTGGCATTAAAGACGAATTTTATAAAACCCTAGATAAGGCGATTTCAACAACAACTCGTGGTGACATTTTGGTGGTGATGGGAGATTTTAATGCTCAAATTGGTGCTGATAACACAAATCTTGAGGGTATAATGGGTACTCACGCACTAGGGCGAAAATCTGATAATGGTGAATTGTTTCTTGGAATGTGCGCTGCTAATAACCTGGTAGTAGGGGGCTACCTGTTTCCTCACAAGCGAATACATAAGGTAACTTGGCAGTCGCCTGATGCAGTTACCGAAAATCAAATTGACCACATAACAATATTACGTAAATGGCGCGGCTCTTTGTTGGATGCGCGTAACCGCAGAGGAGCCGACTTGGCAAGTGACCATCACCTTCTCGTTGCGACTATGCGTATTAAGCTTGCAGCTATAAATCAAAACAAATCACAAATCCAACGACGGATCGACGTTCGTAGAATGAAAAAAAATGTGATTGCTACACAGTACACTGGAGCTCTAACATCATCGTTAAACACCATACACGAAAACCAACGAAGTCAATGGAACACAATTAAAGATATTTTTATGAAGCCCGCAGTTAGCGTAATTGGCTATACTGAAAGCACTCGCAAAGAATGGATATCTGATGAAACGTGGGGCCTAATCGAATCTAGAAAAAACATTAAATCCGTTTTAAATAGTGCGAGAACCCGTAGCGCCAAGGCCGATTTAAAAGCCCAGCATAATGCTTTAGATCGATTGGTAAAAAAGAGTGCAAGGCGTGACAAGCGAAACTGGACCAACGAAGTTGCATTAGAAGCTCAAGTAGCAGCCGATACCCATAGAAGTAGTGACAGGCGCGGATCCAGGGGGGGAGAATGGGAATTCTCCCCCCCCAAAATGATTTCGAAAGAAAAAAAGAAAGGAAAGGAAAAAAAAGGAAAGGGAAAAAAAGAAAAGGAAAGGAAAGGAAAGATAGAAAGAAAATGCTTGGATGTAAAAAATTCTTAGGGGATTTATATGTGGGCTGATCATTTACGTCAGCACACATAGCATTAGGATAAAATGTTTCAGAATTAAAGAAATTGCATATGAAAAACTTAGATGGCAAAAGAGTCGTGGACATTTTCTAGAAAAAGTATAATTTTTTAAAATTTCAGACTTTACCTTTAAAAAATATTTTTATACTTATTCGACTTTGAATGTAAGAATTTTTTTAATTGAAAAATTATCTCAAATTTTATAAAAAATTTCTTATTACATTTCTATAGAAAAAATCCCTCAGCACCTGAGAATTTTTTAAAAAAAAAAGGTTTCAGAATCTGACACAAATTTTTAGGCAAAAAAAATCTCAGAATCAGATAACATTTCTACAAGAAAAACGTCTCAGAATTTGAGTTTTCTATATGTAATTATATTTCCAAGGTTAATTTTTTTTATAGAAAACTTCTTGAGAATGAAAATTTCTCTGTTTGAGAGATCTTGTAAATGTGCAAATTTTTCTAAAGGAAAAGATTATCAAGATCTATTGTATATGTTTTATAACTTTTTTATAGAAAACTATAGAATATTCTGAAAATTTGTCTATAGGAAATGTGAAATATGTAAATATTTTAATAATTAATTTTCTTTATGAAAAATGTTTCAAAATCTAAGAAATTTTAAACATTAGATGCCATCAAAACCGTAAAATTTTTCTATCGAAAAATGCAAAAAAAATCTATTATTTAAGTTTTAAAAAAGTGTACCAAAATTTCTTCATAAAATGTTTTTGAACTAATAATATTTAAGTATCTGATAATTTTCTTTTACGAAATATGATCTAATAATATTTTTATACGAAAAAGTTCTTAAAACCTGAGAATTACTTTGAAATATGAGCATTATTTCAGAGATTTTTTATAAGAAAGATACATTAGAATTTTAAAATTTTTTATATAAATAATGCCTCAGAATCTCAGATTATAGAAAAAAGTTTAAAAATCGGAGACATTTTCTATAAGAAAATGTTGAATCTGAGAGTTTTTCTTAAGAAAATACGATCTGAGAATTTAAGAACTTTTTTATATCAAAGATTTAGAATCTACACATTTTTCTAAAGGCAAAAATCTCAGAAATGGATTATTTTCCTATATGAAAACTATTTTAGAATCGTAAAGTTTTTCTGTAAAAAAAATGTCTCAACATCTGAGAAAATTTCTAAAGGAAACATTTATAAAAAACTAATAATATGGTTATTTTTTTTTCGAAATATTTCAGTTTTTTATATAGAATTTTTATATAAAAGTTTACGGGTCTTTTCACATGTGTGACTAGCTATGACTGAGTATAGGTCCGTTTATTTAACTTTGAACGGTCTTGCCAAGGAAGGTAACCGGTCCGTCAGGATTCCCTCGTGAAAAAGTTTCTTGAGTTAAAAAAGTTCTACGAAATCCAAAAGGTCGAATCCGCGCCTAATTTAAATAATACCTTTAAGTTGATTTTTTTTTGATTGTTTTTCATTTGTTACTCAATATTAAAAATATTCACAAAAAATTATTCCAACTCCCCCCCCCCCCCCGCTTCCAACCAAAATTTTTTAGCCTTCCGATTGCAGAAAATTTTTTTGGAGAAAAAATCTCCCCCCCAAATGAAATTCCTGGATCCGCGCCTGAGTAGTGATCTATATAGAGCTGTTAAAAAACTATCCCACAGCTACACAACTACGGTAAAACCTCTAAAAAATGATAATGGTGATCTTGTTACATCTGTGAGCGAACAACTTGTTCTCTGGGAAGATTTTTACGCAAACATGCTTGCAACGCGCCCTGATAACGCCCAATTAACATGTAGATGTATATCACACAATGAAAACGCCAACATTGCAGCATCATGTCCGGATATAGCTGAAGTGGTAAACGCGATAAGATCACTCAAGAGCAACAAATCTCCAGGCTTAGATGGTATCTCACCAGAACTTTTGAAAGCCGACCCGCATATTAGTGCTCAGATAATCCTACCCCTTATCTCAGAGTTCTGGTGTTCCGATGAAGCTAATCGCCCTTATTAAAAGCCTTTATTACCAAGCAAGTTGCCGAATCCTGCATGAGGGTAAACTTAGCAATCAAATTAGAGTCGGTATTGGCGTACGACAAGGTTGTGTCTTGTCGCCACTACTCTTCAACATTGTTCTTGACAACATTATGACTAAGGCAATGCATGGGGGCAGAGGTATAAGATGGGGTCTCCATGGAAACTTGTGTGATCTGGATTACGCAGACGATATTTGTATAATGACACATAGTTTTGATGATATGTCGGCTAAACTGCAACAACTAATGGTTATTACTGAAGAAGCTGGTCTGAAGATAAATATCGGAAAAACTAAAACTTTGCATGTTAATGAATCTAGACAGGATAAATTCCATATAAACAACCACGAGTTGGAAGACGTACACTCGTTTTGCTACTTGGGCAGTATTTTAACAAAAACTGGTGGTTCGTCAGAAGATATAGAAAACCGAGTAGTTAAAGCCAGGCAATCCTTTGGTAGATTAAAATCCATTTGGAGCTCGCAAACGTTATCCCGGCGAGTGAAACTTAAAATCTTTGAATCAAATGTGAAATCAATTCTACTCTACGGCTGCGAAACATGGAACGCAGCACCACGAGACATCCAAAAGCTGCAAGTGTTTGTCAACCAATGCCTCCGCAGAATAATGCGTATCTTTTGGCCTAATATAATTAACAACAATATATTATGGACCGAAACCAATCAAATACCAATCGCAACAGAAATAAAAAAACGAAAGTGGAACTGGATCGGTCACATCCTACGAAGACCCCCAAATGACATCACCAGAAACGCCATAGACTGGAATCCACAGGGTAACCGTAGAACAGGTCGACCTGCGCACACATGGAGACGACAAATCGACATCGAAGCTGCTGCTATTGATAAAAGTTGGGGCGAAATAAAATTCCTTGCCCAAGATAAATCACGCTGGAACATATTTGTTAAGGCCCTATGCTCCTTATAGGATCGACGGGAACATATATATATATAATGTTAATGAAATTAAAAAATCATTATCATTAATTTTACACAATGAAAATGAAACAAAATTTTCATTAGCAATTTTTTACATAATGATAATGAAAAATAAAATCATTACAAATTGAGGAGGTTCATAACAAAACGCGCCAATTCCACTTTTTGAGTTTTTTGTTTTTTTTGACTGAATACTATTCTACACATTAACATCTATGTAACCATTACCAAAAAACATCCCAAAGCTCAATATTTGCACAGCAATTCATTACTGACTTTAATTATGAAACATCCCAATGCTCAGTACTTACACTCATACTCAGTACTGACTTTGTTTACATTTATGCGTTTGTTTAAAAAACTGTTAAAGTGGAATTGGTGCATTTTGTTATGAACCTCCTCAATTAATCAATGATAATGAAAAATAAAAATTTCATTTAATTCTTGGAAATATTTTTTTAAAGAAAACGATAAAGTGATAATATCAAATTTTGTAATTGTTATATAGGTGGAAAAAAATGTCTCAGAATCTGAGACTTTCCTAATAGATAAAATGTATTAGAATCTGCGCCTTTTCTTAAGAAAAAATGTCTACCCGAGTAAAAATTTTTATATGATGCAATATATAATGATATATGACACAATGTATATTAATACGCAATTTGATCCAACTTGTATAAAATATGATTTGATTTCATCCGAGTTTAGAACAGGCATTGCCTTATATTGGTGGATCTAATTAGATCTAATTTCACAAAAACATATAAAATCCTGGTGTTTTTTGGTTGGGGTTGAGATACACCACAGGTCAACGATACATTCACCAAACATATAATTTTCAAAAAAAAATGTTTGGGTACGCTTCGAACCAGATAGGTGATATAAATAACCCTAACAAGGAAATGTTTAGGAACATTTTGAAAAGTTTCTTATACTTTGCCTAAAAACTTTAGACATTTTTTTGTTAATTGGAAATATATATCCCAGCAAAACTTAGATTACCAAATAAGGTATAAAATAAGGTATAGGATCTCTTATTTTATACATTGCAGCATTGATGATTTTAACAGGCGATGAGACTCAAAGTAATGCATCCACATTATCACAAAGAATACCAGTAAGGTATAAAATAAGTCATAAATTTATAACAAAGAATACGAGTAAGGTGTAAAATATATGATATTTTATAGGTTACGAGAAATGAAATAATATAGCATACCAGAAGATAATATATAAGGTGTTACGAGTAGTGAAAAAGTAATTTTGTATTAAATTTACTCACGTGATTGTAAGTGAGTGTAAGTAGATAAAATATGCTCGTGAGAGTGTGTCGTTAGAAATTTCCTGTCGTGAGCCCATATCTAGTTTAAACTTGTGCATTTTTTTTATAAAATAATTATTTTTTATGTTATTGTAATGCATTATGCATCCAATTATAAAAAATACATTATTTCAAACTTTCAAATAATACATAATGTAACCAAATATAAGTCATCCATGATTTAATGTTTAGAAATAACAAATATGAAATACATTTTTTCCAATAATCATGCATTACGTAGCAAATTATTAGTAATGCATTATTTTTCACTTGAATATAATACGTTGTGTAACAAATGTTTGGTAAGACATCATAAAATAATGCTACAAATAAGTTATATGCATTACCTGGTAATGTGTTATATAATCACTACCCATTACCAAAGTTTTGCTGGGATAGTTTTATGTGGAACAGAATAAGCTATATATAATGTTATGTTAAATTATACAGAAAAACAAATTTTGTATTGACCCTCATATAATTTTATATAATTATATCAACCGTACACCTTTTAGTCCGAATCATGATAAAATTATATATTACTACATATGACTGCATTAAAAAAATGTAGAAAATATCTCAGGAATGTATAATCATATATAATTTATTATGTTTGTATCAAGTTATATATTGTAATATATGTCTATTTTTACTCGGGTATAGAAAAAATTTCTCAGAATCTGAAACTTTTTCTGCAGCAGAAATGTCTCAAAATCTGGGACTTTTTCTATAGAAAAAATGTCTCAGAATCTTCGACTTTTTCTATTAATAAATTTCTCAGAATCTGGGACTTTTCCTAAAAAAAAAAATGTCTCAGAATCTGAGACTTTTTCTATAGAAAAAATGCCTCAGAATCTGAGACTAACCAAAATCAGAAAAAAACCTATAAAATTTTAATTTTTTCAGAGGTTGGTTTAGTTCTCAAAGGGGGAACTTTTTACCCCCATACTGTTGTTGGAGGGTATAAAAATCTTTGGAGTCATATCATTCCCTATTTTTCTCAAAATTTAGTTAATTTTCACAGTTTTTCACTTTTTCACTTTTTTTTTTTTGAGTGTACTAAATTTTGTGCTGCCTCCTATTTTACGAGAGTTTCTAGTAAAATTTACGAGCTTGTTTGCACTTTTGCAAGTTTTTTTACCAATAAAATTGTAAATTTACAACTTTTTTGAGGCGATAATACATTCTCGTGATTTAACTGAATTTTTTCGGCAAAATTACCTTAGAAATTTGTACATTTACGAAAAAAAATTGTAAAATTACAAAGAAAAATATAAATTTCGCTCGAAAATTTTTTGTTAAAATACAAGGGAAAATGTCAAAATTTTGGTAAACTGGGATTACTGGACTTTTTTTTAAGACATTTGACAAGTTTTTTTTTTTTTTAGTGTACGACTAAAATTAAAACGTCATTTAGCATTTCAGCCAACGACTAAATTAATTTAATATTATATACCGTTATGTATCCATCATATGCATTATTACCAAAAACTGCAGAAACAAACGAACTTTTTAACATAATGAAAAACAAAAGTGTCATATGTCAACCTGGGGACTAATTATAAGGCCAAAAACCTTTATAATATGTTTGTATGTATGAATAGTATATGGTTGGTTGGTTGACTGGATGGATGAATATGGATAAAGTTATATAGATGACACATGCAACAACATCTACAGCAGCAGCCGCAGCAGTTGTAGTTTATATATTAGGGTGGAGCCATTTTTTTTTCGATTTTTTTTTTGGTTAACAATATTAATATTTGGTCTATTCGATTACCCAAATATCTTACTATTTTTTACTACAACTGGAAAGTTTTGTTTATTTTTGGTATTGAAAATTTCCAGCTGTAGTAAAATGAGTAAAAAATAGTAGATTGTAGTAAGATAATCGGATAGACCTATAAACAGACAAAAATATTTGACCAGTGCACAGTGGTAAATTCCGGCCAAAACCCTATAACTTGTTTAATTTTCTATGTAAACTTATAAAATGTTGTAGGTAGGTTAAGAATATAATAATAAACCAATTTCGAGAAAAAAAAAATTTCCGCGAAATTTTTTTTTTTCCGCGAAAAATTTTTTTTTGTTGGTGAAAAAAAATTTTTTGAAGGTGTTTTAAGATGTTGTCTCTTAATCGTCCGTATTTCATCTATTTTCTTTTTTTATGTGTTTTTCACAGCTCAAAAAGCTCTTTATTTGATATAAATGACCCAAATTTAAAAGGCTCTAACTGAAAGACTTGGTTAAACTTGGTACTGATGTTAATTAGTACTTACTTGGGAACCTCTATACTAATTTGTGGTATAGCGACTTAAGAGCAATTTTGAGCAAAAAGTATTTTTTGGGCTTTCCAAAGTTTGTATTTTTTATAAATTTTTAATTTTTTTAGATTTATTTTCACCACCACTTTTTAAATTGATCCACGCACTCGAAATTGCCGAAATGCATATGACATTTAACAATAATGCTAAATTTTCAAAATATATCAATTTCAAGGCAAAAACTTTTTTTTTTAAGTTTACAGCCTACTTGGATTTTAAAGTTGCAAATCACAACTTTTAAATTTAAAAAATAATAAATACAAATACTCAACTTTGCTTCGTTATAAAACCTAAACTAGTCAAGGGATTGGCCCAAAATTTTGTAATCGCATGTTTTGAAGTGTTAGCTCTCATTTGGCATCAATTTGGAAAAAAAGAAAAAAATTTTTTTTTTTAATTTTGGTCGGTTTTTACCTCTGTGCAGTGGGGCAATGCTGATATTCGGACATTACTAAAAAAAAAATTGTGATAAAAATTTTTTTTTTTTGTCTATAATTTTTTTTGTTTTGCACAAAATAAAAAAATTTAGGACCAAAAAAAAAATTATTCGATCATCATAAAAAGCATTTTGCAGTAATGTTAGAATATTGAATAATGTCAGCAAAAAATCCTTATTTTTATACCCTCCAACTACAGTATGGGGGTATACTCACTTTGTCATTCCGTGTGTAACGCATCGAAATATCGGTCTAGGACCTCATAAAGTATATATATTATTGATCAGTGATCGATTCTAAGATATTCGTCCGTCTGTCCGTCCGTCCGTCTGTGGAAGACACGATACAGTCCAAAATGAAAGTGCTAGACTCCTGAAATTTGGCACATATATGTTTTATGTTCATAGGCTGGTTAAGTTCGGAGATGGGCAAAATCGGACCAGGGGGGAAAAAGTTCCCCCTTGACGAAGTAAACCAACCAATGAAAAAAGGTTACTTTTTATGGGTTTTTTTGTATTTTTGTTAAACAAATGAAACATTTTTATGCTTAAAAAAGTTAAAAGTCTTGGACTTGGACCCAGGGGATTCGAAAATGACTTTTTTTTTTCGGTCCGCCCCCTTTTGTGGGCGTGGATATTAGCAAATAATTTATATAATGATGTAATTGTTTATTTTTTTATAAAAAAAGCATAGTAATTAAATTTTTAAACATTTTTGAGCAGAGAGAAGGTGTCCCCAAGGACCCCCGACAAGCCCCCCCCCCCACCAAAAAAAAAACGCCCCTACCTTTTTTTATTTTTTTTTTTTTAAACGTTGGAGGATATACAAGATTCGGCACAGCCGAATTTAACACTCTCACTTGTTTTTTCTGGAACTTTCCAATTTTTAAATCAAAAACGAACCAAAATTCATTGCCCAATATGTCCAATATTTTTGGGTGGTTATTTGACCTAAAGAGACAACTATTTCGACCCTAACGATTTCGATAATCGAAAAAAAGAAAAATTTGCTCCACCCTTATATAAAGTTCATGTAGTTAGTAAAGCAGTTAAAGTATTTAATCAATTTATTCACTTCATGTCACTACAGTCAGTCGGTATTTTGTTGTACTTTTGTTTTAAAATGAACTTAATTAACAACAGTAAATACTAGAGATGGGCACATGAGCAGATTAGAGCGTGATTCACGTGATTCACGCGTGATCACGCGTGAGTGTGACTGATTTCAATTTTACTCACGTGATTGTGAGTGAGTGTGAGTGGAGAAAAAAATTGCGTGAGTGAGTGTGCGTGAGTAAGATTTTTGCGTGAGTGAGTGTGCGTGAGTCGATTTTTTTGCGTGAGTTTGCGTGATTTATTTTCTCTTCATATTTCCTTTCATACCAAAAAAAGCAACAAAAAAATTGTAAAATTTGATTTAATTTAAGATTTCGTACGAAAAAGGCAAAAAAAAATTTAAATTTCGCTGAACATAAAATTTTGCTGAAAATTTTGAAAGATTTTAGAAATTTTAGTTTTTAAATTTTTTTTGTATAAATAAGTTTCGTGAGTGTGAGTCAACGTGAGTGTGAGTGAAGCTTGCGTGAGTGCACGTGAGTGTGAGTTGTATTTAATTTACTCACGTGATTGTGAGTGAGTGTGAGTAGAAAAAATATGCTCGTGAGTGAGTGTGCGTGATTCAAAAATTCCTGTCGTGAGCGTGAGTGAGTGTGAGTCAAAAGTCACTCACGTGACCATCTCTAGTAAATACCATACAATGAGTTTATACGAAAATATGTTTGTATTTGTGTATGTTGCTATGTATAGTCAGTAACTTTTGTACAAACATTGAAAATATAATTCACACATATGCAAAAAATTGTCAAAACGTACTTATATGTCAGTTTCAGGTACGTACACAAACGTTGATAGTCACAAAAATGGTATACCAAAGTGGGGCCATCTCCGATTAAGAAGAAACTTTTATATTCTTCAATCGGCGGGGTACACCCTCCCCACACCTTTTCCAACAATTAGGACTTGATTTCATATAAATTGGACATCCTTATTCTAAAACTGCAATCCTAATTTTGAAACTCGAATATATCAAAAACGGATCATGCTAGAAACAGTCGGAATGGAGTATGAAATCAAGTCATATTTTTGGAATAGTGGACCATATTAAGAAGAAAAAAATGGCCTGATTTTTGATAAATTTACTTTTTAAAAAATGTGAAATTTCGGAACGGGTTCTGAAAATTTTTCAAAATAAAAATTTTTAGTCGATAGCACACAAGAAGAATGCAAATTTTTGAGATTATGGTGCATTCTGTTTAAATTTTATAATTACACTATGCACGAATTTGACACTGGCCTGGCCATGAGGGTTTTGAAAAATGAAAATTTAAAAAAATGTCAACTTCCAATTGCTTTTGATTTTTCACAGTGTTATTAATACACTGTGTTATTAATTCACTGTATGGCAAAGTCATAACAGGGTAATTCCAAAAATTTTCGCCCCACTGTTCGGAAACAAGCCTTTGGACGCCACTGAGAATTTGGCTCATAAATATTCACGTTTATATGAGATATGTAGCATTTTTGGATTTTCAAAATTTGCTGTAGTTTTCAAATTATCGCGGGTCAATGTTCGACTTTTTTAGCAAAAGTCAGAAAAATACATGACGTTTAACGTGCTCTAACTTTTTAACTAGTAATCCGATTATCACAAATAATGGCTCATATGAAAGCTTAATTCTTCTTCTTTTAGGAAATATTTTCAAAAGCATACGGGTTTTTTTCAGAAGTGTTGCAAATATTCAAAAACATTTTTTTTTTTGCGAATATTTAAAAAAACACATCTTCGATTTTTTTAAAAAAAAGTTTGGTGATAAACAATACTGTTTTGTACCACATATCTAAAATTCAGAGTGGGATCCCAATGGGATCAAAAAATATTCTGGTTTTAGTACGAAGTTCTTAAATTTTACCTTAGAAAATTAAAATTTTATGTTTCTTCAATATAAAAATTTAAATTTTCAAAGAAAATTATTCTATTAAAATTTTGAAAACATTCAAAACATTAGAAATTTAAATTTTCCAAGGGAAAAATATGAGAACCTCGTACTTAAAACAGAATATTTTTTGATCCCATGGAGATCCCACTCTGAATTTTGAATATGTTATACAAAACATTGTTATTTTTCACCAGAATTTTTTTTAAAAAAAATCGAAGATGTGTTTTTTTAAATATTCGAAAAGAAAAAATGTTTTTGCATTTTTGCATCATTTCTGTAAAAAAAACTGTGTTATTTTAAAAATATTTTCTAAAAGAAGAACCCCAGCTTTCACATGAGCCTAAATTTGTAAAAATCGGGTCATTGGTTAAGAAGTTACAGCTCTTTAAACGTGATGTATTTTTCTTACTTTTGCTTAAAAAGTCAATCTTTGACCCGCCATAATTCGTTAAATACACCAAATGTAAAAAAACGATATATGGTACATATATCATATTTATGAGGGCTATCTATGTGTCAAGGTTCAAATTAATCTGAGACACCATTTCCAAAAATGACTAAAATTTGAGCTAAATTTTTTGGAATGGCCCAACAATAATGTGCTCGATTTTGAAATACGATTTCAGCATTCACCTAGTTAATATCTTTAATTATTACAAAACAAATTTAAAAATCTTAAAATTCGAAAGAATATCAAATTTTTGAAAATTAGGTGAATGGTGAAATCGTATTGCAGAATCCAGCACATTATGAAAAATTATTATCGGAGCCAAGGGATAAGAAAGATATTGTTCTTTTCAGATATCATACTTTTACATAAGAAACTTGTCATACCACCCTTGTGTCAATGTTTTTATTAACACATAAACAATTAATATTTTCATTAATTGCAATTGTTAATAAATTAATAACAATTGTTAATAAATTAAATTTAATATGGGCTTGACCTCAGTTTTCGTTGCAGTAATACAATGTTGCCTGCATTTTATAAACTGTTGATGTAACAAATTGTCAAATTTATTTAAAATGGAATCGATATTTAATAATAAAACATGCATATTGAATACAAAGCCCATAAATGTAAATGTGTTATTTTAAAGCTCTCCGAGAATTAGCTGGCAGGGTAGGTGTAAACGATAACCGTTGGAAAAATGGTCTTTTATATAATTTGTGTTAATTTTCTAAAAACACAATCACATAACAAATCCAGTTGCTACAACCGCAAATATTCCAACCTCATTTTTGAGGTTGTCACCTCATTCAAAGAACATAGAAACCTTTTACAGGATTCCAGAAAATAGCTTTGCACAACCAAACCAAACCAAATTACAACACTAAAGAAAACCATGTAAAATAACAAGAAAAGTTAGTAACTTTTACTTTTTGCTTCCTCCTATTTGGCAAGAATTCCTTGTAATTTACAAGCTTTTTACCAATAATTTTGAAATTCTACAAGGTTTTTACCAATAAAATTGAAATTTAAAATTGTTTGTGACGTGATAAAACTTGCAAGGAGGTTTCGTAACTTGACTAGATTTTTTGTTACCACCTATGTGATGAGAGTTCCTACACTCAAAATTAATTCTCTGTCCAATCAGCAGAAAAATCTGCTGAAAATACACCCATTTTGAGCCATATGAGAAATCTGCTGATTTTAGCAGACACGGTTTGCTAAATATCTGTCATAAGAGGTGAATAAATATAACAAGAAAAAAAAACATACGCCGCCAGCCAGCATCGAACTCGCCACCTTCCGATTTGAAAGTACACTTCTTAACCACTACGCTACGGAAGCTTATACTTTTATCTGGCGTTTTAGTTATTAAACATGTGTGTTGTTCGACAGCAGAGAAATCTGATGTTAGCAGAAATATCTGCTGATTTTAGCAGAAAAATCTGCTGATTTTAGCAGAACAATCTGCTGATTTGAGCAGAATAATCTGCTGATTTCAGCAGAACAATCTGCTGATTTCAGCAGAGCAATCTGCTGATTTCAGCAGAACAATCTGTTCTGCTTTTTTTTTTTATATAAAAAATTTCTTGAAAAAACAATGAAATTCAGCAAACAAAATCAGTATAAACATAGTAAAATGTCTGTTATTTTCTTAAACTGAATGACAGAGATTTTAGTAAAAATATCCTTCTCAGCAGAACAATCTGCTAAAAGATTGCTAATTCAAATTGAAAGTCGTTTTACAGATTTTTTGACAGAGTTTTTCTTTTGAGTGAAGTAAAAATTACAAGCTTTTTTGTAATTTTACAAGTTTTTTACCAATAAAATTGTAAATTAACAACTATTTTGGCGAAATAAAACGTACATGGAATTCTTGTAAATTTACTAGATTTTTTTGTAAATAACCTTGGAAATTTGTAAAATGACAAAAAAAAACTGTAAAATTACAAAAAAAAAGGAAAACTGTCAAATAGTGGTAAAATTAAATTATGAGACTTTTTCTAGTAATTTGACAAGGTTTTTTTTGAGTGTAGTAAAATTTAAGTGTTGGAAACTGTAAAAATTTATTTTGTTTATTCACAAATATAAAAAAAATTCCATTAACAAGACAAACCGACATTTAAAATCCTACTGATGATAACACTAACTGAAGTGTTTGAAACCTGTATGGGAATACCAGAAATGTCTATAATTTTGAGAAATTAAATTTTTCTTCAGCATTTTTTTCTTTTTTTTTTAATATTTGTACTAACCCGCTAATAATATTTTATTGTTTATGGTTTAAACATTATTTTATTGTTTATGGTTTTTCAAGTTTTTTTTTTTTGCAAAAAATCTTTTTTTTGACGGACGGACGGACGGACAGACGGACATCGCTAAATCGACTCAAAAATTAATTCTGAGTCGATCGATATACTTAAAGGTAGGTCTAGGACCAATATTTCGGGTATTTACAAACATCAGCACAAACTCATTATACCCTGTACCACAGAGTGGTGTAGGGTATAACTACCCAAGTAGAAATTCATGACGGTTATAAAAAAAAGCGTTTTTAAAGCACTCCAAAGTAGAAACTCATGACGGTAATAAAAAAATAGCATTTTTAAAGCACTTCCAAGTATAAATTCATGACGGTAAAAAAAAAGTCATGACTTATCAAAAATAAAGCATTTTTAAAGCATTGTTTCATAACGCTTTATGAACGTTTTGAAAAAGCTTTTTGAGATTACTTTTTCGCCAAATTTATGTTGGTTTAGGAATACAATTTTTTTTACAACATTTTTTTACACTGCTTTTTAAATATGGTTTACGACGACCAAAAAGCCGACATTAAAAGCGAATTAACTCTAGACGACCCCATACCAGATTTAGTTAAGTTTGAGGAGTTTGACAACAAGGTTAAAACTGATCTGCAATTTTGCAATTCACTGGTATGTATTTTTCTATATTTACATTTGAATCAAAATTACTAATTTTTATTTTGTTATTCAGCGTGACCTGATGCGGTTAAAATGTAAGGCCGACTCATTATATGAGGCATGCATGGGACTATTTAAATAAATGGACTAATTAATTGACGATTTCATTGGCATTATATTGAAACTAATGCCAATGAAATTTTTAGCATTAGCATTCTTTCAATCAATGCCAATGTCCGTTAAGGAATTAGTAGCATTAGTAATGCCAATTATGAAAAATTTCATTGGCATTAATAAATGTCTTAATGAAAACAAAGCATTAGCAATATTAAAATTCGTATTTCCGTCAACCAGTTGTGAAATTTTTTTTTTGGTTAAAACTTAAAATGGCTATAGGTCTGTTTGTTTACCCAAATTTCTTACTTTTTTTACTACAACTGAAAAGTTTTGTTTACTTTTTGTATTACAAATTTCCAGCTTTATTAAAAGTAGTAAAAATGAGATGATTGTAGTTAGGTAAACGAACAGGCATAATATCTCGAAAAATAAGTTAGAGCGAAATGGAGGGAATTTTTGGTTCTTAGAATCACCATAGTTTCGCCGGTCCTCTTCACATGTGTGGGCCCTAATAGGTCAAAATTTTGAATCTAAAAAATTGGCAGTCCCGAAAGTTTAAAAATTCACATACCTTTAGCATTATCTTGCTTTTTTTCCAGGTACTGCAATTTAGGGGCCCAATAGGGTCTTGAGAATTTTAGAAACTGAATAACTAAAAAACTATTGCTCTGAGGGTTTTCTAGTATTGGCAGGCGAGTTCTAGAAACCAAGAGCTACAAAAATGCTTTTGGACTTTTTGTTGTGTCACCAATATTTACCGAGACATAAGCATTTTTAAATTTTCCGGAATTCCAAATTTTTTGGATTCAAAGTTAGGACTCATTGGGGTAAACATATGTGAAGAGGACCCGCGAAAGTATGGAGATTCGAAGAACCAAAAATGCCCTCCATTTTGTTCTATCTGGCTTAGTTATCGAGATATCGCTATTTTAAGTTTTTAAAAAAAATATATATTTATTGTAAAAAAATGCTTTTTTTATCAATTGTAAATAGTTTTTTTAGGCATTTGTGCCGTTTCATTGGCATTAGTACAAATAATTCCAATGCCAAAACATTTCATTGGCAATAAATGTTAATGTTTTTTTTTTGCATTGGCATTAGTTCCAACTAATGCCAATGAAAATTCAATGCCAATTAAAAATTACCATGTATGATATAAGGCCATTGGAAGTATCCTTTCCGTTATAATATCCCCAGGTTTACAGCAAATGTTTAGCGGCGTTGGAAAACCGACTAAAGGAGTTTCGAAAAAAATTTTTAGCACCATTAAAGTTTTTAATGAATTGAAAGGTAATATTATGCTGGCCAACAACTACACTCAAAAAAAAAAAAACTGTAAAGTTAACAAAAAATTTAGTTAAATTTAACTAAAAAAGCACCTGATTTTGGGCCTACTAAATTTTTAGTTAATTTAACTAAAAATATTTAGTTAACTTTTCGTAGAATGAATGTAGCAAAAAAAACCGTAACTTTAACTAAAAATTTAGCTGAAATTTCGTAACGTTTTTATGTACATATATTAACAAAAAAATTAGTTGAATTCAGCTAAACTTTTTGTTACTTTTCGTAAACTAAAATTAAGAAAATATTTTGTAAAAAATTAAAAGATTATTTTTTATATTTTTTCATCAGCTTAAGTAGAACTTATGAGATTTGCATAGGAGGCTTCACAAGAAATTCCACTTAACAAATTTGTTACGAAAAATCAGCAAATTAATTAGTAAAAATTCGTAAACTCAGTTTTGAAGTCAACAAAAAAAATTAATTCAAAATTTGTTCAAAACTAGTATTTTCGTAAATTGAACTTAACTAAAAAAAGTTGTTAAAAAGCTGATTTTAACTAAAAATTTGCTAAAAAGCCAGTAAACTCGAGTTAACAAAAAAAAATTTGTTAACTTTACAGTTTTATTTTTTTGAGTGTATATATCTTTGACCAAAACATGTATGTGTTTTTTACAAAACAATTTTAGGTATCAACCTAATTTCGTCCCTTCGCGTTATATTTTTAAAGTAAAATTTATGTTAATAGAAACTTTTCAATTTTTTTTTTGATATTTGTGAAGTTTGCCTTACCGCGAAAGCATCAAATTAAGCAAATTTCTAGATCTTTTCAAAAGATTTAAAAAAAAACACATCGCAGTTTTCGTCAGATCAGAAATGCTATATACCTATTATATTAATAAACTCATTTTGTTTTCCCGTTACAGAACACCTTCATCTACAATTTGAAAATGAGTCCGACAAGTCTATCGTGACCAAAACAAGCCGCTGGCTAGCGGCAGCAGAAGAGAGAATAACTAAACGAAATTCTATTTAGTTTTTGGTATAAAAAAAACATTTTTTTCTTAAAACAATAAAAATTAAAACAAAAATAAACTTTCATTTGGTTTTTAAATTGATGGAAAATTACTTTAGGTTTTGTATCTGAAATGCTTGTAAATTGTTTTTTTTTTTGCATATAAAGCACTTTAAAATTGCTTTACATACCGTTTCAAAAGTGATACATTTTTGGTTTTTGCAATGCTTTAAAAGCGCCATAACGAAGCGTTCTAAAATCAATATTATAAATGTCTTTAAAAACGCTTCAAATAAACCGTCTAACGGTGTTAACATTAGGACAGTCTGAAAGCGCTCTGATGATGGTTTTCAGTATGGTCTGAGAGCATTCGTACTACCATACAAAGCGCTTTTAAAGCGTTTTAACGGTTGTATTTTTCTACCTGGGTAGTCACAGTGGAAAATTTTTTTTTTTAAATAACACTGTGCAACAAGAAAAATGAGCCTCAATGGCTTCAACGCCATATGAAAGTAGACCATCAAATGGACAAAATCACCAAAGGGTTTTGCAAAGTCAGTTCGGATTTCTTTTTTATAGCCCACTGAAGTTTTTATTTTTTTATAAAAAGCGTTTGGAAAAAGTCAAATATACTATAATAAGAACACATCTGAGCTTCAAAATATGATTTGAAGTCTTCAGTGAAATTTTATGGCGGTTCTTTTCTTAGAACATTTTAACCCTCTAACTGCCATTTTAAGGGGTCATTTTAGTTCTTTTTCAAAAACTAAACACAGAAGTCTAATAAAACTACCATTTAGAGGGTTAAAATGTTCTACAAATATTTTCCTCATAAAATTTCACTAGGGGTTGTCAAATGCTTAAAGTTTGTACGACATGCGCAAAGTGCTTAAAAAGGGTCAAGTATAAATAATCAATGTTTGTTATTTTTTTTTTACCAAAGCAGTGTTAAAAAATATCGGCAAAAAACAGTGCAAATATACTTTTGAGCTTATAATGATATTCTGATGTGTTTTATAAAAAATTATGATGATTCTTTTCTTTGACCAAATTAACCCTCTAGCTCCCGTTTTAAGGGGTCATTTTTGTCCTTTTTTAAAAGAAATACAAAAAAGTCTATAAAAAAAGGCAGTTAGAGGGTTAAAATCTTTTACAAATATTTTCTGCATCAAATTTTACTAGGGCACATCTAAGACAGAAAGTTCGTCCAGCATATAGAAAATGCTTAAAAATTTTAAAGTATTCAAATTTTTTTTTTATATTTTTTTTTGTGCCGAAATATAAAAAAAAAACAAGTAACAAAGTTAAATTCGACTTTGGTTATCACGGCCAAAGTATTAAAAGATATAACTAAGACTTAGCATATTTACTTGTTGTTGCCATAAGCAGTTTGGTATTGCATTTGAGCGAAATCGGTTTAGCGGTTCAAAAGTTATGAACGAAAATGTAAGAACACCTCGAAAATTGTGGTACATTCAACAGAACCTAAAATAGAAAATGATTTAATTCGGCTGCTGGTTGACACATGTGAACAGAATGGTATTTAAACAAGTACAAAAATATTTTTTTTACAAAAAAAAACATTTTCGTCAAATTTTTTTTTTACCAAAAAATTTTTTTCGCGGATTTTTTTGCAAATAAACTTTTTTACATCGTGGAGGGTATTAATACATTCGACAAAGTCGAATTTAACTTTGTTACTTGTTTTTTTTTTATATTTCGGCCCAAAAAATATAAAAAAAAAATTTTAATACTTTAAAATTTTTAAGCATTTTCTATATGCTGGACGAACTTTCTGTCTTAGATGTGCCCTAGTAAAATTTGATGCAGAAAATATTTGTTACACATTTTAACCCTCTAAATGCCTTTTTTTATAGACTTTTTTGTATTTCTTTTAAAAAATGACAAAAATTACCCCTTAAAACGGGAGCTAGAGGGTTAATTTGGTCAAAGAAAAGAATCATCATAATTTTTTATAAAACACATCAGAACATCATTTTAAGCGCAAAAGTATATTTGCACTGTTTTTTGACAATATTTTTTAACACTGCTTTGGTAAAAAAAAATAACAAACATTGATTATTTATACTTGACCCTTTTTAAGCACTTTGCGCATGTCGCACAAACTTTGAGCATTTGACAACCCCTAGTGAAATTTTATGAGGAAAATATTTGTAGAACATTTTAACCCTCTAAATGTACGTTTTATTAGACTTCTGTGTTTAGTTTTTGAAAAAGGACTAAAATGACCCCTTAAAATGGCAGTTAGAGGGTTCAAATGTTCTAAGAAAAGAACCGCCATAAAATTTCACTGAAGACATCAAATCATATTTTGATGCTCAGATGTGTTCTTATTATAGTATTTTTGACGTTTTCCAAACGCCTTTGACAAAAATATTAAAACTTCAGTGGGCTATAAAAAAGAAATCCGAACTGACTTTGCAAAACCCTTTGGTGATTTTGTCCACTTGATGGTCAACTTTCATATGGCGTTGAAGGCATTGAGGCTCAATGCGATGACCCAAAATTTGTTGCACAGTGTAATTTCAGTCAATTATAAAGTGCTTAAAGTCAAAGGGGGCTTAACCTGTTTGAGAGGCCCAATTTGTGTACAAATATTTTTTTCGAATCTACTGGAAATTTTGGGGGGAGCTCAAATTCCTTTGTATATCATGGGTGCTCAAATATTCAAGTAAAAATGACTGTAATATAAAATTTTTTTATTGAAATAAAAATCAAATAGAGCATAATTTAATACACTTATTTATTGTAACATTTATTCCTATACAAACTACATACTACATATATATTGCATTTTTTAATGCTTTTTATTTATTTATGTATATTGTTTTTGCTTGGAATGGCAAAATAGCAATTGACACAGAAACCCCTGACAATTCGTGACAATTTATACGACATATCAATGACACTATGGACAAGCAGAGAAATATACATTTATAAACTGCTTGAAATATTAAGGAGGTAATTAATATTAAGCTCAGATGGTTTAAGAGGAACCCATTCAAATATTTTACAATTCAAGCAAATACAGTTACCGTATGCCGGTCAAAATTGATAAACAAAAAATTTAACTCAACATATCAATAAGTACCACCGTAAATATTTAAAATTTTCATTGACAAGGAAGGGGTTCCAAAAAGTTCATACCGAATTTTTATATGTTGTAGGAAACAAACAAGTAGGAAAGTTAAATTCGACTTGGCCGAATTCATGAATACCCTCCACAATGCCCTTTTTCAGTGATAGTAAATTTTCTAACGTGTGCAAATTGAACAGCTTTGATTAGAAATATTTTATTTTGAATAAAAAATATTTTTTTCGAAATAAAAATATTTTTTTTTAAGAAAAATTACAATTTTTTTTTTTTTAGTGTAAAATTTTTTTTCGAGTGTTTTTTTTAGTGTAAAAACAAGTTTTTAACACATTGGTAAGTCAAAAAGCCAATGGGTTTAAAACTTGTTTAACGGGGTTTTAACACGTGAATTTTAGGTGAAACCGATCTGAAATTCACGGTTTTGCTAATAACTTTTGAACCACTGAAACGATTTGGAAATCCAATACCAACCAGATCAGGAAAGCGGCAAATATGTATGTATATTAGGGTGGTTTTTTATTTTATTTATTTTGGAATTTCGAGGAGCGCGCAGCGGATTTGTGTGCCATTTGATGTTAAAATAATTGTGTAAAAATTTGAGCTAAATCGGATAAAATTAACCCGAGACGCAAGGAGGTCAAAGTTTCGAGAAAAATCCAAAATGACCAAATTTTGAAAAAACTTGAAAAAATGTAAATTTTGTAGAAATAAAAAAATAAAATATTTTTTATTTAACTTTCTTGCAATAATACTCAGAAAAAATTATCTTAAATTTTTATGACGGCAGTAACACTTTTAAACATGAAATACAAAAATTACCATGCATTTTGGGGGGTACCTGAAATGAGTGTTTTCGATTTTTTGAAAATTTTATTAAACAAAAAAATTAAATCTTACTATTCTATAGCAATAGATTATTAAATACATCCTAAGGCTTAAATATTTAAAAAATTGGGGATATCCATCGACTCGATTTTTTTTTTGGAGTCATTTGAGTTTTGCGGATTTCAAGGAGTCAAATGACTCAAAAAAAAATGAGTCTATGGATATCCCCAATTTTTTAAATATTTAAGCCTGAGGATGTAATTAATAATCCATTGCTATAGAATAGTAAGATTTAATATTTTTGTTTAATAAAATTTTCAAAAAATCGAAAACACCCATTTCAGGTACCCCCCAAAATGCATGGTAATTTTTGTATTTCATGTTTGAAAGTGTTACTGCCGTCATAAAAATTTAAGATAATTTTTTCTGAGTATTGTTGCAAGAAAGTTAAATAAAAAATATTTTATTTTTTTTTATTTCTACAAAATTTACATTTTTTTAAGTTTTTCCAAAATTTGGCCATTTTGGCTTTTTCTCGAAACTTTGACCTTCTTGCGCCTCGGGTTAATTTTATCCGATTTAGCTCAAATTTTTACACAATTATTTTAACATCAAATGGCACAAAAATCCGCTGCGCGCTCCTCGAAATTCCAAAAAAAATAAAATAAAAAACCACCCTTATGTATACGTGCCAAGCTTCAGCAGCCTCAGAATTGTATTTCGAAAGTTAGCGTGTTTTTTATCTCTTAACTTCGCGGAAAACCATTGCCGAAATTCACTCTTTTGCTTATTGCTTTTGAACCACTGCACTGTGGGCCAGGATTTCCCTTTTTTGCCCAATAAGGTCTGTAAGGAAACACATATCTAAAAATATTTTTTCAGAATGTAGTCATCTTGAATTCTGTCCATCATTAATATATTTTTATTGTAGTTTCAAGTCTTTTTATGAGGTTAAAGTCAAAGTCTGAATTTTTTTTTTATATTTTTTATTTATCAAACAAATAATTTTTTTTTTTTGTACTTCAATACAATATTTTTCCAACACCAAAGTCCAAAAAAGTCCCCACGATATTGACAAACCTCGAATTACGATCTGTCTCTGACAATGTCTTCTATTCACATATTTGCGACCCTGTGCGGCCGTTCATAAACTTTTGACATAGAGGCAATAAATCAAAATGTGACGTTTAGAAATGGCCTAAAATGGAACTTCAAAAATTGTTTGCTATTTTTGTTTCTACACTCAAAAAAATAAAACTGTAAAGTTAGCAAAAAATTTTGTTAAATTTAACTAAAAAAACACCTGATTTTGAACCTACTAAATTTCTAGTTAATTTAACTAAAAATATTTAGTTAACTTTTCGTAGAATGAATGTAGCAAAAAAAAACGTAACTTTAACTAAAAATTCAGCTGAAAATTTGGTAATATTTTAATGTATGTATTAATAAAATAATTAGTTAAATTCAGCTAAACTTTTTGTAAAAAAATTGTAAGTTTGTTAAATATTGATTTTATACACTAACACTTCACTTATTTTTTCTTTTTTTTTCACAGCATTAAGTTCAGTTTAAGTAGAACTTATGAGATTTGCAAAGGAGGCTACACAAGAAATTTCTAACAAATATGTTACGAGAAATCAGTAAATAAATTAATAAAAATTCGTAAATACAGTTTTAAAGTCAACAAAAAAAATTAATTCAAAATTTGTTCAAAACTAGTATTTTTGTAAATTGAACTTAACTAAAAACAGTAGTTAAAACGCTGATTTTAACTAAAAATTTGCTAAAAAGCCAGTCAACTCGAGTTAACAAAAAAAAATTTGTTAACTTTACAGTTTTATTTTTTTGAGTGTATTGATTTCTAATAAAAAATTTCCCCCTTTGACAACATTGGCGTGATAACTGGAGATGGGCACGTGAGTGAATTTTGACTCACGTTGGCTCACGCTTATGCAAAAAAAAAACAAAAACATAATTTACTCAATCGTTTTTTTCTCTTACGCTTACTCACTATTTACGCGAGTAAACAAAACGCCTCTCACGTGTGACTCACGCGTAACTCACGCTAAACATTTAAAACACTAAAAAAATTGTAAAAACTGAATCAGAACAATTAAATTATTTTTAATCACGCAAAAAAAATTACACTCACTACGAACCACTCACGCAAAAAATGTCTCACTCACTTATTAGTCACGAACAAAAAATTTTAATCACGCTCACTTTTAATCAGGCGTAATTCACGTGACCAGCGTCCATCTCTAGTGTTAAACCATAAAGCTGGGAACGCATTTAAGCGGGCATATTTTGGCGATATCATTTTAAATATTTTATATGAAATTGTAAGCTAATAGCATTATTTGTACATTTAGGAATGCTAATCTATATAAATAAAAATCAATTGTCGTTCGTTGGTAACCGCATCAGTTGAGAACGGCTGGACCGATTTGGACAATTTTTTTTTGAAATGTTCGTCATAGTCCAACTTAGGCTTTTATGTAACGAAAAATTTATCACGCCCACTTTTACGCCCACTTTTTTTGATTTATCTAAATTCGGAAAACGGCTGCACCATTTTGGTTAATTTTTTATTTAAATGTTCGTAGTCATCCAATTTAAGTTTTTACTGAAAGAAAAATCGACCACGCCCACTTTTACGCCCTTTTTTTCAATTTATCTAAAATCTGAGAATGGCTGGACCGATTTGAAAAAATTTTTTTAAATGAATTTTCATCATATTCCAACTTGGGTTTTTACGAAAAAAAAATGACCGCGCCCACTTTTGCTACAACTAAGGTTTTTTCGGATACTAAAATTCCAGACGCCTTTTTTTTATGTATCGAAAGAACTATAACTGCTAGACCGATTTGGTTATAGTCCGCAAAAGATTTTTAGGGAAAGAAAAATTGTCCAAGCCTACTTTTACTCCCACTTTTCCCAATATATATATTTTAAATCATGGAATGGCTGGATCATTTTGTCTAATTTTGTTGTTAATGTTCGTCTCAGTCCAATTAAGGTTTTTCGGAAAGAAACATTTTTTATTTCTACGCCCACTTTAAAATGGATGGACCGAGTTGGTTAAATTTAAATAAGGTTTTTACGGTAAGAAAAGTTGTCCACCCACACTTTTTCGATAAATATAAAATTTACTTCATAGAAAAATAAAATAAGGAAAATAAAAATAAAAATCAAATGTATGTACATAGTTTGTTGGTAATCGCCTCACTTGAGAACTGACCGATTTTTTTTTTTAAATCTAAAATCGGAGAACAGCTGGATCGATTTGACTAAATTTAATTTTTTAAATGTTCGTCATAGTAAAACTTAGGTTTAAACGGAAATAAAAATTTTTCACGCCCACTTTTATTTTGATATATCTAAAACAGACGAACGGCAGGGCCGATTTCGCTATTAGTAGTATTTGTTGATGTTCGTGATAGTACAACTAAGGTTTTTACGGAAAGAAAAATTGTCTACTCCCACATTTTTCAATACATCGAAAATCGGGGAACGACTGGCCTGATTTGGTGAATTTTTTCTTTAATGATCATTATAGTCCAAGTAAGGATTTTACGGAAATAATAATTGTCATCCCCCACTTCAAATCCCACATTTTTCAATATGCTTAAAGTTTGCAACACTTGAGAACGCTTGGACCGATTTGGCTAATTTTTTTTTGTCTTAAATGTTCGTAATAGTCCATATAATTGTTCGGGAAAAAAATTGTCCTCGCCCATTTATTTTCGATATATCTAAAATTCATGTTAACTCGAATTCGATCTTTTAAAAAAATTATTTCTAATCTGCTCTTTACCACCACGCCCACAATTTTTTCTAAGCCAAAAAATTTATTACATTTTTTGCAGGGCTATACATTTGAAGCGAGACGAAATATAACACTGAGCTTATATTTGGGCCAGCAACGCGGACCGGGCCAGCTAGTTGGAAATAAAAAAGTTATCTCTTAAATGTGCCACTGGATATACATATAAATTTTTGACGCATTTAAAAGAGAAATATTTTAATAAAATCTTCTGATAAAAGAAAAAAGAGTTATTTATAAAAACTTAAGAATGTAAACATTATAAATTTTTTTAAAAAGCTGTGTCCTACATTTTTAATCCGACATTTTGATTTCAAAAAATCTGAGTTCGTATTCGTGATTAACGTTGCGCAATAAGTTGCAAGTGATATTTTGAAACATTAATCAATAATTTAAATATCTTGCCCGCCACATGGGATCCGCTATTTCGAATATTTGATTCTAAAATAAGATTTGGAATCCGAAAAGCCATCAAAATCAGACAACATAGTAAAAAGCGTCATATTTTATTTGTCGCCATAATGGATCCGCCATTTTAAATTTAAAAAATACGAGCTCTTAATCGTAATTACCTACCATAAATACATCGAAAATGATTAATTTAAGTACAATTTATTGTTAGTTAGGGCTTTTTGAATTTTGCCAATAAAATCGCCATTTTTTATCAAAGGAGTCTAAATTTTTTTGAGGACATGTATTTTGATCCAATACATAAGAATCAATTAAAAACGCGATTTAAATTTTTTGTTAGTTAGGGCGTTTTGCATTTTAGGTGACGATATAAAAAATCTTAAATTTAAATTTGTCGCCATATTGGATCCGCCATTTAAAAAGTCTAAGCTCATATTCGTTATTAAGGACCCCAAATACATCGACAATGATTATATTAAATACAATAAGCAAAGAATTAAAAAGTCATGTCCGCCATTTTGGATCCGCCATTTTGAATTTTTTAATTTTTTTAAATTTAAAAATTCAGCGAGCCTTTAACACCCATATGAAATACTTTTTCGACATATAGGTTAAGCGGTCTATTTATGGCCAACATTCAGGTATGCTGGCCCACAGTGCACTGGACCGATTTCGCTGAGTTTCAATACCAACCTGACCAGATAAAGGACCGATATATATGCCAAACTTCGGCAGCCTCAGTAAAGATTTTTTTAAAGTAAACGTGTTTTCAACAGACAGACAGACGGACGGTTGAGAATCATGGATACTTATACTTTTTAGGGTCCTAGACCAATATTTCGACTTGTTCCAAACGGAATGGCTAGAGTGGGGGTATAATTGCGATAGCTGCATAATAATAATTCAGTGCACATGCAGAATAAAATGAACTTGTAAACAAATATCGCGAGGGGAAAGAAGTCCCTAAAACCTAAAACACTACGATCAATTTACATATCAGAGCGAATAAAATCATCATTTGAGCGAAATCGGTTTAGCTGTTCCAAATTATGAACGAAAATGTAAGGACAACACGAAATTATTGATTTACATACACTCAAAATAATACATTAGTAGATTTACTAATTTTTTTTGCTAATGCTAGTAAGCTAACCTTTAGCAAAGGTTATTAGCAAAAATATCTTGTAAACTTCATTTAGCGCATTAGCAATTTTAAACAAAATTTGAACAAATTTTTTTTTGCTAAATTTACAATTGAGTTGACCAAATTTTTACGAGCTTTTTTGCTAATATTAGCAAAAATAAATTGTATTTTTTTTTTTTTTAGAAAATTTAAAATGGAGCTATCTCGAAAACTAAGCCAGATAGAGCAAAAAGGAGGCCATTTTTGGTTTTCGAGCTCTCCACAGTATCGCCGGTCCTCTTCACATGTGTGGACCCTAATGGGTCCAAACTTTGGAGCCAAAAAAGTTAGCATTCCCGAAAATTTTAAAATGCTCATATCTCGGTAAATATTGCCGACACGATAAAAAGTCCACGTAGAACAAGACCACAAAATAAACAAAAGCGCTTCGAGTAATATTTTTTAAGTTATCGAGTTTTTTAATTCTCAAAACCCCCGTGGTCCCATAAAATCACGTATCTCAAAAACTAAGCGAGATAGAGCGAAACGGACAAAAATTTTGGATCAAAAACTATGACAATTTTTAAGGAACCTAACTAGGTCTAGGCCCATCGGAGTCTGGACCTATCGGGTCCGAGCCCAATGGGGTCCTCAAATCTTAACTTATTTTTGGCAAAACATTTTTGCTAACTTTACCAAAAAAAATTGTGGGTTCAAAATCAGCGTTTGAAAGGCTACGTTAGCTACCCGTTTTTTTGCTTTTGCTTTTCATATCACTTCAAACAATTTCAATATTATAAGTTATAGCTTTTGTTTACTTTTCTTTTTTGTGTTTGCTTAAACTACAACAACATGAAAAAAAATAAAAACTCCAAACAGAGCAGTAGCGGAAAACAAATTTTATTGTTGTAGCCTACAAATATACTACTGTAGTATATTTGTAGGCTACAAATATACTACAGTAGTATATTTGTAGGCTACAGTATTACTACAGTAGTATTACTACAGTAGTATTACTACAGTAGTATTACTACAGTAGTATTACTACAGTAGTATTACTACAGTAGTATTACTACAGTAGTATTACTACAGTAGTATTACTACAGTAGTATTACTACAGTATTACTACAGTAGTATTACTACAGTATTACTACAGTATCACATTGTAAACAAATGTATATAAAAATGCAATATAAAAACGTGATCATATTAAAAATTTCGTTAAGATGAAATGAATACAAATGAATACAACATCGAAAAAAGAATAATAATAATTTTTAATAAAATTCTTTTAATTTTGGTCAAAAAAATATAGAAAAATTTTGAATTTTGTTGAATTTTGTCGAATTTTTCGATATTTTCGAATATGTACGCGATTTTAATATTATCGGTCTAGACGCTCAGAAGTTATGAGAAAAACCGTGACATTAACGTTGGGTTAGAGATGGGCGCTGGTCACGTGATTTGCGTGATTCACGTGAATCACGAGTGAGTAATTTTCATTTAAATCACGTGATTGTGAGTGAGTGTGAGCTGAAAAAAAATCTGAGTGAGTGAGAAAATTTTATTGCGTGAGTAGATTTTGCGTGACTTACGCGTGAGCGTGATTGAATCTGGCGTGAGTAAGATTTTTATTACTCACGTGAATAGAGAGTGAGTGTGAGTTAAAAAAAAATGCGGGAGTGATTCGATTATTTTTGCGTGAGCTTGAGTGAGTGTGAGTCAAAATCCACTACTTGAGTGAGTGTGAGTCAAAATCCACTCACGCACCCATCTCTACATTGAGTATTTCGAAAATTCACGTGTTGAAAAATACACAAAACATAGTTTTAATTAGAGATGGGAGCGTGAGTGATTTTTGACTCACACTCACTCACGCCCACGACAGGAATTTTTGAATCACGCACACTCACTCACGAGCAAATTTTTTCTACTCACACTCACAATCACGTGAGTAAATTTAATACAACTCACGCTCACGTGCACTCACTCAAGCTTCACTCACACTCTCATTGACTCACACTCACGAAACTCTTATTCATACAAAAAAAATTTAAAAACTAAAATTTGAAAAATCTTTTAAAATTTTCAACAAAATTTAAAGTCACTCACGCAAAAATCTTACTCACGCACACTCCACTCACACGCGCGTGAGTAAAATTGAATTTAGTCACACACAAGCGTTGTCACGCGTGAATCACGTTATAATCTGCTCATGTGCACATCTCTACTTTTAATGACAAGGGAACACCACAACAATGTTTGGCAAAGTTTTTTTTTTTGAGAAGTTGAATTATAATTTTACATTAAAACAATCCAACCCTATTCTTTATACACATTAAAATAAAACAGTTATGTTAAACAAGATAAGTGTGTGTGTGTGTGTGTTATAGTTTTATTAAATTTTCTCTTTGTAGGCTACAAAAACAATATTTGTAGGCTACCAAAAATAATTTGTAGGCTACAGGTAGGCTACCAAAAATAATTTGTAGGCTACAGGTAGGCTACCAAAAATAATTTGTAGGCTACTTGTAAGCTACACAATTCTAATGTTTTTGTTTTTTTTGCTACTTATTCATTTTTAAAAACAATCGTAAGCTCTCGCTACAAAAACAGAAATGTGCAAGTATTAGTAGTTATAGCAATTGATTGATTTACATATTGTTTGTTTTTAAAACTACACATATCGTCAATTTTGGTTGTTTTAGCTACTTTCTTCGTAGTAATTTAAACGCTGTTCAAAATCAGCAAATTTTCTTATAGGTTTACAAGCTTTTTTTGCTAACATAACAGTTTTTTTTTTTTTTAGTATATTTTGTCAGCTTGTTGACATTTGTAAACAGAATTCAATGCCGCATGGTATTTAAACAAGAAAAGCATATTTTTTGATAAGAAAAGAAAAAATCGCGGATTTTTTTTTTGCATCAAACATTTTTTTCCGCAGATTTTTTTTGCAAATTAACTTTTTAAACATTGTGTAGTAGAGCACCCTTAAAATGTATGGGATGTGCAAAAGTGTGTTTTTAATCGCTCCCCGCTCATTTTCGGTGTAAGAAATAATATCTGTCCAGAAATTGGACTTCTAGGTTGCAAACAAGCCAAGCGGTTTAAGCTTTTGACGTCAAAGGTGATTCAGAGTAAGACTTTGGCATTTTTTCTAGGAAGGGTCGATATATTTTTGCAAAAAAATGAAAAACAACATTAAATACCCTATTAAATTATGCAAAGAGCTAAAATTTTCCCTAATTTAAAAATGTACGAAAATTTTTCAAATAAATGTTCTGTCCCAAAATTTTGACTTTAACCGCTCAAAACACCGCTATATGCCATACTTAGTATAAAACAATATGAAAGAAAAATTCTTGATGTGAAAAATAATTGCGAAAAACGTTTATTTTAAGAGTTACAGACAAATGAATCTATAAAGTTTTTTTAAGTCTATTTTTGAGGTCGAAAGTACAAACGGTTTTTTTTTAACATGATAATGTTTTTAGGCTGGTGTCTAATTTAAAAAAAGTTGCAGGACGCCACCTCAGTTTGACTATATAAGCTAACAATTAACGAAAAAGAAAACAAAAATTACTATTTTCATTTTCTTAAAAACAAAAATTTTAATAACTTGGGTAACTTGGATAATAACTCACCTCGTGGTGAATAAACCCGTTTTTCACCAGCTGGTGAACAAAACCGTTTTTCACCAGCTGGTGAATAAAAAGTAACAAAATTATTTTTCAACAAAAAACATTTTTTTTTTCATAAATTTTTTTTTCCATTAATTTTTTTTCTATCAATTTTTTTTTTTCATCAAATTTTTTTTTTCATAAATTTTTTTTTTCATCAATTTTTTTTCCTAATTATTTTTTTCATCAATTTTTTTTTTTTTTCATCAAAATTTTTTTTTCATTAAATTTTTTTTCATCAATTTTTTTTTTCATAAATTTTTTTTATCATATTTTTTTCATAAATTTTTTTTTATCAATTTTTTTTGATAAAATTTTTTATTATCAATTTTTTTCTCACCAAAAAAAAATTTTTTTCATCAATTTTTTTTACATCAAAAAATTTTTCTTTTCATCAAAAACTTTTTTCATCATTAATTTTTCATAACATAATTTCGTTTTTCGTGAAAAAAAAAAATAATTTTTTTACCAAAACAACTTTTTCACCAAATCTAAGCTTTTCGCATAAAAATTTTCCATTAGTTTATCAAATGTACATAAAACAAGTGAAAGTGTTATATTCTTTGGTGCCGAATCTTTTATACTCTCCAAAATGAAAAAACACTTTTTTGCACTTATTTTTGCACTCACTTACGAAATGTACAGCTCTTTTGGTTTTTCATTGGGGTCCTCGACTGATATTTCAATTTGTTGTTCATGAAATAGCAAAGTAATATAATATTATTTTTTCTAAAAAAACTTTGCTTTGGAAAGTACACCCAAATCTTCCGCAAAACATTATCATGATTTAATGTTTTGGGCAAGAGTACAAAATTCTCAGGCATTTTTAAATTACTAATATGCTAAAAAGCTGCTGATATTTTTTTTAAATTAGTCTCACGATATACCTACCTTGTTTTATATTACTTGAATGGTGCATATTATACTACAAAAATACTAAATGGTTAAGTCATATGGTGCTTACTACTTTGCTGACTGCCTGCATGCCCCTTGTAAAGTCATGCAATTTTTTTTTTTTTTTTTGGTCTTGGTGAACCCGAAATCACAGTTGTATGGATAAAACGTTAGACAGCTAGTCAGCCAGTTTAATAGTCATTTAAACTAACAAAAAAAAAAAAAAAACGTTAACAAACAAAATTTCAAAAAGCGGCTTTTAATAGAAATTGCCAAACAACTGTCATTTGTCAAGATTTTTTTTTGTTTTTGCTAGGAATCATTTACTAAACCAACTTTTTTTCAGACCATTATTTGATTGGTAAAAATGATTGTAAATTTAACATTAATGACCATAAAAATGTTTTTAAAATGATTATTTGATATAAACAATTACAGAATTTGTTTTTATTTTAGTTTAAAATTATATTGTGGCAACATGGATTTGAGTTTTAAATATATAGGCAGTAGGGTGCAGCGGCGCCACGAAATAACTCCCAATGAAATAAATACCAAGAAAAATAATGAAATAAGTCCCAAAATTGTTCATACGATTTGGGAGTTATTTCATAATATTATTATTTTTTTGTAAAGTTATTAATTTTTAGTGTCGAGCCAGAATCAAATTGCGTCGCGCAAGGCGTAAAAAACAGAAACAAATATATCAAATTTTAAATTTTTACGTCCGTCTGATTCAGATACCTAACATTTAAATATTATAAACGAAAAGTTATTGGGCGTTTCGCCTTACGTCGCAATTTGATTCAGGTTCGACGCTTCCCAGCAAATTTTTGCATTACTGGTAATGAGTATAGTAATTAGTAATAATTATTGGTATGTACTTACTCATTGCATGAAACACTACTTATTCTATACAGACCGTGAGACAAAAATAATTAGTGCCTACAAGCTTACGATTAGGGAGATAAATTACTACTTACCTTTAACGAAGAAAATAAGTAGTAATTTATAAGGAATAAAATAAATAGTTTCAAACAGAGTTTGAAGTAACTATTTATCATTAGATTATTCGTTTTTGCGAAATTTTAAGCTAAAAAGGTGAAACAAATATTGTTTTTTTCTGATTGGACTTAATTTCCCAAGTGAACTTGCAAATAAGTATTTATTTTTAACATTCTCAATAACATATTATTTATATTATTGCAAATAAGTACTTACATATTACAATATAATATGCCATTTACATATACCTCGAAATCCAGAAAAAATGGGATTTCAATGAAAATCCAAGTAAATCCCATTACTTTTTTGGATTTCAAATGTCAAATCCCATACAAAAAAAACTTGGATTTTGGGAAAATCGTAAAATCGCAATTCAAAATCCCAAAAAATTTCTACTTCTTAATTGTACAAATATGGTTTTTCCCAAAATAATCATTCCTAATGCTTTTTTGCAACGCTGCACACGATTTTTTTATCAGCTGTTGTTGTTTTTTATAAAGTAAAAAAACAATTAAAATTTATTTTTTTAAAAACTATTAAAAGATTAATAAAAACAATGTTTAACAATAGCCCTGTTTTCGCATAACCGTATATACGCTTACCCATACAAATTTTGCATTATCCACGCTTATTTTTAGCGTACATAATTATCGGCGTTAATTTCAAGCGTGTATAAAAAGTGAAGCCAAGTTCACATTTTTAATGAAATAGCATAGACACACTCCTTTTTTTTCTTGTTATAGCAAAGACATACACCTTTTTTTTCTTGTTTGCCCTAATAAATTTTGACACCAACCACAGTGATGCCAAGTATATTTTGTTAAACGTGGATGCGTTTTCGGTTAAACGGTTAATGTTAACATATATACGGTTATGCGAAAACAGGGCTAATGTTTCATTTAAAATTTACCATTGCAAATGGTAAACGCACGATTTAGTTGACCAATTTGGTCTTCCTAACAAAGAAAAACACTCAATGGTGGCGGCCCCAAACTTGGCAAAAATTTTAATTTTCTTGCATTTAAAGAAGCAGCTCTACATAAAAATACATTTTTTGATATTGTGGTCCCAACATATACTAGTGGGATTGAAAATATTGGCTCCGGCAAAGAAAAATCATTGTTTTTAGAAATATTTATAAAATTGGGTAATTTTCCCATTAAAAACCCTGTACACAAATCAAAAGAAAATACAGAGTTAGTATGTACAAACAAAATCCCGCTAAATGTCAAAAAAGCATATGTAAACGGTATAGATTTTAATTGGATTTGAAATCCAAGTTTATATGGATTTCGGCGTATATGTAAATAGCATATAAGCCACTAGTTGCTTTTTGGACTAAAGTAATGCAGTGGGTAATGAGTAGTTGTTATAAGTAATGTAATTGGCAGTCATTACTTTTCACAACACATTACCTAGTTTTTGCTGGGTTAAGTTGGAAGTTATTTCATTAGAAAGTTAAGTTGGAAGTTATTTCATTTGAGATTACCTAAATTATGAAAATAAAAATTCAACTTATTGGAGGCGTACGGACATAGCGCCCAAGTTCATATCGCCCAATTTAAAAAAGTCACTTCAGCCAAAAAAAATGTGTGTTAGTTGTTGTTGCAATTTTTTGCTATTTTTGCAATTTGCAATTTTTTGGCTACTATTTTTGGGTATTTTATCAAATTTCTTTAAATTAACATAAATTACACAGGTTGACAAAATTTGAACTTTTTTAAATTGCCTGACCTTTGACAACTGATTTATATGGATTTTAGTGTGCTGATTCCGAATGTGTTATCCAATTGTTTCCATTAGCTCGCGTTCGCGAGCAAATCGCTGTTAAAGAGTCGAAAAAGTGCGTATTTTACTAATTTTGCTTGGCTATTATTTCCAAAAATAATTTTAGTGCCTCAATTTTAAATAGCCAGATTTGAAATCAGAGTACCCCTAATACCCAAAATTTGCTATCAGAACCCGGGCAAAAAAAAGTGTTGCCCTGTGTTATCAAAAATCTCATATTACCAAAACATAAAAATGTTGAATTTATAAAATGTTATTGCACCCAAAAAAATAATCATAAAACTGACCAATATTGTTTTTTTTTAACACAATATTTTAAAGTTTTTATGCGTAGCCGGCCTTCGCCCTGGCTTAGGGATTACAAAATCCATGCATTAAACCTACACTCAAAATAATACATTAGTAGATTTACTATTTTTTTTTTTTTGCTAATGCTAGTAAGCTAACCTTTAGCAAATTTTTAGCAAATGAAGTAGAAATACAAAAATAACACCTGTTGCTTTTGAAACAATCCCTATATAAACAAGAATTAGAAAATTTTGCTAAGGAAAGACCCAAATTCATATTACTGCAGTTAAACTTTTTTTTCAGTTTTTACGATAATATCTTAAAATGGGTTAACTCGAATAAGTGCAAATATTTATACAAATATTTTAAATAAAAGTTTGTTTTTTATTCGACCTTTTCTTTAGAATCTCAAATGAATAAATACTCAAGCTCGAGGTCATAAGTTTTAAATGTTTTTTTTTATTTATTTAAATATTTCCAATATTTCGATATTCTTTGAATATCTTCATCAGGGACAGTCTAATGTTTCACAAAATATAAATAAGAAAAACAACAAAATAAGTTAAAAACATCAATACAAAAAACAAAGCTCACAAAATTTCAAAACAGTAATAACAATAACAACAAGAACTTACTAAATTTTATAAAAATCACACAAAAAATTCTTATTTGCTATGTAGTTCTCACTACCATCGTCATGATTGCACTGAATTTGTGTATTGCTTGGTCTTATTAACTAAATATCTATAATGTTTTGCACAGCCACTCTCCACATCGCTCTTAAAATTCATAGTTGTTGGTGTATTGATAATGTTCAGCATCTCCAACATATAGCGTCGTTTGTAATTTTGTTCTTGTTGTAATATTCGTACATCATCAAAGTTTGGCGAGTGATTAGTACTGGCACAATGGGCTGACAGTGCAGTTTTTTGTGACGAAATATTTAAAAAACGTTGATCGGATTTATGGCCTGATATTCTAGTTTTAAGTTTATTTTTAGTAGTCCCTACGTACACTTTATTGCAGTTTTCATCTTTTTTCCCGTTGCATGGTATTTTATATACGACATTGGCTTTCTCCAATATTTCCACTTTATCTTTAGTATTGCTAAATAATTGTCCAAGATTATAACCTGTTTTATGAGCCATTCTATACTTTTCTGCGTTATGTAGTCGAGATTTTTCAATTCTTTCGGACAGTTCTGGAACGTACGTCAACGATTTTCCGTATTACACAGGAAAAAGTATGGCTCAAAAATGATCAATAAAATAAATTTGAAAAACTGTAGAAAAAAATTGAATTTCTAAAAATTGCAGACATTTCTGGTATTCCCACACCGGTCTCAAACACTCCAGTTAGTGTTATCATCAATATGATTTTAAATTTCGGTTTGTCTTGTTAATGGAATGTTGTTGTTCAAATATATTTTAATAAATTTAATAATAGATTTTGTTGGAAATTTACAAAATATTTATATTTGTGTATTCAGTTAATATTGTGATTGAGTGAATTATGAAGTTAATTTAAAAAATCTGAAAGTATTAATTAAATCTTTAAATATTATTATAATTATAATAAATTATGTGTTTATTTTTAAATTAATAAAAAATTTATTATTATATTTATTATTCGATCTATCAATTCTATTGAAAAAAGATTTCTCCAGCTCGAGGTCACATTTCTTTACTTATCATAATGATGATATTGTAAAAGTAACAATTTTCAAGAAATAATTTATAAAGTTGTTTATTTATATTTAAGAAAATAAATTGTTTTAAATAAATATATTTTTTTTTCTCTGATACAAAATTTAACATTTATTTTAATCAAAACTCGTAAATAGTTTTTTCTGTTGTTCCCTTACAATATAAAATAGTAGTAGTATTTATAATTCAATTATTTTCCCAATAATTGAGTATGAATCACTTGTAAAAAAAATAGCTTATTATTTATAAAAAATTCAGTTCAAGTTCGTAGAATTTTTAAATACTAAGTGGCGCTCTTTAACAAATTATTATTATAAATTTTTCTTAAAATTTAAAATTGTAAATACCGACCCTTCTTTCATTGATCAACCAAATACCACATTATCATTAAAGAAATCTTAATAAAAATTAGCATATTAATTACAAACATTTATTATTGTTTGTTTTAAACAAAAGTTTTTACTAAGAAAACATAATAATATATAAATATTTATATATACGCCTACATGGTATAGAAAACAAAAATCTATTTAAAAACTATTTTGAATAGTATTTGTTAATTCCCACAAGTTGTTTATTTGTTGATTTAAACATTGTAAATACATTTTTTTCATATCTCTTCAGTGTATTATTGTATTTTTTTTTTTAATTAATAAATTAATATCTTGATTAAAAAAATAAATAAAAAAACATTATATATTTCATGTTGTCGTTAATGGGTTTGTTTGAGAAAAAAAATAATTTAAATATTTGAATTAATGGAATCATGAAAACTTTTCAATAGTTAAATTAAAGATCAATTAATTAAAAAAGAGATATGCAAAGTAAAATTTGCTTTAAAATAAATAAAATTTAATTTAAGGAAAAGCTATGGGAGTTTTTACAAACATCAAGAATTTTCTTTTGCAATCTGAGCCTTCATGAAAAATCTTAAGTTTTTTTCCGCTTTTGTAAAAAGTTGTGAATAAAAAATAAATTTAAAAAAATGGATAAAAAAAAGGGAAATAAAAAAATGTCTTAGAATCTGAGACTTTTTCTCTACGAAAAATGTCTCAAAATCTGCGACTTTTTCTTTAAGAAAAATGTCTCAGAATCTGAGACGTTTTCTAAAAGAAAAATGTCTCAGAATCTCAGCCTTTTTCCATATGAAAAATGTCTCAGAATTTGAGACTTTTTCTATAAAAAAATGTCTCAGAATCTAAGACTTTTTCTATAAGAAAAATTTCTCAGAATCTGAGACTTTTTCTATAAGTAAACTGTCTCAGAATCTGAGACTTTTTCTATAAGAAAAATGTCTCAGAATCTGAGACTTTTTCTTTTAGAAAAATGTCTCAGAATCTGAGACTTTTTCTTTTAAAAAAATGTCTCAGAATCTGAGACTTTTTCTTTTAGAAAAATGTCTCAGAATCTGAGACTTTTTCTTTTAGAAAAATGTCTCAGAATCTGAGACTTTTTCTTTTAGAAAAATGTCTCAGAATCTGAGACTTTTTCTTTTAGAAAAATGTCTCAGAATCTGAGACTTTTTCTTTTAGAAAAATGTCTCAGAATCTGAGACTTTTTCTTTTAGAAAAATGTCTCAGAATCTGAGACTTTTTCTTTTAGAAAAATGTCTCAGAATCTGAGACTTTTTCTTTTAGAAAAATGTCTCAGAATCTGAGACTTTTTCTTTTAGAAAAATGTCTCAGAATCTGAGACTTTTTCTTTTAGAAAAATGTCTCAGAATCTGAGACTTTTTCTTTTAGAAAAATGTCTCAGAATCTGAGACTTTTTCTTTTAGAAAAATGTCTCAGAATCTGAGACTTTTTCTTTTAGAAAAATGTCTCAGAATCTGAGACTTTTTCTTTTAGAAAAATGTCTCAGAATCTGAGGCTTTTTCTTTTAGAAAAATGTCTCAGAATCTGAGACTTTTTCTTTTAGAAAAATGTCCCAGAATCTGAGACTTTTTCTTTTAGAAAAATGTCTCAGAATCTGAGACTTTTTCTTTTAGAAAAATGTCTCAGAATCTGAGACTTTTTCTTTTAGAAAAATGTCTCAGAATCTGAGACTTTTTCTTTTAGAAAAATGTCTCAGAATCTGAGACTTTTTCTTTTAGAAAAATGTCTCAGAATCTGAGACTTTTTCTTTTAGAAAAATGTCTCAGAATCTGAGACTTTTTCTTTTAGAAAAATGTCTCAGAATCTGAGACTTTTTCTTTTAGAAAAATGTCTCAGAATCTGAGACTTTTTCTTTTAGAAAAATGTCTCAGAATCTGAGACTTTTTCTTTTAGAAAAATGTCTCAGAATCTGAGACTTTTTCTTTTAGAAAAATGTCTCAGAATCTGAGACTTTTTCTTTTAGAAAAATGTCTCAGAATCTGAGACTTTTTCTTTTAGAAAAATGTCTCAGAATCTGAGACTTTTTCTTTTAGAAAAATGTCTCAGAATCTGAGACTTTTTCTGTAAGAGAAATGTCTTAGAATCTGAGACTTTTTTTGCAAGAAAAATTTCTCTGACAAAAAATTTCTCAGAATCTGATTTTTTTTTTAATTGAACATATTTTTATAATCCGATTCTTTTTCTATACAAAAAATTTCTCTTTCAAATATCCGTGAATAAAACACGAGTATTTGTTCAAAATAATTAATAAAACTAAAAACTATATAAATTGCATTTTTTCCCAGCTTTTCCATTTAAGTTTGAAAATTTAAAAACATATAAATAATTTTATATGTACTGCATGCAAAATACGATTATAAAATGCAAATAAACGATTAATTGCTGCGTAAGATGTTGAACAAATTAAGTGTTCAACAATTTAAAGCATTAAGTAAATAAACCATGCAGTGAATGCAATCCCATATTTAAAGTGGGTGAGAACTTGTATTTTTTTTTTAATATTCCGACAATTTATATGAAAATCATAAAACTGGGAAATTAAATGCCTAATAGTATGAAAATTTATAAACATTCATAAATATTTAACAAATGTAACGACCACATACTGTTGAATTTAGTCTGGTGTAAAACTTATTTCTCTAGCCATTGCTAATTAGCTGTAAAATGAAAAATTATGAAAAAAACAACTTTAAACCAAAAATAATAATTTACAACTCTTTACAAATAAAAATAATGTGCGTATATGCAATGAAAATGTTTATTATTAATTTTCCATGTATTTTGTTTGTTTTTTAGTTTTGTTGATGTTGCAGCAAAAATACTTGTTTATGGTCATTAGGGTGGATCGAATTTGGCTTTTGGGCGAATATCGTTCCGGCTCACCGACAGATGTGTTGGAATAGACCTAAATACAATGTGGTTAAATTTTCATGCAGATCGGTGGTCATCTTCCGCTGCCGAAATGACGTTGAAAATCCGCGATTTCTTAAAAAATAGTAATTATTTCAAAAAATTGCCAAAATTACAAAAATCACTTAATATTCTTTTTAATTGCAGTCAATCTTTTTAATTCGATCATATTTTCTTAGAAAAAAATTTCAGCTTAATAGGACATTGTTAACCCCTCTAAAACGGTTGCCGAAAATGACCCATTCATTTTGCCCTAAACTCAAAACCACCAAATTTAAAAAAGATTTTTTTTTTTGATTTTAAGTTGCACAATCTAAAGTTTTTATTGCATTTATTTCAAGTATATATAAGTTCGTTTGACAAAAAATTTTTTTGAAAAAATACGAGATTCTTAAACAGCGCGTGTAACGGTCTGTTTCCAGGACATTTTGGGAAAATTGCACTTTTTTTTTAAAACTCAACATTTTTAGTTAAAAACTTTTCATTTTACACTAGATTTATTATAAATTATAAAACTTAATATAGAAATGTTGGATTTTAAGAAATTCTTTAACCCTAAACAGCTTTGGGTCCTAAATGACCCATGATGAACAAATGCATCTAGCAATAAACCGCTTTTGGCGGGCGACTAACCATTGGGAACATATTTTTTCCATTAAAAATGGGAGCGTGAGTAAAGATGGGAGCGTGAGTGGAGATGAGAGCGTGAGTGAATTTGAGCAACTCACGCTCACGAAGAAAAAAAATTTCGCGCAGGAAATTTTTTAAGTTTGCATACATTTTACGCAGGATCATGTGATTACAACATATTAAACTCGTTCACGCTATAATCACGCCTACGAAAACTCAACATAGCTATATTTTGACGTGTTTTATTTTTCTGTCACCATAAAAAATCATGCAATCTCTCGAAATTTCACTCACTCTTACGAGTGAATCACGTGAAATTTGTGTCACGTGTGCATTTGTACAAATTATATTTTTAATGCAAAATAAAAAAGTGATCCATGTATTTTTTTTAAACAGGTTTAAATATTATTTCCCATTTAAATGCTCCCACCCCGAAAGCATTATCCCCTTAAATGCCAGAATATAGCAAGTAAATAGTCTATTGAATTTATTCAGCAATATTCTTATTTAAATGTGAATTACTTTTTTTGTCAGATATAAATAAATGGTTAATGGTGGGTACGAAAAATGCTTTAAGGGTGGGTGCATTTAAGCGGGATACTATTTGAATGATATTTGAACTTTTTTGTTTCATTTGCATTAAAAATATTATTTTTAAAATTGCACTGTTAAGCGTGAGTAAAATTTCGTGAGTTTGCATGATTTTTATGGTGACGGAAAAATGAAACACGTCAAAATTCAGCTTGAGTGAGATTAACATGTGACACTCATGTAATCCTGCGTAAAATGTATGCAAAATTAAAAAATTCTTGCGTGAGAATTTTTTTTTCTTCGAAAGCGTGAGGTGGTTGAATTCACTCACGCTCCCATCTCTACTCACGCTCCCATCTTTACTCACGCTCCATTTTTAATTGAAAAATATGTTTCCAATGGTTAGTCGACCGCCAAAAGCGGTTTATTGCTAGATGCATGGTCATCATGGGTCATTTAGGGCCCAAAGCTGTTTAGGGTTAAAGAGTTTCTTAAAATCCAACATTTCTATATTAAGTTTTATAATTTATAATAAATCTGGTGTAAAATGAAAAGTTTTTAACTAAAAATGTTGAGTTTTAAAAAACGTGCAATTTTCCCAAAATGTCCTGGAAACATCCCGTTACACGCGCTGTTTAAGAATCTCGTATTTTTTCAAAAAAATTTTTTGTCAAACGAACTTATATATACTTGAAATAAATGCAATAAAAACTTTAGATTGTGGAACTTAAAATCAAAAAAAAAATTATTTTTTAAATTTGGTGGTTTTGAGTTTAGGGCAAAATGAATGGGTCATTTTCGGCTACCGTTTTAGAGGGGTTAACAATGTCCTATTAAGCTGAAATTTTTTTCTAAGAAAATATGATCGAATTGAAAAGATTGACTGAAATAAAAAAGAAGATAAAGTGATTTTTGTAATTTTGGCAATTTTTTGAAATAAATACTATTTTTTAAGAAATCGCGGATTTTCAACGTCATTTCGGCAGCGGAAGATGACCACCGATCTGCATGAAAATTTAACCACATTGTTTTTAGGTCTTTTCCAACACATCTGTCGGTGAGCCGGAACGAAATTCGCCAAAAAGCCAAATTCGATCCACCCTAATGGTCATGTGAACAATTTCACAATATATTTAAAGTTTTGAGAATACATAGAAATGTAAGTGGAGTACATGGTACATTAGACTGACATTTTTTTTTGTATGGCAAAAAAGTTTTTCATTCGATTTTGAACGACCGGGCAAATTGTTTTTCTCCTGGTCCTAAAGTTTATGTGCTACAAATTTGGGGCCAGTCGGATTGAATTAACCAACCCGTGGAGCCCGGCGATCAAAGTTTTAAATTTTTGAAATTTAATAAAAAATATTAAAAAAAAATATTTTTTAAGAAAAAATTTTTAAAATTGGTCAATCGGTTTTCGAGGTATCGCTATTTGAAATTTGCAATAAATAGCCGTTTTTCTTACTTCCAAGAAATTTTAAAATTTCTTTGATGAAACAACGTGGACCATCGAGAAACTTTCGATAACTTCTGACCTAACATTAACATCGTCTAGAGCAAAAATGGGTGTTGACTTAAATTTAATAAATATAATTTCGTACACTCAAAAGAAAAACTCTGTCAAAAAAATCAGCAGATTTTTCTGCTAAAATTAATATTTTTACTAAAATCTCTGTCATTCAGTTTTACAAAATAACAGAAATTTTACTGCGTTTTTACTGATTCTATTCACTTGCAACCTAACCTAAGTCATAAGAGAAAATCTAGGTTTTCACTTCCTCTCTGATTCGCAACACGCCTATCAACAGGGAAAATCTATAGAAACTGCGCTTCACTCTGTAGTTAACACTATAGAAAAATCTTTGCATGATAAAGAATTTACACTGGCCGCTTTTCTGGACATTGAAGGTGCCTTCAACAATGTCAGTATGGAGGCAATAATTAACGCAATGGAGACGGCATTAATCAACCCATGTATCACAAAATGGATTGGTCGACTGCTATTATGTCGTGAGGTGACAGCAGAATGGGGACCAGCAAAGGTTACAAGATACGCGTCAAAAGGAACGCCACAGGGTGGTGTTTTGTCACCACTACTCTGGCTTTTAGTAGTGGACCCCATTTTAAAGAAGTTGAAATCGCAAGGGACAACAGTGGTAGCGTATGCAGACGACGTTGTCATTATGTCGTGTGGAAAGTTTTTGGGCACAGTATCGGAACTTTTGGAAGTGTCACTGAGGCAAACGTGGAAATGGGCTAATAATAATGGCCTAAACGTTAACCCGGAAAAAACGGAAATGGTACTTTTTACGAACAGGTACAAAATAGAGACGTTTAAGGTCGAGATAAATGGAGTTAGAATTCCGCTATCAAACCAAGCGAAATTTTTAGGAATCATTTTAGACAGTAAACTGTCATGGAAACAAAACACCGAAGAAAGGGTCAAGAAGGCATACAACGCCTTTTACGCATGCAAGAAAATGTTTGGCGCAACTTGGGGACTGGAACCAAGGATCACTTACTGGATTTATACTTCTGTAGTAAGACCAATCTTACTGTATGGTGTTATGGTCTGGTATAACGCACTGGAGCGTAATGCGACGCACTTAAAATTTCAGAGAATTCAACGTCTCATGGGTTTGTGCATCACAGGCGCTTTGAGAACAACATCAGCTGAATCTATTGACACGCTACTGCACCTGATACCAATTGACATCTTTGCTAAGGGGGAGGCTTATAAGTCCTGCCTTCGTCTCAAAGAGTCAAATTTATTCAGGCAACGCAATTTTGGACACAGTAACATGGACAATTTAAATGATATTGCCACCGATTACAGAGTGCCCAAACTTATTTTCGACCGGAAATACGACGTAGAATTTCCGACTCGAGAATTTTGGTCAAACTGGCAAAACCCCCCAATGAACGCTATTAACATATTCACAGACGGCTCCAAACAATCCATGGGAGTCGGTGCAGGTTTTTCAACGAGTTTGCGAGATTTAGAGAAGACTTTTATCCTTCCATTGGACTCTAGCATTTTCCAGGCCGAAATAGTTGCCATAAGCAGGGCGGCTTTACAGTTCGGTGATGAGACAAACAGAGAATTTAACATTTACGTTGACAGCCAAGCTGCTTTAAAAGCTCTCAAAAGCTTTTACATCAAGTCGAAAGTAGTTTTCGAATGCTTCGAGAACTTACAAAGTTTAGGGAGTACGAATAAGGTGAAACTAATATGGGTACCAGGTCACATAGGTATTCAAGGAAACGAGAGAGCGGACGACCTCGCGAAACAAGGTGCTGATGGTATTGGTATTTCTGTACATATTGATCCACCAATCCAGCACTTTTGATCGCTACGCGACATTCAAAACACTGCAATGGCTAATAGAAAGTGGAGAGAGCTAACGACAAGTGCGATCAGTAGACGATTGTGGGCATGCTACAATCTAAGAAAAACTGAATACTTACTCTCACTCACTAGATGGAACTGCCGTGTACTTACTGGAGTAATCACCGGGCACTGCCTAATAGGTTATCATAGAAAGAAGATGGGACTTATTTCTGATGCAAGCTGTAGAAGGTGTGATGAACCTAACACTGAAGAAACGGTCGAACATATTCTTTGCCAATGTCCTGCTTTGGCCAGATCCCGACTGCACTTTTTAGGCAGACATGACTTCGAGAGCTTGGAAACCGTTTCGAATGTTGACCTAAGGCAAATAGTACAATTCGCGATGAGGACAAACGCGTTCTATCAGCGTCGCTGAGGAATTATTGTGGTTTCGCTATGGACCATCCGGTCTATGTGAGGAGTCTTTGACTCCGCCACCTCTAACCTAACCTAACCTAAGTCACAATGGACCGCAGAGTCTAAGTGTATTGACGTAAATCGTCAGCAGCCACCTACAACCTACTGATTCTAGTTGCCGAATTTAAAAATATTTTTGAACATATTTTTAGCACATTATTTTGTAATTTTACTGAAATAGTTTGTTGTCATCTATTTTTTAAGTAAACTTTCTTAAGTTTTTTTTTTTCGAAGTGTTGATTTTTTTTCGTGTGTTATACAATAAAACCCATTGAGGCTAATAATTGACAAAACAAAAAAAAAAAAACAGTAAATTATATTGCTAATTTTACAGAAACATTATTTTTTTAAGTTTAAATTAAAAAAAAACTATTAAAGTTTTCATAACAACAAATCTTCTAAAAACAAAAATTTTGCAGAAAATGTCTTAGCGGATTTCTCTGCTGTTTCGACAGATTTCTCTGCAGTTTTTATCTAAACAATTATGACAGATTTTTAGCAAACCGTGTCTGCTAAAATTTTCAACTTAAATTTTTCTTCAGGAAAAATTTGAGAATATTTCTATAGAAAACATGTGTTGGGATCTGAAACTTTTTCTAAAGGAAAAATGAGAATCTTACACTTTTTCTATAGAAATAATGTGCAGAATCTGAAATGCAGACTCTCAGAAAGCTTAACTTTTTCTATAGGAAAAATGTCTTGGACTCTTAATTTTCCAATAAGAAAAATGTTTCGGAATTTGAAAATTAAAAAAAAAAAAAAAAAAATTTATTAGAAATTGAGAATTTTTCTGAAGAAAAAAATTACTCAGAATTTGAAACTTTTTCTATACGAAAAATGTCTCAGAATCTGAGAATTTTTCTATAAAAAAATGCCTTAGAATCCTAAACTTTTTCTATATAAAAAATATCTTAGAATCTGCGACTTTTTCAAGCAAAATTACTCAGAATCTAAAATTTTTCCATTTGAAAAATGCCTGAGAATAATTTTTCTATAGAAAAAAATGCCACAGCATCTGAGACTTTTTTTAGGTAAAATATCTCAGAATTTTATCTGAAAAATGCATCAGAAAATCTTTCAAAATCTGAGAATTTTTCTAAGGAAAAATTTTGATACTTTTTCTATAGGACAAATGTCTCAGAATCTATAAAATTGCTTAAAAAAAATATTAAAAAGTATGAAAGTTTTAATTTTTTCTATTCTGTTTAAGATTCTGAAAAATTTTCAATACGAAAGAAATATATCAGAACCTAAGCAATTTTAAATGGGAAAAATGTCTCTAAATCTGAGAAATTTTCTAAATATAAGAATTTTCAGTGGGAAAATTGCATAATTATTTAGGAATTTTCCATGTGAAAATGAATAAAAATCTAAAAAATTTTCAATACCCGTGTAAAAAAATAATTATATCAAAACATATCTTCTCTCACAAAAACATATATGGATCATAAGACTGGCATTTTTTTTTGTCAACTTTCGATTTTCCCAAGTGTCCGGGCAAATTTTTATTGTCCTAGGTCTAAAACTTATGTGGTACAAATTTGAGGTCAATCGGATTAAATTAACCCGTGGCGCCCGGCGGTCAAAGTTTTGGATTTTTGAAAAATTTTAAAAAATAAAATTAAAAAAAAATTTATCTTTCGGCGCATTATATTTGTTAATTTCGATGCGCTGAGCACGAATATCAAAAATAAAATAAAAATCGCTCGTTCGGTTTTCGAGATATCGCCATTTCAAATTTGTAAAAAATGGCGATTTTTTCCTACGTGCAAGAAATTTTTAAAAAAAAAGTCTCAAAATTTCATTCCGCCGACCCTTTTGTAGAGCTTGAAACAATCTTTCATTTAAAACTAATTTGAGCCAAATGCGATCATTTTAAGCGGTGGCGCCCATCGATCAAAGTTTTGGCTTTTTAGAAACTTTTTACCAAAAACCATAAACTTTGATCGAAGGTTGCCACGGGTTAAAATGATCGGCTTTGGCTCAAACTAAGCTTAAATGAAATATTGTATCAAGCTCTATGAAATGGTTAAATTAAAAAACTTTTTATAGTTTTTTTTTTTAATTCTTAAACGTAGGAAAACCCGCCCATTTTTGAATTTTTTGACAAATTTTAAATGGCGATTTTTTGACAAATTTTAAAATCTTTCGACCGATTTTATAAATTTTTTGATATTCGTAGTCAGCATGATAAAATTAATAAAAATAATGTATCGCAAGATATTTTTTTTTTATATTTTTCAAAAATCCAAAATTTTGGTGGAAATTTTCCAAAAGTCCAAAACTTTGAGCGATGGGCGCCACGGCATAAAATGATCGGATTTGGCTCAAATTAGTTTTAAATGAAAGATTGTTTCAAGCTCTGGCGGAACGAAATTTTGAGACTTTTTTTACAAAGTTTCTTGAAGGTAGGAAAAAACGGCCATTTTTTGCAAATTTCAAATAGCGATATCTCGAAAACTGTTCGACCGATTTTTATTTTTTGTTGATATTCGTGCTCAGCACATCAAAATTACAAATATGATGTGTCGACAGATATACTTATTTTTTATTTATTTTTTTTTTTTAATTTTTCAAAAATCCAAAACTTTGACCGCCGGGCGTGTAACGGGCATGTACGGGGTGTTTCGTTTTTAAATGAAAACAAACTCGCTTGTATTTAAAGATCCCACACGGAAATCAAACTCACAACTAAAACGACTGATCATACTACAGCCACTCAATCTCAGCAGCAAACAAAATAAATTGTGACTTTGACACCATAGGGTTTAGGTTTGTGTGATCGTAGGTCGGCGGGACCCGTCTCTGCCGCTAGCTTCAGTGGGTGGGGAGGTTCTTGACCTAGACAACACAAACGACACCATTACCATTTTTATTAAAGAGTCCCTAAATTGTGGTTGCTTACAAAAATTAAATTGGACTTGTAATCTAAACTATTGATCCCCATTTGAAGAAAAAGACAAATTTATGTACTGATTTTTGAAAGTTAATAGGGCTATTCGATGTGGAAACTTTATGGATAAAAGATGTACTTATCCTGGGGTTCACAACCCTCCCTAACCTATGTCCTTATTAGACCCTGAAATATTTACAAAAGGACCCGACATCGCCATATATTTCCTCAACCTTTAGGAAAGTCTGATTTCGAAACTGAGCAGACATATTTAAATGTTAAATTTTCAAAATAGAATTCATTTATTGAACATTTTAAAAATGTATATTAAATTTAAAAATTACTAATAAAATTTTTGAATATAAATTTGACACTTAAATGGAGCATAGAAAAAAAAATACTATAAAGGGTAAATTTAAAATTTCCATATAAAATTATTTCCTAAAATTTCTCCTAACATTTGTAAAGGAATTTCATTTAAAACTTGCACAGGATTTATTTTTTTAAATTCACTAATAATTCGATTCGATAGCAAATAATTAACCCGATATTAACACAAAAAAATTATATATGTATCAAACGCGATCATAAACCGATTGTAAAATGATTAGGATGGTAGCGTACAAATAAATAAATAAAATTGTTGATTGTTTACGTTTTGTATCTTTTTAGAACAGCATATTGCTTTCTTTGTTTCACTTTATGATTTTAATTAGTGGAGAGTTTTGTTTCACGAAAAAAAAACTTTTGCTTATTAAAATTTACACCGATTTACTCCGATAAAATGTTCGTAAAAATCAATATAATGCATTTGATAAAAAAATATAAAAATATAGAAATCAATCAAACTGATTTTTGTGTATTTTATACATTAAAATTTAGCAAATTTTATTTTTTATTTAATATAAAAAAAATTATGTTGACACTTTTAATTTGAAAAAAAAATATGGAACCGAAATGCAACATAGCAATTTTTACGGGGGAAAAAAATTATTCTGTTCAAAATGGATCTTTGGAGAAAATCTCACAGAATTTTCTAATAGAAAATTTATTAAATTTACAATAACAACGTTATATGGTGCAATTAAACATGGCGGCAAAAATCAATTTGATTGGTGATCAGGGTATAAATTTTTAAAAATGAAGAAAGAAAATACTGTTAGAATTGATAGAACTATTTTTCTGGATTTTAATGCATATAAATAATTACTTTTCAACAAATGAATTTATTTAAGTTCTGCTTTTTAAATTCTTTAGCAGGAACAGCTTTTATTGGTTTTTTTTCGTAATATTTTTTTTTTTGTTTTTTCTTTCATGCAGTATGTTCTTTCTTAAAAAAATAATAAAGAGCACTTACCAAGCAGAGCGACGAAAGGCCTTCCATGTAGCTGCCAGGTTGTCGATAATGCAGTTGTTTTCTTATAGTTGTTGGTAGATTTTAGATTTATCCATGATCAGTCTCTCTTTTGCATATACATTTGGTTGATAATTTTCATATGTATGTACAACTGTCTTTTTATATTTCTTTTACCACCAAATGCATTTTTAATTTCAATTATTTTTTTTTTATATTTTTAGCACAGTGGTATGATTTCACAAAATTCAACCAAAAATTTATAACGGATTTTTTTTCCTTTTACTTTAATTATTCATGTTTTACCACATTTTTAAGCCATTAATTTAAATCCACTGTGTTCACTTTCCACGTATTAAAATCACTTTTTAGACACTTTTTATAACCAATCAACACGTACTTTTCCTATATTTAAATTTTTCTACGATTTTAATTTTTTTTCTAAAAATTTAATTATGTTTTAAAAACTCCTCAAACTTTTTACCTATTTTTTCTATTCACTATTTTAACACGATAACGACCGGAATTTAATTGTGCAATATTATATTTTAAGTAATTAAATTTTACATTATTTTAAGATTACTCGCGATGTTTTATTTTATTTAAATTCACTTTTTTCCCGAACACTGTGCAAATTTTAATCACAATACTAATTCCTAGCAAAATGTATATACATTTTTTTTTTTTATGACTTATTTTAATTATTTAGTTTTTTTCCATGCAATTTCTATTTTTTTCTCGAAATTAAATATTAAATTTTACCTTAAAAAAACTTCACGTAAGCACTGACTTTCATTTCACGATATTAATTTAAATATTTGATAATTTTGATTATTTCTTTACAATTACTTTCTATTAAAAAAAAATTTTAAAAGAATTTTAATTAAGCTGTTATTTTGGATGACCTTTTGCATTGAAAAAGAATTAACTATGATTTTTGACATCAGTATTAATACGTTGAAATGGAGAATTTTTTCCCTTTCTTCTTTGTGCGAGCTTTCGATTTTACATCACTCTGAGCAAATCCAAAACAATTACCAACAACTTAATGCAATTGAGATCTAACAAAAAAAATATGAAAACTGGTTTTATACATGACAAATTGATGATTAAAGCATTTAAGTACCTCTTTTGTTTTTATCAAATTATGATAGACAACCAAAATGCAATTTGAGCAAAGATCCATGCAAATACGAAAATTAACCCTAAACCTTCTCAAATTTTTGTACCGATTGTGTTTTTACGGTTGTTGTACTAGGTTTGATTTATCCTCTTAAATCAGCGGGATAAAATTCCGGATGTCCGTCAAATAATTGTTCCGGATGAAATTAAATTTGTTCCAATTTTCCTGTCAGTTGACGCAGATGAGTTCTAATGGCTTTTAAAACAAGTGGCCACATTTAACCCCGACGATCGGGCAAGGGTTTTTAAATCAACAAATATGTTGTTTTGTTTGTTTATTTATTATTTAAATTTGAGTCAAATTAAAAATAAAAACCATTAATTTTCATTTGAAGAAAATCTAAAAAAATTAATTAGAAAATTTTCGTCAACACTTAAAGAAAAATTGTACTTTTTCATAAGAAAATTATATTACCTTTTTGCTTGTAATAAAACAAAAATCCAAAGATTTGTTATGCACTTAACACTTTTTTAAAAATGTACTTGAAGATGGGTTTTACCAAAAGTTGTTGACTTGACCACTGATTTTGATGGAAAAAAACAGCATCTCAAATCTGGGTCCCTACCTAGCCTTTGTGAGATTTTTGCATAGCAACAATCAAACTAAATTCACGCGGGAATTTGCAGAGCAACAGCATCTATCTATTTTAACCAATAGGAAAACGCCACGAATTGTTGCGTAGCAACAGAACGAAGTCTATTTATAATCGTATTTTTGCATAGCAACAAATCTACAAATGGAAAGTTAAATTTTTTTAACTTGGTATCACTTGAAAAGGGTGATGCCTTTAAAAATAACCAACCAATTACAAATGACTGTTATCATTTGAAAATATTCAAAATATCTATTAAATATCAAATGATTTATAAAAAAAAAAGTTGTTTTAAACCAAAACTAATTGTCATAAACAAACTGCCTAAATGTTTCCACAAATAGAAAATTTTTGAAACCAATTATTTTAACAAAAAAAAAAAACATCAGTGATATTCGAGTTTACTAATCATATAAAAAAAAATTAGTTTGTACTAAAAATTGAAAATGAATTTGGCCGTTACAGGCGCCAAGGGTTAATTTAATCCGATTGGCCTCAAATTGGTGCCACATGAGGTTTAGGCCAAGTAGAATAAAAAAATGCCAGGACTTTGAAAATCGGAGAAGAAAAAGTTTTGCTATACAGAAAAATGCCAGTCTAATGGATCATATATAATTGGATGTAATCATATCTACTCCATAACTCGCGAAACTTGGAGCAGATGGCATAGGTACCACCATAATGCTTTCACCGCCACTCCAGCATTTCAAACTAAAACGAAATACCCTTACTGTCGCCAAAGCAAATCGAAGATGGAAGGAACTTAGGACAAGTCGTATAAGCAGAACTTTATGGCCACGCTATGATTTAGGAAGAACTAAACTCTTACTTACACTTACGAGAATAGAATGTCGTATGTTGACAGGTTTAATAACGGGACACTGTCTTGTCGGAAAACATGCCAAGAACATGAATCTTATTACGGACGCAAACTGTAAAAGGTGCGAGACACCAGACGTCGAAGAGACCATTGAACACATCCTGTGTCACTGCCCGGCTTTGGCACGAACTCGACTATCAATTATAGGAAGTTCACAGTTCGAGACTTTGTAGGAAATTACGAGGATAGACCTGAAGAGCTTGAAACAATTCGCAATGAAGGTCAATGTATTTAGTTTACATCGATAAGCGGAAAAAGTTTTGTGGTATCGCTATGGACCAATTGGTCTATGCGGAGTGCCCATCTGGCACCGCCACCCTAACCTAACCTAACCATATCTACTCCATATATACTCGTATATGCTTCAGATATTCTTAGCTCCGTAAATTGAGTCTATCTGGCATATATGGCATATATGATCAGACATTTTCAGATATGTTTATGTATGTAAAATTGTCAGATAGACTCAATTTATGGATCTAAAAATATCTGACGCAAATATGAATATAAATGGAGTAGATCTGATTACATCCATTTATATATGATCCATATATATTTTTATCAAAGGAGATATGTTTTGAGATAATTATTTTTTTACACGGGAAGCAAGAATTTCATAAATTCTTAAAGATTTGTTCGAAAACGAATCATTTAATTTTCCTTTGAGCAAATGATTAAAAAAATGAAAAATCAGAAAAGTTTTCTCAAACTTTAAAATTTTTTCTTTCATTAGGAAAGTCTGGGATCTGAGAAAGTTTTATATAGAAAATATGTTGAGACTCTGAAAAATTTTTCGTTTTAAAAAATATTGAGACATTTTTCTTAATTTAAAATAAGTTACTCCCAAATGAAAATGTTTACATAAAATCTAAACCATATAAATTCTTACAAATTGCAATGCCAAATGAACATATTTGGACAAAAATACATACATACATGCTTAATGTTATATTTTGTTTAGACTCCTCCAGTTTTATGTAGATTAAAACAAAACTGTTTCAATGGAATAAACATATTTACTTGTTAATTCCGTATGTATTTTGTAAATGAAGTTGCATTCAACCTACTTAGAAATATAGATATTAATGTTAAATTAAACACAAATATAAGGCATTCCACACAAAATGTCCAGTGAAAAAAAATATGTGTCCCATAAATTTCTGAATAGGTTGTATTGATAGCCCTATATGTAACGAAGAAAACTGCGTTTTTGCTTTTTAAATTTTTCAAAACCTTGGCTTAGGTGACGGGCTAATATTGAAAATGGTCATATTTGTATCGACTTGCCTTTATTAAATATTAATCAAATTAAAACGGAATGCACCATAATTTCAAAAATTTGCATTCTTGTACATTTTTTTATGGGCTATCGATTAAATATTTTTATTTTGAAAAATTTTCAGAACCCCGTTCGAAAATTTCCCATTTTTTAAAAAAAGTAAATTTACTAAAAATCAGGCCACTTTTTTTTGTCTTTTTTTTATTTTTTTATACCCTCCAACCACAGTATGGGGGTATACTCACTTTGTCATTCCGTGTGTAACACATCGAAATATCGGTCGGGGACCCCACAAAGTATATATAATATTGATCCATGATAGAATCTAAGACAATCTAGCGATGTCCGTCCGTCCGTCCGTCCGTCCGTCTGTAGAAATAACGATGCAGTCCAAACCAAAAGTGCTAGACCCCTCAAATTGGGCAGGAATATCTCTTATTTTACTGGTAAGGTTAAGTTCGAAGATGGGCAAAATCGGAGCAGGGGGAAAAAAGTTCCCCCTTGAAGAACTAAAACGACCCCTGAAATATACGATATTTTTAGGAGTTTTTTTTAATTTTTGCTCAACAAATGTAACATTTGTATGCCATATTATGTTCATGGACCTGCGCTTGGACCAAGGGGGTTAGAAAATTCGATTTTTTTCAGGCCGTCCCCCTTTGGGGGCGTGGTTATAGAAATTAATTAAAAATAACGATAAAAATTTATTATTTAAGCGTAAATATCTAATTTGTAAACATATACAGCGGGGGTACAGGTGTACCCCACCAACTTCACCACCCATCCCCCCCCCCTCCCCAAAAAAAAAATACGCCCCTGCGATTTTTTTTTTTTTTTTAATTTTAAACGTGTTGGAGGGTATAAAAGATTCGGCACAGCCGAATTTAACACTCTTACTTGTTTTTTTTAGTTTAGATGTTTGTCTATCTACAAATAAGACACGTGTTTTTAGTTTTTTTTTTCGAGAAATTCGAATTTGAATGTTACATTTCATAACAATTTTGTTATTTGCTTGTACTTTCTTGTTTCAATCTAGCGGAGGAGTATTAAAAAAATGCATTATTGTTACTCATACGCTATGTTGAAACAAGAAAATACAAACAAATTACAAAATTGTTATGAAATTTGATACTCAAATGCCATTTTGATACTCAATTTTAATCGATTTTCTGTAGCAGGAAATTTGGTGTGGAATGCCTAATATATGTATATGTTTCTATGTATTTCATTGTTTGTTTTCTTTCACCAGGGGCGGATCCAGATATTGAGTTTGGGGGGAAGTGTTTGTTTTTTTCTAGCACAAGAAATATTCTTTAATAACCCCTTTTGAAGATCAGGTAACAGCCCAGCAAAACCTTAAAAATGCTAATGGTTGTGTAATGCATTACCATGTAATGTATAGACAAAAAAATTTAGCTTATAAATTGCTATCTTGTATTTCTTTGAATAACGTAATACGCACCGATTATTTGGGTCTCATCCCGAACAAAACCCATCAAAGCTGTAATGAAAAATTGGATGTAATTCGAAATTTTTCTCTATAGAATCTCTACACTCAAAATAATACATTAGTAGATTTACTATTTTTTGCTAATGCTAGTAAGCTAACCTTTAGCAAATTTTTAGTTGAGATTAGCATGTTAGCAAAAATATCTTGTAAACTTCATTTAGCGCATTAGCAATTTTAAACAATATTTGAACTAATTTCTTTTGCTAAATTTAAAATTGAGTTGACCAAATTTTTACAAAGTTTTTTTTTGCTAATATTAGCAAAAATAAATTTAATTTTTTTTTTTTTAAGAAAACTTAAAATGGCGCTATCTCGGAAACTAAGCCAGATAGAGCAAAATGGAGGCCATTTTTGGTTCTCGGGCTCACCATAGTATCGCCGATCCTTTAGATCCAAAAAAGTTAGCATTTCCGAAAATTTTAAAATGCTCATATCTCGGTAAATCTTGCCGACACAACAAAAAGTCCAAAAGCATTTTTGTAGCTCTCGACACGCAGAACATGACTGCAAAAGAATCAAGAATCAAGCTCTCCGAGTAATATTTTTGAATTTATCTAGTTTTTTTAAATCTCAAAACCCCAGTGGTACCCTAAAATCACGTATCTCAAAAACTAAGCAAGTTAGAGCAAAACGGATACAAATTTAATGGATCATAATGACGATTTTTAAGGAACCCAACTAGGTCTAGGCCCATCGGGGTCTGTACCTATGGGGTCCGAACCCAATGGGGTCCTTAAATGTGTATGAAATCAGTTGAAATAAAATAATTTCAGTTAACTAATTTGTGGCAAAACATTTTTGCTAACTTTATCAAAAAAATTGTGGTTTAAAATCAGAAAATTTTCGTGTAGGTCTACAAGCTTTTTTTTGCTAACATTACAGTTTTTTTTTTTAGTGTATAGATGTTCTCTTGCTAAACATTTTTAGACTTCGAAGGAATCAAATTCAAGAATTTTTCTTATAAAAAAATTTTAAATTTCCGGCAAAACGGAAATTTCAGAGAGATCTAAAACCTGGTTATTTTTGAAAACTCTCAGATTTAAAAAAAAAATCGTTATTGAATTCAAAACATTTTGCCCCAATAAAAGTTTTTATGATATCAGAAATTTAATTGAATTTTGAAAAATTATATTCACTGGAATAATATTTTTTTCCTACTCTTTATATTATATTGATACACCACAGATTCTTGAGGTTTTTCTTCCTTCTTTCTTTCTTTCTTTCTTTCTTTCTTTCTTTCTTTCTTTCTTTCTTTCTTTCCTTCTTTCTTTTTTCTTTTTTTCTTTCTTTCTTTCTTTTTCCTTATTTTCCTTTCTTTGTTTCACCTTTTTTTATTTTTCAAAATCTTTTTGGAGGGGGGATTTCACCCCACCCACGGGATCTGCTCCTGCTTTGACTATGTAAACAATAGAATATTAAACATCATAGTTAGAGAATGCTTAGAAATTCCAAAATCATTGGATGGGTGTTTATTTCAATTGACCATTGTACACATATTTAAAACTTCATTATATTTTACAGATGATTTATTCAGTTAATACCAATGATGGGTACCAATACCTTTTCGATACCAATACCCGTTAATACCAATTCAAATTGAAAACCAATACCAATTAAAAACCAATACCTTTATTTGTGCGATACCAATACCGATAAAAAACCAATACCGATTGCCACTACCAATACCAATTAAAAACCAATACTTTTATTCTTCAAAACCAATACCAATAAAAAACCAATACCAATTCATTTTTTCTACTTTCGTATCGGTTTTGTTTCGGTTTTTTGTATTCTTATTTTCGTTTGTTTTAATTGTGACGTCAAACATTTTCTTTCCATCACATTATTAGGTTTTACCTGACTAACGAATTGCAAAAGATGTTACATCGATCAGTAATCGTTTGCATGCAATGTCACATAACAAAAAGGAGTTAGCTACTTGAATTTTAAAAGCCATAAAAACATAAAAGAAATATTTTTTGTCACGGTATTTATGACCCCTAATAAAAGTAGATCTTAAAAAATTTAGACCTTTTCTGTAATGAAATTTTCTCTTTTGCAATCATTAATATTTGATGTATGTACATTGAATGTCACTGCATTCTACTTTGCGTTGTAAAAAAAAATCTAATGTCCTTGTTTGGAAATTCCAAAATTTTAATAAAGCAGACGTTACAAAATTTTATGCCACAACACCAGAATCCAGAAAAAAAATTTTATTGTTTTATTAGAGGCACAGTCATATTATATAAGGATTTAAGAACGCATAATGTGCAGTTCACACTTGCTATTTTTGAGAGTTTAAGGGCTATTATTTTTTCTGTATCCATTAAGTTTTTATTCTGTTACTGGTGTTTTGTTAAACAACTTGTTTAAAGTCGTAAGTGTGAACCCCATATAAAAAAAATTGACATGTGTAATCGCAATTGGCAAAAGATCTAAAATCGAAAAAGGGGCCCCCTGCATGATAACCCATTTCGATTACCTTTTTCAAAAAAATATTTATGTATGAAAAGGATGAAGTTCAGGTATATTTTGTTAGAAATGTTAAGTCTCATCTTTCTGCAATTAAAAATATCTCCCCTTGACCACCGGAATTTATATGTGGATTAAATGCAATGTGCATGAGTACAGAAAATGTTTCAAGCAAAAATTAATTTTTTTTATTTTTTAGTTTAGGCTTTTAATTTTTTTATTAATTAATATTAATTTTTTTTTAGATTTAATTTATTATCAAATTCCACTAATTGAAACATTTTGAAACTATTTATTTTAAAAATAACGAAATAAATTAATAAAATAGCAAATAAATCCAAATATTAAAATTGCATAAAAAGTTGAAATACAGGCTTTTCTGGAATAACGGAACATTAATTTTTTTTTTACAAGAGTTTTGAGTTCAGTCTGTGCTAATTTTACTAAATAGGTACCTTTTTCAAAAAAAAAAAAATTGAATCTTTGTCCAAAATGGGTTAAGCATGTACTATTTAGTTTAAAGTTTGACTTAATTCTGAATGCAAATACTGCTCAAAAATATATATATTTTTTTTTTAAATTTTCAAAAAAAAACATCCCTCACGCAAAAATTCTACTCACTCTCTAGACACTCACTCAGAATTTTTCAACTCACAATCACGTGATTTAAATGAAAATCACTTTTTTGAGTCATGCAAATCACGGGACCAGCGACCATCTCCAATTCAAATACATAAACAAGAGACAAGTGTCTTTTCATTTGTTTAATCTATAACATCTGTTTAAACCTCAAGCCTTTCTTTGGTTTAATTTGTCCCAGTTTTCACCCCTTGAGTCTTTCGAGGGTTAATACAAGTTAAAATCTACTTGCTCCACTTTCCGTGCAACTCTGTAAAGAGTAAGCGGTGATTTTAACTAGTTAACCGGTTACGGGATTTTTAAACATTGTTTGTCGTCCCTTTTGTTCTAGTTTTAAATTTACTTACGTCTCTTCTGTATACCATACCAGGCACTACGTGCATATAACTACTTAAGGTAATATTTTATTAAATAAATATAATTTTCTAATTTAAAAACTTAAACCATGTTGCATTTTTATTTCTTATATTTGCATATTACTGGACCCGCTTTTACGGCAAACAACATCTGTAAATTTTATTTAAAATGAAGTGTCCACCCTTGAAAAAGTTTCCATGTAGGTCTGAATCCAAAAAGTTTCAAGGCACTTATTTATTACCTTAATATAGTCACTTGACTTAAATGAAAATCACTCTATAACCAAATGATTTAAATGAAAATCACTAATGCTCACGAGTGAATCACGGGACCAGAGACCATCTCCAATTCAAATACTTAAACAAAAGGCAAGTGTCTCTTCATTTGATTCATCTATAACATCTGTAAATTTTGTTAAAAATTAAGTGTCCACCCTGAAATAGTTTCCTTGTAGGTCCGATTTCAAAAAGTTTCAAGTCACTTATTTATTACCCTAATATTTGAGTTGTCAAAACCGGTTTCCGAATTATTCGAAAAACCGGTTTTTTCGTTTTTTTCCGGTTTTTTCAACCCAGTTTTCTAAAACTGTTTTTTTTCTAGATATTCGAAAAACCGGTTTTTTGTGTCGAATTATTCGACATTTTCGAATATATAATATTTACTTAACTTTTTGTCATTATTTGTTACAAATTTTGTAAAATGCAACTCTGTTTAATAAATTTTGTTTCTTAATTCATAGTGAATGACAAAAACTTTAAAAGGTTAGTCCAAGGCCTTCAAGTATACCGATCGACTCAGAATCACTTTCTGAGACGATTTTCTGATGTCCGTCTGTCTATCTAAACATTGTGAGCACGATACAGGTCGCAATTATCAATCGATTTCTATGAAATTTGAAACTTAAGCTTCCTTTGGACCAAGGACGAATCCTATTGAAATTGAAACATCGGTCCATGTTTAGACCTAGCCCCCATACAAACGTCACAAAACAAAAATACTGATTTAAAGTACATAGTTCCATTTTATAGTGACTGACCCATAGAGAAAAGATAATGTAAGAGCATTTGATAGCCCGAGTAAAAATGTTTATATGATGCAATACATAATGATATATAACACAATATATATTTATACGCAATTTAATCCGAATAATGGTGGATGTTTTTGCATTAAAAAAGATCAACTTGTATAAAATATGATTCGATTTCATCCGAGTTTTGACCAGACATTGCAATATTTCATTGGATCCAATTAGATGTAATTGCATAAAAACATAAAAAATCTTGGTGTGTTTTGGTTTGGGTGAGTTACACCACAGGTGTTTGGGTACGCTTCGAACCAGATAGGTGATATACATAACCCTAACAAGGAAATGTTTAGGAACATTTTAAAAGTTTCTTATACTTTGCTTAAAAAACTTAGAACATTTTTTGTTAATTGGAAACATTTAATTGGAAACATTTATATATGGAACAGAATAAGCTATATATAATTTTATATTAAATTATACAGAAAAACAAATTTTTTATTGGCCCTAATATTATTTCATATATTTATATCAACTGTATACCTTTTAATCCGAATCATGATTAAATTATATATTACAACATATGACTGCATTTAAAAAAAATAGAAAATACCTCACGGGATGTAAAATCATATATGATTTATTATGTTTGTATCAAGTTATATATTGTTATATATGTTTATTTTTACTCGGGAGGCCCCAATAGCAATCTGTCATTTTCTACAAAATGGTAAACTTAGTGTATTTCTCTTTTCATATACGATTTTACATGTACTTGCCTCGAGAGAGGAAATATCATGGTAGCCAACTAAACTGATACCCACTGGACTGGCCCTATAATTTTAATTATTTACATCAAAAATATGTATATTTTGTTGTTTTAAGCTTTGAATTTGATTTATTTAATAAGACTGAATTGTGCACAATTATTTTTTCATCTTTTTTTTTTATTAAAAACAAATAAAAACCTTTTTTTAAATGTTTTTATTAAAAACCCGAAAAAAACGGTTATTCGAGCCGGTTTTCAAATAAAAAAACCGAAAACCGGTTTTTAAAAAACGGCGGTTTTTTAACTATTCGAAAACCGGTTTTTGCAATATGCCGAATAGTCGACAACTCTACCTAATATAGTACTTAATTTAAATGAAAATCACTCTATAATCACGTGATTTAAATAATAATCGCTCACGCCTGAATCACGTGTTTTTTTGAGTCACGCAAATTACGGGACCACAGACCATCTCTAATTCAAATACATAAACAAAAGACAAGTTTCTCTTCATTTGTTTCATCTATAACATCTGTAAATTTTATTAAAAATTAAGTGTCCACCTTGAAATAGTTTCCTTGTAGGTCCGATTTCAAAAACTTTCAAGGCACTTATTTATTACCTTAATATAGGCTTATATTCTGAATTTCAAAAAAATCGGTTAACATTTACGACCTGTAGAGACTTTTGGCCAAAAAACCTACCATCTCGCCCCAGTGTGCACTGTGGGGCGGACAGAAGGACGACTTACGTTAAATTAATATTAACGACAAAACCTTTTGCATACAAATACCAAAACCGATATAAGATAAATACCAATACTTATTAAAAACCGATACCAATTCGAGGCTAAAACCAATACCAATACCCAATACCTAAATAATTCAAAACCAATACCGAAACCTATACCAATTCAACAAAAAATGAAAACCAATACCTATACCAATACTAATATAATTTTAAAAACCAATACCAATACTTTTATCGAATTGGTACCCATCCTTGGTTAATACACAGAGAAAAGTTTGTTTTTAATATTAAATTAACATTTTCATAAATTAGAAGTAATCAAAAAAGTTTTTTTGCTCATTAGTTGATAAAAACTTTAAACAGTTCTTTTGATTAAAAAAATTTCGTAACAAGTGATTTTCATAAAATGTATGAATTTGTTGATATTTAATGTTATTCATAAAAAATAGTTCATTTGATGAAAAAGTTTTCATAACAATTAAAATACATAAAATGAACTATTCACAAATACTGTGCAATTTTTCATCAATTTTATGAAAAGGTTTCTGAAAGCTTTTTATAAAAAAAAAATCATCAAAAAAATGTCTTCTCATTATTATCAATAATTCTTTCTGTGTATAATCATTTGAATAAAATAACAAGCCTTAGGGGTGACCATGTAAATTAATAAATTTTTCCATTGACAAGAAGTTTGTTTTTTTTAATTAAGTAATTTACACATATCTTTGGAAATCTTGAACCAAAAAAAAAAAATGGAATCGAAAAAATCCATAAAATTTTTTATCAAAAATTTTTATATAAATGGTTAGCTTTTTTTTATTTCAAACTATTATTTTACATATCATCATCATTTATCTTCTTTAATATTTGTATCATTATCATCGCTATCATCAGCACCATTTGTTAGTAGCAAAATCATTTTCATCCATTAAGTGCCCAACTGCACTTGTTCAATTACTTGAACAAAAAAAAAAATAATAAAAAATCATGATGATTTTAATGAGTGTTTATCCAACAATTTGTATAAAATTTTTAAGAAGAAACATTTTGTGATACCATTTAAGAAATGGAGAAGATGAAGGGAAACAAATATCTAGCAAAGTGATTTATTTGATATGGTGATGAATCTTTTTAACACTAAATTTACCAGGGTGTAATTTGGACTCCGCTTATGATATTTGCAATTGTCTAAAAAATTTTAGAGATATTTTTAGCCGCATTCCGCTATCCAAAAAAAAACTTTCAAGCTTTAAACCTTTGACAACCCTTAGTGTCAAAATGAGGAAAATATGTGTAGAGCAGTGGTTCCCAACCCTTTTTACACCACGCCCCACTTTTAAGTTAAAAAAAATTGTCTTGTACCCCCTACACTAAGGGAAAATTTGTTAGTTTTTCTAATTTTTGTTTCCAATGAAAAATAACTACTTGTTAAGCAAAGTTTTTGTAAAATAAGCATTTAAATAAAGTTTTTATTAAAAATTATAGAAATTAACAAGATTTTTGTAGTTAATTTTGCAAAACAAATAGTTTTTGTAGTTAATTTGACTAAACAATATCTTTAGAATTTGCTTATTGCCCCCCTGGAACCTTCAAACTGCCCCCCAGTAAGGCGAAAATCAAAGGTTAAGAACCATTGGTTTAGAACATTTTAACTATTTAAATGGACATTTTATTAGACTCTGTGTTTAGTTTTTGAAAACGGACTAAAATTACCCCTTAAAATGGCAGTTAGAGGGTAAATATGTTCTAAGAAAAGAACCGCCATACAATTTCACTGAAGTTAACAAACCATACTTGCAAGCTCAGATGTGCTTTTATTATAGTTTTTTTACGTTTTGCAAATGCCTTTGATAAAAATTAAAAGCTTTAGTGGGCCATAAAAAAGAAATCCAAATTGACTTTTCAAAACTTTAGTGATTTTGTCTATTTAACGGTCTACTTTCATATGGCGTTGAAGCCATTGAGGCTCATTTTTCTTGTTGCACAGTGTTATTCCGAAAAGAAGAATTGCGTTTCCCAATTGGGACCATTTTGAGGGTGCCGAAAAGCCTAATTGGAAATCAGAAATGCTCAATTAAAATTCAAAAATCGCAGTTGAATTTCAGAAAAGCTCTATCAAAATTTGGATGTCACAAATTATAGTCCAAAACCCCCAATTTGAATTATGAAATTCCAATTAAAATTAAAAAAAAAAAATTTTCAGAAATTAATAAAGGCTTAATTAAAATTTAAAAATATAAAATAAAATTCCAAAAGCCTCTATTGAAATTAAAAAAATTTAATTAAAATTCAGAAAATCGCATTTAAGTTCCAGAAAAGTCTAATTAAATTTCTGAAAAGACCAACAAGATTTTTAAAAGAGCCAATTATTCAAATTTATATCAAAAAATCTATAATGAAATTTTCAAGGTCGAATTTGTATTCAGAAAAGCTTAATTGAAACTTAGAAAAACCATTTTAGAATTCAGAAATTCCAATTGATATTAAGAAAAAATGTGGTCCTTTTCGATTTCTAAAGTCTAATATAAAAAAGATTGGACTTTAAATGTTAATATGATTTGGTGAACATCTGTTATTTTTGTGTTAAATTTATTAAAGTGTTTTTTTTTTAGTTTTCATTCTTTATGTAACTTATAAATAATTGATTTTTATTTACATCTTGTTAATCAATTAAAATGTTTGTTGGTATTTTCTCTATGGCACATTATTATTTTAATCATTACACTGCCATCAGGGAGATGTTATTCTAAATCAAAGCTGATGTTCCAAAATTGAAACAGAATTTTTCAATAAAAAACTCATCATTTTTCGGAACTTAAAAATTATGTAAAAAAAATTTCCTAAAATCGTTGTTAAGGAATTTTTTACTCCAAAACGCAAGAAAAAAAAAATTGACAAACTTTTTTGTGGACGGCACTTATAAAGTCTTCGAAACATAGAAAATTTTTCAAAGTTTTTTTCTTTTTTAAAATAGATGTTATTCAAAACGCAATAAGATTGTTAAAAAAAAAATTTCTGGGGCTCGAAAATTTTCAAATAAGTAAAATTTTTCAAAATGTTTTAAATTTGTATTTTCTAAATTCAATATGGATGAAGTGTTTTACCATAAAACGCAAAAACCTGTGTCGGGGAATTTTGAAATTTTGTTCGAGAAAAAGTTTGAAAATTTGGAAAATCAATGAAAAATTAAGATTTTTAAATGGATTTGATTTCATTTTTGAGGTTATATCTTACCGAATATTATTGACTTGCTACAGATTACTACGAAATTTTGCATTTATTTTTTATGCAACATCTTGCGCCGAGTCCGAAAATAAAGTCGAAAGTTTCAAAAGTAGAACATTTTTCGAGATATTAGGTCAGGTTAGGTTAAAAATGCCTGCGAAGTTTGTACTCTTGCCCAAAACATTAAATCATGATAATGTTTTGCGGAAGATTTGGGTGTACTTTCCAAAGCAAAGTTTATTTAGAAAAAATAATGTTATCCCGAGTAAAAATAAACATATATAACAATATATAACTTGATACAAACATAATAAATCATATATGATTATACATCCCGTGAGGTGTTTTCTAATTTTTTTAAATGCAGTCATATGTTGTAATATATAATTTAATCATGATTCGGATTAAAAGGTATACCGTTGATATAAATATATGAAATAATATTAGGGCCAATACAAAATTTGTTTTTCTTTATAATTTAATATAAAATTATATATAGCTTATTCTGTTCCATATATAAATGTTTCCAATTAAATGTTTCCAATTAACCAAAAATGTTCTAAGTTTTTTAAGCAAAGTATAAGAATCTTTTAAAATGTTCCTAAACATTTTCTTGTTAGGGTTATGTATATCACCTAGCTGGTTCGAAGCGTACCCAAACATTTTTTTGTTTTAGAAAATTATATGTTTGGTGAATGTATCGTTGACCTGTGGTGTAACTCACCCAAACCAAAACACACCAAGTTTTTTTATGTTTTTATGCAATTAGATCTAATTGGATACAATGAAATATGGCAATGTCTGGTCAAAACTCGGATGAAATCGAATCATATTTTATACAAGTTGATCTTTTTTAATGCAAAAACATCCACCATTATTCGGATTAAATTGCGTATAAATACTTATATATTGTGCTATATATCATTATGTATTGCATCATATAAAAATTTTTACTCGGGATATTACTTTGCTATTCCATGGAAAACAAATTAAAATATCAGGAGAGGAACCCATTAAAAAACCAAAAGAGCTGTACATTTCGTAAGTGAGTGCAAAAATAAGTGCAAAAAAGTGTTTTTACATTTTGGAGAGTATAAAAGATTCGGCACCAAAGAATATAACACTCTCTCTTGTTTTATGTACATTTGATAAACAAATGGAAAATTTGTATGCGAAAAGCTTAGACTTGGTGAAAAAGTAGTTTTGGTAAAAAAAAGATTTTTTTTTCACGAAAAACAAAATTATGTTAAAAAAAAAAATTAATAAACCCAAAATTTTTGGTGAAAAACAATTTTGATGAAAAAAAGTTTTTGATGTATTTTTTTGATGAAAAGAAAAATTTTTTGATGTAAAAAAAAATTAATGAAATAAAAAATTGATAATAAAAAATTTGATGAAAAAAAATTGATGAAAAAAAATATGATAAAAAAAAAATTAAGAAAAAAAAATAATGGAAAAACAAATTTGATGAAAAAAAATTAATGAAAAAAAAAATTTGATGAAAAAAAAATTTGATGAAAATAAAAATTGATAAAAAAAAAAAAATTTATGAAAAAAAAAAAAAAATTATGAAAAAAAAAGTTTGATGAAAAAAAATGATGAAAAAAAATTTTATGGAAAAAAAAACTTCGATGGAAAAAAAATTGATGAAAAAAAAAATTTTTGATAAAAAAAAAAATTGATGAAAAAAAAGTATGATGAAAAAAAAAAGAAAATTGATGAAAAAAAAATTTTATTGAAAAAAAAAAAATTGATGGAAAAAAAAATTGATGAAAAAAAAAATTTAATGGAAAAAAAAATTTAATGGAAAAAAATTTGATAAAAAAAAAATGATGAAAAAAAAAGTTTGATGAAAAAAAATGATGAAAAAAAAGTTTGATGAAAAAAAAAAAATATGAAAAAAAAAAATTGATGAAAAAAAAATTTGATGGAAAAAAAAATTTGATGGAAAAAAATTGATGAAAAAAAAAAAAATTTTATGAAAAAAAAATTTGATAAAAAAAAAAATTTTTTTGTTGAAAAATATTTATGTTACTTTTTATTCACCAGCTGGTGAAAAACGGTTTTATTCACCACGAGGTGAATTATTATCCAAGTTACAAACCCAAGTTATTAAAATTTTTGGTTTTAACTTTAACTTCAGAAAATTTTTTTGTTGACAAGTTAACGATTTTTAATAACAACACAATTTCGTAGAAAAATGTTATAGAATCGCTTTTAAAGACAATTGTCGATAATTAAAGATTTTTGACAATATAACTACCGATTTTTGTCGTTATAAAGTTAGTGAATTGCACTACAGTTTTTCAGTTTTCTCTGAATCAGTTACATTTTAGTTAAAGGGAAAGACGACGGGAAAAAAATTCCAAAACCTGCGAAAAAAAAGTAATGGATACGTCCCTGGTGTAGGCGATAATTTTCAGTAGACAAAGTTCTTACAATAAAATTTAATTTTTCGAGGTTGAACCAAATTATGAGGTCAATAATTTTTTTTAGCTGTCTGAAATTTTTTATGATAAACATCTCGAAACATGTGCTAAAGTTTAGGCTTGGTGCCATTTTGCAATCAAATGCCTATATACATTTTTAGCCGGGAAGCTATTTTTATGATTTTCTGCATTTCTATGCTCCACTTCTTTTCGTTGTTTGTTGTTAGATATATTTTAAATGTAATTTTTTTATTAGAAGTTTTAAATTGTTTTTATTTCCGCATAGTTTTTGATAAATTCTATTACATAAATATTAAATATATCATGTGTATTGGGTCTAAATAATCGTTCTTTCGTTCGTTGACCATTGCGTGCTTCAATGTGAATTTCTGTTCTTTTTTTCTGCAATAAAAAAATATAACAGAATTTTGTTCATGTTTTTTCAGTTTTTAATTAAGATTAATTGAAGGAAAACATGATTTTTTTATTTATTTTTTGTTCATACCAAAATAATTTATTAACTGGTCATAATTAATTGATAAAGACAAGTGTCTTGCGCAAAAAAAATCGAATGTCATAATTTTTTATATTAATTTTTTTTTTTGATAAATTGATGAAGAAAGAACATTTGTTGGTTTTATTTTATTAAAAGGGCCAGTTTTGTGATAAATTTTTACTGGATTATTTGTAAATTAATTATTATTATTTATAAATTTAAGAGACGAATCGTTCAAGGGTAGATTAACAATTGCAAAAAAGAGAGAGAGATATCTATTCCAGCTAAGGAATATGCGAATAACAAAATATGCAACAAAAAATCATAAGATTTTACTTAAGTTTCTACACCATTTAAAGATGTTATTCGTAAAAGATCATTATAAATTCGAAAATTCTATTTAAAATTTGTAAATTCTAATTGAAATTCGAAGATTCTACTTGTAATTGAAAGTTCCATTAAAGATTCGTAAATTAGAATTGAATTTTATTTTGGAAAACATCTTTCAGAAGACAACCTCTGTCGAAAAGACTGTAAAACAACTTTCTCTGTAAATAAGCTAAATTTAAGTAGATTTTTCTGCTGAAATAGGTATTCTCTGTCATTTTTTTAAATAACAGAAATCAGCAGATTATTTAGCTAATTTTACAGAAATATTTAGTTATCCTGTTTTCAGGAAATTTTTCTAATAATTTTTAAAAATATTAAATTTTTTAAAAATAAAAACAATTTTATTGAAAAATAGTACACAGTAGTTTATTATCAATTTTGAGCTTAAGCTTGGATGGAGGACCCCACATGTTCAATAGGGGCGCCTCCAGGGGCCCCTTAGGTAGGACACCTTTTGCAAACAAAGTCTTTAAGGGATTGGAAATTTGTTGTTTATTATCCGATTTTTTTGAAATGTTAATTTTTTAAAGCGCTAGGAATTACATAAAAAAAACAAGTAAGAAAATTATAGTCGGTCAAGACCCTACACCAGAATTTCCCGGAAAATGGGTCCCAAGTTCAAACATGGACCGATTAGATCTATGTTTTGTCAACTCTTTAAAAAGTGTAAAAATTTTAAGTGAAATAGGCTTATTTTTGTTGACAAAAAACCTCTTTGACTGAATATCGGGCTAAACTTTTACATGGGGCCTGAGTCCAAAAATGGTCCGATGATAATCAGATTTGATAAGGTTGTTTAACATACACAAAACATATTTTAATTAAATATTTTCTATTTTCATGAAATTTGAGAGATTTATGTGAAAATCGGGAAGGTGATTTGTATGGGGGCTACAAGAAGAACTGGTCTGATTTATTTAAAATTTGGAATGATGATTTGTGTTTAAAACATGATTACCTGCCAAATTTCGAAACGATACCTATTATAATGCGGTTATTAGAGGGGGCTAGGTTGAAATATGGACCAATTTTCACCAATATCAATAGGCTTCGTCCTTGGGACAAACGAGGCTTAAGTTTTAAATTTCAAGTCAATTGATTAAAAATTGCGACCTGTATCGTGTTTACACCGTTTACATGGACAGACAGACGGACGGACATCGCTAAATCGACTCAAAAAGTGATTCCGAGTCGATCGGTATACTTAAATAGGGGCTACGACCAATATTTCGGATAGTTACAAACATCAGCACAAACTCATTATACCCTGTACCACAGTGTGGTGTAGGGTATAATGATTGAAATAGTCGTTATCTCTTTCACTTTTCGATTTATAGCCATTTGAATGAGAAAAATTTAAATTTTTTTTCCGATCCTGATCCAGTTTTTCGGAAATAGGCTGGTCAGCTCACGTCTGATTTTTTTCAAACCTAAATTTTTAGTTACCTAAATAAATTTGTGATCCTTTAAAATTATAACGAATAAAAGAAATTTTTTGTTAAAAAGTTAAACTATTTTAAACTTGAAAATAAAATCCCAAAAAAATGGAATTTTTTGCTTAAAAAGTACCAACACTCTTTTGCTTCCATCTTAAACGTTTCGTTCAGAACATGCCAATTTTTTCGATTGATCTGAAAGGCAATATCACGTACATGATTTAAAAAAACACACGATATTTTCTAATCCTCTGGGTCCAAATGCCGGACCTTGAACTTCTTGTAGCATAAAAATGTTGCATTTGTTAAACATAAATACTAAAAATCATGTTAAAAAAATTTTATTTTTCAGAAGTTGGTTAAGTTCTTCAAGGGGAAACTTTTTGATCCCTGGTCCGATTTTGCTCATTTACGAACTTAACTTGCCTAGGAACATAAGACATATTCGTGTCAAATGTCGGGAGCCTAGCTCGTTTATTTTGGACTGTATCGTGCTAACATAAGCGGACAGACGGATGGACGGACAACACTAGAATGTCTTAGAATCGATTACTGATCATAAATATATATGGGGCATTCCATGTCAAATCGGACACATTGAATATTTTTTTTTTAGATTTTCCCAATTTGTTGACAGTTTTTAGTATCCTTTGAAAACTTCTTCGTGGTAAATTTTCAGATTTTTTTTGATGACCCGTTCAAAAAATATTGAATTTTTAAAAATTGGTAGTTTGTTACTGTACTCAAATTTCTTTTACTCATAACTTCTTCAATAATGGTCCCATTTATTTTTATTTTTTTTTAATTTTTGTTTTTTTACGTCCTTTTTAAAAAAAATCGACAAAATTCTTAAAAGTGCTCTAGTATGCGATTTTTAAGTTTTAAAATTTAAATCTCATTTTTGAAAATGTGTAGTACACACATTTTCAAAAATGAGATTTAAATTTTTTTGATTTTTTTGAAATTTTTTTTGTGTAAAACTTCTACCGATTCTAGAATTTTTTTGCGCAGTAGGATCGTGGGATAACGATTATTACTATTTTTTTAAATTTTTTGAACAAATTTTATTGTAATTTTCCAATCTTAAAATCATTTCTACTGCTCCAATGGTGCGTCATAGAGGGTAATTTCCAACACTGACCCCCATTTATTGTAATTTTCCAATCTTAAAATCATTTCTACTGCTCCAATGGTGCGTCATAGAGGGTAATTTCCAACACTGACCCCCATTAATTTTTACGCCTTAACATTTCTTCGGAACAAACTACTACCCTATCTCCAATTACTAAGGGGGCTCCAAAACAAAATGAATTTTTTTATAAATTTCCTCCAACCGCTCTAACTGCCCTAAGAATGTCCTTAGAGCAATCAAATGTATGACCGACCCACAATATTTTTTTAGTTTAAACATTTTCTCTGAACACACCTACCCTCTATATTTAACTATTAAGGCGGTCCCCATACAATTTTTTTTATTTTTTGTAAATTTGTTTTATTTAATCAGCTTATACCGGTCCAATGGTGCGTCCGAGAGGGGTCATTAGTGAGACCGACCACCTTTTATTTTTACCCTTCAACATTTTTGTAAAACATACCTACGCCCTATATCCACTCCCTAAGTGGGCTTCCAACCAAAATTACATTTTTTTAAAATTTGATTCAACTTTAATTTGTATGGGAGCCTACTTAGGGAGTGGAGATATGTAAGTATGTTTTAAAAAAATGTTGGAGGGTAAAAAAAAATGGGGGGTCGGTCTCACTAATGAACCCTCTCGGAAGCACCATTGGACCGGTAGAAGTTGATTAAATAAAACAAATTCACAAAAAAAAAAAAAAAATGTATGGGGACCGCCTTAATGGTTAAAGATGGAGGGTAGGTGCGATCAGAGAAAATGTTTGGACTAAAAAAATATTGTGGGTCAGTCATAGATTGTATTGCTCTAAGGGCATTCTTAGGGCAGTTAGAGCGGTTGGAGCAAATTTAAAAAAAATCATTTTCTGTGGGAGCCTCCTTATAAATTGGAGATATGGTATTTGTTTGTATCGAAGATATGATAAGACGTCAAAATTAATGGGTTCGGTCTTGGTAAACATTGGAAACATTGAAACATTGGAGCAGTTGAAATGATTTTAAGATTGGAAAATTACAATAAAATTTTTTAAAAAAATTTTAAAAATTGTAATAATTGTTATCCCACGATCCTACTGGGCAAAAAATTTTTAGAATCGAAAGAAGTTTTACACAAAAAAAATTCAAAAAAATCAAACAGTACATACATTTTCAAAAATGAGATTTAAATTTTAGAATTTAAAAAGCGCATACTAGAGCACTTTTAAGAATTTTTTGGATTTTTTTTTAAAGTACTTAAAAAAAACAAAAATTTAGAAAAAAAAAAAAATCACTTTGGACCATTATTGAAGAAGTTATGAGTAAAAGAAGTGTGAGTAAATAAACAAACTACCAATTTTTAAAAAATCGATATCTTTTGAACGGGCCATCAAAAAAATCTGAAAATTTACCATGAAGGAGTTTTTAAAGGGTACTAAAAACTGTCAGCAAATTGAGAAAATCTAAAAAATAAATTTTCGAAGTGTCTGATTTGACCTGGACTGCCCCCTATACTTAATGGGGTCCTAGACCGATATTTTTATGTGTAACAAATGGAATGATAAAGTGAGTATACCCCCATACTGTAGTTGGAGGGTATACAAATTTTATTTTTCTGAAGTGGGTTTAGTTCTTCGAGGGGAACTATTTTCCCCCTGGTATATAAGACATGTTTAAGAACTTAACCTGCCTAGGAACATAAGACATATTCGGGTTTCTATATCTTTTATTTTGAACTGGATCGTGTTAACTACAGACGGACGGACAGATGGACAAACGGCCAAACGGCCAGACGGACTAGAATATCTTAGAAACGATCACAGACAAAGTGAGTATACCCCCAAACTGTAGTTGGAGGGTATACAAATTCTTAAGCAAATTTTTCTTAAGATAAATCGATTTGATAATGTTTTTTTGGCCACTTTGGCCTCGGAAAAATTAAAAAAAAATCTTCAGTAAAAAGCTTTTTTATAGTTAATTTAAGATTTTAAACTTATTTTGGTTTGCTTTAAGATTTGGAAAAAATACAAAAAATTCTTAATGAAATTTTCTTTACAAAAAATCGGATTTAAATGCTTTTTGGCCACTTTGGCCAGATATTTTATATTTTTACCTCATTTTGGTTTGCTTTAAGATTTAGAAAAAAATAAAAAAAAATTGTCACAAATTTAAAAATTTTTCAGTGAAAAAATTTTTTTATTTTTTTATTTTGGTTTGCTTTGATATTATGAAAAAAATGCCTGCGAATTTTGTACTCTTGCCCAAAACATTAAATCACGATAATGTTTTGCGGAAGATTTGGGTGTACTTGCCAAAGCAAAGTTTTTTTTAGAAAAAATAATGTTATATTACTTTGCTATTCCATGCAAAACGAATTAAAATATCAGTCGAGGACCCCATTTAAAAACCAAAAGAGCTGTACATTTCGTAAGTGAGTGCAAAAATAAGTGCAAAAAAGTGTTTTTACATTTTCGAGAGTATAAAAGATTCGGCAACAAAGAATATAACACTCTCACTTGTTTAATTTACATTTGATAAACAAATGGAAAATTTTAATGCGAAAAGCTTAGACTTGGTTAAAAAGTAGTTTTGGTAAAAAAAAAATGATTTGTTTTCACGAAAAACAAAATTATGTAAAAAAAATTAAATAAACCCAAAATTTTTGGTGAAAAAAAATTTTGATGAAAAAAAGTTTTGATGAATTTTTTTGATGAAAAGAAAAAATTTTTGATGTAAAAAAATATATAAAAAAAATTTTTGTTGAGAAAAAAATTGATAATAAAAAATTTTATAAAAAAATTGATGAAAAAATTGATGAAAACAAATATGATAAAAAAAATATGAAAAAAAAAATTTGATGAAAAAACAAAGAAAAATTATGAAAAAACAATTTTGATGAAAAAAATAAAAATTTTGATGAAAAAAAAATTGATGGAAAAAAAAATTTGATAAAAAAAAAAAATTGATAAAAAAAAAATGTTAAAAAAAATGATGAAAAAAAAAAGTTTATGAAAAAAAAAAATTTTATGAAAAAAAAAGATTGCTGAAAAAAAAAATTGACGAAAAAAAAAATTTGATGGAAAAAAAATTGATGAAAAAAAAAAAATTTTTTTGTTGAAAAATAATTATGTTACTTTTTATTCACCAGCTGGTGAAAAACGGGTTTATTCACCACGAGGTGATTATCCAAGTTACAAACCCAAGTTTTTAAAATTTTTGGTTTTAAGAAAATGAAAATAGTAATTCTTGTTTTCTGTTTCGTTAATTGTTAGCTGAGGTGGCGTGACGCCACTGGCGTCCGGCAACTTTTTTTAAAATTAGACACCAACCTAAAAACATTATCATGTTAAAAGAATAAAAAAATTCATAGGGAAATTTATCATACGAAAAATTTATTTTTTTCGTGGCCAAAACATATTAAAAAATCGATTTTTCGTAAGAAAAATTTTCTGAAGATTCTTTTTTTTTTATTTTTTAAACTTGAAACAAAAGAATTTTTAAATGGTTATAAAAAAGAAGGAGTGGAACTTTTTGGCTTTGGAAATTTTGTATATTTTCTTTCGTAGCCAAATTAACCACTTATAAATTCTAATCTATCCTATAAATATCATTCCCAATATTGATAACTACAAAAAAAACCCAAAATCTTCTACATTGTATAATTACTTAAATTTTAACACCAAAGTCAATAATTTCTAATTTAATAAAAGTTTTTGTATGCTGCTATTGTTTGAGTGTAATTACAAGTTGTTTAACAAAATGTAACACTTAAGTACACAGGAACCTTTAGAACCTGAACAGACGCAAACAAAAATAAAACATTTAAAAACAAAAACTTTAATATTTCGATTATGCACTGCACAGCAGAATTGTACCTCAAACACGTATGAGTAACTTATAGCCAACATTTTCCTAAAATTTTCAGTGAATATTACGTGCTAACTGTGTGTTTTGTTTGTCCTGCAAAAATGTAATGCACATCTTTTAAATAAAAAAACGTTAAAATTAAAAATTTTATAATATTAATGAAGATACGAAAATAGTATTTTCAAAATACCGGTATGAGGGTGTCTGATTTTGAAAATTTTTCTTGTCTTTTTGAGGGGGTTGCTAAAAAAAATTTTAAAATTTTAAATTTGTATAAAGTTAGACCGAATTTACATAAGGCAATTTTAATTGCGGCAATTTTGATTTTCTAGTGTATCAGAGAGAGAAGGAAGAATCTTAGATCTCTCTCTGATACACGATAAAATCAGAATTGCCGCAATTAGTGTTTATAAAAAACCGACATTTTAGGAAACCGGTTTCTCGGTTAACCGAAAATCAGCTTTTCCGGTTAACCGGTTTTCTCGGTTAAACCGGAATAAAAAAACCGGTTAACCGTTTTTTTTTCTTTAACTGACAAAACCAAAAAATACTTGAAAATAGCTAATTTTCATTAAATAATATAGCGAATATAGCTTAAGTTAACATATTTGTTTCTTTCATCAAGGTTTGCAACTGTTACCCTATAAAAATAACGGTATTTAAATAATGTACTTTATTTTCGCATATTCACTGGAACTTTAATTAAATTTTAATTGGCTTTATTTTAAAAAAATACATCAATTCGATAGAAGTAAATTGGAGTTCAGTATTTATTTTCATGTTCCCCCGATTTTAAGCCGGTTGGCTTGTTTGACTGTCTGGTTAACAGTCACTTAATAAGTTTTCCATGAAAGTGTCAAAAAACGCTTACAACGGTGAGTATTTAAAATATTTATCTGATTCGAAATAAAATTCCTATATGATAAATTGTTTCTTGAAGTGAAAAACTATTTTAGACTTTCTTTCTCAAGGATTTTCAAGGAGTTTTCAAAGAAATTTTGAAAATTTCATAAAAAATAAGTGTAAACCATTAATATTTGCGAAAATATTCCGCTTAGAATGTATTTAAAAAAAACCGGTTAACCGACAGGAAAAAACCGGTTTTCGGTGCACCGGAAATTTCCAATTCCGGTTAACCGGTTTGCAAAAAAACCGACATTTTGGGAAAAAACCGGTTTTTCGGTTAACCGGTTAACCGGTTTATAAACACTAGCCGCAATTAAAATTGCCTAATGTAAATACGGTCTTATTTTAAAATTTTTGTAGAAAACCCCTACACTCAAAAAAAAAGTTTGTAAAATGACATAAAATCCCCGTAATTTTACGGGGCAGGTTTTGTAAAAATTTGTAAATTGATTTAACAAAAAATTATGGGGAGAAAATGTAAACTTACAATTTTTTTTTTGTAAAAAATTAAATTCGAGGTGATTTTTTTTTTTGTAAATTTACAAAAATTTGGTAAATTTACAAAACAAAATTGTAAACTTACAGAAAATGGTTGTTATTTTACAAAGAAAAGGTAGAAAATGAAAAAAACAAATTGTAGATTAACAAATTATTTGGTTAAACTACTATTTTTACCACAAAAAAATATTGAAAAACTTGTAAAATTACAATAAAAATTGTAAATTTGCAAAAAAAAAATACAAAACAAATAGTAGACAAAAAAAGTTATAAATTTACAAAATAGAGTAGAAAATCAAAAAATAAAATTGTAAATTTACAAGTTGTTTGGTTAAACTACTGTTTTTTATCGCAAAAACTTGTATATTAACAATAAAAAGTGTTAAATTTACAATTTTTATTGTAAATATACCATTTTTTCTTATTTTTTGACGTTTTTACGTAGTTTAACCATATAATTTGTAAATTTACAATATTGTTTTTGTATTTTCTACTTAATTTTTGTAAAAGTACAACTTTTTTCTGTAAGTATACAATTTTGTTTTTTAAATTTTCATATTTGTTTTGTAAATGTACAAAAAATTTGGTATATTTACATATTTGTTTTGTTTTTTCCATTGGTGCATCTTACTTTTCCTTTTTCGGCAGCTGGAGTAGCACTTCAACAACCTGAAATTATTTTTTTTTTTTTCACTTGAATATTTTTAACAAACTTTTTAGAGTATAAGGGTCCCCGCACAACAATGTCGGAGCGGTTGACGTTTTCGGTCACGAGAGAATATAGGCGCAAAACAAAGGCGGCAGCGGGAAATTCAGTCAGGCGTTGATATTTACACTATTTTGCACTTTTTTGACATTTTTAATTAAATTTTATTGTTTTTTTTATTATTGAATTGAGTTTCTTACATTGTTTCGTTTTTTTGTGTTTTTTTTAGAATTTTAAATATTTTTTTTTAGAGATCAAATTTTCTTGTTTACTTTATCGAAAATAATCGGAATATTTATAAAATTGTTGCAACATTTTCATATCAAAAATTAAGAGAGAAAAACCGACACAAAAATAAATTTGATTTTATTCAAGCGATTTTCGGTCGAGCGTTTTTTCTTGCCAAATTTGTATGAAAAAAACGTCACCGACATTGTTGTGCGGGGTCTCTAACACTGCACTTTTTTATTTTTTTTTTTCGGCATTTAGTTTTTCTTAAGTCTAATATATGAGAATTGCGAAGGAGGCTACACAAGAAATTTCTTACACTTAAAAAATTATGTCATTAACTGTTTGTAGTTTATTTTAAAAATTTTACGTTTAGTCGTTTTTAAAAGAAAAAGCATTTGTTTGATGTTCAGTTTTTATTAATGACTGCTTCTGTCCTTTGTTTCAAAAATAACACACTAAAAAATAAAGACTTTCATTAACATTTAATTTTTAAAGTCATTTATTTTTGTTCTGTAAGTAAAAACTACTGATTATTCTTTTGATTTTTAATGATTTGTGTAAGTAATTTTTTTTTAAATTGTTGGTATTTTTTAATGAAATATCATTAGTTTTTACCTACACAAGTCAGTTATTTTTTTGTAGAAAAAAAAATTCAAAAAATTATTTATAGAAATATAAAAACATGTTTGTATCAAGTGACTTTGGCACGATGGTTAGAGTGTCTGGCCAGAATGTAGTTGATTGCGGGATCGATTCCCCAAAAATTTTATTAAAAATTTTTAAAAAAAATATTTCAATAAAAAAATGTAAAAAATTACCTACGAAATCATTAATTTTTATTGTTTTCGTAGGTTACTTTTTTTAAATTTGTTGGTAAAAATAACAGAACTATCATTAATTTTTAATGTTTTCGTTGGTTATTTTTTTCGAATTTGTTGGTAAAAAAGAGTGAAAAAAACGTATTTTTTTTATGTTTAATGTCATTTATTTTAGAAAATTTTGTCAACAGTAAAAAATAAATGTTGATGTTTGTTAAAACAAATGAATAATTACTGGGATGGTTTTCAATTGTTAATTCACTGGTTTTAAGTGTGTTTTTCTTTTGTTTTTGCCTACAAAATATTTTGAGTGTATGCAAGTTAATTTTTAACTTCTAAAATTTTAAGCGTTAACAATAATGTGAACTTTGTATGGTAGAACACTGATAATTATGCCAACAAAATACGCCTTTTTTTTACCCCATTCATATTGATGAAATTTGGTTTAGTTGTTAGACTAACTGTAAGTGAAAAACTGGCAAATACAATAAATTTTAGCCCTGTAATTCAACAGGGGCCGAAATTACGATTGGTCACAATTTAGCCCAGAATCTTATAATCGCGACACTCTTGCACCTTAAAAATTCAATTCAACAACTTTCAGTTTGAACTAGTAAATTTTAAGCAGATATTTATGCTGTAATAGATATTTTTACTGAATTCTCTGTCATTTAGTTTTAGAAAATACAACAAATCAGCGGATTATTTAGCTAATTTTACAGAAATATTTAGTTATCCTGTTTTCATGAAAATTTTCCAAGTTTTTTTACAAAGATTTAATTAAAAAAAATTAAATTTTACTGAAAAACGGCTTAACTAAAAAACGAACTCTTTAAAAAAATAAAACTTACAAAATTTTGTTGAAAAAAATTACAATCGCTTTTTTATTAGTTAAAAAAAAAATATGCACAAAATCTTTTATAAGTCTTTTACATATGTATATAAAATATTTTTTAGATGTTTATCTAAAAACAGAAGAATTTTTTGCTAAAACCAGCAGATTTTTCTGCTAAAATAAGCCGATTTTCCAGCTGAAATCAGATGATTTTTTAAAATTCTGAATTTATTAAATATCATATTTAAGTTTAAAATTTTTAGGGGTTTTATTTTTAAAATCGCTTAAATCTAGGGGTTTTTTGACATTTTCTAAGGCTGACCAAAAAATTATATTTTGATTTAATTGTATATAACTATCAAAAATTAAATTATTTCAATTTCAAAAAGTTTAGGGGTTTTTTTTTGAAAATTGTCCTAATCTGGGGGTTTTTGAAAGTTTTTTAGGGGGAAAATCAAAAAGTACCTGGCAACACTGGTTTGTAGACACACACATTTTATTATTGTACAATATCCCTCTCTTTTCCTCTCACAGCTTTTAGCAGAGCCTAGTTACACACAAATTTTAGCGTTATATTTAGCACACAACAAACGAAACGGCTTTTTATACCCTCCAACCACAGTATGGGGGTATACTCACTTTGTCATTCCGTTTGTAAGGCATCGAAATATCGGTCGGGGACCCTATAAAGTATATATTATTGATCCATGATCGATTCAAAGACATTATGTGAATGTCCGTCTGTCTGTCCGTCCGTCCGTCTGTCTGTAGATAACACAATGCAGTTCAAAATAAAACAGCTAGACTCCTGAAGTTTTTCACAAATATTTCTTATGTTCATAGGCAGGTGAAGTTCGTGCATGAAGGGGGAAAAAAGTTCACACTTGAAGAACTGCACCATCCTCTGAAAAAATACACTGTTTTTTTGTATTTTCGTTAAATAAAACATTTGGTATATTTATCGCGATGGAAAGTTGCTTTCAAAGCCCACCACTGCCCCCACTGTCCCCATCACCCCCCCCCCCTCCAAACAAAAAAAAAACGCCTCTGACATTTTTTTTTTTTATTTCGTATTTAACACTCTCACTTGTTAGTGTTATTATTTGTTGATGTTCTATAGACTAGAGGCTAAGCCCAACAAACAAGAGGCCCGGCGTTCAAATCTTGATGGATACGAAAAAAAGATGCAAGCTTATAAAAATTAGAAAATAACAAACAATTGTAAGTAAATAAAAGTAAATTAAATAAAATCAAATAACAAAAAAAAAATATTTATTTTTTTTATTTTTCAAATAAAAAAATGTTATTGATGACACCGCTTCATAATATTGAGGACAAGTTACATTGGACGAAAAATGATGTAACATTTTTCATATTGATGTAACTTTTCATCAATATGAAGAAGCTTTTTCTTTGAGTGTAGGGGGTAGTTTTTAAATTTTTAAAACCCTACTAAACGTCAAAAAAAAATATTAAAAAAATAAAACATCATATGGGCTTAAGCTGTATAATTACTTACACTAGTTTATAGAGATTTTGACCCACGATATTTTGCATTTATTTTCCAAAGTAGAACAGTTTTCGAGATGTTTATTTAAATAATATGCGGTCTTTAAATCCGCGAAACTCAATTTTCGCTGTAAAGGCCAAACTATATTGCAAAGTATTTATCCAATTCGAAGGGTATGCTAAAAAATTTTACTTTTTCGGTTGAATTGACGTATTTAAACTCAATGGAATATTTCCTTCCAACCGTGGTTGGCAATAAGACCATATGGCGTTAGTTCCCAATTCAGTGAGAATATGACTTTATTGCCTATAGCTTTATTTTTGCCCACCTACTAACTCCTCTATTTCTCCTAGTTTGACACCTAGAAACACTTTCATATCATCCATGATGAATCAATAATAATAGCTCGTACAAAAATCGCTTAATTTAATTGGAAATATATAAATTGCCATCACTGCTGACAAACTACATTGTTTTAGTAAAAAACTTTTATTTGTTTAAAATCTGTTGAACAGTAATGGTGAAAGTATCTGCACTTTCAGACCATAAAACTAAATCATTGAACACGTTCATTTTTTAAAATTCCTTATTTTCTGTCTAATTCACAATGAACTATTTTTCTTTTTAACGTGCTTTGGTTTTCAAAACGAATATTCTTGTAAAATAAATTTAAATTTTTATTCTTTGTTTTATATATATTTTTTTTTTGTTATAAAAATAAAAAAATATTTATTTTCTTGGAAATTTCGACCACTTGTATTTTTTTTGTACTGCAGTTTTCAACAAGTTAAACCACAAATCTTCATTTTTGCTGTTAGTTTGTACTATGTAGTCTGAAGGAATGGAGGAATGTTTCACTAAACCATCTTCTTTATAATTTACTTTTCATTCATTCATCGTCCTCCCCCAAGTTACAGGTTTTTCTATAAAATGTTTATCTCTTCTGGTGTTTTGCTTCCTTTATACAGTTTGTGGTTAGAAAATTTAATTACTTATCCACTGTTCACTCAATTATAAAATCGTTTTTCCAAGAATGTGTTAATATTTATGAGTATAAATAAATACTACTATATAAGTTGTGGGTGTATTTTTTATAATAGTTTTGATGTCATTAAGGACGACACGTCATTATTGAAAGAACTTCGTTTAAGAAGAAAGGTCAAAATAAAAACAAGAAAAGTATCCTGAAATACTTCACACCTCGGCCGAACTAAATTTAACCTCAAGTTGCAAACACTGTAAATATCTTTCTTGATTATGAATCTGGAATGCACCACTACTAGGAAATAAAAATCTTCGCCAGAGCCGTTTTTGAAAAAAATCGCAGTTAAACGTCAAAAATTAACATTTTAAGTTTATCTCGAATACGACGAGAGATATAAAATAATGACTGAGACAAAAGTTATTCCTACTATGCAATAAAACTGCAAATTCATATTTTGCAATTGCAATGTTTTTGTGGCCAAAAATTCCACTTTTAAATTCCGAGGTATTCTCACTTTTAAAAAACAGCGACTTGTAAATACCGCGATCACCTCACTAACCTGGTAAGGATTGGCCTTTGAAAAGAGGTTAAGGCCCGCCTCCACTCCAAAATTGTCTCCAAGTTTAGTGGGAGGATGAAGGACAATGTCGTACTAGGCGGCAGGCCTCCTCCCCTTTCCGAATCGAAGAAAAACCTGGCCGCATAGGGTCCTTACGGCATTGTCACAACTCTGGTCAATTTACTCTAGGGGATTAAATAGTTATCTGTCCAGAGTTAACTTGGACGTCCCGGACATCTCTCCTCTCAACAACTCTGAACCACATCCCACCGTTTACCTTTTCACGTGCCCGCTGCGGCCCACTACGCTCTTGTAATTGTGCACCCATGCTTTCCATCACTTTGGAATCCGAAAAGCAAATTGCGATCGGGCGATAATTTTTAGGATTAAAATTTTTTGGAAAGTGCGAATAAAAAGCATAATTCTGGCCCAGACAGTTTTTTGAAAGGGCGTAGAACTTTTGATCACAATGAGTTTTAAAAAAGGAAGTTTTCACAAATTTGTTTTTATTTTTTTTATTTTTAGTATTTTAGTTCCATTTGTGTAAACGGGCACAAGCGGGTAAGTTTTTTGTAAAGTGTGGTTAAAAAGGATAATTCTGGCCCAGACAGTTTTTTGAAAGGGCGTGGAACTTTTGATGACGATGAGTTTACAAAAAAAAAAGAAAACATTTTTTTCAATATTTTATAGACTGATCTGATTTCAATTCAATTTTTTTTTGAAAACGGGCACAATTGTGCAACTTTTTGGAAAGTGTGAATAAAACCGATAATTCTGGCCCAGACAGTTTTTTGAAAGGGCGTGGAACTTTTGACAACGATGAGTATAAAAAGGGGTTAAAAAAAATATTTTTTCCAATTTTTTATAAGCTCTTATTTCAATTCAATTTTTGAAAACGGGCAGAATTGGGCAACTTTTTTGGAAAGTGGTGATAAAAAGGATAATTCTGGCCCAGACAGTTTTTTGAAAGAGCGTGGAACTTTTGATGAGTTTAAAACAGGGTTTAAACAAAAAAAAAAACTAATTTTTTCCAATTTTTTATAAGCTCTTATTTGTATTAAATTTTTGAAAACGGGCACAGGCAGGCAACTTTTTTGGAAAAAGCTAATAAAAAGGACAGACAGTTCTTGAAAGGGCGTGGAAATTTTTATGAAATTTTTATAAAGGGGGTTTAAAAAAAAAACATTTTGTTTGCAATTTTTTATAAGCTCTTATTTCAATTCAATTTTTGAAAACGGGCACAAGCGGGTAAGTTTTTTGGAAAGTGTGGATTAGGGCTTCCAATCGGGATTGGTTTTTCTGAATCCCGGGATTCGGGATTGAAGAAAATTTTTCGGGATACCGATTTCGGGATCCCGGGATTTTCGGGATATTTTGAATCCCGGGATTCACGGGATTTTTTGGAAATTTTCGGGATTTTTCGGGATTTTCAAAAATTTTTAGTATTTTTTATCACTTTGAAAATCCACGCGTTCCTAAAGATTAGCAAAGTTGATGTTGTGAACTTCAAAAAAAGTTTGGGATTCCTCCTGTGAAGAATATCCATATTTGGTTATCTTTCTTATCTTTCGTCGTGGCTAGGGCTGTCAATCCCGAAATCCCGAATCCCGAAATCCCGGGATTTTTGTCACAAAATGAATCCCGAATCCCGGGATTTTTAAGCTCAAATCCCGGGATTTTTTAAACATTAAAAATGTATGAGAATTTATTTTTAAAAATACAACTTTGTTCAATTATTGTTACATTTACATCAACAAATTAAAACTAAAACTTTTTTGAATTTTCAACGTAGCTGGCCACGAATTTTGCTGAGCTGAGAATTCTATCCAGGCTTGCTGAATAATAGTCCAACGCACTAACCATTAAGCCACAGTCACGGAGCCCTTTGACCAAAGTTGGCAGATTTTGGCGAAAATTTTCTAAAAAACCAAAACATTGATCAAAGAGCGCTACGGGTAAATTTAATCCGATTGGCCTCAAATTTTTAGGTTTAGGAGAAAAAAAATTTTCCGGAACGTTCAAAATTGGAAGAAAAACTTTTTTTATACAAAAAAATGCAAGTCTAATGTATTATATTATTACATTTCCCCTTTAAATGTTTTTATTATTTTAAATTTTCTTTAAATTAGTTTTTTTTTTTTTTTTTTTTTTTGTTTTTAAATTCAATTTTATTAAACAATTAGAATAATTTACAACTTAAGACTAATCCTGCTAAGCCACGAAGGCTTGTCTGCAGGAGATAAAATTAAAAAGTTCATTGATTATTTCATAATAAAAATATTTAACAATTTAATAAAAAAATGTTTTTCATTGCGAAGCTATGAAATGCTTTTTTATCATATTTTTTCTCTTATTTAAGTTTTGGATATTAATTAAATAAATCGGCAATTGATTAAAGATGTTTGGTAGAGCAACGGATAAGGAGTTTTTCCCATATGCATTATGGTGACGTTCAACCTTAAAACGACCCTCAGCACGACGCCTTGTGTTGTGTGTATGGTCGATAACTTTTAAAAATCGAGAATCGTTATAAAATTCATTTATTAGTGTTGTACAATATATGCTATTTACATTTAAGATGTTTAGTTCAGTGGCAATGTTTTTTGGTTTATTATTAGAGTTATTGTTGTTGTTATTTGTTGAATTATTATTTATGTTTCGGTTTAGTACTGTGTTATTTATTGTGTTTCGGTTTCTGTTTGGTACTGTATTATTTATTGTGTTGTAGTTGATACAGTTGTTGTTGGGCATATTGACGTTGACTATTGATCCATTATTTACGACGATATTGCGATTATTTGATGTATTGTTGTTTCTATTGTTGGTAGTGTTGATGATATTGTTGCTGAAGTTTAATGCATTGTTGTTTGACGCGTTCGTGATTCTTTGAGATGTATTGATCATGTTGTTATTTGGTGTATCGCTGTAGATTATTGCGTAGTTTACAATATTGTCTCGTAGTTTACTTTTCCATAAAATTTTTAGGGTTTGGTTTTGAGTTTGCTGTAATGATTTACAATATGTTGCACTCCCCCATGCCGTAATACCATGTCTGATATATGACTCCGTCAGGGAAAAGTATGCTTGTCTCAGTACTGTGAAATTAGAGCAGTTACTTAAGTGATATAAACTGTACGCAGCTGATCGTAACTTCTTACGAATATGTTGAATGTGTGTCAGCCATTTAAAATTTTGGTCCACGTATACTCCAAGGTATTTATACGTATTGACTATTTCTATATAACTGGTACATGAGTCGTCGTTGTCCAATACGTTGTTGTTGTGAAGACATTGGTTGTCGTGAAATTTTAAAAAGAATTCGTTATATCTGAGATGTGGTGGCTTTATGTGCATTAGTTTGGTTTTAGCTGAGTTAATTATCAGACCATTGTCATGGCACCATTTCGTAACTGTGTTAAGCTCATTTTGCATAATTTCGCTGGCAGTTGTGATGTTTTTATGTGTAACAATGATTGCTGTGTCATCAGCGTATGCGAATGCTGTGCTTCTTTTAAGAATATTTATCATATCGTTAGCATAAATGATGTACAAAATGGGTCCCAGTTTTGAGCCTTGTGGTACTCCATAGTTGCAGGGTATTTCTTCGCTAAGTGTATTGTTAATTTTAACACGATATGTTCTGCAGGCCAAGTAGTTTTTAAACCACTCCAGACAGTTTCCCCGTACACCATTTCTCTCCAGAATTTTTATTAGGTTAGCATGAGACAATGTATCAAAGGCTTTACTAAAGTCTATGAACAGTGCTAAGCAATGATAATTTTCATTTAGACGACTGTTTATGTAGTTGGCGAAGTTTCCTAGAAGTTTGTTAATATTCTTACCCTTTTGAAAGCCGAATTGGTTGTTGTTTATAATGTTGTACTTTTTTAAAAATTCAGTGAGCCTTCTGACGATTACTTCTTCTAATACTTTCTCAATAACTGATAATATGGCTATAGGTCTATAATTATTATAATCATTCTTTGTTCCATCTTTGTAAATTGGCCTTATTATGGACGTTTTCAGTAGTTTTGGTATTACAGCGTTATTGAGACTGGAATTGATGAGTGCAGTTAATACAGGGGTGATATAACTCGCGTTGTTTTTTAAATCTTTGGGCCTTATTCCATCTGCTCCAGCACCTTTTTTAATATTTAAATTATTTAGAATTAAGTATATTTCTTCTTGGTTTGTAGGAGGTATGTATAAAGAATTTTGTATTGTTGTTTCTGTATAGTTTATAGTTTTTGTGTCACATTTGTGTATTATTTTTTCAACATTTAGTTTAAAATTTACTGCAAAGTTTTTTGTAATGTTAAGTATATTTTCGTTTTTAAAGTTTTTAGTAACCGTTTCATCTATGTTATTTGACTTTTTACCTATTATTTCGTTAATCAGTTGCCAAGTTATTCTCATATTATTTCTGTTTTCTATAAATTTATTTTTGTAGTAATCATTTTTTGCAAAATTCAGTTTTTTGTTTAAGAAATTTCGATACTTCTTGTATTCTAATTCATATTTTTTATTGTTTCGATTATTAAGCCATTTTTTAAAAAGTTTATCCCGAAAATCACAACATTCGGTTAACTCTTCACTTATCCACGGACTAGATATTCTCTTTTTTTTAGTTTTTTTAATTTTTTTAGATATTTCATATATATTACAAAATTTATCATAAATATTATTAAAAAAGTTATTTGTGGTTAGATTTTGATCAAGTAGTTCACTCCAATTTGTTTTTTTAATTTCTTTATTCACTTTAGCATTACAAATTTGGGCACCCGTATGTGTTATGGTTTCTACACTCTGGTTAACTTCTACTTCTTCATTGTACATTGAGCAAAAAAGGGAATAGTGATCAGATATACTCGTTTTCACTATAGTAGCATATGTTTGTGTTGTTGGCTTGTTTTTTCTTATAAGTATATGGTCAATGCAAGTGCTTGTGTTTTTATTTGGATCTTCTCTTGTGCTTTTATTAACAATACAATGCAAACCATTAGACAATATCATGTCCAAGTATCTTGTTGTTGTTATATTTTGTTGATGTATATCAATGTTAATATCTCCAATGGCAATTATTTCCTGTTTTTTCTTTATGTGATTTAGTGTTTCGTCGAGCTCTATTATAAAATCGTTTACCTTTCCAGACGGGGGACGATATATTCCAAGAAGAGAGATAATTTGGTTGTTAATATTAACATCAATATGAATTTTTTCAAATTGTATGGCACTTGTAGAAATTTTTTTGTAAGTGATATTCTCTTTTATATAAATTGCAATTCCTCCACCATTGCCTTCTCGGTTTAAAAATATAGAGTTAAACCCATTAATGTTGTAGAGATTGTTTTCATTGTCTGATATATTTGTTTCGACAAGAATGATAAAGTTGATTTTGTTAATTATGTTGTTAATGCTTACTAAAAAGGGTGTAAAATTTAAGTGGAGTGACCGAATATTCATGTATATGATTGAAACAGGATAACTTAAATGTTTATCATCGATTTGATTAAAGCTATCAATGTATTGATTTGAGATCATTTTTGTTTTTATTAAAAAAAAGAGGAAAAAAAAAAAAAAAATTTGCATTTATAATAAAAGAGAAAAAAAAAAAAATTAAATAAGTTTAAAAAACTAAATTGCTGATGTGATTAGCTCAATATCAGCAGCGTTGTTAATAATAATATGGTTAGATATTTCATTTTTTTTTGCAAGTATATTGCCATTTCGCACCCACACAAATTTCCAGTTGGACTCCTCAGCTTTTGTTTTTGCGAGCCAAAGCATACGACGATTGTGCGCTGTTAAATGATCATTTACGTATATGTAATTGCTGTTTTTGTTGTTGCTATTTTTGTTTCTACCTTCATCATCATTGTTTATTAATTTTGCCTCAACTCTATGTCGACTAATTTTGCTCATTAACTCTTTTTTCTTACAAAGGGAAGAGAATTCAACTATCATTTTATCAGTTTTTTTGATTCTATAAGCATTACTGATATCGGCATCGTTGATTTCAACGTTTACCGAAGATGCTAATATTTTAACAACACTGTCGGCAGTAATATTCTCATTATTTATGTTTTTGATTTCGATTTGTTTACTGAGTAGTTGTTGTTCTAAGTTGTTAATGCGTTTGTCCATATCGTTCATTTGTTTTTCTTTTTCTTTATTTTTTTCGGCTAGGTCGCTGACCTGAGCTACTAGGCCGGTGAGAGTGTTTGATATTGTTGAGAGTGCATTGTGTATGTCATCTTTGATTTGAGTGTTTGTTTGGTTTATGTTTACCGATAGATTTTGTATTGTAGTTTTTAAGTCTTTAATGTCTGTCTTTAATTCTGTGACGTCAGATTTCACAGAGCACAAACTTGAGTTGACATTGTGTAAAGACAACGAGTCTTTGAAACGTTTAGCATCATCATTTGCATCATAATTGTCTTCATCTCTCTGTTGTTTTTGGTTGTTATTTTCAACATGAATTACTGCCTGATAAAGGTTGTTTTGAGATCTACTTCGTGGGCGACACTTATGACATTTCCACTCAGCTTTTCGATCTCCTTGCATATTTGCATAAGTATTTTCGGAAAGAGTTGAACATGGAGTAAAATGAAAATTAGATTTGCAATTGAAACATTTCACGAAATTAGCTGGCAATGGTTTAAGACATTGATTGCAAAGAGAGCCTGGCACAGATAATTGATCCATTTTTGTTTTTTCTTTTATGCTAATACTTTGCAAAATATATGTAAACGAAACGAATATATGTCAACGAAATGATTTTTAGTTTTATATATTTTTTTTTTTTTTTTAAACTAATATTTCTTTATACGGACTTTAATCAGATCTTTAGTTTATTTTTTTTTTTTCAAGAACTTTTAGATAACACAATGTTTTTATATATGTAATTTTTTGAATTTTTTTCAATCAATATAACTTGGATTTATTAACTTTTATTAGAGCACTTCTAAAAAACACGACCGTTCGCAATGAAAGTCAATAAAATTATACAGTGCAACACCAAAATCGGAATGGGATGAAACCAAAAGCAAATAAAAGTTGTCATTTTCCATAACAAACCCCTTAAGGTTTTTTTAGTTCATTGCTAAATATTTAATATTAATAATTACTTGAAAACTGCATTAGTGGCGTATACTTAATATTTTAATTACCTTTAAATAACAATAAGAATAATTAGAAATCATTTTTTTTTAGTAATTTCGTTGTAGCGAAATCGACCCAAAGGTTTTCGTTGGAATCAAACCCACGACTCCCTGCTTAATAGGCTAGCACGCTACCAACTAACACACAGTAGGCCCTTAATATGCACAATAAAATTGAAACATAAAGAGTCTACTATTTTTTTACTTTTATAATCAAAGAAATTTAATCCCAAAAAATCCCGGAATCCCGAAAAATCCCGGGATCCCGAAAAATCCCGTGATCCCGAAAAATCCCGGGATCCCGGGATTTCGATTTTCAAATCCCGAATCCCGGGATTTTAAAAAACCGATCCCGTTTGACAGCCCTAGTCGTGGCTCATCGTTATCAACTTTTAGTGAGCGTGAGTTGAAAAAAAAAAATAAATGAATTTTCTAATTTTTGCATGAGTGATTCATTTTTTGCTAAAGCTTGCGTGATTTGATTTTTTTCCGTTTCTTGACAAAAAAAAATATTTTTTGGCAATGTTTTTTTTGTAAAAAATGTGTTAGCGAGAGTGATAGAGTAGAGTTTGCATGACTCACGCGTGAGCATAAGTCATAAGTGAGTGATTCCATTATTGTTTGCGTGAGTCAAAACCCACTCACGCTATAAAAAAATGTTTTAGTAAAACATAAGATTAAAAAATTTACAACTTAAAGAGTTAAGATGTGTCAAAAGCCATTTATGGTCCTATGCTCCTTGTAAGAGTAAAAGTAATAAATATAAAAGCCCTTATGTCGAACCACCACTAGTTCTTAGAATTTCTTTACATTTCGCAAACGTTTCACTTTTTTCTATAACAAAAGCATGGTACCTGACGGAACTTTTGTAGATTTTTTTTTATTTTGCTCCACAAATTCATATTTTATACACATTATTTAAAAAAATCTAAAAATATTGAAAAAAATCGGGATCCCGAAAATCCCGGGATTGAAAATCAGAAATCCCGAGATTCGGGATTTGCCTAATCCCGAAAATCCCGGGATTTCCGGGATCGGGATATCCCGATTGGAAGCCCTAGTGTGGATAGAAAGGATAATTCTGGCCCAGGCAATTTTTTAAAAGGGCGTGGAACTTTTGATAACGATGTATAAAAACACCGTACAACACTACTTTTAACACCAGAACGAGACCATATACACTTGAAAGTAGAGCTCCTCTGGAGTAAAACTGCATTTACAGTTTTTCATTCGGTGATCATTTGTCCTTTTTAGAGGACTTTAAAGTTTTCAAGGACATTTAAAGTAAAAAAAAAAAAAATATTTCTACTTATCCTACGATGCTGAGATAAAAAGCAAATGAAAGAGGAAAATCTGCTCAAATTTTTAAACATGCCCGTTTTGTCATATCAGGTTAAAAGGATGTCAATAAGGTCCTTTTAAAACTTTGTCCTTTAATGTCCTTTAGAATTTCCAGCCATTTCTTCCGGAAAAAATATATGTTAAGGACATTGATATGTACTAACACATTGTTAAATTTCATCCTTCTCACTTTGTTGGTTTAGTGTAAAAAAAAAAAAATTTTATATATAACTGAAAATATATTTTTTATTTACACATAGCCTCCCAAATATTAACCCATTTTCTTGGAAAAAAAATCTAACACATGAATAAATGGATAAACATGTGAAACTGGACCCTCCATGGAGTAAAAGTACGTTCACAGTTTTTTATTCGGTGATCCGGTCTCCTTTTAAATAGACTTTTAAGTTACAAATGACATATAAAATTCAAAAACTTTTTAACATTACTTTTATTAGTTTTTTGCGGAAATGGTAATATAAAGTCAAACTCAAGAATTTCGGAGGAAGTTTTTCGGCTCTGCCTTAATTTTAGGTTGTTGTTTAAAGCAAGAGTTAAAAAATACATTTTCATACATATGAGGCATTCCACACCACATGTCCCGCTACAGAAAAACATGTGTCCCGTAAATTTCTGAATAGGTTGTTTGGATAGCCCTATATGGAACTAAGAAAATTGCGTTTTTGGTTTTTCAAATTTTCAAAAACTGGGCTGAGGAGGCGTGGTCAAATATTGGAAAAATGGTCAAATTTGTGTCGAGTTCCCTTGATTAAATATTTACATTAAAACGGAATGCACCACAATCTCAAAAATTTACATTCTTATAAAGTTTTGTATGGGCTATCGATTACATTTTTTTTTTTTTTGGAAAATTTTCAGAACCCGTTCTGAAATTTTCCATTTTTTAAAAAAGTCAATTTATCAAAAATCCGGCCACTTTTTTTTTTTATTTTTTTTTTTTTAAAGTTTAGATGTTTGTCCATCCACACAAAAAAAATTCAGAAACACGTTCTTTTGTTTTTTTAAATCTCTCACTTTATTTTACATTATACATGGTATTTAAAGATTTAAGAATATATCCCAATGATAGAAGGGTGAAGTTTAAGAACGTCTTATTAAAACCCTTAATTTATATTTTCTTGGAGATATTGGGATAGAAATCTTCAGGACTAATTTTGAAACGGCAGTGTTGATATCCTTAACATTTGGTATCCATCTCAGAAACATAGATAAAACTACAACAACTAAAAATAGAGGCTGAGCCGATAAACTTCCTTTTAAAAGGAGACCGGATCACCGAATAAAAAACTGTTAACGTACTTTTACTCCACGGAGGGTCCAGTTTCACATGTATATCCATTTATTCATGTGTTACATTTTTTTCCAAGAAAATTGGTTAATATTTGGGAGGCTATGTGTAAATAAAAAAATATATTTTCAGTTATATATAAAAACTTATTTTTTTTTTACACTAAACTAACAAAGAGAGAAGGATGAAATTTAACAATGTGTTAGTGCATATCAATGTCCTTAACATATATTTTTTCCGAAAGAAATGGCTGGAAATTCTAAAGGACATTAAAGGACAAAGTTTTAAAAGGACCTTATTGATATCCTTTTAACCTGATATGACAAAAAGGACATGTTTAAAAAATTGAGGAAGCTTTCCTCTTTCATTTGCTTTTTATCTCAGTATCGTAGGATAAGTAGAAATATTTTTTTTTTTTTTTACTTTAAATGTCCTTCAAAACTTTAAAGTCCTCTAAAAAGGACAAATGATCACCGAATGAAAAACTGTAAATGCAGTTTTACTCCAGATGGGCCCTACTTTCAAGTGTATAAGGTCTCGTTCTGGTGTTAAAAAAAAAGTTGAAATTTGTCTTACAGTGAAATCAATTCAATTCAATTTTTGAAAACGGTATATTCACGTGATTTAAATAAAAATCACTCAAGCTCTCGCGTGAATCACGTTGTTTTTAAACTCTTTTTTCAATTCAATTTTGAAAACTTTTTAATCAAGTGATTTAAATGAAAATCACTCACACTCACGCGTAAATCACGTTGTTTTTTTGAGTCACGCAAATCACGGGACCAGAGACTATCGCCTATTGAAATACATAAACAAAAGACAAGTGTCTCTTCATTTGTTTCATCTATAACTTCTGTAAATTTTATTTAAAATGAAGTGTCCACCCTGAAATAGTTTTCTTGTTGGTCCGATTTCAAAAAGTAGTAAGGCACTTAGTTATTACCCTAATATAGTCACGTGATTTAAATGAAAATCACTCTATAATCACGTGATTTAAATGAAAATCACTCACGCTCACGCGTGAATCACGTTGTTTTTTTGAGTCAAGCAAATCACGGGGCCAGAGACCATCAAATTAACAAACTATTTATCAGATTCTGAAAAAATTCCTATTTGGAAAATTGTTTCTTAAAGGCAAAAAAAATTAAGACAGTCTTTCTCATGGATTTTCAAAATTTTTTCAAAGAAATTTTGAAAATATCGTAAAAAAATAAATGTAAATCCTTAATATTTCCAAAAATATTCCGTGTTTAATGTATATAAAACAAGTAAAAAAGTAAATTCGGACTTGCCGAATGTAGTGATACCCTCCACAATTTCAAAAATATTATTGCAAAAAACTTTATTTAAAAGAAAATTACTTTTGAAAAAAAAAATTTGAAAAAAAATTTCCGCGAAAAAAAATTTTGGTTAAAAACCAGAAGCCAAAGCATTTTGTATTTTTATGTTATATTGAATGTACTTAAATTTTTGAGGTGTGATAACATTTTCGTTCATAACTTTTGAACCGCTGAACCGATATCGCTCAAATGCAATACCAAACTTCTCGGGTGAACTTCCAATAAATATGTTAAGTTGCAGTCATCTCTGTGCAATATTTTGTCCGTGATAGCATTTTCCACAGACAGACAGACGGACATCGCTAGAATGTCTTAAAATCGATCGGGCATCATGAATATATATGGGGCATTCCATGCCAAATCACTCACTTTTAGGCCCGACCCCCTTCGATTAATTTTATTTTTAGATATGTTTTAGTACGTATTAAATGCAACTTCCAGCCAAATTTTCAGCCTTTTATACCAAGGTGGTGTTGAGTAATCAATTTTTCAAAATGGCGATTTTTTCCAAAAAATGAAAAAATTTAAATTTTCAATCAATTTTGACCAGTAAAAAATATAGATATATTAAAAAAAGGTGGACAACATTTTGTTGGTAGTTAAATGTAGTTTTAGAAAAAAAATATGAAAAATTATTCGAAGTAATTATCACTTGTTTTTTATCGTATAAAAATTAAAATCGACTTTTTGAAAAAGTCCGAAACCTTCGATTTTTTTTTTAAAATGTCAAAAAATTCTACTCTAAATTACGCAACTTTTAAGTCATAATTCGAGATGTGATCGTAATTCGTTCTATTTTTATTCAAATTTTGAAAATTGCACTTTTTTTTTTTTTGACTCTGGTTTATTTTATATGGTGCTCCAAAAAAAATAATTTGGTAAATATTGACCGTAACTTCCCCTAGATATATTAACTTGGGTGTAAAAATACGTCTCAGAAAATTTTAGGATGATCGGACATCAAATGTTATTAGATGACAAGTATTTTTCATATTGTGTTTTGCTAACATTTTTTAAATTAGTGCTAAAAATGCCTGCATTTTCCACACCCTTTTGAAATCTCTATTTTAAAAAAAAAAATATTTTTTTTGTTTCAAAATTTGGAAAAGTCAAAAAAATATTACACTGAAACATGAATAATGAAAAAATGTTATTACAGTAGAAAATTTCAATAAATTTAAAAAAAGGGCCTCGTATTTTTTAATCAAGTTGTATGGCACACGCTAGATGCCTGGGGAAGTTGTAATAACTTGGCTGATTTTCAACCGATTTTAGTTTTTAGTACCTTATTAGAAAGGCATTTTACTCCACATCATAATTCTGTAATCACTTGAATTAATACTTAACTTAAAATACCAAAGAAATTGCGAAAACAGAAAAAAATTCATATTTTTCCTTGTAATCCGTTTTTTAAACTTCAAGGACCATGCTAAGCGCCTTACACATGTCCGATCGTCCCAAATTTTTGTGAGACGTATATTTACCTCCAAATGAATATATTTAGGGTAAGTTAGGGTCAGTATCTACCTTTTTTTTTTTTTTTGGAGCTCCATATAAAATAAATCAGAGCCAAAACATAAAAGGTGCAATTTTAAAAATTAAAAAAAAAATAGAAAGAATTGTGATCACATCTCGAGTTATGGCTTAAAAGTTGCATAATTTAGAGTAGAATTCTTATAGTTTTTTACAAAAAAATCGAAGGTTTCGGACTTTTTCAAAAAGTCGATTTTAATTTTTAAACGTCAAAAAATAAGTGATAATTACTTCGAATAATTTTTTCACATTTTTTTTATAAAACTACATTTAAATACCAACAAAACGTTGTCCAACTTTTTTTAAAATATCTATATTTTTTACTGGTCAAAATTGATTGAAAATTTAAATTTTTTCATTTTTTGGAAAAAATCGCCATTTTGAAAAATTGATTACTCAACACCACCTTGGTATAAAAGGCTGAAAATTTGGCTGCAAGTTGCATTTAATACGTACTAAAACATATCCAAAAATAAAATTAATCGAAGGGGGTCGGGCCTAAAAGTGAGTGATTTGGCATGGAATGCCCCATATACTTTATGGGGTCCCGGACCGATATTTCGATGAATTACAAACGGAATGACAAACTTATATATACCCTCTATCACTAAGTGGAGGGTATAAAAGCCGGTTAACCGACATAAAAAACCGGGTTTCGGTGCCCCGGAAATTTGAATTTCGGTTAACCGGTTTGCAAAAAACCGAAATTTTTGGAAAAAAAACAAATTTTGGGGGAAAAAAACGGTTTTTCGCTTAACCGGTTTAGAAACACTACCTCTGACCTGCCCAGAGTTGACCTAATAAAACAAAGTCCGAACAGGTTTGTAACAAATCTTGTTATGGCAAACCTAATTTCCTCAGGCTTGGCCTTGTTGGAGGCATATTCTATGCCAAGAAAGGCTTGTATTCCAGGGATCTCTTGATGAGTCCGATAAGAAAGTGTGGTGCAGTCTTCACTGACTTGGCATATAGTTAGGGTGACCATTTTTTTCTAAACTCAAATCAGTACAAACTTTTTTTTTTTCTTTTAGAAATAACTCTCAGAAGACTCTTTTTTATAGAAAAGCACTGATGATTTCTTCAGCACTCAAAAAATTTCGGTTAAACTAACAAACTTGAGTTCAATTAGTAGTATTTCACTTAAAAGCAACTATTAAAAAACTACTGCCATAAACTGTTTTCGCTATTTTGCAGAAAATTTAGTTGACTTTAAATAACTTCAGTGCAGAAAATAAAACAAAAACCCCCCATGTTTTGAGAAAAAGAAAATTCCTCAGACTCTGAGAACATTTTTCCTTAAGTTTTGATAAATTTTTCTTTTAGAAAACTTCCCAGATAATAAGCACATGTCTAATTAGCCCTGATATACTGAGCGCTTTTTCCAATGAATTCTGATGTCATTTTCTCACCGAACCTTTCAGAATCATTTGGATTCATGCAAAAAATCCATCATCTCTTAAAGTTTTCGTTATCGAAAACCTCAAAAATTCTGTGCGCCTTTTCATATAAATTTATGAAGATCTATATAATTTCATGTTCAGATACATTTTCCTCTTGATTCAGGAACTCCTATCTCCTTGGAAATAATTCAAATTATCTCATTGTCAGACTTAAGTTATTTTATGGAAATTCATATTTTTGTATCGAATTTTCGAATAAAATTATTTTTTATGTTAAAATGCTCAAAAATCAGTACAATCAGTACATATTTCAAAAAATCAGTACAAATCAGTACAACGTTTTTTGATCAGTACACGTGATCAAAAATCAGTACATGTACTGATCAAATCAGTACGTATGGTCAGCCTACATATATTAATTCTGGATTGATCGACATCCTTAGGAATGAATCTATAATCCACGCCATGGTCTTCAGGAGAAACGTTGACAGAGACTTTAAGGCAACCAGGAAAGTTTCGCATAAATAAGTTTGTCAAGGTACGCCCAATTGCTTTTGGATATAGCCAGTGGCAGTTCAACAAATTTTATAATGAAATTTAGTAAAATTCACCGTATTTATTCAGAAACTGGTGTTACACTAACTCGAGTGTGAACGGTAGCCAATTGCAATTACTTATTTTATTTAATTTATTTAAACTTTAATTTAATTGGAAATCCACCATCTATTTATAAGAAAAGTAAAAAATTTTAAAACAAAAACAGTTAACACATGCCGATTTTATTCGAACTATAAATCAATATAATAAATTTTTTTACATTGTGATGGTACAAGTTATAAATAAATCAACAGTTCTTATGTTCAAAATGTTCATTCAATATGTATTTTTAAGTAGTTTTAACACAAACAAAAAAAAAAAAAAAACAAAATGTTTGTAATACCATATTTGTAACTTTTTTATGCATCGTACTCATTCATGCTCAAATATGGTAGAATAGCAAAAACTACAAACTGCATAATTGAAGTTGACAAATGGAAATTTTGAAGCATAAGGTGAAAATGAATTTAAAAGCCATATAAAATTCGCCAGGGATGGAAAAATCGAATTTGGAAATGCTTGGAAAATAGTGCTTTTCGAACATGGTGGTGCTTAAGTTTTTCTGTTGTATTTTTGATCTTTTTTATAACTTCAAACATAAAAACTTGAAACTAAATTATTATTTATGATCACTAACACAGTAATACAAAATCGAACTTTCCAAATGGGATGATACCAAAAACCAATGAAAATTTAAATTTTCCATAAAAAAACCCTCAAGGGTTTTTTTTGTAGTTTAGTGCCAGATTTTTTTACACGCATATGAAGTTGGTGACTTTAAAGCATATAAAATTATGTACTAAATATGTCCTATGTGGGGTTCAGCGTCTAAAGCTAAGCTCGAAATTTAATTAGATATAACCAGTATAAATTTCGCTGCAATCGGTGCAGTACTTATTGAATGGCCGAATTATTAAAAATAAACCACTGTGCGCCGTTGCGTATGATCTTTATTTAAAGGCAATTATAAAATTAAGTATACGCCTTTTTTAAATTTTTTAAGTTATACACGATGTGGTTCAACAATTTGAATTAAAAATTCGTTGCATATGAAATTTTATTGCAGATTATGGTAACTGGCACCCGTCAAACATTTTAAGCCCAATTTGAAAAAAATCGTTAGTGGCGTTTTTGAGATAAGATTTTCATCTTATTGGATGCTACAGACAAACGGTACAACTTGTGTTAAAGTGTAACAAATGATAAATAATGGTTGATGTTCTGAATCTAAATCTTTTACCAAAAGTTTCTATGGCATCTTAATTTTGAGAAAATCGCGTTTAAAAAAAAATCGAGATTCTGTCATTTTTATCACCCTGTAAAAAAGGACACCGACTAGCCAGGCACTTCGTTACAGACTTAAATTAAAGCTTGTATGGCATCGTGCCAAAGTCACTTGGTACAAACATGATTTTATACATATTTCTATAAATAATTTTTTGAATTTTTTGTCTACAAAAAATAACCAACACAAGTAGGTAAAAACTAGTGACTTTTCTTTAAAAAATGCCAACAATTAATCATCATTTAAAATTACACAACAAAAATAAATGACTTTAAAAATTAAATGCTAATGAAAGTCTTTATTTTTTATGTTGTGATTTTTAAAACAAAGAATAGAAATAGTCATTAAAAAAACTGAACATTGAACAAATGTTTTTTTCTTTTAAAAACGACAAAACGTTAATGACATAATTTTTTGAGTGAGTGGTTTTGAAAAGTCAGTTCGAATTTCCTTTTTATGGCCCACTGAAGTTTTAAATTTTTTTTAAAGGCGTTTGGATTACGTCAAAAAAAACTATTATTAAACACAAATTATGGTTTGATGTCTTGGATAAAATTTTAAGATGATTCTTTTCTTAGAACATATTAACCCTCTAACTGTCATTTTAAGAAGCTGTTTTAGTCCTTTTTCTAAAACTAAATACAGAAGTCTAATAAAACGTCCATTTAATTTGTTAAAATGTTCTACAAAGATTTTTCTCATAAAATTTCACAAAAAACTATTAACTAAAAAAAACTATTAACTAAATGAGAATTCTAAAAACTAAGAGAATAAAAAATTAATAAAAAAACTATTGAATTTTTATTAAATTATTTACTTAAATTTATTTAAAAACTTTTGAGTATTTTTATACTCTACACCACTCTGTGGTACAGGGTATAATGAGTTTGTGCTGATGTTTGTAACTACCCGAAATATTGGTCCTAGACCAACCTTTAAGTATACCGATCGACTCAGAATTACGTTTTGAGTCGATTAAGCGATGCCGTCCGTCCTTCTGTCCGTCCGTCCGTCTGTCCATCTATCGGTTTAAGCACGATACAGGTCGCAATTTTCAATCAATTGACTTGAAATTTGAAACTTAAGCTTCTTGTGGCCAAAGGACGTAACCTATTGAAATTGGAAAAAAATCGGTACATGATAAGACCTAGCCCCCATACAAACGCCCCCTTTGAATTTCGTTAATGCCTCTAATAACCGTATTATAATAGATATTGTTTTGAAATTTAACAGGTAATAAACTTTTGAATGCACAAACCATCATACCAAATTTGAAAGGAATCAGGTCAGGCCTTCTGATAGTCCCCATACAAACCACCCTCCCGATATTCACATAATTTCCTCTAAATTCATAAAAATGAAAATATTTCATTTTATTTGTAGATGTTAAACGTGTACTTTGGTAACCTAATCGCAACGGAATACATTTGAACCATTTTTGGACTTAGTCTCCGAAATGAAAATATCGACCGATATTCGGTTAAATCGGTCTATTGGCAAAAAAAATAAACCAATTCCACTAAAATTTGATCTGTGTGTGTTTTCTACACTAAATAAATATCTAACAAAAGATAGATTCTATCGGTCCATGTTTGGACTTGGGACCCATTTTCCGGAAAACACTGGTGTAGGATATCATATGGTCGGTCTTGACCCTTGAACAAGTGAGTATACAAAATCTTTTCACCCATATTTTTTTTGTGAAAGGTGGCACAATCTTGTGAAAATTTGTCTTTTTTTATATATTATTCACAAAAATCAGCAAATTTTGGGAGGTATTTATGTATGTGGAGACATAGACCTACGACATCCATATGAATACGAAATAATCTTTATTTAATTTAAGTCGGCATGTATTTCTGCTCTAGACAATATTTCTGTTAGTTCGAGGGGTATAGAAATTATCCCAAAGGTCTACATTGTTTCATAAGGGGACAACGAAATTTTAAACACTGATATGGCCGGTAAGCCGAGACACCAACACCTTAAAAACTTCTCTTTTATATATATTTACAGGAAAATCGGTTTACAACGGTTGGAATACTTTTTTTTGTTAGATCGCGTACAAATTTAGAAGAACTTAAGGGGTTTTTAAATTTGTAAAATTACAAAAAATCTCGTAATTTTTACTAGAAATTATCGTAAAATAATAGGTAGAAAAAATAAAATTTAAAAGCTTTCTTGTCATTTACAAGGTTTTTTTTTTTTTTTGTGTATCGGAAAATTAAAAAAGGACTGAACTGACATTGTGGTACTTTTTAGAGTGAAAAATTTGTAAATTTTCCATCCCTGATACTGTGAGGCTATTTGTGTTTTTATTTCTGCTAATATTTATTTTATAAGAGCAACTATATTCGCAAAAAAAAGATACAATATTTAAAAGTTATAAATTATCAAAAACTAATATGACTTGATATTTAAAATGAAGTTTTTATATTTTCTTAAAAAACAAGTCGAACAAATAGAACTCTATGTACCTATTGTGGATAAGTATTTTTTTTTTTAGAATTTCGTCGATTGTGAAATGATGGTTCATTTTGGGCTAAGAACTCTATATATTAGTTTTTTGCAAAATCGTTTTAACCATACCATGGGTGTTAAGATTTGGTCCTAAAAAAAATTCTTGCAAGCCAAACAATTTTTTTTTTGATTTTTTTTTTTAACAATAACGCAGTAATACAAAATCTAACTTTTTGAATCTAAATCAGACAAAAAGTTAGAGATTTTAAAGCATTAAAAGTTTTTGTGTACTAAACATGTTCTTCTTTACGCGACCTGGGGCATGTCCCTTATCGAACATGTGGGGTCCAGCGTCCAAACTTTGAAATTACGTTAGCTATAACCGGTATGAATTTCGTCGCAATCGATTTCGTACCTTCTTTCTGAATAGCCAAATTATCAAAAATAATCGACTGTGCATCGTTGCGTATGATTGTTATTTAAAGGCAATTACAAAATTAATCATACGCCCTATTGCGATGTACAGCCACTCCATTGAATTTCAATGCAATGTCTTCACATATTTTGCGTTGTAAAAAAATAATAGTGTCTTTTAAATTCCTTTTGGAAATCCCGATTTTTTATGTCTTTATGACTTTGTAGCTGTTTCCTTTTTGTTATATCGTCGCCTTATTATTGTTTTGCTCCATACGCCATTTTTGAAAAAAATGAGTTAGGAATTGAATATATATAATATAAATATCCTCTTTCTTATTCCGTAGTCCGTTTTTTAAAACCTCTTTTCAAATTTGAGATATCCAGCATTTCCTAAGAAAAACCACACCATTTTGACGTTTTTTGAAAATTTGCGTTATAGAAAAGGCTCTAGATTATTTAAAAATTAACGGATATTGCATATTTTTGGAATGAAGATTAATCATGTTGATACTATTTTACGTACCAAATTTTAATACCGTAACTTCTAAACATTTCAAGTAATGTCACATTTGCCATTTAGGTTGTGTGGGAGGTAGGCGTGTCCATTGACCTATCATCCCCATTTTTAATATTATGCAACCTGACTATATAAGTGTTCTAAATACCCAGTTTTATAGATCTAGCTCTTTTTGTTTCATTGTTATTTTGTTTGGCACTGAGAACTCATTTGCTCCATGTCACACAAAAGTCCCAAATGTGTAAGCAAAATTTGATATGGAGCATAATACCATAAAATCTTATTTTCTTAAAAGTTTAAAATCTTTTGATCTATTGTATGTAAAAGTCTGAAAACTGAAAGCTTTGTTTACAATATATGTAGCAACAAATGGTAAACATTAAAACAAAATCCATCGATTACTTTTCGAGAAAATTTGTGGTAAACCTATTTTATCGTTTTTCTCGAAACCGAGTTGTTGGCGTATGGAGCAAAACAATAATAAGCTGACGATATGTTAAATTATGCAAGCGATCACTTATGCAGGTAGGATTTTGTTTGCTGCTGGCATGCTTTAAAAAAATCCATCAAATGCGTGTGTATTTTCTGATTTCACTGTACCTGCGAAATATTAATTATTTTTAAGATAATATAAACTCGTTAGATTTCCTGCTAACAAATAAAATAATTTTTTGACCGCTAGATGCAAATAAAAAACGCAAAATTTAGTCGAAAAAACACCAAATTACAAAATTCTTTCGAATTTATTTATTATATTAATATATTATTTTCTATTAGTACCCCTTGCTGTAACTACTTGTAAAAAAACAATGAGCGTGTTCAGCAGAGAAACCTGCTACTCAACAGTTGAGATGTAGCATGTTTTGATTAGTTGAATCTGCTGAACGCATTTATTTTGTAAATGTTTTAAAATATTGGAGTATTTTTTTTTTTGATGCTTTCATTTATTTTTTGCTGTAAAAAATACTTTTTTTATGATTTGTTGTGTTAACTTCTTTGAATAACGTCCAAAAAAATAAATAATTTCAATAAAACAGCTTATGTATCAGTTTGTGATCAAATGTAGCATAAATTGTGTACGCTACTAGTGATGAGAAGCGCTCACTCAACATGTTGACTGAAATGTCAAAAATTAAACCGTTCAGCAGAATGTTGGGGAGCAGCTGAGTAGCAGCTTTCTCTGCTAACGTACCCAATATCACTACTTACCATTACAATTTTGGCAACACTATTTTTATACCCTACACCACTCTGTGGTACAGGGTATAATGAGTTTCTGCTGATGTTTGTAACTTCCCGAAATATTGGTCCTAGACCCACCTCCAAGATTGACTCAGAATAACTTTTTGAGTCGATTTAGCGATGTCCGTCCATGTAAACGTTGTGCGCACGATACAGGTCGCAATTTTTAACCGATTTATCTGAAATTTGAGACTTAAGCTTATTTTGACACAACGACGGACGCTATTGAAATTTGCAAAAATCGGTCCATGTTTTGACCTAGCCCCCATACAAACGTCCCCTTAAAATATGAGTCAAATGACTCTAACAATAACAATAGGTATCCTTTCGAAATTTGGCAGGTAAACGTGTTTTGTATTCACAAATCACCATTCCACATTTTAAAGCAATCGGATTAGTTCTTCTTGTAGCCCCCATACAAACCACCCTCCCGATATTCACATAAATCGCTAAAATTTCATGAAAATAGGAAATGATTTATTAAAATTTTGTTTATTTTTAACACGTACTTTAATTACCCAATCAAAATTTGATTATAATCACACCATTTTTGGACTTAGGTCCCATATGAAAATTTCGACCGCTATTCACTTAAATCGGTTAATTTAAAAACAAATAGAAGACTATTTCACTCAGATTTGGTTTGTGAGTGTTTTCTACACTTATTAAAGATTTGACCTAAGATAAACCAAATCGGTCCATGTTTGGACTTGGGACACATTTTCCGGAAAACACTGGTGTAGGGTATTATATGGTCGGTCTTGACCGACTATAATTTTCTTACTTGTTTTTGTATGTAGTTGGTATCACTTATTTATTATATTTTATTAAAATTATTTAATTAATATTAATACATATAATTATTTTATTAAAATAAATATTATATAATTTCGGTGTTAGTTTTAAATCATGTGACATGTCACCAGTAAAAGCCATGGTAACGTAGTAGGAAAAAGAAAAGTTTAGTTTAGTTTCAAGTTTAGAATCTGCCACCATAACTATACACACAAATTATATATTTATGTCACAAATTTTATGTTATATTTTTGACTCATATTTTTTTACACTAGTTTTAAATATCATATTTAGAATCGACCGCAATCACTTAACTTGTCCAAAATGCTTCTGATGTTGAATTTCTCCAGTCACTATTAATTTGTTAAAAATAAAACTTTGTCAGTTGTCAGATTTTTTTTTTGCATGTAATGGAAAACACTGTAATTTGAACGTTTTAATTACGATTACATGTAATTAGTAATTGAGTTTTTTCAATTACAATTACATGTAATTGAAAAAACTCAATTACTAATTACATGTAATTGTAATTGAAAAAAATGTAATTGGTATCGCCCATGTCTGATAATTACACTAGTTTACAAATTTAAAAAAAAAATCAATCAATGACATTTTGCATTAATTTTTTATGTAAAATCTTACGCTGAATCGAAAAATCAACTCCATATTCTTTTAAGTAGAACAGTTTTCGAGATATTGCAAACTTTTAAAATTTTCATCTTTTGAAAAAAGTGGTTTTACTTAAACTAAAATATCCCCGGAAAAAATGGATGTTTTTGGCTTTAAGTTAAATGTAATTAAATGATCTGTCAACCCTTTACAAACCATTTTTCAATCCGATTACCACATTAGAAGCTATTCAAAATATTAAATTGAGAATTGATAAAGTATTTATTAAGCTTTAATTTAAAAGTAAAAAAAATTCAAATCCTCCGATTTTGTCCGGAGATATTTTTATTTATGTGAAACCACCTTTTTAAATGTGGAATTTGGCCATATCTTAAAAACTTTTCTACTTTTTAACTTTTTCACTTCATTTTCGGATTCAGCGAGCGATTTTACAAGGAAAATAATTGTAAAATATCGTGAATCGAACAAAATTTTAAAATTTGGTAAACTCGTCCCAGTTGGAAAATGTGTCACTGAGGAAATTTCCACAGTGATTCCTTGAGGAAATGTCTTCAGGTTCTGACAAATCATTGGCAATCCTTGATGACATGTCCTAACATTGTCAGCACTGAATGTTTGCTTTAAGAGTGTGGACAATTCCTCTAAGACGTCTAAAAGGAAATGTCTTCAGAATAGCAGTATATTAAATTAGAATTTTAAATCTGGGCAACTCTTTAATTTCCAAGAAACAGATGGCAATATTATCGACTTAATTAAAATAAAATCAAAATCTAACAAGTAGAATAAAAGTAAAAAATAGACAAACAATGTTAAAAATAAAGTTTGGAACAAGTGGTTAGGTGTGGGACTAATAAACTGGAGGTTCCAGGTTCAAATCCAGTTGGGACTAAAAAAGGCGAAAAGTTTTTTCTAAATATGAGAAAGATAATTTGTAAAGGAAAATGGATAAAATTAAAAACTAAAGGAAATACGAAATTTTTTTGTATTTTCGCATGACCTATGTCAGACATTTCCCCAAAGAAGTCTTAGGTGACATGTCCCCAGAAGGTCAGCCCTGACCACTGCTGACTTTAAGTGAGGACATTTTGAAAATTTGTATGAAACTGTCCTCAACCCAGTACATAGAGATGTCTTGTGGATGTCAGGTGTGACTCTGACATGTCTTCGCTCCGTCACTGAGGATGGCTCGAGGACGTTGCCAACTGGGGTGTTACACTCAATAAACTCAAAATGTATAAAAACTGAATTTCGCATTTTTACTCAAATGCATGTAACTTATAGAATTTTTAACGTATTTTCTTAAAAAGCATCTTAATTTCTTCGTAATATATCAGACTTGAACTGTAAAGAGAGAAATAAAATTTAAATTGTTTTTTATTTCTAAAATTTACAATAGAATTTACTTTTTCCCCTAAATTTCGCAAAATTGAAGTAAAATTGTCGATATATTGATTAATAGCTTCAAAGGCGATAATCAGATTGAAAAATTTTGTGTGATGGGTTGATAGATAACTAAATTACATTTAATTTGAAAGCAAAAACAATGAAATTCATCAATTTGTTCCGGAGATATTTTAATTTAAGTAAAATCAATTTTTTTAAAAGATGCAAATTAAAAAAGTTGCCAATATTTTGTAAGCTTTTTTACTTTTGAAACTTTGAAGTGGATTTTCAGATTCAGCGTTAGATTTTACATGGAAAATTAATGCAACACATCGTTGATCAAAATCCCTGTTAACTAGTGTTATTAGGAATGAGGATTTCTTTCACTAAAAAATCTGTGCTTTCGCTAAAAAAATTAAAATATGCACTAAAAAAAAATTTATGCAATAAAAACCTTGTTTTAAACATTTAAAAAATCTATAAAAATAAAAAAATCTATAAAAATAAAAATATTTTTCTTGTTTTCAAAATAAACTTTTACGGTCAAATTCATAACGTTTTAAGATATGATAATAAAAGGTTTATAGGGAAAATTTGTTAAAACATTATTCAAAATCGTTTAAAAGCAACAAATTTATAAAAGGTTTATAGTAGGGTATAGTCAACAATAAACCTTCAATAAAGTTTGGAGTTGAAAAGGTTTCTCATTTTGTGCTCGGCATTCAATCTACATATAATTATCTAAACACTTAATGAAACATTCTCCTCCCTAGAATAGTTATATGCCATCAATTTCTATTCTATAAATCGAAGATATCTTCTACAATTAACATATTTTGTTTTCAATAAAAAATTGTCAAATATTTGTTAAAAATAAATTAAAATCAAATAAAACAAAATATTGATGTACATTCAATCAAAACATATTCGGTACTCGAATATTATTTGTGCTCTTGGTATAAAATTACAATTATTTCGCTCTTACTTCTATTTGACTTCTATATAACGCTAAGAAAAACGTTTTAAACAAATTTTTATTTCACACGAAATCTTTTCTAACTCTTAAATCTGCAAAAAAATATTTACTTATGACTACCGAGTCAATCGATTCATGATTCATGATCACAAGCAATTAAATGAGAAATATAGCAAGGGTGTTGCCAACATTAAAACGCAAAATTATTAAACTGTTAAAGTAAGTTTATGAATACAATTTTGAAATAAAGGTTTATTATAGGCTTATTGTACTTTAACTATTGTGTGCTTTAAAGCCAAATTACAATTGCCTTATAAATTTGACTGTTAAGATTTAACAAAATGTATGAAACAAATAGGCCCGTACCAAAGAAAAATAAAAAGTCTATTTTAGCAAAAGTTTTATTTTAAATTTTCCGTATATTTTTTAAAGTTTATTTTAATAAACAAAAACAATGGCCCGTACCAAAGAAAAATAAAAAGTCTATTTTAACAAAAGTTTTATTTTAAATTTCAAATTTTCAATACAACCCAGCAAAAAAAGAGCTTACCATTCACTACAAAATTCACCACAACTTATGAACCAGATGTACTTCTTCTTCAACTGAAACATTGATGAATTTAATATGGGCGTGACACACAAAGTATGTTCTTTTTATCGCCACTTTTCAGTGGCGAAAGATTGACACTTAAGTATAACATATATCACTAGTGTTTTGATCACAACTTCTGAAGTAGTGATCCGGATGTTATTATAACTTGACCTTTTGGGAGCACTTTTTTCATCACTTCTTTAGAAGTACATATTTCTGGCATTTTGGGTGTGATAATGTCATTTTTATTTGGTGATTTAGAACTTCTAAATTAGAAGTTCTTTTTATACCATCCACTTAGTGATAGAGGGTATATATAAGTTTGTCATTCCGTTTGTAACTCATCGAAATATCGGTCTGGGACCCCATAAAGTATATATATTCATGATGCCCGATCGATTATAAGACATTCTAGCGATGTCCGTCTGGCCGTCTGTCTGTTGAAAATGCTCTCACGGACAAAATATTGCACAGAGATGACTGAAACGTAACATATATATTGGAAGTTCTCCCGAGAAGTTTGGTATTGCCTTTGAGCGATATCGGTTCAGCGGTTCAAAAGTTATGAACGAAAATGTAAGCACACCTCAAAAATTTCAGTACATTCAACATAACCTAAAAATACAAAATGCTCTAATTCGGCTTCTGGTTGACATATGTGAACATAATTGAACACCAAAAGGTATTTAAACAAGTACGAACATATTTTTTGACAAAAAAAGAAAAAATCGCGGATTTTTTTTTTTTACCAACATTTTTTTTCGCGGAATTTTTTTTCAAAAATTTTGTTTTTTTTTCAAAAGTAATTTCCTTTTAAATAAAATTTTTGCAATAATCTTTTTGAAATTGTAGAGGGTATCACTACATTCGGCAAGGCCGAATTTAACTTTTTCACTTGTTTCACTTATTTTTGTAAGATTTATTGAAAGAGTATTTTTTTGTAATATTTACACTAAAAACACTGTTCGACAGCAAAAACCTTCCAGTTAAATTTCTAACTGTTCCTTATAGATTTTGGTCTCCTGCTTCCAAATCTACCGTCCAAATTTTTCTAGTACGTAACTTTTTTCAGATATTCGCTGTTAAAAAATAAAACAAGCACTTTTAGGGGTCCACTGTTACGTATTCTTACGTTGCTCCCACCAAATAGGATTTGATTTCATATAAAATGGACTTCCTGATTCCAAAACTGCAATCCAAATTTTTTAAGCATGTTCTGCTTTTGAGATATTCGCATTTGAAAGTTTTAGTGTGATTTATATAGAATATAAAAGTGCGCAACAGTGGAGTTTGAGTTTTTCAAACGCCAATATTTCAAAAACAGTACGCGATAGAAAAATTTGGATACCAGATTTGGAATAAAGATGTCTTATTTTAACTAAATCGAGTACTATTGTGTTTGAGCAACTTAAGAATACGTTACAGAGGAGACCCAAAATTTTCAATATTCAAACGCGAATATCTTAAAAACCTTACGTGATAGAAAAATTAATTTCATTGATAACACAGGTTCACAAAATTTGAACTTTTTCAATTTGCCTGACCTTTGACAACTGTTTATGGACTTTAGTGTGCTGATTCCGAATATGTTATCCAATTGTTTCCATCAGCTCGCGTTCGCGAGCAAATCGCAAAAAAAGTGTTGCCCTGGGGCAAAAAAAAGTGTTGCCCTGAGGCAAAAAAAAGTGTTGCCCTGTGTAATCAAACGTGTATACTTCGAATTAAAAAAAACAGTAATTATAAACATCACAAAACTATAAAAATTCACGGCGAATCGATTCACCAGTTTGTTCTGACTACAAGCCTAGACCTCAATTTTCTAAAAACTTAAACAATCTTTAATAACAGTTTGTAAATGTATTTATTTAATTTATGACCAACGTTTTTCGATATAAGATATAGAATGGTGGTTCAACGTCAAATTGCTTGTATGAAATGTGAAAAATTTATCAATAATCGATTTTCGTCTCTTCGATTTTTTAAGCTCTAAATAAAGAGAGATGAAATGCCATTACAAAATGTTGTCACCATTTTTGCAAAACCAAAATCTATTCGAAGCTGGACGTAGAAAAAATTGCATACTTCATGTGTTTCTAAGTGTTTCAGTTGAAAAAGAAGTTCATATGTTATGGTGATTTGATTTAATTTGATTTGATTTAATTCCTAAGAACATATGAAAGAGGTACTTCAAAATCATTAAGCAAAGAACTGCTAAAAAATGTTTTTATTGTTATTTTGTAGCATTTTTGGAAGTGATTTGAAAAGTACTTCCTACGGAATATGAAGTTCGGCACCTATCGCTACTTTCTATGTAGTGAAACTTCTAATTCTTTTTGAACCACTTCGTTTATTTTTTGCTGGGTACTCAAAATATTAAAAATCTATACCAAATGATGATTATAATTTTAACAAAACTGATACAAACATCAGCTAAAACAGATAATAATCGTTGACATGGTGCAGGGTATACAGAAATGAAAAATTTACAACTTGCCAAAGTAAATATTCGCTTAAAATTTATAAACAATTTATTACTTAAGACGTCTATTAAAAATAATAGAGCACATATTCATGAAAATAAATGACTACACTATGGTCAAGAACTATTTGTATAAGTTTGAGTGCATTTTACTTAAGTTGGTAGTGTACTAGCTTATGGTGGTTGTGGGTTCGATATTCACTAAAACTTTTGGTCGATTTCACTACAACGAGATTTTTACCAATAATTTGGTCATTTTACAAGCCTTGAACCAATATAATTTTACAAATTTGACGCGATAAAACTTACAAGGAATTCTCGTACTTAACTAGATTTTACGAGAATTCCTAGTAAAAATTACGGGCGTTTGTGTAATTTTACAGTAAATTTACAAATAAAATTGTAAATTTATACATTTTTTGGCAAAACAAAACTTAAAAGGAATTCCTGTGAATTTACTAGATTTTTTTTTTTTTTGTAAAATTGCTTTGGAAATTTGTAAGATTACCAAAAAAAAATTGTAAAATTACAAAAAAATTGTAAAGTTTATAGAAAATTGTTAAAAAACAAGGAAAACTGCCAAACATTGGTAAAGTGGGATTACGAGAATTTTCTAGTAATTTGACAAAAATTTAGTTTTGAGTGTAGGTCCTTGATTTGTTTGATATAAAAATGCTTCAGACTCCGAAATACTTTACACACATATGCTGTGTTTTTCAATAAGTGGATTTATTTTCGGATTAATCTTATTTTGTTTAAAATAAATATTTTAACATGCCAAAACAAATTTGGAATATTTTTTTCCGTAATCTATGATAAATTAGCAATTATAATCCGAAAACATGATAAAAAAATTTGGAAAATTAAAAAAGTTATAAATAAATCAAAATTAATCCAAAGTGGACTTATTAAATCCTAAAATTTAATTGGATTAATTTTGATTTATTTATAACTTTTTTAATTTTCCAAATTTTTTTATCATGTTTTCGGATTATAATTGCTAATTTATCATAGATTACGGAAAAAAATATTCCAAATTTGTTTTGGCATGTTAAAATATTTATTTTAAACAAAATAAGATTAATCTGAAAATAAATCCACTTTTTGAAAAACACAGCAATAGTTTATATATAAGTAAGTGCGTTTAAAAAACTTTAAATTTATATGATGGCTCCTATTTGATGAAGTTTGGTTCAATTCACTGCTTTTGCAAAAGATCAAAATAAAAGTTTAAAGATTTTTTTATTTAATATTTTAAAACTCAACATTTTGTGATGCCAACAAAAGATAAACATGTCTAAAATGTGTGTATTTTTTATAATTTAAAATTTTCCATGTACTTAACAAAAAAAAAACAACCATACATTTAAAAGCTTTATGTTGTTTTTAAAGCATTATTATTGTATATTCCATTATTAACTATTTTTGAAGTTGTTACATTGTACAAGAACTTATGAAAAAACCCACTTTTATTTCATTTTATGTTCACCAAAAAAATGACACCATATTACAATTTAGAGGGGACAAAAAAAAAGACATAACAATAAATATCAATTGGGCTTTTTCGAACTTTAATTAAGCTTTTCTTAAATTTAATTCAGATCTTATAATTTTGAATTGGGTATTTCTGAATTTAAAGTAGGTTTTTCTGAATTTCAATTGGTCTTTCATAAATTTAAATTGGGCTTTTAAAACTTTAAACTTGGGTTTTCTAAATTTTAATTGTACTTTTTGTATAAACTTCAGTCAATGGATGAAAATATGCAAGGCAAGTCCTTGTCGAAATTTTCGTAGCTCAGCACAACCGAATATTGTATACTCTTATTTGGTTAATTTCAGTTGAGCATTCTAAGTATCGATGTGGATCACCGGAATTCCAATTGGGGTTTTTGGAGTTTCAATCAAAAACTTTGTAGGTAAAGAATAAATCAAATTTATTTACTGAAAATCAAATAAAAAATATTTTTCCGACCACTCTAATCTCACATCCAACAAACAACCTCTGCACAATTATTCAATTGAAGGACATTCATTGCACTTTTTATTTTCATCTTTTGATGCCAACTGAAAATTGGTGCTAATAAGTGTGTGAGTGTGTACGTGTGTGAGTGTGTGTGTTTGGTTGGTGTTTCGTTACGTTTAATTTAGTCTTGGTCTTGGATCGTTGGTACCACCTAAAACACCTCTTTTTTTTCTTAAACCATTTGGAATATTGCGATGTTGCAAACTTATATGCAACAGCAACAACAATTGCAGCAAATAACATATTGATGTTGTTGTTGTCGTTGCTTCTACTGTTGCTGTTTGTTCATACGCACGCCTCTTTGCAGCTCATTAGATATGAAATCGTTGATTTTGCTACAGGCGCCGACTTTCGTCAGACACGCGACTTTAAAACCTACGTACGTGTTTTTATTTTATAGAAAAACAAAAAAATAGCACAAAAACATTCAATTTTACAATTGCTTAAGAAACTTTTGCAAAACTATAAAAACAAATGAAATATTTAAACGTGGGCTTAGGATTACAATAAATATATTACTTTTTTTTTTTTTTTAATAATAACTAGCCTGGGAAGGCAACAAAGTAATTTTTCGTAAAATCAAAATAAGGAATTTTTCTCACGAACAGTAGAGATTCTGTAAAATTTACAATATTTTACAACGGACATTTTTCAATTCATTCGAGGTTGGGACTCCCAACTTGGGAGATCCTTCGAAATGTCTTTCTGCACACTTAAGCTAAATAAATAAAAAAAATGTAATTAAGAAATTCGTAGATTTAGTTAAAAAATTAATTAAATCCCGACCAATCACTAAAATGCGCATATAAATTAAAAATATTTGTATGTCGTTAATTTAAAATAAATGGATATTTAGTTATTTAAAAACTTAATACTATAAATGAAAAAAAATAATTCAAATTAAAAAAAAAATTATTAAAATTAAAAATTTAATTAAAAAAATTTTTTGAAACAAATTAAAATTTTAATTGTATAAATTAAAAAAAAATAATACATTTTTTAAAAAATAGATAGTTAAAAAGCATTTTTTTAAAATAAAAATGTTTAAAAAAAATATTTTTTCAAACTTTACCAAATATATTTATGCCGAAGAGACATAGTCAGTAAAACAATTTTATAAAGTAAGCTATAAACCTTTTATATACATTAGGGTGGGGCGATTTGAACATCTTAATGGGCGCTTCGCGTTTCTGATTCTTGGGATTGTACTCAGCAAAAAAGTCAACTAGACCATACGTCTACGGTGAAAATCAAGCCTCCCGATTTTGACTTGAAGTTTTTTCTCAGACTTTATTTTTTTGGAAAATTTGCAAATTTTCTTGGGCTCATATTTCGTAAACTGTTTGAAATTTTGACTTATTTTCAAAAGTAAAGTTGTAGCTATTGTCCCGGGCTACAATTTCTCTGAATAATAATAATTATACAATAATAATTTGATCCAATGATCAGTTTTTATTTATTTTTCCAATTTTTATTTACAACTCATTTTAAATAATTTTAACCTAACCGAGAACTGGTAACAATGACCGTCGTCTCGTTGTAGCGAAATCGACCAAGGGCTTTGGTGGGAATCGAACCCACGACCCCCTGTTTCATAGGCTAGCACGCTACCAACTAGCCTACAGGGGCCCCCTGTAATTTCTCTGAATATATTACTTAGAAAAAACGTTTTCATGGTCAAAAAATCGAAAATGTAGCATTTACAACAATACCTCGAATGTGTAGATGATGAAGATCCACCATTTCCAGACCCACTAATACCTTGTCATATTCAAGGTACGGAGCGTCATGTCCAGCTACTAGCTAGTGTTGCTAAGCGCTCAATCGACAAAAACCGTGAAGGTATAATGGCATCTGTATCTGAAGGCCGAAAGAAAGCGCCTCGTATGGAATCTCGAAAAGATTTGGAAGGCAATCTTCGAATGAAAAATACACTAAATTGGAATTCTTCTTGATTCATACCTTGTCTCTACCAATACAATTACTTTGTACTTTAAATGAATTTTCAAAATAAATATTGAACAAAACAAAAAAAAACATTACATTTTTGGATAAAAAAAGTGGAAAAAATAAGAAATAGAACATTTTTATGATTTTGCGCTGTGAACAACTGAAAATGGTAATTTATCAATATTTTCACAAAAAATTTGCACATTCACAAGGCCAAAACTGCCTGAAGGAGCGTTCTAATGCTTTTGCGATGTAATAGATAGTTCTTAACTATTGTCTTGGCTACAATTTTTAGCCTTAGTATTGGATCGAAAATCTCAATGGTTTGGCTGTTATAGGCCAAAATATCAAAAAAAAATTACAAAAAGTGGTGAATTTTCTACATTTTCGACTTTTTGACCATGAACACGTTTTTTCTAAGTAATATATTCAGAGAAATTACAGGGGGCCCCTGTAGGCTAGTTGGTAGCGTGCTAGCCTATGAAACAGGGGGTCGTGGGTTCGATTTGCCTTAGTATTGGATCGAAAATCTCAATAGTTTGGCTGTTATAGGCCAAAATATCAAAAAAAAATTACAAAAAGTGGTGAATTTTTTACATTTTCGACTTTTTGACCATGAAAACGAAGTTTTTTTAAGTAATATGTTCAGAGAAATTGTAGTTCGGGACAATAGATACAACTTTGCTTTTGAAAATAAGTCAAAATTTCAAATAGTTTACGAAATATGAGCCCAAGAAAATTTGCAAATTTTCCAAAAAAATAAAGTCTGAGAAAAAACTTCAAGTCAAAATCGGGAGGCTCGATTTTCACCGTAGACGTATGGTCTAGTTGACTTTTTTGCTCAGTACAATCCCAAGAATCAGAAACGCGAAGCGCCCATTAAGATTTTTTTTCCTTCCTTACTAATCGCCCCACCCTAATATACATACACATAAAACTATGAACAAAATGAGAATTCAAAAATCTATTTGAGAAATAAAAAACTTTCAACAAACTGTTTATACTTCTGTATTTGTTTTTGTAAGTACAACAATGCAAGAGATAAACACATACTCGCACACACGGAAAACAAAACAAAAAAAAAATAAGTCAAGCTAAAAATTTAATTAAAAAATTAATTATATTAATTAAATATTTAATTAATATTAAACTATTAAAATGTTAATTAAAAAAAGAGTTAAAAATTTGATTAAACAATTAATTATATTAATTAAAAATGTAATTGATATTAAGTTAAAAAACAATTAAAATTTAAATTAAAATAAAATATACGATATTATTTTCTGTGTATACAACTGTACAACATATGAGGCATTCCACTTCATATGTCCTGCGAAAAAAATATGTTTCCCATGAATTTCTGAATAGGTGGTATGTTAGGCCTATATGGAACTAAGAAAATTGCGTTTTTGTTTTTTTAATTTCTCAAAAACTGGGCAAGGCGTGGTTAAATATTTGCAAAATGGTCAAATTTGTGTCAAGTTTCCTTGATTAAATACACCGTGCCACATAAAAAATGAGTTTCAATGGCTTCAATGCCATGTGAAAGTCTGGCAAACCGTGGTGACCGTAGAGCATTCATCGGTCCGGAACCATTCTTTGGTCTTCCACTGGGACATGTTAGGGAAAAACTCAAAATATGAAGGGAATCTAAGTTTATAGAACACTGAAACTTTTGTGCTGGCCAAAGGCAGGTGAAGAGATTCATAACTCCATGCAGTGCGGCAGCAAAGCTGCTACTATCTAATACACTCAAAAAAAAACTTGTAACTTTTTTTTGTTTGCTACCTCCTATTTCAAAAAATTTCAAGTAATTCCAAGATATATCAACAATTTTACTTCAATTTAAACGAAATTAAAACAAAATAAATTCTATTGTAAATTTAACATACAATTAGTTACAAATTTTTTAAATTTAATTTTCAATCTATATATCATGAAATCCAGCAAAGATTTTATAAAATCTGACCGAGGGTCTTCAAATTTATCTAATTTTTTGTACACATGTGCTCTATAGAGCCAATTAAACATATCCATTTTCAGTTTTTTATATTTAAAAAAAAATCGCGATTTTTTCGCGAATTTAATTTTCTTCAAAAATTGAAAAAATCAAAAAAGTATGCTACTTTGAATAGCCATATCTTCGGAAGTATCTATCGGATTTCTTCAATTCAAAAAGCATTCGATTCAGACGATAGTCTTACTTTACATTAATGTAATAAAAAAAAATATTTTTAAAAAAAGTGCATTTTTGATGCAAATGCATTTTTTGGATGCATTTTTTAAAACTTTCTCCCCCTTCAATTTTTTTTAAACCTGCATAAATCGAAAATATAGCATTTTTTACACAAAATTGCGTACCGCTTTTTTTGTGACGGAGTTTCGTAAAAATTTTGTAATTTTTTTAAAAATACCTTATTGGTTTTTCCATACAATTTTTTCATAAAATTCATAAAATAACAAAAAAAAAATTTAGTCTAAGGAAAAACTACATAAGCATTTTTTAAAAAAATCACGAAAATTTTATGAAACGCCGTCACAAAAAAAAAATGTACCCAATTTTATGTAAAAAATGCTATATTTTCGATTTATGCAGGTTTCAAAAAAATTAAATTGGGAGAAAGTTTAAAAAAATGCATCCAAAAATTGCATTTGCATCAAAAATGCATTTTTTTAAAAAAATATTTTTTGTTAGTGCATTGGTATAAAAATGGATAATCAGTTGAATCGAATGCTTTTTGAGTCGTAGAAATCCGATAGATACTTTCGAAGAAATGGCTTTTGAAAGTTACATACTTTTTTGATAAAATTACAAAATAAACATTAAATTGATTTTTTGTATGGAAAAAATCAAATAAGTAGTTTTAAAAAAATCACGAAAATTTTTTGAAACGCTGTCACAAAAAAAACGGTACTCAATTTTGTGTAAAAAATGCCATATTTTCGAATTATGCAGGTTTCAAAAAAATTGAAGGGGGAGAAAGTTTTGAAAAATGCATCCATAAATTGCATTTGCATCAAAAATGCACTTTTTTTGGAAAAACTTTTTTTTTATTGCATTGATATAAAAGAGGACGAACGTTTGAATCAAATGCTTTTTGAATCGTAGAAATCCGATAGATACTTTAAAAGATATGGCTCTTCAAATTAACATACTTTTTTGATTTTTTTAATTTTTGAAGAAAATTAAATTCGCGAAAAAATCGCGATTTTTTTAAAATTAAAAAAACTGAAAATGGATATGTTTTATTGGCTTTATTGAGAATGCATACCGTTAATATAAAGAAAATCGAAAGACCTAAGGTCAGAAAATAACATTTTTTATGTGTTTTCTGGTGGATTTTGTGATATATAAAAGAGTAATGTGACTGACTGACTGACTGACTGACTTATTGACTTATTCATCATCGCCCAGCCCAAACCGCTGAAGCTAGAGACTTGAAATTTGGACTGTAGGTTCACCTCCCGGAATATAGATCCACTAAGGCTGGATTTTTGCCAGTGTTGATTCTAAGGGGGTAAAAAGGGTAAAAAACTGTACTTTTGGTACTTTTTATATCTCCTGAAATAATGGTCATAGAGACTTGAAATTTGGACTGTATGTTAACCTCCCGGAACATAGATACACTAAGGCCGGATTTTTTCCAGTGTTGATTCTAAGGGGGTAAAACGGGTAAAAAACTGTACTTTTGGTACTTTTTATATCTCCTGAAATAATGGTCATAGAGACTTGAAATTTGGTTCGTATGTTCACATCCTGGAATATATGTAGATCCAGTAAGGCTGGATTTTTGCCAGTGTTGATTCTAAGGGGGTAAAAAGGGTAAAAAACTGTACTTTTGGTACCTTTTATATTTCCTTAAAAAATGGTCACACAAACTTAAAATTTGGACTGTATGTTCACCTCCCGGAATATAGATCCACTAGGGCTTGATTTTTGCCAATGATGATTCTAATGGGGTAAAAAGGGTTAAAAAACTGTACTTTTGGTACCTTTTATATTTCCTTAAATAATAGTACTAGAAACTTAAATTTGCAATGTAGGTTCACCTCCCGGAAAAAAGATTCACTAAGTCTGGGTTTTTGCCAATGTTGATCCAACGGGGCAAAATGGGCAAAAAAGTGTACATTTGTTATTTTTTTTTATATACTGAAATAATGGCCATTCAAACTTCAAATTTGAAATGTAGGATCCTTTAGTGAAATAAAACATTCTGGAACAAGTACTTTCTGAAAACTCTGTACCGTTATAAAAAGTACCTTTTATAAAAAGTACCTTTTATAAAAAGTACCTTTTATAAAAAGTTCGTTTTATAAAAAGTACCTTTTATAAAAAGTACCTTTTATAAAAAGTACCTTTTATAAAAAGTACCTTTTATAAAAAGTACCTTTTATAAAAAGTACCTTTTATAAAAAGTACCTTTTATAAAAAGTACCTTTTATAAAAAGTACCTTTTATAAAAAGTACCTTTTATAAAAAAGTACCTTTTATAAAAAAGTACCTTGTATAAAAAGTACCTTTGATAAAATGTACCTTTTATAAAAAGTACCTTTTATAAAAAGTACCTTTTATAAAAAGTACCTTTTATAAAAAGTACCTTTTATAAAAAGTACCTTTTATAAAAAGTACCTTTTATAAAAAGTACCTTTTATAAAAAGTACCTTTTATAAAAAGTACCTTTTATAAAAAGTACCTTTTATAAAAGTACCTTTTATAAAAAGTACCTTTTATAAAAAGTACCTTTTATAAAAAGTACCTTTTATAAAAAGTACCTTTTATAAAAAGTACCTTTTATAAAAAGTACCTTTTATAAAAAGTACCTTTTATAAAAAGTACCTTTTATAAAAAGTACCTTTTAAAAAAAGTACCTTTTATAAAAAGTACCTTTTATAAAAAGTACCTTTCTTAAAAAGTACCTTTTATAAAAAGTACCTTTTATAAAAAGTACCTTTTATAAAAAGTACATTTTATAAAAAGTACATTTTATAAAAAGTACCTTTTATAAAAAGTACCTTTTATAAAAAGTACCTTTTATAAAAAGTACCTTTTATAAAAAGTACCTTTTATAAAAAGTACCTTTTATAAAAAGTACCTTTTATAAAAAGTACCTTTTATAAAAAGAACCTTTCATTAAAAGTACCCTTTATAAAAAGTACCTTTTATTAAAAGTACCGGAAGTACAATTTTTGATACTTTTTTATTTCCTAAAATTATATTTATAAAAACTTTTTATATTTCCTAGAATCTTAAAATTAGTAATGAAGGCAAATTCGGTAAAAAAAAGCATTCTGTGAAAAATACGTTTTTCCGGTTCTTAGTGGTGTAAAAAGGCTAAAAAAGTGTATTTTCGGTACCTTTGATATTTTTTGACGTAATGGTTCTAGAAACTTAAAATTAGGAATGTAAAATCCTCTTTGTACTTTAAATATTTGCTAAAATAATGATCCTAGAAAATTGAAATATGGAATGAAGATCCTTCGGTGAAGAAAAAAACATTCTGGAAGAGGTTCTTTTTGGAAATTCCGTTTATAACGGGGGTAAGAAGGTGTACTTTTTGTACTTTTTTTTGTTCTTATAATAATGAAAAAGTGTAAATTTTGATTTTTCTTATATTTCTTGAAATATTAGTTCGGAAACTTGATATTTTAAATTTTTAAATAAAGGATTGCACAAAAAAACAGTTTTTGAAAAATTTTATTTTAAGGGGAAAAGGAGGCAATTGGTTATTTTTACCTATCTAACTATTAAACTCAAACCCCCAGAAATAACACCCAAGAGAAGGACATTTTTTAAAAATTTAAACTTTTAGAACGGGGAACGAAATGGAATAGAGCAGGGAACAATATGGAATGATACTTTTTCCTCAAATTTTTCGTATTTTAGTTTTTTAACTCCATAACTCATTATTATTCCAATTTCTTTATTCAATGAAATATTTATTCACTCCAAATCTAAAATCCCGATATTAGGGCTCGAAAAATATTCAAATTTTATTGTTTAAATTTTTCATTGAAATATTATTTTATGAAAGACTTAAACGTGCACAAATAAATAAAACAAAGACTGCGTGGGGGAATTTTCTTGAAATCGGAAGAGCAATTCTGATGTTTCTATTATCCGGTATTCAATGCAACCGGTAACGAAGTACCGGGATGGTAAGCTAGTATTGCGAAGAAAATAAGAGGTCTTTGAATACAATCCGTCAAAAACTGTACAAGTTACATGCACTGTAACTGTATTTGTATAAAAACTGAATTTCTGCATTTTAACTCAAATGCATATAAGTAACTTGTACAATTTTCAACGGATTTTTTTAAAGACTGTCTTAATTTCTTTGAATTAGACCAGACTTGAACGTCAAATAGAAAAACGAATTTTAAACATTATTTTCTTTGTTAAATTTACAATGCAATTTTGTTTTTTCGCCAAATTTAGGTAAAATTGAAACAAAATTGTGATAATCTGATTGAAAAATGTTGTATAAAGGGCTTTTTTAAAAAGATGAAAATTTAAAAAGTTGGCAATATCTCGAAAACTGTTCTATTTAAACAATTTTGGAGTGGACTTTTGGATTCAGCTGTATAGGGAATTTTAACATCGTTTATGATCAAGTATATCAATTTGCCTTATTATAAGTTTAACCGAAATCATTTGAATTTAAATTAATTCGTCATTTAAAGATTTTGAATTTAAATTAATTTGTTCAGTTGTTACATCTGTTTAAAAATTCATATTGAACTTATCTCTTATATTAGTGTAACTTTTTTACGTTTGTTTTTTTTGCGTTTGAAAAATAAATACACAAGTCCTATTTTAAGTACTCTGTATACCCTACTCAATGAAATAGAGTAAACATGAGTATGTCCGTCCTTGTGTAACACTAATAAGGTTTCATTGAGCACTGACTGGCGTTCTTTTTAATACCATTTGAAACACAGGTTCACCTAATTTGCAACGAAAATTTAATTCTATTTCGAACTAAAAACATCTTCCTGTATAGTACCAAAAATTTCGTCATGACCGATTATAACAATTTTACAAGTTTTTCGTATTTTCGTATTTGTGTTTTTATTGTTCTATCAATTACATTGATATAAATCAGCTAAATGGGTGTGAATATTGATTGACAATGAACAGCAATCTATGGCAGCTTAGTTGTCTGGAGTTGCTGTTGGCAATATTAATTATTTTTTTGTTGTTGTATAAATAAAAATCATAATAAAACTCTTAATGCACATTTAAACCAAATGATTTTGAATTTAATTAATACATAAAATCAATAAAAATGGGAATAGCTACAAAATTACATATTTGTCATTAATTTCTATGACTGCAAATCAATTGGAAAATTAATTAGAGAATAAGTAAAAAAAATATAGATTCAGCTTGTCCGAATCTATAAACTCCCTATACAATATACACAAAAATGTTGGGTCGAAATAAAATTTGAGTACGAACACATTTTTATACCCTCCAACTACAGTATGGGGGTTTACTCACTTTGTAATTCCGTGTGTAACGCATCGAAATATCGGCCGGGGACCCCATAAAGTATATTATTGATCAGTGATCGATTCTAAAACATTCTAGTGATTTCCATCCGTCCGTCTCACATTGGGAATTTGTATGGAAAAGGCGCGCATCTAAGTTTTTTTGTTATAACTCTTGAACGGATAGGAATTTCAAGACATTCTTTACCATTATAAAAACTGGATACCTTAAAGAACTCACACTTGTGGATTGGACATTTTTCGCATTAGTACCCTACTTGTAAATTTAAGGCAAAGTTGGTTAATTTATTCATATAAAGAAATAAAGTGGTGGTCAATTATTTAAAACAGTTACAGATTTTAAGTGACAATATAACAGCTTACCATTCAATACAAAGTGTTTCTTTCAAATTTTGGTAAAGTCTACACCCTACGCTAAAATAGCCTGCAAAATTAACTGCTTTCTATCTTTTATCATTTTCGATTTTTTAAAAAAAAAATAATGGGGAAAAATATCAAACAAAGAAGCAACACACGGTAAATACGCATTATTTGCAATAATTGTTAAGTTATTTGGGGAAAAAAATATTTTAAAAACATTACTCTATAATCAGTACTTTCAACTTGTCTGTCTGTCTTATTAGGGATATATTTGGATCGGACTCAATCATAACCATACTAAAAACATCTTGCAGGTTGTTTGTTTTTGAGTTTTCTCTGTTAAAGTTTCTTTTATACACTCATAGAAATATCTTAGTAGAAAAATTAGTAAACCCATTGTAGATCAAGTTTTACAGAATTTAACAAAAATCAATGTTGATATTACAAAATTCAATAGTTGAAAAATACATAGTTGGAAAAAATTGTATAAAATATAAGTTCGTGAAATGTGCAACACTGTTTTTGCTGATCGCCATTTGTAAATTTTTGTTGTCTTGTACAGAAGGGATGTTTCTCAAAAAAAAATCTTTTTTATTAAAAAATATTTGGTGAGTAATTAAATATATTTGTTATTTAATTTATTAATAAAGCAATTTTTTATTTTTTTTAGCAATTTGGAATCTCTCTAAAAACTCTAGAAACTAATCACGTTAAATGATTGCCGGCAGCAAAACAACAGCGAAATACATCACAGTCCAATGAAAAAAAAAATATCATCTAAAAACAAAATAAGTTTTTGTGAAAATAATGAGTTAATGAAAACCACGAAAAAATATTGTGAAAATATCCAATTAAATAAAATAACATTTACAATACAAATAAGAATTTCATTTTAATAAATAAAATTGCACGAATATACACAACAAAACGAGTATGATTAACAAAAATACGAATAGAACCAACAAAAATACGAGTTAATCAGCTTTTACAAAAACTGACAATAATTAATGTTGAAATCAACTTAAATATTTGTAGGGTCAAAATCAACAATGATTTCTGTTGAATTTACTACGATTTTCTTTGGGAATACAATGATTTTTGGTTGAGTGTAGCTTTTAAAATGCCTATGTGATCTTTTCAAAGCCTACCCCGATAATGAAAGAAGGCAAATATTGAAAGAAGTCAAATATTTTTTAAATGTTACTTAATTAGTTAAGTGTATTTTAATACCAACGGGCAATCACAATTCTTCTAAAAATAGTGTCATGAGCTAGAATTGTATGCATAGTGGGACTCATGGTTCACCAACCATGCTTTTCAACTTATAATTTTGCAGTTCCATGTATGTGTTTTCTAAACTTAACTGAATTATTTTTTTCATTTTCGTTGATACACAGAAGTATTATAACAACCCGTTTTATAATATCTCTTATTATTTCAGTTATTTTGGCCGCAATTGCGGTCAAGAAAGCCTTTTAGTTGCAAGCATTAGGTGAAACTCCTTTTGCCTTAATAAAGTGGGGTAGGGTATCAAAATCAATAATTATTGAAAACCGCGGTTGGCTGTTAACAATATAGGTCATTTAAGTAAAATTTTGTAATAAAACGATTAACAGTAAATTTTGTTAAAAAATAATCACTTTAAAAATACTTATTTTTTCGTTAGTAGACCCCACTTTAAACCTCATTTCAGGGCGCAGCTGCAACTGGCTGCAAAAGTTTCTACCCCAGGAGTATTAAGTAATACTTCTAGTTTATTGTACAAAAAGAATCGCCATTCCCTTCCGTTCCCCACAAAAGTTGCAATCCAAAATATAAATAGTTTTTTTCTAATTTTTAAAAATTGGCACTTTTTGATGGCCTGTATTTCTACTTAAAAAGAGTAATATTAAAAACCATAAAATGGGTAACAAAGGTAATAGTTATAGCTACAATCTCCACCAAAGTTCAGGAAAATCGCATTACTGGAAGAAGTTTTAAAAAATAAAATAAAAAAAGTCTTAAAAAAAAAATATTTTTTTCAAATTTATGCAAAAAGTCCTTACTTTGAATTTATGTCCTGGCTAAACTAAGCGATGGATTTTCTTTCTATGAACGATTTTCTTTCTCCTAGGGTGTCTACTTAACGAATACGAGCATTTACTGTAAATAACTAAACATTTGTTTGGCTCTCAAATGCGCGTCTAGGATCCAATGTGCGTCTGTCGGTCCGTCCGTCCGTCCGTCTGTAGTTAACACGATGCAGTCCAAAATAAAAGAGCTAGACCCCTCACAGTTTGGCACAAATATGTCTTATGTTTCTAGGCAGGTTAAGTTCGGAAATTGGCCAAATCGGATCAGGGGGGAAAAAGTTCCCCCGTGAAGAACTAAACCAACCTCTAAAAAAATACACATTTTTACATGTTTCTTTGTATTTTTGTTAAATAAATGAAACATTTGGTATATTTATCGCGATGGGAAGGTGCTGTCAACGTCCCCCACTGACCCTACAAACCCCCCCCAAAAAAAAAACGCCCCTGACAAATTTTTGTTTATATTTTTTTTTTACATTTTTGAGGGTATAACAGATTCGGCACAGCCGAATTTAACACTCTCACTTGTTATACATATTTTCGTTCTATTTTTATACATATTTTCGTTTATGGTGACCACGATGTTGTCCAAACCAAAAAAGCTTAACCATTGATCTCATTTTTTTCGTCCCCAGCCGAGGTCGTGTATATAAAAAAAAATATATGAAAAATTTTGTTGTGCCCTTTCAGTACAAATTTATGCGTAAACCCCTAGTCACAGCACTTATGCCTTTTATACCCTCCACTTATTGTTAGTGGTAGAGGGTATGTATATAAGTTTGTCATTCCGTTTGTAACTCATGAAAATATCGGTATGGGACCCCATAAAGTAGGTATACATATATATTATTGATCAGTAATCGATTCTAAGAAATTCTAGCGATGTTCGTATGTCTGTTGAAATGGCGATCACGGCCAAAATATTCAACAGATATGGCTGAAACTTAACGTATTTATTTAAAGTTCTCCCGAGCAAATTGGTATTGCATAACAGCGATATCGGTTCAGCGCTTCAAAAGTTATAAGCAAAAATGTAAAGATACCTTGAAATTTTTGGTACATTTTACATACTCTAAAAATACAAAATGATTTAATTCGGATGCTGGTTGACATATGTAAACAAAATTGGATACCAAATGGCATTAAAACATATTTTTTAACAAAAAAAAAATGCCCGCACATTTTTTTCACCAACAACTTTTTTCTTCGCCGAATTTTTTTTTTTTTTTTTTTTTTTGTGACCTTTTGAAGGGTATCCATTCATTCGGCAAGACTGAATTTAACGTTTTTACTTGTTTCCCCTCTTATCAGTATCAAGATTATTCATAGAATGGTCTATTTCAGGGCAAACTTCCTCTATAAATCTAATAAAAATATACATATCTTTAGTATTTGTATGATAATCACTTATTAAATATTACATGTACTAACTTGACTGTATTTATTTTCTTATTACATGTTTAGATGGTAGGTAGTTTTGAACTCTCTTATCTTTTTTTTTTTAACATAAAATAAGATTGTGACTTTAAAATATGACAATTGCTGCATTTATTTGATTGCATTGTCGTTATTTTGTAAATCAAAATTTGTTTTTATTTTTTTCTTTTATTTAATATTTAAACAAATAACAACAGAAAACTAAACAAATTTACAACCATTAGTTTACTGTGTGTATAAACTACCAAAATTTTCAGATAATCTAAATTAAGCACAATCGTGTTTTTCCAAAGAAACACGTCTTAACCCTCTAATGCATAAGCGTTTGTTTTTGACCATAATTTTTTATTTAGTAGATTTTGTGCTAAAAACAACCAAAAAAATATCTAAACTCAAAATAATAGCACAGTTCAGTTCTTTGAACCGAAATTCTTAAGACCGCTTAAAAGCGGCCCTGTGCAATTTTAGATAAAAAAATTTAAAACAATGTGATAAATGGTATTTACAAAAATCGAACAAAAATTGCAAAAAACAAGGAAATGGGTTTTCAAAAGTTAATTTTATTAAAAAATATATTAATTTAACATTTCATTCATATAAATGTTAAAAAAGGAAACCAAAATTTGTATATTCTTTTCATACATATAAGCTTATTTTTATAGTAAGTGTTAAGTAATTTATTTTATCACGTTTAATTATAAAACTTTAACGTAGATAACTATATACAAGTTAAAAAATAAATAATTTTTATTATAAAAATTAAAAAGAAAAACCAATTTGAAGTGTATTACATAAGTAGAGATGGCTTTTTGTGAAAAAAGCCTGCACTATAAAGAAATACTTTGTCGAAAAATTTCTAAAACAACTTTCAGTTTGAATTAGCAAGCTTTTAGCAGATTTTTCTACTGAAATAGATATTTTTACTAAATTCTCTGACATTTAGTTATTGAAATAACAGAAATCAGCAGGTTGTTTCGCTAATTTAACAGAAATATTTAGTTATCCTGATGTCAGGAAAATTTTTTGATTTTGTTTTTTTTTAAGGATTTGTCTTAAAAAAAATAAAATTAAAAAGTGTTATTTAAAAATGCCATAACTAACAAATTAAATTAACAATTAAAAATAAAAATAAAATTTTCCTAAGAAAATTATAACCAGAAAAATTTTTGGAACATATTCCTATTACAATAGGGCCATTCCAGAAAATTTAGCTCAAATTTTAGTCATTTTTGGAAATGGTGTCTCAGATTAATTTGAACATTGACACATAGATAGCCCTCATAAATATGATATATGTACCATATATCGTTTTTTTACATTTGGTGTATTTAACGAATTATGGCGGGTCAAAGATTGACTTTTTAAGCAAAAGTAAGAAAAATACATCACGTTTAAAGAGCTGTAACTTCTTAACCAATGACCCGATTTTCACAAATTTAGGCTCATGTGAAAGCTGGGGTTCTTTTTACTTTATATTTTTAAAATAACGCAGTTTTTTTTACAGAAATGATGCAAAAATGCAAAAACATTTTTTCTTTTCGAATATTTAAAAAAACACATCTTCGATTTTTTTTTTTTAAATTCTGGTGAAAAATAACAATGTTTTGTATAACATATTCAAAATTCAGAGTGGGATCTCCATGGGATCAAAAAATATTCTGTTTTAAGTACGATGTTCTCATATTTTTCCCTTAGAAAATTTAAATTTCTAATGTTTTGAATGTTTTTCAAAATTTTAATAGTATAATTTTCTTTGAAAATTTAAATTTTTATATTGAAGAAACATATAATTTTAATTTTCTAAGGTAAAATTTAAGAACTTCGTACTAAAACCAGAATATTTTTTGATCCCACTGGGATCCCACTCTGAATTTTGGATATGTTGTACAAAACAGTATTGTTTATCACCAAACTTTTTTTAAAAAAAATCGAAGATGTGTTTTTTTAAATATTCGCAAAAAAATAATGTTTTTGAATTTTTGCAACACTTCTGAAAAAAAACCGTATGCTTTTGAAAATATTTCCTAAAAGAAGAAGAATTAAGCTTTTATATGAGCCATTACTTGTGATAATCGGATTACTAGTTAAAAAGTTAGAGCACGTTAAACGGCATGTATTTTTCTGACTTTTGCTAAAAAAGTCGAACTTTGACCCGCGATAATTTGAAAACTACAGCAAATTTTGAAAATCCAAAAATGCAACATATCTCATATAAACGTGGATATCTATGAGCCAAATTCTCAGTGCCGTCCAAAGGCATGTTTCCGAACAGTGGGGCGAAAATTTTTGGAATTACCCAATAGATTCTTGAATATATTATGGTGATCACAACAAAATTTCTATGTAAAATTATTTTTCAAAAAAGTACTTGCTCTCAGAAACAATTGCTTTCGGAACAATTTCAAACAAAAGTCATTGATTCTGGAATGTTAAGTGGAATCGGTTGCAGGGAAATATGATGCATTATGGAACCCATTATATCGATCGAAAAATTTTTCTGGGTAATTGCTTTCTTATAAGTTTTAGAAAAAAACTTGTGGTAAAAATATTTTTTACATAAATTAAATACATTTAGCTGTTAAGATTTATTATCTAAAATTAGCAGTTTTTGTTTTTAAATCATCAGATTTTTTATCTGAAACCAGCCGATTTTTCTGCTGGCTTGACAGGTTTTCTCATATGGCTCAAAATGGGTGTATTTTCAGCAGATTTTTTTCTGATTGGACAGAGATTTTATTTTGAGTGTGGTTTTATGATTTCAAATTAGATATTTGCGGTTTTTTTGACTAAATTGTCAATAAAAACACACCTATGGTTATGTCTTTCTGAAGTTATCTTGTTTTCTATCGATATATAGACAGACGGACGGACATCGCCAGATCGTCCTAAAATTTATAATGGATCATCGTCTATACTTTATAGGGTCCTAGACCGATGTTTCGAGATGATAAAAATAAATTTACAAACTTATACATACTATTTAGCACTTAGTGGAGCATGTAAAAAGGTTTTTGTCTAAAAAGTTATCATTTTCCATAATTGCACAGAGCTGCTTTAAAGCGGCCTATAAAAACTGATGATTTCTAAGTCTATGTAACAATTTTTTTTATAGATGAATGTTCATTTGGCATTACAAAGTATCACAATACTTACCAGTAAAATTATTAAGGCAATTGCAATAACATTTATATTTTTAATTTTTTTTTTAGTATTTGTTTTTTTTTTTAAAGAAACGAAAAACCACGTGTTTTTTAAATTTCAAATTCACTTGCCATTTTTTTATAGACAAAAAAAAATTAGAAAAAAAAGGTGAGCGCAATATAAATATGTACACTGTTACCTTTCAAAATCGACCATTCTCTAATTTTTAAGTGATGCCAATTAAAAGTTACAACAAAAAACGTAAGACCGCCTAAAAGCGGCCCTATGCATTAGAGGGTTAATAATACTTGTTAATAAACATTTATTTCTTGTGTAACATTTGTATCGTTATTGTATTATTATTAATTTTATTTGTAGTACATTGAACTAAATATTTTGATAATCTACACCATTTCCAATTGTATTTCAGAAATTATTAATTGTATTTCAGAACTAATCAATTGTATTTTCAGATACTATCAAATGTATTTCAGAAACTATCAATTGTATTTCAGAGTTTATCAATTATATTTCAAAAATTATCAATTGTATTTCAGAATTTATCAATTATATTTCAGAAATTATCAATTGTATTTCAGAATTTATCAATTGTATTTCAGATATTATCAATTGTATTTCAGAAATTATCAATATCTACTCCAGTGTTAGAAATTACAACTGTGTTAGAAAAAGTTAAAAATAGATTGATTAAGTTCGTGCTAAACGTAACATATGGATAATAAAATGTGATATAATTCCCGTCATCTTTTTCACCTTAATGTACGTTTAAATAGCCGATTTTAATCCTTCACACCTACAGTGACAATCGAAGAGTGTCACTGTAGGTCGATTCTATTTCAGAAATAATCAATTTATTTCAGAAATTATCAATTGTATATCAGAATTTATCAATTGTATTTCAGAAATTATTAATTGTATTTCAGAACTAATCAATTGTATTTTCAGGTACTATCAAATGTATTTCAGAAACTATCAATTGTATTTCAAAGTTTATCAATTATATTTCAAATATTATTAATTGTATTTCAGAATTTATCAATTGTATTTCAGAAGTTATCAATTGTATTAAAGAAATAATCAATTGTATTTCAGAAATTATCAATTGTATTTCAGAAATTTTCAATTGTTTTACAAAGGTTTGTTTCTGAAATACAATTGATAATTTCTGAAATACAATTGATAATTTCTGAAGTACAATTGATTACACAGTGCAACAGCCCATATAGGGCCACAACCAAACCAAGATCGTTTGAAAGCATTTATGTGTAGTAGTAAAAATCCCAAAGGGTTTAGCTCTGTAACGTCTCAAATTTTTTTTATAGCCCACATTTTTCAGTTTTTTTTTCAAAGGCGATGGAAAAAAGTCGAAAAAATAATGTTAATGTTCTTTTGAGCTTGACTTTTTTCTAGAGTACGCTAAACCTCCATCTCCCGTTTTAATGGGTCATTTAAGTCGTTATTTTGAGAAATGGCTCAAAAGCCTACTAAGACATGCGTTTAAAGGGTTAAAATGTTCTACGATTATTTTCAGCATCAAATTTCGCTGGGGGTTTCCGAAGGCAGAAAGTTCGACCGGTATAAGAAAACTACATAAAAAATGTTAATTGTAAAGTATCATTAATTTTTTATATTTTTTTGTTATTTGTTAGTTACAATTGTATACGGTTTCTGGCAAAAATATAAAAAAATTAATGACACTTTAAAACTTAACTTTTTTCTGCATTTTCCTTATACCAGTCGAATTTTCTGGCTTCAGCAACCCCTAGTGAAAGTTGATGCGGAACATATTCGTAGAACATTTTAACCCTTTAAACGCAAGTCTTAGTAGACTTTTGAGCCATTTCTAAAAAAAGTACTTAAATGACCAATAAATACGGCAGATAGAGGGTTAATATATTCTAGAAAAAAATTCCCTGTCAAATTCTATTGAAGACATCCAAACACTATTTTAAGCTCAAAAAAACAGTTACATTATTTTTTTCGACTTTTTTCAAACGCCTTTAAAAAAAATGGAAAAATTCAGTGGGATATAAAAAAAATTTGAGACGTTACAGAGCAAAACCAATTGGGGGTTTTACTACTACACACAAGTATTTTCAAACTGTCTTGGTTTGGTTGAGGCCCTAAGAAATAACCCTTAAAATGTGTCACAGTGTTATTTCTGAAATACAATTGATAATTTCTGAAATACAATTGATAATTTCTGAAATAGAATTGATAACTTCTGAAATACAATTGATATTTCCTAAAATAGAAATTAAAAATTTCTGAAATACAATTGATAATTTCTGAAATACAATTGATAAACTCTGAAATACAATTGATAGTTTCTGAAATACAATTGATAGTATCTGAAATACAATTGATAACTTCTCAAATACATTTAATAAGTTCTGAAATACAATTGATAACTTCTGAAATACAATTGATAATTTCTGAAATACAATTGAAAATTCTGAAAAACAATTGGAAATGGTGTAGATAAAATCAATTACCAAGTACACTAAAAAACCTTCTCAAGTTATTAGAAAAAGTCTCGTAATCCCTTTATTGCTTTTTATTTTTCTATTTGTACAAATCGAGCGCGGGCTCTAATTCTATTTGTTATATGGGTTCAAGTTGAAAAATTGAGAACAAATTTAAATTTTTACTGGGCTATTCATAATGAGTAAATTAATTCTAATGTAGGTTTATTTGACTGATATTGCATGAATATTTGTCAAATAAACCTACTTTAAGTACACTTTAAGTATTATAAATAAAGGCCTTAAAAATTATAGTAATTTTTGGTATTTTTATACCGGTTTCAAAAACCCCAGTTGTAGTGTTATCTTCAGTAGGATTTTAAATGTCGGCTTGTTTCGCTAATCGTGAACGTATCTATACCCCAACAGAGATCGAATCTTTATCATATAGTGGTTTAAAATCAATTTTTTTGTAAATAATTCGGCCATTCAGTAAGTACTGGACCGATTGCACTTAAATCTATATCGGTTATATAAATAATTTAATTTATAGCTTAAGTTTTGGCAGTGCGCCCCACCTCTCCAATAGGGGTACCTCCAGAAGTCCCTAAATTAGGACACATTTTGCATACAAAATCTTTAAGTGCTTGCCAATTTGTTGTTTATTATCCAAATTTTTATGAAATTTGAATTTTTATAAATCGCTAATAAATGCCTTAAAAACATGCGTGAAGTAGTCGTTATCTTTTTTTTCTAATTTATAGCCATCTCTCTCTAACTGCCCCACGGTTGCCCTTAGATGAGTTAAATGTATGATCGACCTCCAATATATTTTCAATATCAACACTTTTACAGAACATACCTACACTCACAAAAAAAAAACTTTAATGTTAACCAAAAAAGCTTGTAAATCTACAAGAAAATTTTCTGATTTTTAACCCACAATTTTTTTGGTAAAGTTAGCAAAAATGTTTAGCCAAAAATTAGTTAACTGAATTTATTTTTATATTTTTTATTTCAATTTAGGTCATACACATTTGAGGACCCCATTGGGTTCGGATCCGATAGGCCCAGACCCGATGGGCCTAGACGTAGTTGGGTTCCTTAAAAATCGTGCTTCTTCCGAGCACTTTGTTATTGTACTTGAGAGAAATCGGTCAAGCGGTTCAAAAGTTATGAACGAAAATGTAAGGACTCCTCAAACATTTTGGTACATTCAACATAACCTAAAATTACGAAATGCTTTAATTCGGCAGCTGGTTGACATATGTGAATATAATTGAACACCGAATGGTATTTAAACAAGTACGAACATAATTTTTGACAAAAAAATAAAAAAATCGCGGAGTTTTTTTTTACCAAATTTTTTTTTTCGCGGAAATATTTTTTCAAAAAAAATTTGTTTTTTCGAAAGTAATTTCCTTTTAAATAAAGCTTTTTGCAATATTATTTTTGAAATTGTGGAGGGTATCAATACATTCGGAATTTATCTTTTTTACTTATTTTTATTTAAATTCTTTTTTTTTTGTGGGACATCAGCTCGTAGCGCTCACATGGTTCCCCCTAGAGTATACCTACCTCTTCAGAACATACCTACCCCCATTTTCCACTTCCTAGGGGGGCTCCCATACAAAATTTAATTATTTTTTAATACTCAGCTGGCAAAATAAAATCACTGCTGACATACTGCTGACTCTCTCTTTATAAAATTGGTGACATATTCATACAATTTTTCCCCAATGACATGTCAGTAGTTATTCAGCAGTGCCCACCAGTATCTTTGGCCACCAACAATTCGTTTAATTTTAACACTAAAAAAAACTGTAATGTAAGCAAAAAAAGCTTGTTAACCTACAAGAAAATTTGCTGATTTTGAACCCACAATTTTTTTGGTAAAGTTAGCAAAAATGTTTTGCCAAAAATTAGTTAACTGAAATTTTTTTTATTTCAACTTAGTTCATACACATTTGAGGACCCCATTGGGTTCGGACCCGATAGGTGCAGACCCCGATGGTCCTAAACCTAGTTGGGTTCCTTAAAAATCGTCATAGTTTTTGATCCAAAATTTGTGTCCGTTTTGCTCTACCTTGCTTAGTTTTTGAGATACGTGATTTTAGGGGACCACCGGGGTTTTGAGAATTACAAAACTCGATAACTTCAAAAATATTACTCGGAGAGCTTTTGTTTATTTTGCGGTCTTGTTCTACGTGTTGAGAGCTACAAAAATGACTTTTTGTTGTGTCGGCAATATTTACCGAGATATGAGCATTTTAAAATTTTCGGGAATGCTAACTTTTTTGAATCCAAAGTTAGGACCCATTAGGGTCCACACATGTGAAGAGGACCGGCGATACTATGGAGTGCCCAAGAACCAAAAATGGCCTCCATTTTGCTCTATCTGGCTTAGTTTCCGAGATAGCACCATTTTAAGTTTTCTGAAAATATAAAAAAATTTACCATTTATTTTTGCTAATATTAGCAAAAAAAGCTTGTAAAAATTTGGTCCACTCAATTTTAAATTTAGCAAAAAAAATTAGTTAAAATTTTGTTTAAAATTGCTAATGCGCTAAATGAAGTTTACAAGATATTTTTGCTAACATGCTAATCTCAACTAAAAATTTGCTAAAAGTTAGCTAACCAGCATTAGCAAAAAAAATTAGTAAATCTACTAATGTATTATTTTGAGTGAAATTGGTATTAAAAATGGGTCAACTTTCTATGAGGCTGGGGAACATAAAATAAAAAATTTTGACACGATATTTCTTTTAAACTCATCAACGTGATGTTGCCTTTCAGACAACTTATAAAAATTGACACGTTCTGAAGGAAACTTTCAAGCTGGAAGCAAAAAGTGTTGCTACTTTTTAGGCAAAATTTTTTTCTTTTTTTTCCTTTTTCCAGTTTAAAATAAGTGTAAGTTTTTAACAAAACAAGATATTTTATTAGTTACGGTTTGAAAATATTACAAAAATATCTAATTAACTTAAATTTAGATTTCAAAAAATATCGGACGTCAGTAACCAAGCTATTTCAGAAAAACTGGACCTGGATCTTGAAAAATTAAAATTTTCCTCATTAAAACGGCTAAATATCAAAAAGGTCCCTGGAGGTGCCCCTATTAAATAGTGGGGTTCACCCTCCAAACTTAAGCTCGAAATTATATTAGCTATAACCGATATAAATTTCACTGCAATCGGTCCAGTACTTAATGAATGGCCGAATTATTTCCAAAAAAATCGATTATAAACAACTGTGTATTGGTTAAGTACAACATTTTCATTGTATTTTTACTATTTTCTTTTTCTGATTTATTTTTTATTTTTTATTTTTACAGTAATTTCAGCAAAAATATTATTATTTTCTCTAGCACAAAACTCTTGTCGGCTAAATCGTGCAAAAATTTACCATCCAATTTACAACAGAAAAATTATTTTCTATTAATTAATAAAGCAAAATAACCTCGAGCTAGGATAACAATATTCAAAATGCAAACAAAAATATTTAAAAAAGAAACATTTACTTTTTTGCTAATTTAGTTCCTTAACTTTTAAGAGCTCTCTAATGAACTAAAAACTTCTTAAACAATTTTCAATGAAATTTTTAAAACTAAATTTGGGTTAAAGTCATTTCTCCAAGATGTGTTAAAATTTTATTAAAAAGTTATTTAGCTCCAACAAATAAGTTATTTAGCCCCAACAAACAAGGTCAAATTTAAATCAATATCAAAATTTTGTTAGAAATTGATATGCCTTGATAGTTTTAAAAGCTATTCAAAGGTAAAAGAAAAACTGTTGCATTATTGTGAAAGTGAAGAAAATAATTTCATCATTGAAATTTAAATTGATAGTCTTTACTTTGGACAATTTTTTTTTGTTGGCTAGAATACATGATGTTACATAAAAACAACACATTTTAAATTTCACTTCTTTTTCCCAGCAAAAAAATTAAAAATGTGTTTATTGTGCAAGAACATACGTTGACTTTAACCTTCTGGTATATGAGAGGAGTCACCTGTGAACGCGACTTCTGAACTTCATTATATTTATGTGCCCATTAGGCTGGCACGAATAATAACTTTTTTCGAATTTCGTCGATCGCTGTGCGAATTGTGGTTCGTTTTGGTCTAAAAACACTATGTTTTAATTGTTAGCCAAATCTGACAAAATTAATCCGTGCATTTGGGAGGTTAAAAAAAAAATGTTTCCACATACAAACAAAACATTTTTTTAATTTTTTTTTTTTTAGTTTTGACTTGAAGGATTTTAGTTCAGATGTTAGTTTTAATGATTCGTATCCACAAAAAAATATTATTCCTATCTGTGACATCTTTATCGTGCTCTGAAATTTATCAAATACAGAGCAAACAAATAAGAGTGCTTAATTCGGCTGTACCGAATCTTTTATACCCTCCAACACGTTTAAAATTAAAAAAAATCGCAGGGGAGTCTTTTTTTTGGTGTGGGGGGGGGGGGTCGGCGAAGTTGGTGGGGGACACCTGTACCCCCGCTATATATGTTTACAAATTATTTGTTTATGATATTTACGCGTAAATAATAAATTTTTATCGTTATTTTTAATGAATTTCTATAACCACGCCCCCAAAGGGGGGGCGGCCTAAAAAAATCTAATGTTCTAACCCCCTTGGTCCAAGCGCAGCTCTATGAACATAATATGGCATACAAGTGTTACATTTGTTGAGCAAAAATTACAAAAAACTCGTAAAAATATCTTATTTTTCAGGGGTCGTTTTAGTTCTTCACGGGGGAACTTTTTCCCTGGCCCGATTATGCCCATCTTCGAACTTAACCTTACCAGTAACATAAGAGATATTCTTGCCCAATTTCAGGGGTCTAGCTCTTTTGGTTTGGACTGCATAGTTATTTCTACAGACGGACGGTCGGACGGACGGACGGACATCGCTAGAATGTCTTAGATTCTATCGTGGATCAATATTATATATACTTTGTGGGGTCCCCGACCGATATTTCGATGTGTTACACACGGAATGAAAAAGTGTATAGTATACCCCCATACTGTGGTTGGAGGGTATAAAAAATGAGTTTTTTACCCATTTTATGTATTATCACAAAAAATTACTTTTGTAGATTGCCTAGCAAATTACACTGTAGAACAAATTCAGGTTAGCAACAGTTAGGTCGATTCTGAGACTGAGGGGTGAAAATAGAGGCTAAATTAAAAGACCCGTATCGCGTCGTTTGTTTATGTTAGTTCGATTTTTTTCTAGCCGACCTTCGAACTTTGCAGTCAAATGCCGATTTTCAGCATATAGCCTAGGAAAATAAGGAGTCATCTGCGGAAAATCGGATAGGTTCTCTGAAAATTTGCACAGATCTTAGTTTTAGCAATCTAAATAAGGGAAAAAGAAATCACCCGTGTCCTTGCTGAGATATTGAGGTCAAAGGTCACAAAAACCGGGTTTTTTACAGTTTTTTGCTAATATCTCGCTTGATATGCGTCATACGCTTTAAGAATCTATTACAAAACTTGTAGAATATAAAATTATCTACAATATGTTTCTTAATACTTTTTTCGTACCTCTCACCGTTTCTGAGATATTAAGACCAAAATTCACAAAAACCAGATTTTTACAGTTTTTTTGCTAATATCTCGTTTGATATGAGTCTTACGCTTTAAAAGTTTATTAGAGAACTTATAGAAGATAAAATTATGTACAAATTTCTCTCTCTAACTTTTTTTGTATCCATCACCGTTTTTGAGATACGGGCGAATTTATCTTTAATTTATGAATATAATAGGGACACGAAATAATGACACCAAACATGAAAACTGAAAAGGGCATATCTTTAAAACGAAATCGTGTATTACTAAAAAATAAAAAGTGCTACGTAGATAATTAATCTAACTTTTGTTCGAGTCTGATCTAGAGCAGATTGTGTAATTAATGAATGCACTCAGGAAAAAAAACTCTGTCAAAAAATCTGTAAACAACTTTCAGCTTCGAACTTTAAGCAGATTTTTCTGCTGAAATGGATCTTTTTACTAAGTTTTCAGTCATTTAGTATAGAAAATAATAGAAATCAGCATAAGTATTATCTTTCTAATTTTACAGAAATATTTAGCAACTATCTTTAAAAAAAGATTTTTTTTCAACCAATCATTAGATTGGTTAGCTGAAATCAACAGATTTTTTCTGCTAAAATTAGGTGATTTTTCTGCTAAAATCAGGAAATTTTCAGCTGAAATCAGCAGATTTTTCTGCTGTCTCGATAGATTTTCTCATTCAGCTCAAAATGGGCAGATTTTTCTGCAGCTTTGACATAGTTTTTATTTTAAGTGTATGATACGAGAGTCGAGCAAGAAAATAAAATTATAATAAAATATTTTTCGATACAGGTTTCCCAATATGTTTCCCAAAAAACTCGATTTTTTCTAAGTTCAAAATTTTGTATTTTTATTAATAATCTTTTTGTTTATCTTCAGGTATCATATAACTTGCCGATTAACAAACATTTTAGACCAGGATTGTCTGAAACTTTTAATTAGTGACCTCCAACTTTTTTTATAACACAAGAAATATTTTTTGTTGCTTTTTTTAATTACTTTACACTTAGTTACCTGTATCTAAAAAATGATTTAAAATAACTTAATTTTAAAATTCGACCTTCGCAACATTTTCATTAATTACACAATCTGCTGTTGAACAGACTCAAATAAAAGCTAGATTAATTATCTACGTAGCACTTTTTATTTTTTAGTAATACACGATTTCGTTTTAAAGATATGCCCTTTTCAGTTTTCATGTTTGGTGTCATTATTTTGTGTCCCCCTATTATATTCATAAATTAAAGATAAATTCGCCCATATCTCAAAAACGGTGAGGGATAAGAAAAAAATTTTAAAGAGAAATTTGTACACAATTTTATCTTCTATAAGTTCTTTAATAAACTTTTAAAGCGTAAGACTCATATCAAACGAGATATTAGCAAAAAAACTGTAAAAATCTTGTTTTTGTGAATTTTGGCCATAATATCTCAGAAACTGTGAGAGATACGAAAAAAGTATTAAGAAACATATTGTAGATAATTTTATATTCTACAAGTTTTGTAATGGACTCTTAAAGCGTATGACGCCCATAAAGCGAGATATTAGCAAAAAACTGTGAAAAACCCGGTTTTTGTGACCTTTGACCTCAATATCTCAGCAAGGACACTGGTGATTTCTTGGGATTTTTTTTTTCTTATTTAGATTGTCAAAATAAAGGCCTGTGCAAGTTTTCAGAGAACCTATCCGATTTTCCGCAGATTGCCCTTTTTTTCTCCTTATTTTCCTGGGCTACACAGAAAAAAATATGGGGAAAAACAATTTGAGTAATCACTTGTTTAAATTTAAAAAAAGTTTTGAGTAATTTTTTAATTGACGCAATTAATAATTTACTCAAAAATTTAAAAACAAATTGAGTAAATAATTTAATAAGAATTTAATAGCTTTTTTAATTTTTTTTGGAATTTTCTTAGTTTTTTTAATTCTCGCTTAGTTTATAGTTTTTTGTATATATACATGAAAGTTTGTTATCATATTTATAAAATTTTTTTATGTCTTTAAGACAAAAATATATTTGGTAAAGTTTGAAAAAACATGTTTTTTTTTTTTGTAAAAAAATATGAAATTTTTTTAAACTTTGTTTTTTTTAAAGTAGAAACAGAATAAGCCCGGCACGACTTTTTCCATACGGTTTGGCAGATTAAACCGGTGGCCGGCGCCGATGTGAAATAAAACTTGTTCTGTTTTTAAAAGGTGGTGATTCTTGTTCTGTTCCTGCACTTAATAGTGTCAATTAAAAATTTACTCAAATTTTTTTGGCAAACATTTAATAAATTTTTATTAAAAATTTACTCAATACTATTAAATCGTTTACTGGTGGAAATTTGAGTAATTTTTTACTCAATAGTATTAAAAATTTACTCAATTTTTTTTTTTATTTCTTTCTGTGTAATATTGTTAATATGTTTTCGGCTATAACTCGTCGACTAATTGATATTTTTTCAATCTGTAAAAGCCAAATTATTGCTAGAGACCTGTCCAACAATCAAATTTAAAAAAAAAATTGATTTAGAAAATTTTTGTTGTGCTTATGAAGCAAAATATTTTCAAAAAGCATGAAAAAAAATAATTTTTCCAACATTTTGCTTCATAAGCACCACAAAAATTTTCTAAATCAATTTTTTAAAAACAACATTGCAGACACAAATGAAGGAAATTGCACTTTCTGTTTCGGAGACGTGCCTAATGGCGACATATTTTGTCAGTAATTTTATTTTATTTTTTCTGTAACTACAGATCGATCACGGGCTCTAATTATGTTTGTTATAAGGGTTCAAGTTGAAAAAATATTATATTTTTATATTAAAAGATTCTTATATTTTTCCTACAGAAAAATTTTTATATTCCGAGACTTTTTTCTGTGGAAAAATTATAAAATTTCGATACATATTTCCCGAAGAAACATTTTTAGATTCTTCGATATTTTTCATATGTCTCAGAATCTGAGACTTTTTCTATAGAAAAAAGGAGCAGGTTCTGAAAAAATTTTCTACAGGAAAAGTCTCAGATTATGAGAAATTTATTTTAAAGAAAAATTATCAGATTCTAAGATAAATTTTGTTAGAGAAAAAGCCTGAGACATTTTGCCTATAGAAAAATTTTCAGATTCTGAGATATTTTTGCTATAGAAAAAGTGTCAGTTTCTGTGACATTTTTCCTATAGAATAATTTTCAGATTCTGAGGTTATGAGAAAATTTTCCCATAGAAAATGTTTTAGATTCTGAGACATTTTTCCTATAGAAAAAGTCTCAGATTCTAAGAAATTTTCCCTATAGAAAAAGTTTCAGATACTGAGTAAATTATCTCTAATTTGAAATGTCTTGTGTATAATTATTCAAGGGATGATCTAGCCCTAATGGCCGGCACTGCGACCCTTATGCGTCTTTTGTGTCTTTTGTAACTTTCAATTTATGCTGGGTTTCTCATCATTCCAATATGATGAAGGCCAAAATATATAGAACACACGTTGCATGAACTTTATATGTGACATTTTTCCTCTTATCTTTTTTTTGTATTTCTTTAGAAAGGAAAAACCACTAAACAACTGTGTTTCAAAAGTTTAGTTAAAATTCAAAAAAAAAAAAAAAGAAAAACTGAGAAGAAAAAATCAAAAGTGATAGCTTGACACAATTTTTCAGAAATACAAATGACAAAAACGTACATGTTTCCAAACTGCAAAAAAAAGATGGAAAAGTATTAAAAGGCTTCAAAAAGTAAGATAAAATGTGTTTGGCATGAAGTATGCATTTGAGAGGGTTGAAAAAAAAAAAATTCTTAGTAGGGCTGTGATTTTGATGCAATTGCATGTTTTTTTATCGATAGTCTTAAAACCGATATCGACCAGTTATCTTTCCGAATCAAGAAATTTGCATTAAAATGGCATCAAATTGTTTTTGCGATTTTTTTTTTTGAAAATTGATATTTTTACATATTTTGTGCATATTTCCAACTATTAAATGAATGTTTTTGCTTCAATTCGTTTAAATTAGCAAAAACTTTTCAAAAATTATTTTAAAAATAAAATTTGAAAATGAACGAAAATAATTCGGTCATAGTCCCAATAACGGTAGTGGGGACTATGACTGAAAATTTTTTGGATATAATCCAAATAAAAAATAGACATCATTTCCAGATTTATGGGGATAATGACACCTAACATATGGCCATAACCCCCATTATACAATCAAAAAAAAAAGTGAACTAAAATCTGCACTCAAAATATTTTGTAGGCAAAAACAAATGAAAAACACACTTAAAACTAGTGAATAAACAATTAAAAATCATCCCAGTAATTATTCATTAGTTTTAACAAACATCAACATTTATTTTTTACTGTTGACAAAATTTTCTAAAATAAATAAATTTAAACACTAAAAAATTACGGTTTCTTCATTCTTTTTTACCAACAAATTCGAAAAAAATAACCAACGAAAACATTAAAAATTAATGATAGTTCTGTTATTTTTACCAACAAATTTCAAAAAAATAACCTACGAAAACAATAAAAATTAATGATTTCGTAGGTAATTTTTTACAGTTTTTTATTGAAATATTTTTTTAAAAATTTTTAATAAAATTTTGGGGAATCGATCCCGCAATCAACTACATTCTGGCCAGACACTCTACCCATCGTGCCAAAGTCACTTGATACAAACATGTTTTTATATTTCTATAAATAATTTTTTGATTTTTTTTTTTCTACAAAAAATAACTGACTTGTGTAGGTAAAAACTAATGATATTTCATTAAAAAATACCAACAATTTAAAAAAAAATTACTTTCACAAATCATTAAAAATCAAAAGAATAATCAGTACTTTTTACTTACAGAACAAAAATTAATGACTTTAAAAATTAAATGTTAATGAAAGTCTTTATTTTTTAGTGTGTTATTTTTGAAACAAAGGACTGAAGTAGTCATTAATAAAAACTGAACATCAAACAAATGTTTTTTCTTTTAAAAACGACTAAACGGAAATTTTTAAAATAAACTACAAACAGTTAATGACATAATTTTTTAAGTGTGGGAAAATTAACTCAATTTTGAGAAAAAGAGGGAATGATTTGGCTCCAAAGATTATTTTTCTTGGTTTTAGTTCATAATTTTCCCAAAAATAAGGAAAACAAAGTTATTTAATTTTAAGCCAATTTTAACTAGAAAATGGGAAAAATTATACTTCACATTTTAGAAATAGATTGGGTCTAGACGCCGGACCCATGGGTTTGGACCCCATTTAACTCGAGACCCCGTTGGGTTCTTTAAGGGTCCCCATAGATTTTGAACCAAAACTTGTGTCCGTTTCGCTCTAACTTGCTTAGTTTTTGAGATACGGTAATAAGGGTCCTGATAGGGTCTTGAGAATCTTAAAAACCGGATAACTCAAAAACTATTAATCGGAGGGCTTTCTGGTAATTTGCGGAAGTGTTCTACGAGTCAAGAGCTACAAAAATGGCGTTGGACCTTTTCTCGTGTTGGCAGTATTTACCGAGATATGTGCATATATAAAATCTCGGGAATTTCAAATTTTAGATCTAAAATAAGGGTCTTGAGACCCCGACAGATATGCAGAGCTAGGCTATTCCATATTTTCTTTCCAGTCTTTCTTTTGAAAATTTCATCCGTTTCGCTCTATCTCGCTTAGTTTTCGAGACATCGCCATTTTGAATTTTTAACTAAATTCTAAGAAGTTATTAACTAAATTCTCAGAAGTCATTAACTAAATTCTAAGAAGTACTCTTCTCAATTCAAAGAAGAGAAATACGATGATGTTTTTTTTAGTAAATTTTAACTAAACTTGAACTAAATTGTTTTTTAAGAAATATATCTTAAAAATAAAGATACGATTCTTAGATTTGTGGAAAATTTCTTTGGCAGTAAGAATTTTTTTCCTAATATTAAAAAAAATCCATTTAAAGAAAACTATGAACTAATTATAAGTAAATGAACTAAAATTTTTTCCTCATAATTAAGAAAATTTCTCATTTTTAAGTTAAATTTAACTAAATTTTAGGAAAATTCATGATAAATTTTCAAAGACATTTTTTCCTTAATTTTAGTTATGTCTTTTTTTTCAGTGTAGGGATTATATCTCGTAACACATGGCCATAACCCCCATTATAGGAATTATGTCTCTTATATTGGTCATAATCCCAAAAATTATATGAATATTTTTCGTCCGGGATTAGGGATTGCCAACTCCATGCATTAAACCCAGCCTCTCCGCAAAAAACGGGGATTGTGACCGAAATTTCTTTGGACTTAGTCCCCATTACATGAATGGGGGTTATGACCGAAAAAAATTCAGTCGTAATCCAGACAGGTAACGGACACAATCCCCATTGGCCGTTTTGGAAAGGGTCATATTTCCCACAAATGATATGGGTATTATGACCGTGATGTATTCGGTCATTATCCCCATTTCCGTTATGGGGATAATGTCCGTGGAGATATACTCTCCATTTTAAGCACTTTTAAGCACTTTTTTTTTTTAGTGCATGAAAATCTTAGCCCTATTTATCACAATTTAATTTGCAAAAGAATTAGGCTCATTTATGTATTTAAAAGATTATTATCTTTTTCAAATTGTGATCCCACAAAATGTCATTTTCGTCCCAGCCTAGTTTACATTTAAACTTTTAAAAGCATGTGTTTTACAAAAATGTATATACTAGATATAGATATATCTAAATATTTAAAATAAACTTCTTTACTTAAAAAAGAAATCCTTAAAGTAGGCTTTACAATTTTAAGCCTAAATGTAGGCTAAAATTTTAAATACATCAAACTTAAAAAAAAAATTAAGCACAGTTCATTCATTTTTATTTTTTCGTTTTTCAGCATCAACAAAACAAACAAATACAAGTAACTATCAATCAATTTTCTTGATTGCTGGTTTGTTTGGCGTCAAAATGTCTGTTCAATATCGCCGAACAAGAAACAAATACATACGTAACTAACCAATAAACGAAACTTCAAATACACACAAATGAAAATAAATGGCAAAGCAATTTAAGCTATCAAAGAAGGTAATTTAGTTTAGTATACAATTGGGTGGTTCGTTTTTAAATTTTTCTCTTTGATTAAGCATCACCTTCACACCAATACAAGGCGAAAGTGGTGCTCCCACTCAGGCAAATTTAAATGCAACATTTAGCACGAGAAAATTATTTAGAGAAAAAAACAATAAAATATTTGCTAAGCCAACAAAACAGTGACAGTGCCAACATGCGTGAACTTCAAAACTTCTAGTTTTCAAGGTATCGCATGTTTTCAATATTGACAAACGAAAACAGGATTCAAATTCAGCGCCTCATATTACGTTAAGATTTGTTATCATTGGCTCTGATTCAAAAGTTGACCGAAATTTTGTAAACTTGTGAAATCAAAAATAAAAAATAGGAAAAAAAAGGATTTTTTTATCATGTAAACGTTGACATCAAAGGGGCACAGTTTAAAGTTATCCTATTTCACTGAACCGGTTGACAAAGCTAACCTGTTGGCTGGCCTTTTTGCAAGAAATTCTTTCTTGCCGGAAAGCAATCAATCACTGCCCGAAATCGAGAGGGTACCCCATACTATGCCCAAGATATTTTTTCGAGCTCGTGCAGTTAAAAGGGTTCTTGCGGATCTTAACGTAAATAAGTCACCGGGACCGGATGGTATACCAGCACTGGTACTTAAACAGTGCTCTTCGACGTTAGCGCGTCCACTGGCTAATCTTTTCATTTCGTCTTACCGTGCGGGAGTTTTTCCCTCTTGTTGGAAGGTTGCCAATGTGCAGCCAATACCTAAAAAGGGTGCTGCTAATAACCCTGATAACTACCGCCCAATAGCAATATGCTCAGCGCTCTCGAAGGTGATGGAGAGCAAGGTAAATTGCCATCTTGTTAGGTATCTGGAGGCTAACTCACTTTTAAACGATCGACAGTATGGTTTCCGGAGAACTCGTTCTACCGGAGATCTGTTGGCGTTCCTTTCGGAACGTTGGAGTCGATCGATCCACCATTTTGGTGAGAGTAAGGTAGTTGCTCTGGATATTTCCAAGGCATTTGATTGTGTGTGGCACGGTGCGCTCATATCTAATCTTAATGCCTTTGGTGTCGGTAATGACTTCTCTCGATTGGTTTCGAGTTTCCTCAGGGATCGTTCTATACGTGTTGTTATAGATGGGTTCTCATCAGATGAGTTCCAGCTCCAATCGGGGGTACCGCAAGGTTATGTTCTTTCTCCTACCCTTTTTCTTATTTTTCTTAACGACCTTCTAAGTCAAACTTCAAAACCTATCTACTCTTTTGCAGATGACAGCAACATTTGTCATTCATTTTCCTTTGATCGTAGGCCAAGCCTTATTGAGGTTGAGGGCAAAAGGCAAATTATGAATGACACACTTAATCAAGACCTGTTGACAATCTCTAAGTGGGGTCTTGCGAATAGGGTCAAGTTTAATGCACGCAAGACCCAATGTTGTATGTTGACTCACAGAAATGCGGAACCAGCAGCGTCATCTGTACACAGGGTTGCAAAATGAGTACATCAAAATTGTACCAACGAGCTCACAAAATTGTACTTTTTCGACCCCAATTGTACCAACTTTTTTTTGTTTAGTTTTTGTTTTATTTTTTTTATATTAATTTAAAAAAAGGAACTAAAAAACATTGATTAAAAACAAATTTTTATAAAATTAACATTTGTACTTTATTTGTGCTTTAAAAGTGTATCAGGTGGTATTCAGAGTCCTTGTATTGGTGGAAAATGAGGAATTTTTGAAAATACACTTACTGCCAGCCCTGGCAATGTAGCAAAATATTATTTTTTTTTTTTTAAATACATGTATTTTTCAAGAAAGAAAATGAAGAAAAGTACACTTTTACCACCAGTAACAGGGCTGGCAAGTAGGTCTCTGAATACCCCCATGTATTTTTTGAAGGGAGTACTCTTTTAGCTATCTTTATACACCGTTCGACGCAGAATCAATTTTTGAGTCGATATTGCGATGTTTTTCAGTCCGTCGTTTAAACGTCCTGCCGATATTTACTTAAATCTGTCTATTGTTACAATATTAGCCTATTTCACTCAAATTTGGTTTGTACGTATTTTTACACCAATTTCAGATCTGACCAAACATGGATCCAGTCGACACAGTAAATCAATCAAAACTTTAAACTGGGTAAATTCCATGAAAAAAACCTAATCTGAGAAGGATTTAAAATTGTACCAAATGAGTCATTGGTGTACCATTGTACTTTTGAGCTTCGAATTGTACCAAAAATGGTACAATTGTACCAACTTTTGCAACCCTGTCTGTACATATGGGTGGTATTGGTATTGAGGAATCAGACACTCTTGATGTTCTGGGCATGAAAATTCAGTGTGATGTCCGTTGGAATAAGCACGTTTTTCAAGTGTTGAAAGAAGCATTTAAGTGTCTCGGTTTTTTAAACCGGTGTAAGAAATACTTCACCTCATCAGATCTCCTTACTATTTATACCACCTACATTCGACCGAAGATGGAATACAACTCCCATATATGGGCAGGAGCTTCAAAGTCTATTTTGGAGCTCTTGGACCGTGTGCAAAGGAGGGCGTTGATGCTTATCAATGACACTAGGGTATCCAACTCTATTGACTCATTGGAGCATCGTCGGAATGTGGGTTGTGTGACTCTGTTCTATCGATATTACCATGGAAAGTGTTCTGCTGAGATAAGTGAACTTATCCCTAGAGCCCGAGTTTTGTTCGAAACACTCGGCTGTCTAGTAGATCACATCCGTTTGTTGTCGATTGTCCAGTTGACCGCACAGCGCATTACAGAGAAGGTTCGTTTATCAGTCGAAATAGCCGTATGTGGAATAATCTCCCCGCAGAGGTCTTTCCAGTTTCTTTCAATGTGGATAAATTCAAGTCAAATATACACAAACACTACTCCCTCTTTCCTCCTCCTCATAACCTATTTTCCTGATATCAACACAATGCATTGCATTAGTAGGGGCATCCCCTGAGTGTTGGTTTATCGTAAAAAAAAAAAAAAAAAAAAGTAAGACAAAAATAGTCGAGCAAGACCGACCATTGCACACAGGGCCAGCATGATCCAATTCCGGTCAAAAGTCTTTATCGTTGTTGGATCGGTCTGAAAATGTGCTTCTAGAGGAATTCGAGGTCGCTGATTTCCAAATTTAACTAAAAAATAAAAAAAATCAAAATGGCGGCTCCAATATGGCGGACATTTTTTTTTTTTAATTATCGGATTGAACTCAAATTGTGTTTTATGCGGGTCTTGGAGTTACTGAATAAGAATTACTGGCGTGAATTTTGAAAAACAAAATGGCGGACTAAATATGCTTAGTAAAGTTTGTTACAAGTAATTAAAAAACAGTTATATTCCTTTTCTTTGTTGAAGCTAGCTAAAAGTGTGGACTAGTAAATTTCCGGGTCTGTTATCTTAAAATCGAACTGATAAAATTCAATATGGCGGCTAGATTTTTTAACTTTGTCTGATCTAACTAAAACATATTTTTAAGAGTATTAAGAGTGTCTGAAGTTAAATCTACGCACATAATTTTTATATATGCCGCATTCCATGTCAAATCGGATACTTTGAAATTTTTTTTTTTTTAGATTTTCCCAATTTGTTTACAGTTTTTAGTACCGTTCAAAAACTCCTTCGTGGTAAATTTTCAGATTTTTTTTGATGACCCGTTCAAAAGATATCGAATTTTTAAAAATTGGTAGTTTGTTCCTTTACTCAAACTTCTTTTACTCATACCTTCTTCTATAATGGTCCAAATTTCATTTTTTTTTTTAATTTTTTGTTTTTTTACGTACTTTTTAAAAAAAATTCCAAAAAAATTCTTAAAAGCGCTCTAGTATGCGATTTTTAAGTTTTAAAATTTAAATCTCATTTTTGAAAATGTTTGTACTCTTCGATTTTTTTGAAATTTGTTTGTGTAAAACTTCTATCGATTCTACAAATTTTTTGCCCAGGAGGATCGCGGGATAACGATTATTACTATTTTTTTAAAATTTTTTTAAAAAAATTTATTGTAATTTTCCAATCTTAAAATCATTTCTACTGCTTCAATGGTGCGTCATAGAGGGGTCATTTGTAAGACCGACCCCCATTAATTTTTACGTCTTAACATTTCTTTGGAACAAACTAATACCCTATCTCCAATTTCAAAGGGGGCTCCCACACAAAACGACATTTTTTAAAATTTGCTCCAACCGCTCTAACTGCCCTAATAATGCCCTTAGAGCAAGAAAATGTATGAACGACCCACAATATTTTTTTAGTATAAACATTTTCTCTGAACATACCTACCCTCCAAATTTTAAAAAAATGTTGTTTTGTGTGGGAGCCCCCTTAGAAATTGGAGATAGGGTATTACTTTGTTCCAAAGAAATGTTAAGACGTAAAAATTAATGGGGGTCGGTTTTACAAATGACCCCTCTATGACGCACCATTGAAGCAGTAGAAATGATTTTAAGATAGGAAAATTACAATAAATTTTTTTAAAAAAATTAAAAAAAATAGTAATAATCGTTATCCCACGATCCTCCTGGGCAAAAAATTTGTAGAATCGATAGAAGTACAAAAAAATTTCCAAAAAATCGAAGAGTACAAACATTTTCAAAAATGAGCTTTAAATTTTAAAAATTAAAAATCGCAAACTAGAGCGCTTTTAAGACTTTTTTTGGATTTTTTTAAGAAGTACGTAAAAAACTAAAATTTTGAAAAAAAAAAAAAATAAATTTGGACCATTATTGAAGAAGTTATGAGTAAAAGAAGTTTGAGTAAAAGAAGTATGAGTAAAGGAACAAACTACCAATTTTTAAAAATTCGATATCTTTGAACGGATCAAAAAAATCTGAAAATTTACCACGAAGTAGTTTTCGAATGGTACTAAAAACTGTAAACAAATTGGGAAAATCTAAGAAAAAATTTTTCAAAGTGTCCGATTTGACATGGAATGCCCCATATATATTTTTTTTTTATTTTTGATATAAATATGGAAATGGTGTAAATGACTTACTTATGGCGTTTTCTTTTCTGGAAAAAAATGTTGCACTTTCTGCACTTTTTTTTCTTTAATGACTCCTTGTGGACAGTAATAAACAGTAAGTATAGACATATTTGATACCAAAGGAAAGGTATTTTCGAGTTCTATCTAACTGTTCATAATAAAATGTCGAAACACGCTTATTTTATTGAAAAAAAATTTCAAAAACCCATAAATTTTAACATTTATCGGATCAGCTCAAAAACTGAGTATTGTTTTCAAATGCTTGATATAGCATTTTATAGTCCTTATAAATACCTTTCTTTTGGTACCAAATACGTCTATATTTACTGTACATAACTGTGCACAAAGAGTCATTAAAGAAAAAAAGTGCAGAAAGTGCAACATTTTTTTCCAGAAAAGAAAACGCCATTAGTTTCAGAAAAGCTTTTGAAAATGGTGACGACAAATTATTCACTTTTTTTTCTTTATTTTGGAAATTAAATAAAAAACTTTGAATTTAATTGGAAATGGTGTAACTGATATTTTCCATAATTCTACAAAAAAACTAGAAATGTAGATAATTTTTTTTTCCTACACTTAAGCCACTCTCTGACGATAAAAAAAGTAATCAAGCCGTAAAACATTATTTTGGGTTTAATTATTTTTTTTTTTAAACATATCTGGGACCACTGCATATTTAGCTGTAATTTCGCCATTCATCATTTCGAGCAAGTTTGGGCAACTTTTTTCGAAAGATATGGATCCATTCTATATAAGAAAAAATATAGACTGATTGTATCGAACTGAGGATCGCTGAGGATTTTTTCGGCGAGAAGTAAATAACTAAAAAATCATAGTTATTTTCACAAAAACGCGAATTGGTTATATTTTTTCATATTATTTTCGTTACAAAGGCTAATATATAAGGGTGTACCCTGCAAATCAAAAGTTGATCATTAGCAATAGAAATGTGTAAAAAAGAAATAAAAAAGTATCTCCACTTACAATTTTTTTTTTTTTTTTCAACTTTTTTAAATTTAAAGACCTGCCAAAGGAAATGGTGTAGTTGGATCATAAAGTTAAGTCCAGGAAACCAGGTCCTATATATGTCCAACAAATTGGTATAGATATTTTTTGAGAAATTAAATAAAAGGACTTTTGGCCGGAAATCGATCTGGCTGGCCCTGTGTGCTATGTTGAAAATCTATCTGATATCATTAGAGCGAACTAGTGAATAGAGCTGCAAAACTATCGATGGTACTATCGATAGTATCGATTATTTTTTTTAAATGGACTATCGATAGTTTTTACCCGATAGCGATACTATCGCCGAAAAAACATTAGCCTCATATAGATTGCCATTTGATGAAAAATTAATCAAAAAGTGAACAATTTGTAAATTCTTTATATTATTTTGGAAAAAGCTTACGTTTTAAAGCATAAAGACAATGATAGTAATCTTGTGTGAATATTATTGCAAAATAAAAGGTCTGGACAGAACAAGCAATGCACGGTGGAAGATCGCCGTAGTTAGTTAAAATAGACTGGAGTGGCATTGAACGGAAAAAACTATCATTTATGGGTCCAGAAGTACCCCGTTTTAATGGAAAACAAGGTAATTTTATGCAAAAACTTACACTCAAAAAAATAAAACTGTAAAGTTAACAAATTTTTTTTTTTGTTAACTCGAGTTTACTGGCTTTTTAGCAAATTTTTAGTTAAAATCAGCGTTTTAACTACTTTTTTTAGTTAAGTTCAATTTACGAAAATACTAGTTTTTAACAAATTTTGAATTAATTTTTTTTTTTTGACTTCAAAACTGAGTTTACGAATTTTTACTAATTAATTTGCTGATTTTTCGTAACAAATTTGTTAAGTGGAATTTCTTGAGAAGCCTCCTATGCAAATCTCATAAGTTCTACTTAAGCTGATGAAAAAATATAAAAAATAATCTTTTAATTTTTTACAAAATATTTTCTAAATTTTAGTTTACGAAAAGTAACAAAAAGTTTAGCTGAATTCAACAAATTTTTTTGTTAATATTTATACATAAAAACGTTACGAAATTTCAGCTAAATTTTTAGTTAAAGTTACGTTTTTTTTTTGCTACATTCATTCTACGAAAAGTTAACTAAATATTTTTAGTTAAATTAACTAAAAATTTAGTAGGCCCAAAATCAGGTGCTTTTTTAGTTAAATTTAACTAAATTTTTTGTTAACTTTAGTTTTTTTTTTTTGAGTGTACAATTCTTTAAAATATCCGATAGTATCGATAGTTTAAAAACAAACTATCGAAAATATCGAATGGGACGACTATCGATAGTTTTGCAGCTCTACTAGTGAATCCCCAGTTAGCTGCTAAAAGTCAATTTAACGAAGTAAATTAGTATGAAAAAGAAAAACTTAACCGAGAATTATTTTATAGCTGAGCATTTAATAATCCAGCCTTAATGGGCTAAAGTTTAACAAAAACAGTCATTTTGTTTATTATTTATTAAGTCAATTAATTAATTTCAAGATATTCAACATCTTAATTAATATAAATATAATCTGCATATTCATGTTGTTATCAGTTTTATTGAATTAATTTAATTTCCAAATACTACAACATACAATCAACAGTCGTTTGGTTTGACTGGCCAACAGGCGTAAGATTAGACTGCTACACTCAAAAGAAAATCTCAGTAAATAAAACAGTAAAAGAGTTAAAATTCTAATTTTACAAATTTAGTGTTTTATAAATCGATTTTAATTTTAAATTTTTTTATTAGTTTAGTAGACAAATTTTACTTTTAATCGATTTTTCAAAGCTGGTAGCAACATTTTTTATAACGATTACTAAGTTTTATTAATTTTTCATTTGAGTGTACAAGGGACAAGCAACAAACATATGAAAATTTAGCTTAACTAATGCCCAGCATGCATATTTTACGGTCATAAATCAGGGTTCATTCAAAATAAGTAAATATGGAAAATAGCTCATTTCGTGAAGAAAAGTAGTGGTGGGTATAAAAACAACATTTTAAAAGAGATTTGAAATACTCAGAATGCCCTCCAAGTTATTAACATTGCATGAGTTGGTCCTAGAGAATTGGTTAAAAGGTCTTATGTCCGAAATGGAAATTTTGCGTGAACTTTTTTTCATGCACAAATGTATCTGTGTATTGTAAAACCCATTCAGCTTTTATTTTCTGTTTCTTCATATTTGCCAGATATAAATTTTATTATTATTTTTCGTACCACATTCATGCACATACACGTATTTGTTTGTATACAATAATACTGTATCTAGCAAAACTCTTTTAAAATTTTAACATAAGTGAGTTTAAACATTCATATACAGACAAACACTGTACTCGAGAAGTAAGCAGAAATGTGCTAACTCCTATTTTACGAAAATTCATAGAAAAAGTTACAAACATTTTTGTAATTTTACATGCTTTTTAGCAATAAAATTGTTAATTTACACATTTTTTTGACGCGATAAAAATTACTAGCAACTTGACTTTACTAAATTTTGTGCGTCTTCCTATTTTACGAGAATACCTAGTAAAAATTACGAGTTTTTATTTTTGTAGTTTTACAAGCTTTTTACCAATAAAATTGTAAATTTACAACTTTTTTAAAGCGCTACAACTTCCCAGCAAAACTTTGGTAATGGGTAGTGATTATGTAACCCATTACCAGGTAATATATACCTTATTTGTAGCATTAGTTTAGGATGACGTAGCAAACATTTGTTCAACAACAAATTATTTCAAGGTGAAAAATAATGTTTTACTAACAACTTGGTACGTAATGTATGATTATTGCAAAAATTGTAATCATATTTATTATTTCTTAACATCAAATCATGGATGACTTATATTTGGTTACATTATGTAATATTTCAAAGTTTGAAATAATGCATTATTTATAATTGGATGCATAATGAATTGCAATAACATAAAAAATAAATATTTTATAAAAAATGCATAAGTTTAAACTAGAGATTGGCTTACGACAGGAATTTTCTAATGACATCTAAAAACACTCGCTCACGAGCATATTTAATATACTTACACTCACTTACAATCACGTGAGTAAATTAAATACAAAATTACTTTTTCACTACTCGTAACACCTTATATATTATGTTCTGGTATGCTACACTCAAAAAAAAACTGTAATGTTAACAAAAAAAGCTTGTAAACCTACAAGAAAATTTGCTGATTTTGAACCCACATTTTTTTTGGTAAAGTTAGCAAAAATGTTTTGCCAAAAATTAGTTAACTGAAATTTTTTTATTTCAACTTAGTTCATACACATCTGAGGACCCCATTGGGTTCAGACTCGATAGGTCCAGACCCCGATGGACCTAGACCAAGTAGGGTTTCTTAAAAATCGTCTTAGTTTTTGATCCAAAATTTGTGTCCGTTTCGCTCTACCTTGCTTAGTTTTTGAGATACGTGATTTTAGGGGACCACTGGGGTTTTGAGAATTACAAAACTCGGCATCTTCAAAAATATTGCTCGGAGAGCTTTTGATTATTTTGCGGTATTGTTCTACGTGTTGAGAGCTACAAAAATGCTATTAGACATTTTGTTATGTCGGCAATATTTACCGAGATATGAGCATTTTAAAATTTAATGTTTTTTAATGTAATGGAATGCTAACTTTTTTAGATCCAAAGTTAGGACCCATTAGGGTCCACACATGTGAAGAGGACCGGCGATACTATGGAGAACCAGAGAACCAAAAATTGCCTCCATTTTGCTCTATCTGGCTAAGTTTCCGAGGTAGCGCCATTTTAAATTTTCTGAAAATAAAAAAAAAATTACAATTTATTTTTGCTAATATTAGCAAAAAAGCTTGTAAAAAATTTGATCAACTCAATTTTAAATTTAGCAAAAAAAATAGTTAAAATTTTGTTTAAAATTTTGCGCTAAATGAAGTTTACAAGATATTTTTGCCAACATGCTAATCTCAACTAAAAATTTGCTAAAGGTCAGCTTACTAGCATTAGCAAAAAAAAAATTAGTATATCTACTAATGAGGCATTCCACACCAAATGTCCAGCGAAAAAAACACGTGTACCGTAAACTTCTGAATAGCTTGTATGGATAGCCCTATATGGAACTTAGAAAATTGCGTTTTTGGTTTTTCAATTTTTCAAAAACTGGGCTTAGGAGGCGTGGTCAAATATTGGAAAATTGGTCAAATTTGTGGCGAGTTGCCATGATTAAATATTTATCACATTAAAACGGAATGCACAACAATCTTAAAAATTTACATTTTTATATAGTTTTGTATGGGCTATCGATTAAAATTTTTTTTTTGAAAATTTTCAGAACCCGTTCTGAAATTTTCCATTTTTTAAAAAAGTCAATTTATCAAAAATCCGGCCACTTTTGTTTTCGTTTTTTTAACTTTTTTTTAAAGTTTAGATGTTTTTTTATCCACACAAAAAAAAATAGAAAAACATTTTTCGTTTTTTTCGAGAAAATCGAATTTGAATTTTAAATTTCATAACAATTTTGTAATTTGCTTGTATTTTATTGTATTAACGAATGAGTAATATTCATGCAAATAATATTACTCATTCGAACCGTTAAAACAAGAAAATACAAGCAAATTACAAAATTGTTATGAAATTTAAAATTCAAATGCGATTTTCTCGACAAAAACGAAAAATGTTTTTCTGATTTTTTTTGTGTGGATGGACAAACATCTAAACTTAAAAAAAAAATTAAAAATCAGAAAAAAAGGCGCCGGATTTTTGACAAATTGACTTTTTATAAAATGGAAAATTTCAGAACGGGTTCTGAAAATTTTCCAAAGAAAACTATTTTATTCGATAGCCCATACAAAAGTATATATGAATGTAAATTTTTAAGATTGTGGTGCATTCCGTTTAAATGTGATAAATATTTAATCAAGGCAACACGCCACAAATTTTACCATTTTTCCAATATTTGACCATGCCTTCTAAGCCCAGTTTTTGAAAATATGATAAACCAAAAACGCAATTTTCTTAGTTCCATATAGGGCTATCAAAACAACCTATTCAGAAATCTACGGGACACATGTTTTTCTGTAGCGGGACATTTGGTGTGGAATGCCTCTAATGTATTATTTTGAGTGTATATTTTATACCTTACTCTTATGCTTTGCTATAACTTTAATAAATTATTTTATACATTCTGATTAATTTTTATTAATAAATAAAAATTGTTTTATTCGACCTTTAAAATATTATATTTTGTGAGGATGTTTATTCTGGCTCGAGGTCATTATTTTCTTTACTAATTAAAACCATAATATTCTCATAGTGTAATTTTCAAGAAAATTATTTTTTTGTTTTAAATTTATTTATGTTGGTCATTTATGCAAGACTTAATCGACACGTGTTTCGGAATTTGTCAAGATTCCATTGTCAAGATTATTTAGCAAAAATAGAAACGATATACTACAAAGTAGCAAACGAGTCTAATGACAAATCGTTTTTGCACAAACTAAAACATTAATACATATTCGACTCTATCCACAATGTGAATTAGAAAGACGAAGAAATTGTACTATGCTAGTAAGTAACAATTGTCAATAACCAACAAAAATATTTAAAACATTTTACATACGATAGTCCATTGGACTACAACAATATGTTTTTTGTTGCTGTGAATGAAATTATACCATTATTAGGGCTATTCATCACTATGGCGTGCCAACCATTATGTTCAAATTCTGATTAATTTTTATTAATAAATAAAAATTGTTTTATTCGACCTTTAAAATATTATATTTTGTGAGGATGTTTATTCTGGCTCGAGGTCATTATTTTCTTTACTAATTAAAACCATGATATTCTCATAGTGTAATTTTCAAGAAAATTATTTTTTTGTTTTAAATTTATTTATGTTGGTCATTTTTGCAAGACTTAATCGACACGTGTTTCGGAATTTGTCAAGATTCCATTGTCAAGATTATTTAGCAAAAATAGAAACGATATACTACAAAGTAGCAAACGAGTCTAATGACAAATCGTTTTTGCACAAACTAAAACATTAATACTTATTCGACTCTATCCACAATGTGAATTAGAAAGACGAAGAAATTGTACTATGCTAGTAAGTAACAATTGTCAATAACCAACAAAAATATTTAAAACATTTTACATACGATAGTCCATTGGACTACAACAATATGTTTTTTGTTGCTGTGAATGAAATTATACCATTATTAGGGCTATTCATCACTATGGCGTGCCAACCATTATGTTCAAATTCTGATTAATTTTTATTAATAAATAAAAATTGTTTTATTCGACCTTTAAAATATTATATTTTGTGAGGATGTTTATTCTGGCTCGAGGTCATTATTTTCTTTACTAATTAAAACCATGATATTCTCATAGTGTAATTTTCAAGAAAATTATTTTTTTGTTTTAAATTTATTTATGTTGGTCATTTTTGCAAGACTTAATCGACACGTGTTTCGGAATTTGTCAAGATTCCATTGTCAAGATTATTTAGCAAAAATAGAAACGATATACTACAAAGTAGCAAACGAGTCTAATGACAAATCGTTTTTGCACAAACTAAAACATTAATACATATTCGACTCTATCCACAATGTGAATTAGAAAGACGAAGAAATTGTACTATGCTAGTAAGTAACAATTGTCAATAACCAACAAAAATATTTAAAACATTTTACCAGGCGGTCGCTGTCAACCTCAAACACTCAAACGAAATCTGCCAGGGATTAAAAGTAGGGGAAATTACAAAAAAAAGCTTTTTGATTTCTTTAAAATAAACACTTTTCTAATGTTTTAAACAAAACAAATTTATGATAATTACGTTCTTTAATTGTTAATGATTCAATATAGTTAAAAAAAAATTATTAAAAGTGCAAATAAAGTACAAATTTCATGACTTTAAAAAAACCAAAAATTTCCCTTTGATCCCTGGCAGACTTCGCGTAAGAGGAAAAAAAGAGAGTAGAGAGAGCTACAATCTCTTTCCTTTATTCCTCTATGATTTTACATACGATAGTCCATTGGACTACAACAATATGTTTTTTGTTGCTGTGAATGAAATTATACCATTATTAGGGCTACTCATCACTATGGCGTGCCAACCATTATGTTCAAATTCTGATTAATTTTTATTAATAAATAAAAATTGTTTTATTCGACCTTTAAAATATTATATTTTGTGAGGATGTTTATTCTGGCTCGAGGTCATTATTTTCTTTACTAATTAAAACCATGATATTCTCATAGTGTAATTTTCAAGAAAATTATTTTTTTGTTTTAAATTTATTTATGTTGGTCATTTTTGCAAGACTTAATCGACACGTGTTTCGGAATTTGTCAAGATTCCATTGTCAAGATTATTTAGCAAAAATAGAAACGATATACTACAAAGTAGCAAACGAGTCTAATGACAAATCGTTTTTGCACAAACTAAAACATTAATACATATTCGACTCTATCCACAATGTGAATTAGAAAGACGAAGAAATTGTACTATGCTAGTAAGTAACAATTGTCAATAACCAACAAAAATATTTAAAACATTACTGGTATTCTTTGTCAAAATGTGGATGCATTACTTTGAGTCTCATCGCCTGTTAAAATCATCAATGCTGCAATGTATAAAATAAGCAATCCTATACCTTTTTTTATACCTTATTTGGTAATCTAAGTAAGTTTTGCTGTTATCCAAAAATGAAATAAGTCGATGAATGTCGGGTCCAAAAGTGAGCTGATTGGCATCTAATACCCCAGATATTTTAGTTTCTAATTTACTGATAATTTCTCATTTTTTGTTTTTAAGTTTTTGTGATTTCTAGGAATTTTAAAACATATACTTTTTGAGCATAGTATTTGTATAATATAAAATAAAGTTTTTATCTTTTCTTTTTCATTCTGGTCTAAAGTTTAGCCAGAAGAGAGTTAAAAGGCATTTTGCTTTTTAATACAAAATTTAGTTTTGTGTTGTTGGATACTGTTCTGAGCTTTAACTCTGAGGATTCCCACGCTATAAATATGCCCCACAGGGTAATTTTTTTCTTCTTGCTGCTGCTGCATTCTTTTAGCACTTCCTTTGCTATAGTCTTATTGTTGGGGGTACGCTACAATGGGCATAGCAGATAGGTCATTAAGTTTCTTAAACCAGATGTTGATAAAATTGGGCTCCATCCATATTGTATTTTAATAGTTTAACATTTTTGTCAACAATTCAAGTTAATTGATTTGATTAAAAAAATAGTTTATTCAACTAAAAACTTAATTAATTCAATTAAAAATGTAATTGATCATTAATTTTTTGATACGTCCGTAATCAATTATTATATTATTTACTACAGTGTATTTCATAATTTCAGTGACATTTGAATCTCCTTGACATTTCCATAAATGAGTACACATTTCCTAAATATTGTGGAAATTAGACATAGACCCAATAAAAAAAATTAAACCACAAATATTTTGAGATCCTTCATATTTGGTTCTTCTTCATTTTAAGAACAGCTTCTTGGGAAATTCTACCAATAAAAGTATCGATTTTACAACCGAAACTGGTGTAAGATATTGCGCTACCGGTCAATATCGACAGAAATGTTCACACTTTTTTTTTGTGTTATATAGATTTAAATATTTCTTTTTTTGTTCTTCTTCCTCTTATTTTATTTTTTAATGCATTCAAAGCATTTGTTTCTTTATTTTTCTATGCATAGAACAAAAGACAAAACAAAAAGTTGCACTGGAACTGATGCTTAAAGCTTAAAAATATTATAAGTCTGTAAAAGAATGTAACATTCTTTAAAGCATCCTGTTTTGCATGCAAATATACTGGTATGTATTGAAAAAGGATTGCCAAATGTTTAAAATCAAGGGAGTATAAGCCCAGTCAAATAAGTGTTTATCGGAATGCAAGGTAGCTGGCTAAAATTTGTCATAGACTTTTGTTTTGACGTTCTAATTGGAGGAAAAAGTCTACAACACACTAGATATCTTAGCGCTTAAGGAGCTAGATTTAGCATTTTAACACCCTCCACTCTTGTGAAAGTAAGTTCATCATTCCGTATGTAACATATCGAAACATTGGTTTAGGATCCCATAAAAAATATGTATTCATGATCCGTCTGTCTGTTGAAATCGTAATTTTGGCAATAATCCGGAACCGATACCAAAACTTGTGGAATTCTCCAGGACGAAGGGCTAATTTTTTTTTTCGGTCAAACAGTTATCAGTAAAAATGTAAAGTAACCTCTGAAATGTTGGTGTAATTCACACAATAAAAACGCTATGCCTTGACACCTGTTGAATGAAACCAGAAAAAAGTATGGAGGAAACCAATTTGAGTAATCACTTGTTTAAATTTAAAAACAAAACTTGAGTAATTTTTTAATTGACGCAATTAAAAATTTACTTAAAAATTTTAAAAAACAATTTAAGTAAATAATTTAATAAAAATTTAATAGTTTTTTTAATTTTTGTTAAACTCTCATAGTGTTTTGAATACTCGTTTGGTTAATAGTTTTTTGTGGATGTATATGAAAGTTTGTAATCGTCTTAATAAATTTTTCCTTTGTTTTTGAGACATAAATATGTTTGGTAAAGTTTGAAAAGTTATTGCTTTTTTTTTTTTTAAATTAAATTTTTTTTTAAACTTGAAAAAAAATACTTAGTTAAATTTTGAGTAAATTTTTTATTGTGTCAATTAAAAATTTATCCAATTTTTTTTTTTCAAACATTTTATGATTATTAAAAATTTACTCAATACTATTAAATCGTTTACTGGTGCAAAATTGAGTATTTTTTTTTCTCAATAGTATTAAAAATGTACTCAAATATTTTTTTTATTTTTTTCTGTGAATGTGAACGAAACTTGGTACTGAATTGGTCGGAATTGCACAATAGGGTATGGCACCTGTCATGTAACCCAAAAATTTTTAAATGCTTTATCTTGCCTCATGGTAAACACATTTGAATGAAATTTGAAATGGGTTCATATTTAATTACGAGACATGACCATAATTTCTGCATAATTAAGGCATGCTGATTTTAATGGTTAAGTCTGTTTTTGAATCAGTTTTTTTTTGCAAATCTTCATCAAAGTTTTTCCCATTTTTTGGCGGTTTTTTATTTTTAAAAAAATCTGCTTTCACAAATTTAAAATTTTTTGATTTGTGAAATGTGGATTAGACCCATAGCAATATTCTAAACATGAAATTGGATAAAATTGTTTGCGTTTTAGTGGTAAAAATCGCGAATATTCTCATAATTTTTTAATTTTTCGCTTTTTTTAAATTCCTAACATTATGTTATATTTTTTGTTTTGTTAGCCATAAATATACAAATTTTGTATTTTAAACTAGTTAAGAAAAAAGATTTGCAAGAAAACATTTCCATTGATTCTAAAATGGACTTCACCATTGAAATCAGCATGCCTTAATTATATGGAAATGATGGTCAGACCTCGTGTCACAAATTTGATTTTACGCAGTGGAATTATGGGCATATTTCTGTTTATTTTGGAACTAATTGTGGTAAAATCGGTCCAGGGGTTAAGAACCTATGAGTAGTTGAGATGAGTTTGAATATAAATTGTTTTTTTTTTTTTTTTAGGTGTCCTTATGACTAAGGTAATTTTTCAAAATCACGTTTTAATACCTGGTAGGGTCCTAAATTGTAGTTTAGTACCTAAAAATTAGCGAGCCAAAATTTGGGGACAATCGGATAAAAATAACCCGTGCCGAAAATGGATTGAAGTTTTGAGACACTCTTATGTGATGAAAAAACCCATTTTTTCTAGATTTTTGAAAAGTATTGGTATATGGTACTTTTTGTTAAATTTTTTGTTGAATAATATGAAAATGGTAAATGATCAAATCGGATAAAAAATAAGCATTTGACGCATACATGCCCCAGCCCATTGCATGGTTTTTAAAGCCAAAATTTGAAAATGTTCAAATTTTTTAGGCAAAAAAATAAAAAAAATTGAATTTTACTTTATAATGTTATTTTTAGCCGATTGTCCCCAAATTTTGGCTCACTCGTTTTTAGATACTAAAGAACAATATAGGACCCTACCAGGTATAAAAAGATGATTTTCGTTTTTAAGGACACCTCTAGTGTACATGCGTGTATTTTGTAGTTGTGTGGTTTTTGTGTGTCTATGCAGTGAAAAAATGCAATGTCATGCATATGATGCATTCCACACCAAATGTTCAGCAAAAAAAAGTGATGTCGTGTAAATATGAAATCAATTGCAGAGTATTCGCCCTTAGGTCACTATTAAATAACACAAATAAAATTTCAGTTTTTTCAAAAAGTGGGCTTTGTAGGCATGGTCAAATATTGAAAATATCTGAATTTTTTGCCTTAGTACCTTTTTTTAAATATTTATGCAAAATTAGTGAAACACAGTGAAACCTTTAAAATAAAAGTTTTTTATAGATTTTTGTATGGGCTATCGATTAAAAAAATAAAAATTGGAAAATTTTCAGAAGAAGTTCTGAATTTTTTAAACTTAAACTTTATTTATCAAAAAACATGCCACAATTTTATTTCGTTTTTAAATGTTTAAAAATTAGTTAAGGTGTATATCTATCCGTTCTGAAATTTTCAGAGATCTTTTTTTTTCCTCGTTTTCGAGAAAAAAAATGTTGAACATTGCACTATGCTTATAATTTACAATAATGGGGAATATTACGCATGCGAATGAGTAGTATTAACTCTTAAAAAACATTTAAAATAGAGATGTTTTCGTGTGTGAGTTTTTTTTGACGATCACGTACGGTCACGAAGGAAAAGTTTTAGTCACGCACGATTTTTAATTTTCCTCACGTTCGCTCACGTGAGTAGAAAACAATGTTGTCACGGGCACGATACTCACGTGAGCGTGACTGAGCGTGAGCAAAATTAATGATCATGCGTGATTAAAATAATTTCCTTGGTGAGAGTTCGTGATGGTAAAAAAAAACTTACCCACGATTACATCTCTATTTTAAATGTTTTTTAAGAGTTAATATTACTCATTCGCATATGTAATATACCCCATTATTGTAAATTATAAGCAAAGTGCAATGTTCAACATTTTTTTTTCTCGAAAACAAGGCAAAAAGCCTCTCTGAAAATTTCAGAACAGATAGATATGAACATTTCCATTTAACTTTTGATTTTTGGATTTAAAAAAAATAAAATTTTTTTTTGAAGGCACATAAAAATCGTTTTGTACACGTATTAACATACATTTAGTGAGTTCAAATCCGTTCGCGTGAAGAACTTTCACCTAACGGCGCAAAAGTTATGGCGGTTTGAAATTACAATTTTAAAAAAAATCTCAAAATTACAATTTTTATCAGAATTTAATAATCTTAACGTTTATAAATGTTGCATACTAACCCTTATTAAAATTTATTTAATTATATATATTTTGGTGGATATATATCAAAATATTAGCGGTTAAAGTATATTTTAAAATCTTCATTTCCACTATTTTGCGTAAATTTAAGTTCTATGTAGTTTAAACATTTAAGGAAATTATTTTCTGAATTCTGTAAAGAATTTGCTATGTAGTTAAGAAAACTTTATGAAATTATCTCCAATAGTGCAAAAATTACAGTAGTTTAAAAATTAATGTTTCTCAATATTATATTTCACAATAAAACAAAGTGTTGATTTTTTAAAGAACATAAAATCCCAAATCTTCAAAATTGATGAATGCCGCTCAGTTTTGTGATTAAGCTTCATAGGCACTAGCACTTGCCATTTATATAAATTAATTTCTATTAGCGGTTTGGGTGTGCCCTGGCGGTTTATGTAGAGACAAAATTGGCGCGTTTTCAGCGATTTACGTGAAAACTAAAGATGATGGACCAAATTAAAGGCCATATTCAGGTTTAGCACTTTAAAATTAGTTAAAAAGCTTGTGCATTATGCAAAATTGTAAATTTTTTAAAGAGATGAAATTTCTGATTAATGAAATTTTGAGAGATGCATAAAATCCACAATCTTCAACATTTATAAATGCCGCTCAGTTTTGGGATAAAGCTTCGTAAGTACTATCAATTACCATTTATAGAAGTTAATTTCTATTAGCGGTTTGGGTGTGCCCTGGCAGTTTATCTGGAGACAAAATTGGGGCGTTTTCAGCGATTTACGTGAAAATTAAAGATGATGGACCAAATTAAAGGCCATATTCAGGTTTAGCACCTTCAAATTAGTTAAAAAGCTTGTGCATTATGCAAAATTGTAAATTTTTTAAAGAGATGAAATTTCTGATTAATGAAATTTTGAGAGATGCGTAAAATCCACAATCTTCAAAATTTATGAATGCCGCTCAGTTTTGGGATAAAGCTTCATAAGTACTATCAATTACCATTTATAGAAGTTAATTTCTATTAGCGGTTTGGGTGTGCCCTGGCGGTTTATCTGGAGACAAAATTGGCGCGTCTTCAGCGTACAGTTACATTAAGTCCCAATTTTTGCACACGATCCATAATACGCATAACAAGCAATCGTCTGACAAGTATATTTTAAATCTAAATTCTTTTCACGTGAAAATACAAGCAAAACTTTAAAATCGTGAAATGTCAGATTTTTGCAAAATTTTTGCTAATCAAAATTTTAACACGCTATATCGATTTTATTATAAAAACTCAAAAAATATTTGGATCACGCGAAGTGCTGGGCACTTTTAAATAATATTGCGAATTTGCCTCGCAAAAAAGTGGATTTTTGATGACTTTCACGTTTTGTCTCTCAACCTTTGTCTAGCTAGTACTCCACTCCCATTGAGGGCACATTCATGGGACCGGTTTTAAATTGTAGGGAATTACGACAGCTATCATTTTGCGTATCAGATTTTAAAAAGTATGAAGCGGCGCAAATTTCCTGATCAAAAAACGACGAAAAATTGAAAATGAAGAAATTTTAATTTCAAACCGTTACCACTAAATAACTTTTTTAATATTGATGGCACATCAAATTCATAAATACATCTTTTTTGAACAAGTGTAGGGACCATATATTTTAAATCTTCGAAGAATACGTTGGATGGCGCAAGTACAGTAGGCCAAAGAGTACATAATTTTTATGAAATTTCAATCGACTTTTCCACATTTCTGAAGTTTGATTGTCGCTAACTACCGCAAATTAAGATTTTTTGCCTTAAAAGCTTGTAAGCTAATTGCATTAGAAGTCCTTTATGCATTTCTATCAGTAGATAGCCATTTCAATGCAAATAAAAAAAGTTTTTGCCAAAAAACCAAAATTTCAAACAAATGAAAAGTTAAATGGAAATGTCCATATACACCTTAACTATTTTTTGAACATGTAAAAAAAAAAAAAATGTGGCATGTTTTTGATATAAAAAGTTTAAATTTAAATTTTAAATATTCAGAACTTCTTCTGAAAATTTTCCAATTTTTATTTTTTTAATCGATAGCCCATACAAAAATCTATAAAAAACTTTTATTTTAAAGACATCACTGTATTTCATTTCATTGCCTCCAAGGCCCACTTTTTGAAAAATCTTAAATGTTATTTTTGTTATTTAATAGTACCCTAAGGGCGAATACTTTGCAAATGATAGCTCATTGAAACCACTATGGTTTTTCTGTAGTGGAACAGTTGGTGTGGAATGCCTCATATGCTTGTTGTTGGTTGTATTAATAAAAGTAAAAAAAAAGTATGCACACCTACACGTCATAACGCGTTAGGGTGGTTCTTAAAAACAAAAGTTGGATTTTTGTATGGACCAACCGGAATATATATTAAGTACCTTAAGAAAATACCACGTGATTTTTTATACCCTCCAACCACAGTATGGGGTTATACTCACTTTGTCATTCCGTGTGTAACGTATCGAAAGATGGGTCTAGGACCCCATAAAGTATATATTTTATTGATCAGTGATCGATTCTAAGACATTCTAGCGATGTCCGTCCGTCTGTGCCCTCTAACGTCTCCAACCCCCCCCCCCCCCAAAAAAAAAAGACGCCACTGGATTTTTTTATATTGTTTTTTACATTTTGGAGGGTATAAAAAATTCGGCACAGCCGAATGTAACACTCTCACTTGTTTTTTTTTTTAATTTTTTTCATTAAAGATTAGGGTCGCTACCGGGCCCTAAACTTTGGGTCTTTAAAAAAAGTTCACACAATGAAAAAAAAAATATTTTTATTAAAATTTAGCGTGGTTGGCTTATTACCGACAAAAAGTTTAATTTTGGTAGGACAAGTATTTCAGTTCCAGAAGTTAAATACCTGTTAAACAAACTATTGAGAAACGGTTTAAAATTAACTGAGATACTGTCATTTAAGTTTAAAAAACAATATTTTTCAATTTTTTTTTTTTAATCTACTTAATTGTAAGTTGATCGTGAACTGTTAAAATATTTTTTTATATATATTTTTTGAAGGTACTTTCACACATTTTGAGTAGGTTTATTTTAGCTCGAGGTCATTATTTCCTTTACTAATTAAAACTGTGATATTCTCATAGCATAATAGTCAAGAAAATTATTTCTCTGTTTTAAATTTACTTAAGTTGTTAATTTTTCAAACTCAGTCGACACGTATTTCAAATTTTTTCAGACTCCATTGTCGAAACTATTTAGCAAATATAAAAACCCTATAGTACAATAAGCGAATGGAATTGAAATGACAATTCGCTAATGTTAAAAATATTAATACATATTAAAGTTTACCTATATTGAGAATTATAAGAAGAAAATTGTACTATCTCTTAGTAAGATTTAGAACTTAAAATAACCAACAAAAAAAATATTAAAAACAGATTTACATATGATTACCTATTACACAGTGTTACAAAAATGAATGAAACAGAAAAACCTGGGATGCGATACTTTTTTTCTAGTAGGTGTTGTTGAGTACAACAAGATTCTGTCCTTGAAATTTGCGAAACACCTCCAAAATCTTGAGTTACGGGTAAAAAACCGGTTTTTCGAACTTTTTACACTTATAAGCCAGTAACTTTGTTGAATATTAACCGATTTTGAATTTCTCGACGGTTTTAGAAAGAATAAACTTATATCTTTCGAAGTTGTAAACATGAAATTTAAGTAATATTAAAACAACTGTGCGTATTTTTCCAGCAAACTCAATTTTTCAAAAAAAAATCATTATTTTTTAAGTTTGAAGATGTTTTATCATATTTTTTATTTAGGAACCGTACCATTTATGCATTTGTTAATAAAGTATATTTATTTAGGAGTAAATTACAACCTTGGTTTTTAAAATCGGTTAAAAATTGACTGAGTTATTAAACTTTTAATAAAACCAAAATTTTGTAATAAATGTCTGCACAATGTTTTTCTTCCATCCAACCATAATATGCGGGGTATACTCACTTTGTCATTTTGTGTGAAACACATCGAAATATCGATCTAGGGTCCCATAAAGTATATTTTTTTGATCAGTGATCGATTCTACGACACTCTAGCTTTGTCCGTCTGTCTGGCTGTCCGTTTGTCCATCTGTGGAAGACACGAAACTGTCTAAAATAAAAGAGCTAGACTCCTGAAGTTTTGACACGAATATGTGTTATGTTTATAGGACAGCAAAGTTTGTAAATGGGCTAAACCGGACCAGGGGAAAAAAGTTTCCCCTTGGAGAACTAATGCAACCCCAGAAATACACTATTTTCTTTTAAAGTTTTTTTGTCTATTTGTTCAACAAATAAAACATTTTTGCGTCATATGAAGTTCATTGACCCGCTGTTGAACCAAGGGGATTAAAGAATGCCATTTTTTTGGTCCGCTTTCCTTTTAGGTTAAACGAAAAATAAAAAAAATATAAAATTTTATTATTTGAGTGTAAATATTATAATGTATAAATTTGTAAACATTAATCGCTAGGGGAAGATGTCGCCAGACAGCATCACCCACACCCCCCCCCCCCTCAAACCCGCGAAACGTCCTTGTAGTTTTTTATTTTCATTTATCGCAAGGGAAAGATGTCCCAGGCAGGCCATACATCCGCGCCGCTGAGTTCGCCTTCTCAACAACAGCTTAGAACAAGAGCTTTCGCAAAACTTTTTTGCTTTAGAGTTCCATTGTCATTTATACAAGATTTACATTCCACTAAATTATCATATATTCTTCAAGCGGACGTCCGCACATGACGGACATCTCTTCAATGTCTTAGAATCGATCAATGATCAAAAAAATATATACTTTATGGGACTCTAGACCGATATTTCGCCATCTCTATAATGTCTTAGAATCGATCACTGATCAAAAAATTATATTCGCTGTGAGACTCTAGACCGATATTTTGATGCGTTTCGCACCGAATGACAAAGTGAATATAACCCGTATTACGGTTAGAGGGTATAAAAACATTGTGCAGGCATTTATTCCAAAATTTTGTTTTTATTAAAAGTTTAATAACTCAACTCGGTCAATTTTTTACCGATTTTAAAAACCAAAGTTAAGTTTTTCTCACAAATAAATATACTTTTTTAATAAATTCATAAATAATACGGTTCCTTAACAAAAAAATGTGTAAAAACATCTCCAAAGTTGAAAAATAGAGAAATTTTTTAAAAAAAATTGAGTTTGCTGGTGAAATACACATAGTTGTCTCAATATTACTTAAATATTATTTTCAGATCTTCGGAAGGTCTCACTTTCTTCTTTCTAAAACCGTCGATAAATTTAAAATCGGTTGGTTTTCAACAAAGTTACTGGCTTATAAGTGTAAAAAGTTCGATAAACCGGTTTTTTACCCGTAACTCAAGATTTTGGAGGTGTTTCGCAAATTTCAAGTACAGGGTCTTATTGTACTCGACAACACCTACTAGAAAAAAAGTATCGCATCCCAGGTTTTTTTTCGCTGTCACACAGTGTTATATAATGCTAACACTTTTGGGGAAGCAACGTAGGAAAATGTAATAGTGGATCACCAAATGTGCAAAATTATTTTCTTTTTTTCTTTTTAACAGCAAACATCTTGAAAAATTTGGGTGGCAGATTCGCAATATCAGGAGACCAAAATCTATAAGGATCAGTTAGATAATTTACTATGAGGTATTTGGTGTCGAACAGTGAAATTAATTAGTACTTAAATAATTTCCAACATATTTTAATTTCGACCCAGTGTAATGTTTTTCGGTCTAAAAGGAATAAGTTCATTATCGCATAAGTGTAATGTCATCCCGAGTAAAAATCACGTCTGATTTGAGATTTTAAAGATCAGTACTGATCCGAAATTTGAAAGATCAGTACTGATCCGAAAAATGGATCGCTAAGATGAGATCAGTTTTAATCGGACGGATACAATTACATCCGATTGAAACTGATTTAGTCTTAGCAATTCATTTTTCGGATCAGTACTGATTTTATCTAATTATGTAAACCCATTTTTCGGATGAAATTTTATCTGTCCGATTAAAGCTGATCTAGTCTCAACAATCCATTTTTCGGTTCAGTACTGATTCTTCAAATTTTTACTCGGGATAATTTTACAAACAAAAGGATACATTTCAAGTTTATTAACAAAATCATGGGTAACCCTGTTAACAAACTGGTACATGGTATATTCAAAGGTATATGAAACAAAAAAGAAATTAAATGCGATCTAGTATTCTAGTTCTATTTGCTTATGTTATTTTTTGATTTACATAAATGCAAAAAAAAAATAACAAAAGTTGGACTTTAATCTATAACAAAAAATTTACATCTCCCCTATTTGTCTAACTAAAGGTATCTATGGATAATTTCTGGATGTTTGTACATGTAAATGTAAAGTACGTTTCTGTGTGTGTTTTTTTACTTTTGTAATCTGTATGCAGGTTCAGAATAATAAAATTTTAAATTTAATTTTGTTTTTAACTCAAGTTTTACAAATTCATAGTTATTAGAGGGAATTGGATACGAAATAAATTTTTTTTTTAATATTCAAAATGTGAAGTGGAGAAAAAAGATGTGGCTAAAACTAATTTTTTGAAATATGGAATTCAGAAAAGCCAAAAAAAGATTTAATTATGATTTGAAATTTCAGAAATTTTTATTAAAACTCGAAATGCGGTTAAACCGATCGCAAGCTTCCTTTTGCATGAAAGGTTGTTAAAAATCTAATTTCCAATAGCCTGAATATAAAATCATTTATTAAAAGGGGGTTTACATCTTAAACATAATTTTTTTAAATGTAAATTCGGCTGCCACGATACAGGAAATACGTGCGTACCGATTTTAGTTCTGTTTTTTTTTTTGTAGATTACACAGTGTTACAAAATCAAAGTTTCCGAATTGGAATGGGATGAAACCAAAAGCAAATGAAAGTAGACATTTTACAAAACAAACCACAAGGCGTTTTTTTTAGTTCAGCGCTAGATTTTTTTTACATTTAAAGTTGGTGAATTTAAAGAATTTAAAGTTTTTGTGTCCTTAGGGCCCCTGATGGCGCCCCTAAAGTAGGACCCTTATTGGACATATGGGGTCAGCGTCCAAACTTAAGCTTGAAATTACGTCTGCTATAACCGGTATGAATTTCGCTGCAATCGGTCCAGTACCTACTTAACAGCCAAATTATTAAAAATAAACTACTGTGCACCATTGCGTATGATTGTTATTAAAAGGCAATTACAATATTAATCATTCGCCTTTTACAGTTTTCAACCAATTATTTAATATATTTATACTAAAAGTTCATCAACTTCAAATGCGTGTAAAAAAAATTTAGCGCTGAACTTAAAAAAAAACATTGAGGGTTTTATTATGGAATATATCACATTTCATTTGCTTTTGGTTTCATCCCATTCCGATTTTGGTTGTTGCACTGTGTTATTAAAAAATGTAGTCCTTCACGTAGACAGTAGGGCGTCCCATCAAATTTAAATTTACGAATATCATGAATATCATATCATACCTGCCAAACGATGGCCACGTTAGAGCTGATTGTGGGAAAATTTATGAAAAAATTTTACAAGTCCATCTTCAACAAAACATTTAAAAAAATTCAAAACCGTGATTTTGGTCCACAGATGCGGATTTTTAAACATAAAAATAATTTGTTATCCAAATTGGTCTCAAAAGTTGGAAAATGTGTGTTACAAAATATTAAAAAATTTCCAAATTTTTTTTTAAATATTTTTAAATAACACACTCAATATATTCCACCTTTTAAGACCAATTTGGATAAAAAATAATTTTTATGCTTAAAAATGAACATCTGTGGACCAAAATCGCGGTTTTGTTTTTTTTTTTTAATATTTTTCCAATAAAGTAAGCAAAATTTCCGAATTTTTGAGCAGGACTTGGTCAAAAAATTTGGACATGAATTTTGGTAAGTAGAAATACATCATTTCTTACAAGTTTGACGGCCGGTTGCCGATCGAAGATGACCTTGCAAAATTTTTTTCATAAATTTTCCCACAATCAGCTCTAACGTGGAGATACTTGGACGCGAAATCCCTAGTAGACAGGTTTTAAAATTTAGGATTTAAAAAAAAAACAAGTAGAAAAGTTAATTTCGACTTGGCCGAATCCGTGAATACCCTCCACAATGCCCTTTTTTAGTGATAGTAAATTTTCTAACGTGAAGAAAAAAAAAATTTTGATTAGAAATATCTTATTTTGTGTAAAAAAACTTTTTTTTAACAAATTTAAAAAAAAAAACAGTATACTAATTTTTTTTTTTAGTGTAAAATTTTTTTCGAGTGTATTTTTTTTCTTTTTTAGTGTAAAAATATTTTTGAGTGACAAAAATACGTTGTAAAATATTTTTTTGACTTACCAATGTTTTTAAAACATGTTTAACAGGCACGTGAATTTAAGGTGAAGCTAATCTGAAATTCACGGTTTTGCTATTAACTTTTTAACCACTTAACCGATTTGGCTGAAATTCAATACAAATCAGACCAGGGGAACGAAAAATATATATTCTAAGCTGCAGCATTATCAGAATGGCCTTTCGAAAGTTATCGTTTTTTTTATCTCGTAAATTTACGAAAAACCCTTGCCGAAATTCAGTCTTTTGGTCATAACTTTTGAACCACTGAACCGAATTCGCTGGATTGACCAGGTAAATGCCCAACATATATGCCAAACTTCAGGAGCCTCCGCAAAGTCTTTCAAAAGTTAGCGTGTATTATGCAGACAGACATACAGACGGACGGAAGGACATCGCTAGATCGTCTTAAAACCATGCGCGGGTACAAGGAGTGGAAACCAAAACCAGACCAAATTTCAAAAAGAAAAACAAGAAAAAAAGGAAAAAAAAGAAAGAAAAAAAGGAGGAAGAAGGAAATTTTCTAAGAAAAAATTTCTGATGGAAAAAAAATTTCGAAAGCCGATAATTTTTTATAGAAAATTTAAAAATTTCTAAAGGAAAAATGTGACTTAATTTGAAAATTTCCTGTGGAAAAATATCTGTCACTCTTATTATGAATTTTATGAAAAATGTGACTCAAGCGTTATTAGTACTTATAATTTTTTTTTTTTGGACAACAAAAATCCGTAACAGAAAATGTTTGAGGATTGAAAAATTTTTCTTTGTGAAAAATCTGAGACTTTTTCCATAGAAAAAGTCTCGGAATTTGAGACTTATTCTTTAGGAAAACTGTTCTATATTAAAAAGGTCACAGAATCTGAGACTTTTTTTTTCAGTTAAATATTTCTTAAATACAATTGTATTGTTAAAAAATTAAACATTTTTATGTCAGAAATTTCCATTTATATTTCAGAAATTTCTATTTTTATATCAGAAATTTCCAATTATATTTCAGAAACATCTATTAAGTTTCTGTAATTTCCAACTCTATTTAAGAACTTTCCATTTCTATTTCAAAATTTTATAAATGATGGAAATATAAATGAATTTTCTGGAAAGAATTAAGAAAATTTTGATGTACAGTAGGACATTTTTTAAATACAATACGAAATTTCTAAAATCTAAATGGAAATTTTTTAAATACAAATGGAATTTTCTAAAAAGCATTCAAAAAATTTTGGAAATAAAAATTTAAATTTCTTGAATACATTTGGAAATTTCTGTAATACAAATGGAAATTTCTGTAATATAAATGGAAATTTCTTTTATATAAATAGAAATTTCTGAAATATAAATGGAAATTTATTCTTTGAAATAACAAATAAGCATTTGCTGTTTTTTGGTTGGCCGATTTATCATTATTCAAAATGTGTTGAAGATGCTATGATTAAAGCACTCTTTGCAGCGCAGATTAATGCGCAAAAGAGATGCAGTCAAATCATGTGTCTTTGTCCAAAACGTAGGCTTTTACATTCAAAAAGTGTTAAAAATAATTAAAAGGAAAGCAAGTGTAGAATTTTATCAAAAAATAATTTTATATTACAAGTTTTATATAAAAAATCTTAACAAAAATTTAATTTTTTTTCCCCTTACTTTTATTGCATCCTCAAGAGCGCTCTTTGGATGCGCTTCGGTATGTTATAAAAAGATGCTGTGTCGCCAAAATCTCGATTTATTTTTGCTGGGAAGTCTCAGAACCTAGCACTTTTTGTAAAGGAAAAAGGTATCGGAATTAAAAAACAAAATATATGTAGGAAAAAGTTCTAAAATTGTGAGACTTATTTATAGGAAAAAGGTCATAGAATCTGAGATTTTTTCGATAGGAAAAAGGTCTAAGAATCTAAAACTTTTTCTATAGGAAAACGGTCTCAGAATCTCTGATACTGAGATTTTTAAGGAAAAGGGTTTAAGAATTTCACAGAAACTTAGACTTTTTCTTTAGGGAAATAGTGCCAGAGTTTTACACTTCTATATAAGAAATCTCTCGGAATCTAAGACTTTTTCTAGAGGAAAAATGTCTCAGAATTTGAGACTTTTCTATAGGAAAAAGGTATAAAAATCTGAGACTTTTTCTACAAAAAAACAGTCTAGGAATCTCAGAATTTTTCCTATAGAAAATGTTAGAATTTTTCTTAGGAAAAGGGTCATAGAATCTGAGATATTTTCTATAGGAAAAAGGTCTAAAAATCTGAGACTTTTTAATAAAAAAAAATGTCTCAAAATCTAAAATTTTTTCAGTACGAAATAAATATAATAATCTTAGACCTTTTCTGTAGGAACAATATCTCAAAAATGCTTTAAAATATGAGACTTTTTCTATAACAAAAGGTCTCAGAATCTGAGCCTTTTTTTGTCTGAAAATTTTTCTGTACTGAAAAAGTCTTAGATTCTGAGAAATTTTTTGAAAATAACTAGTCTTAGATTCTGAGACATTTTCCCTAAAAAAAAAAAATCTCAACATCTGATATTTTCTATGTAGGAAGAATTTCTTCTGTTGAAAAATTCATAGATTTCGACTTTTCTATACATCAAATGTGTTAGAAACTGAGACTTTTCTATGTATACGAAAATGTACAATATTCTTTAAAAACAAATTAAAAAAAAATTGATCCCTGTTTTTGCTTGTCCGACAAGGTGAATTTATGATTTTTATACCCTCCAACCACAGTATGGGGGTATACTCACTTTGTCATTCCGTTTGTAACGCATAAAAATATCGGTCGGGGACCCCATAAAGTATATATATTATTGATCTATGATCGATTCTAAGTCGTTCTATGAATGTCCGTCCGTCCGTCCGTCCGTCCGTCCGTCTGTATAAAACACGATTCAGTCCAAAATAAAAGAGCTAGACCCTAGAATATGTATAATGTTCATAGGCCGGTTAAGTTCGGAAATGGGCAAAATCGGGCCAGAGGGAAAAAAGTTCCCCCTTAACAAACTAAAAAAACCTCTTAAAAAACGCCATTTTTAAACTCCTGAACTAAGACCCAGGGGGCTGGAAAATAGTTTTTTTCTACCCGCCCCCTTTTGTGGGCGTGGATTTAAAAAAAACATTAAAATAATGAGAAAATGGTATAACTAAATTGCAAAAAGCATAATAAATAAATTAGTTAACATTTATCGCAATGGGAAAAGTATCCCTCACCACCCCCACCGAGCCCCCCCCCCCCCAAAAAAAAACGACCCTGTATTTTTAATATGTTTTAACATGTTGGAGGGTATCATAGATTCGGCATGGCCGAATTTAACACTCTCACTTGTTTTTTTTTTTTATTGGAAGTAAAAAAAAATATTACGATGCGTTTTACACGGAATGACGAAGTGAGTATACCCCCTGGATGGTATTAAAAAATCTGTATCATGGCAGGCAATTTTGAATATGAAGCATTCCACACCAACTGTTCCACCATAGTGGTTTCAATGGGATATCATTTGCAAAGTATTCGCTCTTAGGGTACTATAAAATAACAAAAATAAAATTTAAGTTTTTTCAAAAAGTGGGCCTTGTAGGCGTGGTCAAATATTGAAAATATCAAACTTTTTCGCCCGAGTATCTTTACTTCAATATTTATGCAAATTAAATGAAAAACAGTTAACACAGTTAAGTCTTTAAGACAAAAGTTTTTTTATAGATTTTCGATAGGAGATAGGGCGTAGGTATGTTTTACAAAAATCTTGGAGGGTAAAAATAAATGGGGGTCGGTCTCACTTAGTGTTTCCAATTCGGTTAATCGGTTAACCGATTCCTCGATTAATCGCCTCTATTTCGGTTAATGTCGAAACAAATAATTTAAAACGCAAATAATTATTCGACCCGATTAATCGGTTAAAATGGTTCGATTAACCGGTTAATATTATATCAATATTCTACTATAATTTGTTTGAAACACTTCCTCTTTTTACAAACACTTCCGAAAAAAGTCAAAACTACAGAAAAAAAATACTCAGAAACCAGCAATTAACAATTTAGAAAAGCAAAATTAAAAATTTAATCATTTAAAACTCAGAAATCCTAATTAAAGTTTTCAAACGCCATATTAAAAATCCCAACTAAAATTCAGAAAACCGCAATTGAACTTCAGAAAAGCAAATTCAAATTCAGAAGTCTCAATTGAAATTCACAAATCCAAATCGAAATTCAGAAACGCCCAATTAAAATTTACGAAAGCTCAATCCAAATTCAGAAAAGTTTATTGAAATTTAGAAATCCTAATTGATATTCAGAAACTCCCAATTTCACAAAATTAAAATTTACAGACGCCTGCTGAAATTAAGAAATCTCAATTGAAATTTAGAAAAGCAAAATTAAAAATTTAAAAATTCTAAATGAAATTCAGAAAAGATAATTCAGTGTTTGAAGAGCTAATAAAATTCAGAAATCTTAATTGAAATTTAGAAAAGTGAAATCAAATTATATAAATCAAAATTAATATTTAGAAGACACCAATTAAAATTAGGAAAATCACAATTAAAATTCAAAAATCCCAATTGAAATTAAGAAATACCAATTGAAATTTAGAAAAACCAAGTGAAATTCACAAATCTGAATTGATATTCATAGTTTAGAAAATCAAAATTTAAAAATTACAATTATAAGTAAATTGAAATTTTGAAATCCCAATTGAAAAACGGAAATGGCCAATTGAAACTCAGAAATTTGATTGAAATTTAGAAAATTCAAAAAAAAATTTAGGAATTTTTATTATATCTAAATTTCAATTAGCCGCGCTATGGGTTTCCCCTATAAAAACTGTACACAAAAAATTTTAAAGAAAAAAATTTTAATTAAAAATTTTAAAAATATCGATTTTGTTTTTAAATTTTTTTTTTAAATTTTAAAGAAAAAAATTTTAATTAAAAATTTTAAAAATTTCGATTTTGTTTTTAAATTTTTTTTTAATTGATAGATAAAATTTTTTAATAGATTTCGAAAATTTCCGTGAATTGAGAATAAATGCACTTTTGCGATATTAAACTTTGCAAATTTTAGTAATTAATACTATTACTTTCGTGATAGGTGCAAAATCAATTAAAATAGTAATTGAAACTCATTCTAATTTTGTGTGTGTGAGTATAAAGACTGAAAATTTAATTTTACTTAAAATACTTTTATTATTTGTTACATTACTTTTTAAAAATCGTTTAAAATAAATTTTTCATTGTTTTTGACGATTAATCGATTAATCGCCACTTTTTCCGATTAATCGACCCGAATAACCGATTAACCAATTTTCGTCAATTTTCGAATAATGCCCTAACCGGTTAACCGGCAGGATCGAATAATTGGAAACACTAGTCTCACTAATGACCCCTCTCGGACACACCATTGGACCGGTAGAAGCTGATTAAATTAAACAAATATAGAAAAAATAAAAAGAATTGTATGGGGACCGCCTTAATAGTTAAAGATAGAGGGTATGTGTGTTCAGAGAAAATATTTGGACTAAAAAAATATTGTGGGCTGGTCATACATTTTATTGCTCTAAGGGCACTCGTAGGGCAGTTAGAGCGGTTGGAGCAAATTTTAAAAAATGTCATTTTGTGTTGGAGCCCCTTAGAAATTGGAGATAGGGTAGTAGTTTTTTCCGAAGAAATGTTTAGACGTAAAAATTAATCGGTCTTGGAAATGACCCATCTACGACGCACCATTCGAGCAGTAGAAATGATTTTAAGATTGGAAAATTACAATAAAATTTTTTAAAAAAAAATTTTAAAAAATACTAATAATCGTTATCCCACGATCCTGCTGGAAAAAAAATTTTAGAATCGATAGGAATTTTCCACAAAAAAATTTCAAAAAATCAAAGAGTACACACTTTTTTAAAAATGAGATTTAAATTTTAAAACCTAAAAATCGCATAATTGATCACTCTATAGAATTTTTTGGGGAATTATTTTTAAAAAGTACGTAAAAAAACAAACATTAAAAAAAATTGAATTTGGACCATTATTGAAGAAGTTATGAGTAGAAGTTCAAGGAAAAAACTACCAATTTTTTCAAAGGAAAAAACTACCAATTTTTAAAAATTCAATATCTTTTGAACGGGTCATCAAAAAAATCTGAAAATTTACAGCGAAGGAGTTTTCGAAAGTTACTAAAAACTGTAAAAAAAATTGGGAAAATCTAAAAAAAAAATGTTTTCAATTATCCGATTTGACATGGAATGCCCCATATATACTTTATGGGGTGCTAGGCCGATATTACGATGCGTTTCACACGGAATAACAAAGTGAGTATTCCCCCAGTTGAAGGGTATAAAAAATATCGGTTTCCCCGTTTTTGCTGTAGCATGGCAGCCAATTTTGAATAGTAACGAGAAAAAGTCATATAAAATTCAGGTTTTTAAGATTTTTAAGTGTTAAATAGCCCAAGTAAACATGTGCCAAATTTTCGCATAAAATTGCACATATATAATTTTATAAAATTTTATGCAGTTCGATATATAAATATAAAATTAGATGTAACTTTATCCGAAAATTCGGAAAATTTTTACTAGGAAAGTAAACGTCCCTGAGTGCTCCATATTGTGCTTTAACCAATTGATGTTTAGATTTAAAATGTCTGAAATTTTTTTTTTTTTTTTTAATGAAACACATGTCAGTTTCAAATTAAAATTATCTTTCTCTTTTGTACATATTAATATTTAAAACAAATCGTGATTAAATAATTAAAATTCAATCTTCTAATATGTTTGTTTTTTATATTTGATTCAAACAAAAAAATCAATTTAAACAAATGCTTTAATAGTTTATGACATAAAAAAAAATTAAACAAAAAAAAAAACGAATTTCCATAAATTTTATAACTTGACATTTAAAATTCACGTTTTATAAACTAAACAAAATAGAACATGTAGGTGACCCATTAAAAACATAAATGTTCACGAGTTGATTGGAATATTCAAATGGGTTGGTTGTTTGGTTATTTTTATACCCTTCACTAGAGAATGTATATAAGTTTGTCATTCGTTTTGTAACATATTGAAATTTTCCCATGATTCTGATGGCGTAAATCAGATGTTGGACGAAACTAAAGCCTGAATTACTTTAAATCCATAAAACGTAGACTCTTAAACAAAATTCAGTAAGTCAAAATAGTACAGAATATTTTTATTTATGTTTTGTTTGTGTCTGACGCATTGTATTTTTGTCAAGTCAAAACGTAGAGAAATTCTGTTGAAAATAGAATTTCTCTACGTTTCAACGTGACAAAAAATACTATGCGTTAGACAAAAACAAAACATAAATAAAAATGTTCTGTACTTTTTATACTTATTGAATTTTGTTAAAGAGTCTACGTTTCACGCACGTTTAAAGTAATTCAAGCTTAAAACGGAAAGTACTCCAACCGTTATACACCGATTTGCCTGAAACATAAAATATATGAGCAAATCCATTGTAAACTTAACTGACGGATCACCGACTTTGTTTATTTTTGTTTATTTGATAGACTTTCGTAAATGATTAAAAACTTTTTTTTTTTATATATTTTTTGGATCAATACTTTGGAAGATATGGGCGTTTAAAAAAGCGCTTTTTTGACAATATTGACTTTTGGACACTTTTATAACCTTCTTTTTTGCTCGGAAACCGTTAGTGGTGGGAAAAAGCTTATAAGAACAATATTGTTTATAAAATTATAAAAATTTCAAACAAAAAATTTTTTTAAAAAAAATTTAACGAAAAATTTTGAAAACCCTATTTGAATGTCCTTTTTTCCTGGGAAGGACACCATGGATTTCCAATAATAAAATTTTGTATTAAAGTTTAGAATGCCCTTTTAATGCTATTAAAATTTCAGTGATGTGTTTTTTCGTATTGTTGAGCAATAAATTTTCAAAGTTTGTTAATTAACCAAATATTTGATTTTTTTCAGAATTTGAGCAAAAAATCCAAAATTTAGCTTTATCACCAACTTTGAAAATTTATTGCTCGACAACAGGAAAAAACATCTCTCTGAAATTTTAACTGCGTTAAAAGGACATTCTAAGCTTTAATACAAAATTTTGGTTTTGGAAATCCATGGTGTCCTTGACAGGAGAGAAGGACATTCCAATATTATTTTTAAAAATTTTAATTGAATTTTTTTTAAATTTTTTTTTGTTTTTAAATTTTAAATCTCTATAATTTAATCTCAAATACTGTCACACAAAGTTTGTTCGTACAACTTACGGTTTTCGAGTAAAAAAAACACATAAAAAACTGTCTTAAGCCATTTTGAAAAAAAATCAAATATTTGGCAGTCTAACAAACTTTGAAAATTGATTGCTCAACAATACGAAAAAATACCTCCGTGAAATTTTAATAGCGTTAAAATGACATTCTAAACTTTAATACAAAATTTTAGTTTTGGGCATCCATGGTGTCCTTCCCAAGAAAAAAGGACATTCAAATATGGTTTTCAAAATTTGTTGTTGAAATTTAAAAAAAAAAAATGTTTGTTTCTAAATTTTAAATCCTCATAATTTTATAGACAATATTGTTTTTGTATGTTTTTTCGTGCGACTTACGGTTTTCGAGCAAAAAAATGTTAAAATAGTGTCTAAAAGTCAATATTGTCAAAAAAGCGCTTTTTTAAACACCCATATCTTCCAAAGTATTGATCCAAAAAAAATAAAAATTATATTTAATTTATCATTTACGAAGGTCTATCAAATAACCAAAAATAAACAAAATTGGTGATCCGTCAGTTAAATTTCCCATGGATTTGCTCATATATATATAAAAGAGACGATTTTAATGTTGGGGTGTCTCGACTTATCGGCGATACCAGGTTTAAAAATTTCGTTGACCTCTTATGTGATAATGTGGACCTTTGGGAAAGTACAATAACTCGCGAACTAAAAGGAATATCATCTAAAGCAAAAATTCATGCCCACTTTAATTTAATAAAGATTATTTCGTATTCATATGGATATCGTAGATCTTTGTCTTCTTATAAATACCCCCCAAAATTTACACACTTCCGAAAAAAAAATATTTAACAATTCCGAATTCGTACAAATCAATAGAAATATTTAATCGCCATTTTTACCCAGTTTTTTAATCCCTTAATCCCCGATATGGCCTAAGAAATGTTTATTTTACATAAATTTTAAGTTTCAGACAAATCGATTCATAACTCTTAAAGGTTGTCTTGTAAGATGTTTACTGTCTTTCACATCTGACAAAGTGTTAATACCAAAAATTATTTTGAAAAGTAGTTAAAAAAGATTCGGAAAATTTTAAAAGAATTCTGAAGGGTTATTTTTAGTCGGCACAGTCAAATTTTAAATTCCCATTTTCGTTTTTCTTAATTCAGGAACTAAAATCTAAAATAACCCAAATTAAATTTAAATAAAAAAATTTACAAATTAACTGAAAACAACATATTGAAATGTAAAATCAAAAGCGAACCAAGAGCAGTTACAAATCAAAACAAATCACTATTTTTTTACATAAACCACAGCATGGTGGTGGTAGCGATGAAAGCTTGTGGTGGTGGCGATAGCGGCTGCCAGTAATGGCAGTCAGTGATCATGACGGCTATGAGTTGAATGATTACAATAATTGTAATGGTGGTGGTGATGATGGTGGCAATGGTGATGCCGTTAATGATGACTTTTTAGACTATTTGATCGTCTGTGGTTGATTTTTATAGTTTTGTCTATTTTACAGTTTTACAAATTGATTTGAATTGTTTTTAGTAACCACAACACAAATTTACTGAAATGTATGCATTCATTTCATATAAATATAGTAGTAAATAATAGTTTTGAAAATTTTATCTTTAATATATTTAAATTATATGCACCCAAACACAGTTGTAAGTATGAACGAGGAACATGAATGACAGACAAACAAAATAGTTCAAACTTTTTGTATGGTCAAAAGGTCAAATTAATATTCGATGTTACAAGATGTCACAACGTGACTTAAAAATGTGTATCGGCATTTGGAATTGGAGACACTGTTTGTAACATTGAAGACATATGTAGCTAGCTTTGGTTTAAAAGAACCATTTAATCTATTGATCAACAAAATTTAAATGAGTCAATTATTGTTTTGATCAACATTTTGATATTTTCTTTAACTATCAAATTACAAATTTTCAACATACCAGATTTTTTTTCGCTTCAATTTATTTGAATACATTAATTCAAAAATATGCTTTTTACTACGGTTTTACTTTTTTTTATTGTCTGCAACATATTGTAAAGCAAAAAATATGAATTTCTTCATAATTTTTCCAAATAAAAAATCAATCAAATTTTTGATCAAAATCGAAAAAATGATTAATTGAAATAAAAATCAATTAATTACCTACAATTTGATGATTGATATAACAATTTTCTTTATCGGAGGAGTTTCAATTAAAAAATTAATTGAATCCGCGTTTTTGTTGATTGACTTTCGTTTTCAATTCTTTCTGTGTATGATTAGCCCCACTGACCATCAAACATGTGATGTTGTACTGAGCCTTCCACATTCATACAACTTCTTCAGAAGTCACGTCTTTATATCTCCTTCTTTTTCTTCCTTTACTCCTCAATGAAGCATAGGGCTTCAACATGTTGATTTCTCCAACATAATCTGTCATTAGCTTCAACTGCGGCAACCCATATCGTTCGAGTTCGTTTTTTACTAATCATTTCCATGTGTTGTTTTGATGTCCATCTACTCCAATTTCTCTTTTGTTCGCTAGTTGCCAAAGCTACCGCCTCTAGAAATAATAATTGTATAATATTATATATATTTTAGATAAGATCGTGTTATCTACAGAGACGGAGAGGCCTTCATAGAATGTTTTAAAATCGATCATTAATCAGAAATATATATACTAGGGCATCCCGTCAAATTTAAATTGTCGAATTTCATGTTGTAATACCTGCCAAAAGATGGCCACGCTAAAGCTGATTGTGGAAATATTTATGAAAAAATTTCGTAATGTCATCTTCAGTCGGCAACCATCGGTTAAAGTGTAAAAAAATACGTATTTTACCAAAATTCATGTCCGAAATTTTGGACCAAATCCGGCTCAAAAATTCAGAAATTTTGCGTACTTTATTGAAAAAATATTTAAAAAACCAAAACCGCGATTTTGGTCCACAGATGCTGATTTTTAAACATACACACAGAGAAATGTTTAGTTGGAATACCATTATAAAAACTGAATCTTGATAAATCTGACAAATTTTTAGTTGTTATTGTAAAGATTTTATCATCATACCAAATAACTAACAAGAGTAAAAGATAAATAGCAATCGTGAACGAATTGATGTATTAGCAACTAATAAGTTGGTCACCTTAAATAAACTAAAATATAATTAAGTTTTTTAAAAATATTTAGTCAATACAACCGTTTTTTTAAGTCAAAATTTTCCCTCTCGACCAATAATCATTTGTTTTAATTGACAAATTTTAAAATTATTTAATAACTGTATCGACAACTGAAAATGTCGGTTAACTTAACCAAATTTAAAATATTTTTAAATTTTTTGTAAAATTTTACTAAACTATTCATTTGTATTGGCATTCTTGATCAACAATTGATTGTTATGGTTTCATTTCTATTAAATAAAAATAGAATGTCAAAAAAAATAAAAATTATAATTTCATTAAATAAAAAACGAAATACAATTCAGACGTGTTTGCGCAAAAAATTGTAATACTGCTAAAAAAATCATGAAAAATGTTGCAAATCTACACCATTTACAGATGTAATTCGAAAAAGATCAATTGTAATTCGAAGATTCTATTTGTAATTCGAAGATTCCATTTGTAATTCGAAGATTCCATTTGTAATTCGAAGATTCCATTTGTAATTCGAATACTCCAATTGTAATTCGAAGATTCCATTTGTAATTCGAAGATTCCAATTGTAATTCGTAAAAGATCAATTGTAATTCGTAAAAGATCAATTGTAATTTATAAAAGATCAATTGAAATTCGTAAAAGATCAATTGTAATTCGTAAAAGATCAATTGTAATTCGTAAAAGATCAATTGTAATTCGAAAAAGATCAATTGTAATTCGTAAAAGATCAATTGTAATTCGTAAAAGATCAATTGTAATTCGAAGATTTCATTTGTAATTCGTAAAAGATCAATTGTAATTCGTAAAAGATCAATTGTAATTCGAAAAAGATCAATTGTAATTCGAAAAAGATCAATTGTAATTCGTAAAAGATCAATTGTAATTCGTAAAAGATCAATTGTAATTCGAAGATTCCAATTGTAATTCGTAAATTATCAATGTAAATTCAGTTGATGTTTTTCGAATTACAATTGGAATCTTCGAATTACAATTGATCTTTTACGAATTACAATTGATCTTTTACGAATTACAATTGATCTTTTTCGAATTACAATTGATCTTTTACGAATTACAATTGATCTTTTTCGAATTACAATTGATCTTTTACGAATTACAATTGATCTTTTTCGAATTACAATTGATCTTTTACGAATTACAATTGATCTTTTACGAATTACAATTGATCTTTTACGAATTACAATTGATCTTTTTCGAATTACAATTGATCTTTTTCGAATTACAATTGATCTTTTACGAATTACAATTGATCTTTTACGAATTACAAATGGAATCTTCGAATTACAATTGATCTTTTACGAATTACAATTGATCTTTTACGAATTACAATTGATCTTTTTCGAATTACAATTGATCTTTTACGAATTACAATTGATCTTTTTCGAATTACAATTGATCTTTTTCGAATTACAATTGATCTTTTACGAATTACAATTGATCTTTTACGAATTACAATTGATCTTTTACGAATTACAACTGGAGTATTCGAATTACAATTGGAATCTTCGAATTACAATTGGAGTATTCGAATTACAAATGGAATCTTCGAATTACAAATGGAATCTTCGAATTACAAATAGAATCTTCGAATTACAAATAGAATCTTCGAATTACAATTGATCTTTTTCGAATTACATCTGTAAATGGTGTAGACGGTGAGTGATAACTTTGCGAGATATTAGCAATTTTAATCAATTAAACTTATTTTAGATATTTGCACATGTGGTATTAATGCAGATTCTCAACAATAAAAGCATTTTTCAGCTAAAAAAATATAAAAATTATGAAACAGTCTCCAAGAAGTCTCGTCCAGAGAATTGTAATAAGTTTCGTCCTCAAAGTGGTAACAAAGATGCGAATACGAAAATTAACATAGGTTAGTTATCCCCTAGAAATTCTCAAAATCTGTAATATGTATGTATTTGGCTTTAAAAATTGTAAAATTTTATATAATCAAATTTAATTATTAAAATTGTTTTCCAAAAATAATAAAAATTAATTTTTTTAAGAAACAGTGTAAAAAAATATTGATTGGAGCTACCATATAACGCCTTTTAAAATTCGATCATTCTAACTAATGCCAATTTTAGCTTTTAAATATTCAGTTCTCATAATAGAATTTTAACAGTTGAGGCAACTGAAATTAGCAGTAGAGGCAACTGAATATTGTGATAGTTAGTGGGACCGCAAAAATTCAGTTGGCAAACAATTTAGTTGCAGCAACTGAAACTATTTTCTGTGTGTAATTTTTTTTACCCTAATTGGGCTTATTCAAAAATATTAAAAAAATATAAAAAAGCTATTTTGGCCCAAAAATGCTGATCTACGACTTTAGTCCACAGATGCTGATCAGCATTTTCGGACCAAAATCGTGTTCCAAATCGCGATCCAAATATAACACAGTTAACATTTTCTAACTTTTGAGACCAATTTGGCTAAAAAAATAATTTTTATGTTTAAAAACCCGCATATGTGGACCAAAATCGCGGTTTTGGAATTTTTTAAATATTTTTCCAATAAATTGCGTCAAATTTCCGAATTTTTGAGCCGTATTTGGTCAAAAAAATTCGGACCTGAATTTTGGTCGAAACATGTATTTTTTTCCAACTTTTTCCGCTGGTTGCCGACTGAACATGACCTTGCAAAAATTTTTCATAAATTTTCCCGAAATCAGCTCTAACGTGGCCATCGTTTGGCGGGTATATTATTTGGCCTGACCTGATATATCGCTCATTTACTTGTATAACAATATAATCGTATTTGATTTTGCAGAAATAGAGTTTTAAGTTTACAATTGAAACTGGTTTTCCATTCAAAAAGGTTGGTACATTGAAAATGTTAGGTTAGGTTAGGTTGTAAGTGGCTGCTGACGTTTTACGTCAACATACGAAGACTCTGAGGCCCATTGTGATACCACGGGACCGTAATAGGTTTCCCTACTAGTTCCTGTCGTTAAACCAATTTGAGCTTCTTATGAAACTCCTTAGATATTGAATTTTGACATCCGACAAATCGGAAAGATCGTACAGCTCCCTAGATCCCAGTGAAGCAAGTCTCTGACTAGAAAGTGCCGGGCAATGGCAAATAAAGTGTTCGATAGTTTCCAACTCTTCTTCATCCATGCAACTCCGGCAAAATTCATTCGACGCCACATTTGACCGCTCTGCGTGCTTCCCTATAAGACAGTGTCCGGTTCCCAGTTGGCAACGTCCTCGAGCCATCCTCAGTGACGGAGCGGTGACATGTCATAGTCACTGCTGACATCCACAAGACATCTCTATGTAGTGGGTTGAGGACAGTTTTATACAAATTTTCAAAATGTCCTCACTCAAAGCAGTGGTCAGGGCTGACCTTCTGGGGACATGTCACCTAAGATTTCTTTGGGGAAATGTCTGACGTACACTCTAATTAAAATGATTTCAGTTTCCTACTATAAATTGGGTAAATTTACACAAAATGTGTAGTTTTACCAAAAAATTATTGAAAATTTACACATTTATAGTAGTATATTATTTGAATTTGTTGAAATTTACCCAATTTATAGTAGGAAACTGGACTCATTTGTTTAGAGTGTAGGTCATGCGAAAATACAAAAAATTTTCGTATTTCCTTTAGTTTTAACTTTTATCCATTTTCCTTTATAAATTATCTTTCTCATATTTAAAAAAAAACTTTTCGCCTTCTTTAGTCCCAACTGGATTTGAACCTGGAACCTCCAGTTTATTAGTCCCACACCTTACTACTTGTTCCAAACTTTATTTTGAAAATTGTTTGTCTATTTATTACTTTTATTCTTCTTGTTAGATTTTGAATTTATTTTAAATAAATTGATAATATTGCCATCTTTTTCTTGGAAATTGAAGAGTTGCCCAGATTTTAAATTTTAATTTAATATACTGCTATTCTGAGGATATTTCCTTTTAGACGTCTTAGAGGAATTGTCCACACTATTAAAGCAAACATTCAGTGCTGACAATGTAAGGACATGTTATCAAGGATTACCTATGATTTGTCAGAACCTGAAGACATTTCCTCAAGGAATCACTTTGGAAATTTCCTCAGTGACACATTTTCCAACTGGGGTGTTCTAACAAGTTACAAACTTTTTTAGATCTTTTCAGATTCCGATGCTGTTTTTAATGAAAAATGTAAGTCAAGATTTTTTTCTTATACAAAAGAAATTCCAAAAATGATTTCTTCTATCGGATATTTCTTTAAAGAAAAATTGTACAGTCCTAAAAGTGATTTGAATTCGGTGCATATCTATTGCTAAACATTTTTTAGAACCCAAGGCATTCTTAACATTTTTCGACAATCTTGTTAAATTCAAAGAATTTTTTTTACGAAAATTTTTTTAAATTCAGGAAAAACATTTTTTTTTAGAAAAATTTCTAGATTTCTAATAAAAAATCTTTAAAATAATTCGTTCTCTTATACCCGAAAAAAGACTCCGATTTAAATGAATGGCTCATAAAAAAATCCTTTTTGTGTTTGTTATAGATAATTTCATAAAGTCGAAACATTTTTCGCAAAGAAAATTTTTTAGGTTTTCAGAAAATTTTTTGCATTCTGAAAATGTTTTCACACTGGAAAATCAGTTTTTCTTCTCTTCATTTTTCCTTCTCTTCTCTTTCTTTTTTCTTCTCTTCCTTTACCTTTTCTTTTTCTTTTTTTCTTTTTCGAAATCGGTTTAGGGGGAAATTTCCCCAACTCCCCCCCTTGGATCCGCGCCTGATTTTGGACAAGATCGTGTTATCTAAAGAGACGGACAAGCCTTTATAGAATGTGTTAGAATCGATCATTAATCATTAATATATATACTAACAAGGGAAGTCTCCCTGCTGTCACCCTACGATCTTCATGAAATTTGGATGTGTTGTTAAGAATGAAAATTAATTCGACACGTATTTTTTTTAGCGGCCCAAACTCATTTTTAGGGGGGATCGATTTGTATGGGGGAAATTGACCTATTTCAGTTTTTTACGATTTACGCCTATTTAAACAAAATCAATATAGGCATGTGTGGTATTAGATTAAAGGTATTAAAAATACCTATCTCGTGGTAGTAACAACGGGCCAAGAAAGTTAATATTTTTCGACTTATTAACAAAAATGTCCTAAAGTATTGATATTTTACTCAATATGACGACCTTCCATTTGGTATGTAATATGACTAGGTTTCTTTGCATACTATAGGAGATAAACGAAAAAATCTGAAAAATGGCCTTGTCTTCCCCCCACTTTTTCACCCCCTAAATATGAATTTGGGCCGCTAAAAAAAAATACGTGTCCCGTTATTTTTTTTTGCTCTACAAAATAAAACCAATTCCATAAAAATCCGCTGGTGACACTAGGGAGACTTCCCTTGTAAGGCATGCCGTCAAATTTAAATTTTCGAATTTCATGTCGTAATACCTGCCAAAAGATGGCCACGTTAGAGCTTATCGTGTGAAAATTTATGAAAAAATTTCGCAAGGTGTTATCTAAAAAATTTAAAAAAAACATAAAAACGCGATTTTAATCCAGAATCGCTTAGTTTAGTCATGAATATATATATAATATATATTGTCAGCAGTTAACCGCGGTTTTCAATAATTACTGATTTTGATACCCTACCACACTTTATGAAGGCAAAAGGAGTTTCATTTAATGCGTGTAACTAACAGGCTTTCTTAACCGCATTTACGGACAAAATAACAGGAATAGAAGAAGATATTATAAAACGCGTTACTATTATACTTCTGTGTATAAACGCAAATGAAAAAATTAATTCAATTAAGTTAAGAAAATACATACATGAAACTGCAAAATTGTTATTTGAATAGTATGGTTGGTGGACCATGAGTCCCACTATGCATACAATTCTAGCCTTTAGTTTTCTCAAAAACCTAATGTGCTAGAATAACTTGGAACCCAGATTCAGAATCAGCTTCGAAAAGGTTATAGAAAACGAACTGTCAGATCATAGACTCAGCCAAAAAACTTCACAAATCAGTGTTGGGCATCCCGGGAAATTAACAACTGCACAGTGATTACAAAGGGACCTTAATTGATGGAAAAATTACATTTCTATAATAAAAGTATTTGTATATTTTTATTACACAAAAATAAAAAATGTGTTTTAAATTTACCAAAATTTAATGTTTTAACAAAATTTTTCGCGACCCCCTGAAACCGTTTGATAACCATTGGTCTAAACGGTGTCTCATTGGCGTCTCTAGCAGAATACCTTAGAGAATCGGGGTGGTTTAAGAAGCAGAACTTTGTATCAGAGGGTTAGTAGGGAAATAGAATTAAGGGAATCACAATGGGCCTTATGGCCTCCGAGTGAAATCACCAAATGGCGAACGCACATCCAACCTAACCCTTCTTAAGTATATTATCCAGTTCGTATTTTCGTTTTGTCGGACGGTGTAATCAACAGTTGAGGACTTTTGAAACATTTATATGAAACTGTCCTGAACTTGTTAAAAAGATATGTCTTGGGAATGTTAGGTGTGACTCTGACCAAGAATGGCTCATGGACGTTGACAACTATAACTATTCAAAGCTCAGATAATTTTTCCAAATCTGAAAAGTAAAAATTGTTCAGAAAAGTGAGTGCTAAATAGCCGAGTTTCAATGTTTATAAGACGGAGATAAAAGTAGCTTACTTTCACAGGTGGAAACATTTCTTTGACGTCTGTAAAACATTTACTTATGTCTTTATCTTATTATCCTTGCACGTAGGGTAACTTAAATAATTCAATTTGGTTATAGTGATGTCAATTTAGACAATTTGCCTTTAGTTCACACACGTTTCAAAAGATTCAGTAGAACTGGTATTATAATGTAACCAATAACATGAAGGCAGTGTAGGGTATCACCTAATTACTCTTAACTACTGTTTTCATTAAATACTACATGTAAGAGAAAAATATGATGCCTCATTAGTAATACACAATAATTTCATATAAAAAAAAACAACAATAGCTGCAGCAACACGTCTGACGTCTTTAAATTTGTGTAACTGTAGCCAAGTGTGAATGTAATTGGAATTGACCTCATTTCAAAGTGAAATTAATTTTCACATTCTGTACTTCTCTTTCTAATGTTACAAAACAAAGTGATAAATAAATTCTCGTAATATTTAATAAGACATAAAAACACAAAAACGGATGTAATTTTCTTTAACAAAGATTTGTAGTCATCTTGTTCTTCCATGTCGACATTATGATAGAAAATTGCTCTTCTTTCCTGCTGGTTTAAATTATTCAATAGATTTCACATTTATCCATGTATCCGTAAGATAACATACATACATACATACACTGACAAACACACCAAAGTAGCCTGACTCTGACAGTCTATCTTAATGATGCCCTTTGCCATAAATAGAAATTAAAGTGCGCATTATCTACACTTAAAAAAAAAAATCTTGTAAAATTACCAAAAAAAGTGTCGTAAAATAATTTTTTGCTACCTCATATTTTACTAGAGTTCCGAGTAAAAGTTGCAATTTTATTGGTAAAAAGTTTGTAAAATTACAAACAATTTACAAGCTTTTTACCAATAAAATTGTAAATTTATAACCTCTTATTTTACGAGAATTTCTAGTAAAAATAACGAGCTTTTTTGTAATTTTGCAAGTTTTTTTACCAATAAAATTGTAAATTTACAACTTTTTTGATGCGATAATAGGTACTTACAAGGAGTTCCCGTGACTTAACTAGTAAAATTCCCTTGGAAATTTGGATATTTACGAAAAAACTGTTAAACTACAAAGACAATTTTAAACTTCGATTGCCATTTTTTTGCTAATAAACAAGACCAACTGTTAAATATTGGAAAAATTAGATTATGGGACTTTTTCTAGTAACTTGTCAAGGATTTTTTTTGGAGTGTATCTATGATGGATGTATAGAAAACTACTTGTACTAGTAGTTTTCTATTAAGTCAGCAAAATCTTTTGTGTTTTTTTTTTCTGCTTGCTGAGATTGTCCATTTCATCATGATGGTGCGTGCTGTTTAAAGAAAGTGCAAGTGTTTTAAATCATGTTTATTACATTTTGATTGTATTGTGTGTATAGAATTTATAATGTTTCTCCTAAACAGCAATGTGCAATGACAAGAACAAGTTAGCATTTGGGTCTGGCTGCTGGACAGTCAAAATTTGCCAGCGATTTTATCGCCCAGCAAAAACTAGGCAATGGGTACTCCTTCCCGTTCGCTAACCTGATAATGGCTTTGACAACTAACAAGGAAGGGCTTTTACATGGCACCCACCGATTGTCCTGAAACTTAAATATGGGAATAAGGGGTAAAAATCAGAGTTACCTGTTTTCTTTTAGCTGCCCAATCTCAAATTTAAAAAGGATTGCCACCTTATGAAAAACTAGCTCGCCCGGCGGAACTTCGTTACCGGTTATGTTAAATACCAGATAATAAAAGGATCAGAATTACCCTACCGATTAAAATAATATTTCAATGATTAATTTAAACAATAAAATTTAAATAACTTCGCTGGTACGACGTTATCATGTTCGTTTCGTTTAAAAAAGATATTGACAATTTTCGAGCCCTTATAGCATTATTTCAGTGAAAAAAGAAATTTGGATAAAAATAAATTTAAGTGAAAAAATATGGAGTAAAATAAGTTGAATTCGAAAAATTTGTGTAAAAAGTATCATTCCATATTTTTTCCCTTCCATTTCGTTCCCCGTTCTACTCCCCGTTATGATCATAGATTCAAAATATCAAGTTTTTAAACATTTATTTCAAGAAATATAAAATGTACCAAATTTACACTTTTGTTATCTCCTTTACGACCCTAAGGATCCAGCATTCGAAATTTCAGTGCCTAGGATCATTATTTCAGGAAATATAACAATTAAAAAAAATATCAAAAAACACTTTCTTACACCTCTAGAAATGGATTTTTTTATACTTTAGCAGAATGCTTTTTTCACCGAAGGACAATACATTCCAAAATTCAATCTTCTAAGGTCATTATTATAGGAACAAAAATAAGTACACTTTATTTCCCCCGTTAGAAACGTAATTTTTAAAAGGTACCTCTTCCAGAATGTTTTTTTCTTCACCGAAGGATACTACATTCCAAACTTCAATTATCTAGGATCAAATATTAAGATTACAAAAAGTATAATTTTTAGCCCAGTTAAGAAACGGAATTTCCAAAAAGTACTTTCCCATTTTATTTTCATCACCGAAGGATGTTTCATCCTAAATTTTAAGTTTCTAGAACCATTACGTCAGAAAATATTAAAAATACACCGAAAGTACACGTTGTTAGCCATTTTACTCCACTAAAAATAAGAAGCGGAATTTCCAAAAAGTATTTTTCCCAGAATTTTTTTAACGAAGGCTCCTACATTACAATTTTTAAGATTCTAGGACCATTTTACAGGAAATATAACAAGTAACAAAATTACAATTTTTACCCAGCAAAAAAACGAAATTTCGAAAAATACTCTTTCCAGATTTTTTTTGTCACCCAAGAAACCTACATTCCAAATTTCAAATGTCTGGGATCATTATTCAGGAAATATTTTAAGTACCAAAAGTACACTTTACACAACAAATACTTTTTCCAGAATCCAGAATCCCATATTCCAAATATCAAGTTTCTAAAGCCATTATTTAGGGGAATATAAAAAGTACCAAAAGTGCACTTTTTACCCCTTTTCACCTCTTAGTAACGGAATTTCCAAAAGGAATTTTTTAAAAATGTTTTTTCACCAAAGAGTCCTACATTCCAAATTTCAAGTTTCTGGGACCATTATTTCAGAAAATAAGAAAGTTCCAAAACTTTAAATTTTTACCCATTTTACCCCATAAGAAAAATAATTTTTCTATGAAAGGTACTTTTTAAAAAGGTACTTTTTATAAAAGTGCTTTTTATAAAAGCTACCTTTTTACGCTTAGGTGTACTAAAATTAATAAACAATAGCACTGAATATGAACTATTGGACCTTTTTTTAAATTTTTAATGTTTGAACTTGGAAAAAATCGCCATTCGGAAATATTTTTAAAAAATGTTCTACAAAATGTCTATAAATAATTTCATTTTCCAGATCGACCCTCGTAGCACATAAATTAAACCTTTATAAATTACAGACATAACATTTTTTTAAATTGTTGTTAACTTTGTCTTTAACAAATTGCATCTACTATAAAAAAGTTTCCAATGTATAGTCGCCCACTGTATATCTGTAAAGGAGAATGAATTACTAGGCTGACGAAAGATGTTTTCAAGAAACATAAAGATAGTGGGACGATTCATAGAAGACACACACACAAATATTTCTGACAGAATCAGCGTTGCCAGAACTTGGTAATCAAAAACAGCTAAATCCTTTTGAAAAAACGGGTAAAAAATGGCTAAATAAGGCAAAAAAAAGGCTAAATAAGGCAAAAAAAATGCTAAAATATAAATTTTACTTTTTAAGAAAAACTAATGTAAATTCATATATTGTACCGTTTTTGATACATATATTAAAATAAGGAGATCTTTTGTTACTATTTTGACATATCCCAGCAGAAATTTTGCTGAACTGGCAGCAGCTTTTGGAAAGGAAACTCGAGTCAAGGAGCGCATCCAAACCAGCTGAATTCATGCATGATTCTCTAAGGCGATGTCACACTTTAGAGCGCTAGTTGGATACACCAAAAAAGCGCTCTTAAGATGCTCTGAATTCACATCGCTTTAGAGCGCTGAAAAAATTTTATAGCCATTTGCAGTGAATTCATGTATATTTTTAGAGCTGATTTAACTATTTCTGAAATACAATTTACAAAATCTGAAATACAATTGACTAGTTCTGAATGCAATTGGAAAATCTTAAATACAATTGACTAATTCTAAAAATCAGTTGACTCCCTGCAAGCATTTGGAAGAAATATTGCTTAAGAGATCCATTACATTTAAAAAATATCCAATTATATTTCGAAATTTTCAAATTATATTTCAGAAACTTAATATTTAAGATATTACCATTTATAACCAAAAAAATTTTAATTACATTTAAGAAATGTTCAATTATATTGGAAATTTTTGAAATATAATTAGACATTTTTAAATATAATTGGAGATTCTAAAATATGATTGGACATTTTTTGTAATATAATTTGTATTTTCTGAAACTAAAGTGGAAATGGTGTACTCAATTTTTTTTTATTTAAAATGTGAGGTGTTATGATTGGAGCACCCTTTGCAGCGCTGATTAATGCGCAATAGTGATGCAGTGAAATCATGTGTCTTTGCCTAAAACTCATGGTTTTTTATTTAAAAAGTGTTAAATATATTCAAAAGGAAAGCATGTAAGAAATTTTATCAAAATATAATTTAATATTATGAGTTTTATATAAAAAATTTTAACAAAAAATTTTAATTTTTCCCCTTACTTTTGCTGCATCCTCAAGAGCGCTCTTTGGATGCACTTCGGTATGCTATAAAAAGATGCTGTGTCGCCAAAATCTCGATTTATTTTTGCTGGGATTTTATATAAAATGAAGAGAGTTCGAAACACTTTTTTAACGATTTAAATATATTAAATTAAAATTTTTTTATAAAAATATATATAAACATTTTGACTACAAAAAATTTGTTTGAGTAAAAAACATGTGAATTCGAGGTGAAACTTTTTACCATTGGGACCGTTTTCGCTGAAACCTGACCAGAAGAATTCCAAAAATATATGTTGCCAAGATTCAGCAATCAGCCTTCAAGTTAAGTTTTGAATGTTAGCGTATTTTTAAAATACACAGAAACGGGCATCGCTATATGACAAAAATATACGTGATTTTATTCCAAACTAGTGTTAATAAAAATTCAAATATATTAAAAACAATTACTTACTAAGAAAACAAACCAACATTTAAAATCCTTCTGAAACCGGTATGGGAATACCAGAAATGTCTATAATTTTTTTAAATTAAATGTTCTTCTACATTTTTCAACTTAAACATTTATAACAAATAGTATTATAGTCTGTGATCGATCTGTATAAACTTAAAAACCAATAAATTCTATATTTTAGTACAAAAAACACACTAAAAATTACTTTTTAAACGAAAACTTAAAAATGGCTAAAAAACTGCTAAAATAGTTTCGAAAATGGCTTAAAAAAAAACGGCTAAAAGCTAATTGCCTTTTTCTCCGGCTAAACGAATTTAAAAGGAGCTAAATCTACCCGGAAAATGGCTAAATTGACAACACTGGACAGAATGATACACACACTCAAAATAATTCTACAGTAAAAGGTTTAGTAAGTGATATTGTACCCAAATCTATTAATAAGTTACTAATTTTAGTGTCTTCAAAGTACTAAAATTAGTCATTTTTACTGGTTTTAACTAATATTAGCTAAAAATTTTAGTATTATTTACCAATTTCTACACTAGGTCCTTTAGGACTAAAATTAGTTAAATTTTTAGTATTGAATACCCACGTTTTTTTTTTGGGTGTATGCAAGTTTTAAAATAGATGTTCTGGAAAGGAGAATATGGTATACTAACTCTTTGAACCCAGAACCGGGTTCTCAAGTTTTGTTTACTGGCGAATGGATTTACGGGGCCAATTTTCAACGTGCATTACCCTAAGGAAAATTCCCAAAAATAGGTTAGGGGTTCCTTCAGCGACGAGGCTAAAACGCGTTAGACCATGTCGCAAGCAAATATTCGCTTGCTATGCTTAACCGATGCGGGCATCGGCACAGGATCTGTTCAACTATCTGTTTCATCCGTTTTTCTTCAATTGGAATCAGAGGTGAGTTCAATCGTTCCTGCGTGGAAAGCAATTAGGCAGTGTCATGTGATCACTTCCGTGAGTAAACGACATTCCTCTTTGTTAATTCTTGTTGTACTTAACTCTCCCCGTTTCCTGTTCGCCATGGAAATACAGTGGCAATCATTTCTCGATCTGTAATACGAAATCGGTGGTTCATTTTGAACAAAATCTTCTACCCCATCTGCACGCTCATCAGTTTTCTCGCTTGCGTGTACTCCCTTCTGTTAAATTTCTCATATTCATATGGAATCTGTCAAATTTATCGGACACTGAAATATGTAGATTCTTTGAAATTGACGCCGAATCGGCAGTACACAAATTTTATGTGAATTCCCGAAACTTGCACTTAGCCTAGGGGGAAGTTGCCACCCAACTCCGAAACGCCCTCTTTAATGAAGTTATAATTCAATTAGATTGTTCAGCTCTGTCTATATAGACATTTAAGGAGTTAAAACTTCATTTTGATTTTGTCTTGTTAATACTTTTCTTTATCTTAAAATTGCAATGTTGTTCTTTATGGATGTGTTGTTACGAGTATTGTTGTTTGTGTTGTTTGTTACCAAACACATGTTCTATTGTATTTCTTAGTTGATGCATTAGATAGATACATAATACATACAGTAACAACATACTACATCAGCAACTGCAACATAACAAAATTTCATGCCGCATAAATCAACCACAAATCTACTATTAGACCAGACAATATGACTCATGGTTTAAATGAGAAAATGTATTTTGCTACATAAGTGGATATTAAGATAGATTTATGCATTCATATTGTGCAATAGTGTAAAGTGCATATCATTTCATCGTATTTTAATTGTTGAGTTGTTCTGAATTTAATTATGTATTTTATTGTGTGTTTGTGATATATAAAATTACACTCGAAATATTTTGTAGGAAAACTAATTAATAATATTGTTAAAATGCACTTTTAGATGGACAACGTTCTTAATTGTATTAACAAAATATTTTGTGGATATGACATGGAAGTTGCCGGTTCAAGTCTGGGTTGCTAGATTTATTTTAATTTTTACACACAGAAATTTTAAGAATAAGAAAATCCTTCAGATTCTGAGGACTTTTTATACCCTCCACTTAGTGATAGAGGGTATATATAAGTTTGTCATTCCGTTTGTAACTCATCGAAATATCGATCTGGTACCCCATAAAGTATATATATTCATGATGCCCGTTCGATTTTAGGACATTCTAGCGATGTCCGTCTGTCCGTCTGTCTGTGGAAAATGCTATCACGGACAAAATATTGCACAGAGATGACTGAAACTTGATATATTTATTGGAAGTTCTCCCGAGAAGTTTGGTGTTGCATTTGAGCGATATCGGTTCAGCGGTTCAAAAGTTATGAACGACAATGTAAGCACAACTCAAAAATTTCAGTACATTCAACATAACCTAAAAATACAAAATGCTTTAATTCGGCTTCTGGTTGACATATGTGAACATAATTGAACACCAAATGGTATTTAAACAAGTACCCAGCAAAACTTAGATTACCAAATAAGGTATAAAATAAGGTATAGGATCTCTTATTTTATACATTGCAGCATTGATGATTTTAACAGGCGATGAGACTTAAAGTAATGCATCCACATTATCACAAAGAATACCAGTAAGGTATAAAATAAGTCATAAATTTATAACGAAAAATACGAGTAAGGTGTAAAATATATGATATTTTATAGGTTACGAGAAATGAAATAATATAGCATACCAGAAGATAATATAGAGCTAAAACACCTCAATTCAACCGACGAGTTGACCGCACCCCCCTCCAAATTTAATGAAATTAAGTACTGGGGTTCACTTTAATAAAAAAGAGATTTTACCAATTTTTCAGGCTTCTGGTCATTGCAGTATTCGAGATATGCGGTCTTGAAAATTAACAAAATCGTATAAATTTGACAAAAGTGTTCTGACATAAATAAAGATATCTCAAAAAGTAATAATACTACAGGTCTCATTTAGGTTTCATATAATAGGTAATGAGACAGCCTTCAAAATGGCTTTCGCCAAGTTTTTTTTTGAAAAAGGTCAAAGGTCATTGGTTTTAACCCTAATTTTTGGAGAGCTATATCTCAAAAAACGATATTTTTAAAATTTTGGAAAAAATATATTTTGTTAAGAATCATCTATGCTACTTAAGTTTAAATTTTCAGGATGGAGACTTTATTGGAACTTTTAATATTAATAGAAACATTGTGACAGGAAAGAAAAAGTGGTGTAATTTCCCTTAGAAAAAAAATATTTTTTTTTGTCTTTGAAATTCTGGTACCAAAATTAATTATATAATGTTTTTGACGTGCTGAGTCCAAATATGACCTTTAAACTGGCCTATCGCTATTGCTTTTCAAGATATATGCACCTAAATGTTCAAAAAACACAGCAATAGCATTTTAGCAATTTTCACACATGTATGTGCAGATATCTCGAAAACTAATAGCGATAGGCCAGTTCAAAGGTCATATATGGACTCAGCACGTCAAATACATTCAGAAAAATGAACTTTGGTACCAGAATTTGAAAGACAAAAATTTTTTTTTTTTTTTCTAAGGGAAAATACACCGCTTTTTCTTTAATGTCACAAGGTTTCTGTTAATATTAAAAGTTCCAATAAAGTCTCCGTCCTGAAAATTTAAACTTAAGTACTATAGGTGACCCTTAATAACATATATTTTTTCCAAAATTTTAAAAATATCGTTTTTTGAGATATAGCTCTCCAAAAATTGAGGTTAAAACCCATGACCTTTGGCCTTTTTCAAAATTTGAAAATGCCATTTTAAAGGCTGTATCGTTACCTATTATTTGCGACCTGACTGACCCCTGTGTTATTATTATACCCTCCACTTAGTGATAGAGGGTATATATAAGTTTGTCATTCCGTATGTAACACATTGAAATATTGGTTTAGGACCCCATAAAGTATATATATTCATGATCCTTGATCGATTTTAAGTCGATCTAGCGATGTCCGTCTGTCTGTCTGTCTGTCTGTCCGTCCGTCTGTCTGTCTGTCTGTTGAAATCACGTTTTTGGCAATAATACGGAACCGATTTAAACGCTTGGGGTACCAAAAGTTGCGGAATTTATCCAGGCAGACTCTACTGTATTTTTTTTTTAAATTGGTTAAGTATTTTAAAAGTTATGAGTGAATTCGTAAAAAAAGTCATTATTTTTTTTAACATAACCCTAAATTAACTCATATTTTGTGTAAATACAAACGGAAATGAAAAAAAAAAAAAAAAACTGAGAAAAAGGAAAAAAATCTTTACAAAAAAGCTTAAAAATATGTAAAACAATATTTAAATTTAATTTAAAAATGTTTTTTAAGAAAAAAGTTCTTTAAGAAATAATAAAAAAAATATTTTAAAAAGTTTTCATTGATAATCATTTGTATGTACAAAGCATGTGTGTGTGTGTCCCTTTTTTTTGCTTCGTCATATTGACGAGGTTGCCAGACTTTTTTTTGGCTTTGTCGCAAACTCGGATGTAAAATATCGCCAAAATTCAATTTTGTTTAGATTTCTTAAAAAAAAAATATTTTAATTTAAAAAAAATAAATTTTGTTAAATAATAAAAAACAGAAATAAACTTTTTGGCAAAAATCGCCCAAATCCGGAAAATCTATGTATATAAAAGAGCAATGTGACTGACTGACTGGCATACTCATTCATCATCGCCCAGCCCAAACCGCTGAAGCTAGAGACTTGAAATTTGGACTGTAGGTCCAAATATAGATCCACTATGGCTGGAGTTTTGCCAAGGTTAATTCTAAGGCGATAAAGGGGACAAAAACTGTACTTTTGGTACTTTTTAAATATCGTGATTAATGATCATAGAGACTTGAAATTTGGACTGTATGTTCACCTCCCGGAATATAGATCCATTAAGGCTGGATTTTTGCCAGTGTTGATTCTAATGGGTTAAAAAGGGTAAAAAACTGTACTTTTGGTGCTTTTTATATCTCCTGAAATAATGGTCATAGAAACTTAAAACTTGGACAGTATGTTCACATCCTGGAATATAGATCCAGTACGGCTGGATTGTTGCCAATGTTGATTCCAAGGGGGTAAAAAGGGTAAAAATCTGTACTTTTGGTACTTTTTATATTTCCTTAAAAAATTGTCACATATACTTGAAATTTGGACTGTATGTTCACCTCCCGAATTTAGATCCCACAAGGCTGGGTTTTTGCCAATGATGATTCTTATAGGGTAAAAAGGGTAAAAATATGTACTTTTATTACATTTTATATTTCTTAAATAATGGTACTAGAAAATTGAAATTTGCAATGTCGGTTCACAACCCGGAAAAAAGATTCACTAAGGCGCGTTTTTAGCCAATGTTGATTCTACGGGGGTAAAAAAAGTACCTTTGGTACTTTTTTTTTATTTACTGAAATAATGGTTATTCAAACTTGAAATTTAAATGTAGGATCCTTTAGTGAAATAAAACATTCTGGAACAAGTACGTTCCGAAAATTCTGTACCGTGTTCAAAAAGTACCTTTTATAAAAAGTACCTTTTATAAAAAGTACCTTTTATAAAATGTACCTTTTATAAAAAGTACCTTTTATAAAAAGTTTCTTTTATAAAAAGTTCCTTTTATAAAAAGTACCTTTCATAAAAAGTACCTTTATAAAAAGTACCTTTTATAAAAAGTACCTTTTATAAAAAGTACCTTTTATAAAAAGTACCTTTTATAAAAAGTACCTTTTATAAAAAGTACCTTTTATAAAAAGTACCTTTTATAAAAAGTACCTTTTATAAAAAGTACCTTTTATAAAAAGTACCTTTTATAAAAAGTACCTTTTATAAAAAGTACCTTTTATAAAAAGTACCTTTTATAAAAAGTACCTTTTATAAAAAGTACCTTTTATAAAAAGTACCTTTTATAAAAAGTACCTTTTATAAAAAGTACCATTTATAAAATGGTATAATAATTATAATAATTATAATAATTATAATAATTTTTATAATAATTACCCTTTATAAAAAGTACCTTTCATAAAAAGTACCTTTTATAAAAAGTGCCTTTTATAAAAAGTACCTTTTATAAAAAGTACCTTTTATAAAAAGTACTTTTTATAAAAAGTACCTTTTATAAAAAGTACCTTTTATAAAAAGTACCTTTTATAAAAAGTACCTTTTATAAAAAGTACCTTTTATATAAAAGTATCCTTTATAAAAAGTACCTATTATAAAAAGTACCTTTCATTAAAAGTACCTTTTATAAAAAGTACCTTTTATTGAAAGTACCTTTTATAAAAAGTGCCGGAAGTACACTTTTTGGTACTTTGTTATTTCCTGAGGTATAAATAAATAAAACAAACTTTTTTGTTTTTTAAATCATTACATTGGTGGAGGGTATTTAAAGATTCGGCACAGCCGAATATAGCTTTCTTACTTGTTACTTTTCGAGTTATCTTTATTTATCCAAGAACACTTTTTTCAAATATATACGATTTTGCCAATTTTCAAGACCCCATAAGTCATCCATGATTTAATGTTTAGAAATAATAAATATGAAATACATTTTTTCCAATAATCATGCATTACGTAGAAAATTATTAGTAATACATTATTTTTCATTTGAAAATAATACGTTGTGGAACAAATGTTTGGTAAGACATCATAAAATAATGCTACAAATAAGTTATATGCATTACCTGGTAATGTGTTATATAATCACTACCCATTACCAAAGTTTTGCTGGGTACGAACATATTTGTTGACAAAAAAAGAAAAAAAATCGCGGATTTTTTTTTACCAAAATTTTTTTTTTTCAAAAGCAATTTCCTTTTAAATAAAGTTTTTTGCAATAACACTGCACAACAAAATCAAATTTTTTCCAAAATTACAAGGTCAGACCAAAAAATTTTGATAGAAGAGACAAAAAAAAAATACACGTGTATCGGCGTTTTGAAAGTTTACATCTGGGTTTCATTTTAGGGGGAGGTAAAGTTTCCCCCAAATGCAGATGTTGTATTGTCAATCGTCATTGAATATCGAGTGAAGCTTACATTTAAAGTATATGGTGTGTTCAGCAAATTTATATAAAATGTTACGGAGAACATTTTTGTGGAATATATTAACCCTCTAGCTCCTCACGATAAGGGTCTTTTTTGTCCTTCTTTTCAAAAAGAGCAAAAAACACCATTAAAAAAGGGATTTAAGGGGTTTGAATGTTCCGAAAAAATATTCGCCGTAAAATTTTACTATAAGTCCTTGAATACACCAAAACGGAAAACTCAACCAGAAGGTCAGAAATAAGACACAACAAAAGAGATCTTAGGGTTAATTTCGCATTTATTAAGAAAATCGAGTAAAGCTTACGTTTAAAGTATATAGTGTGTTCAGCAAATTTATGTAAAATATTACGGAGAACATTTTTGTAGAATATGTTAACCCTCTAACTTCTCAAGATAAGGGTCTTTTTTGTCCTTCTTTTCAAAAAGAGCAAAAAACACCATTAAAACAGGGATTTAAGGGGTTTTAATGTTCCGCAAAAATATCCGCCGTGAAATTTTACTATAAGTCCCTGAACACACCAAAACAGAAAACTCAACAAGAAAGTCAGATATAAGACACAACAAAAGAGAGCTTAGGGTTAATTTCGCATTTATTAAGAAAATCGGGTAAAGCTTACGTTTAAAGTATATGGTGTGTTCAGCAAATTTATGTAAAATGTTACGGAGAACATTTTTGTAGAATATATTAACCCTCTAACTCCTCAAGATAAGGGTCTTTTTTGTCCTTCTTTTAAAAAAGAGCAAAGAACGCCACTAAAACAGGGATTTTAGGGGTTAAAATGTTCCGCAAAAATATTCGCCGTGAAATTTTACTATAAGTCCCTTTCACGGCAAATATTTTTGCGGACCATTTTAACCCCTTAAATAGCTGTTTTAATGGTGTTTTTGCTCTTTTTCAAAAGAAGGACAAGAAAGACCCTTACCTTGAGGAGCTAGAGGGTAAACATATTCTACAAAAATGTTCTCCGTAACATTTTACATAAATTTGCTGAACACACCATATACTTTAAACGTAAGCTTTACTCGATTTTCTTTATAAATGCGAAATTAACCCTAAGATCTCTTTTGTTGTGTCTTATTTCTGACCTTCTGGTTGAGTTTTCCGTTTTGGTGTATTCAAGGACTTATAGTAAAATTTTACGGCGAATATTTTTGCGGAACATTCAAACCCCTTAAATCCCTGTTTTAATGGTGTTTTTTGCTCTTTTTGAAAAGAAGGACAAAAAAGACCCTTATCTTGAGGAGTTAGAGGGTTAACATATTCCACAAAAATGTTCTCCGTAATATTTTACATAAATTTGCTTAACACACCATATACTTTAAACGTAAGCTTCATTCGATATTCAATGACGATTTACAATACAACATTTGCATTTGGGGGAAACTTCACCTCCCCCTAAAATGAAACCCAGATGTAAACTTTCAAAACGCCGATACACGTGTATTTTTTTTTTGTCTCTTCTATTAAAATTTTTTGGTCTGACCTTGTAATTTTTTTATGTGTTGTACAGTGTAATCTTTTTGAAGTTGTGGAGGGTATCACTACATTCGGCAAGGCCGAATTTAACTTTTTTACTTGTTTTCCTTAAGTTTTGAAAAATTTTCCTTTAAGAATACTTCCCAGCTAATAAGCACATGTTTTTTTAAATATATCTGATGTTCTGATCGCTTTTTCCAATAAATTCAGTTCACATTTCCTCATCGAACATCTCAGAATCATTTAGATTAATGAAATAACATTATCTTTCTAAAAATGTGTTAAATCCGTCATCTCGTGAACTTTTCGTTACAGAAAACCTCGAAGATTCTGTACGCCTTTTCATATAAATTTATGAGGATCAAAATAATCTCATGTTCAGATACATTTTTGAGTTAAGAAACCTCTTTATTCACGAACTCTAATTTCCTTAGAATTAATTTAAAAATTATCTCATTTTCTGACTTTAGTTATAAACAAGTAAAAAAGTCAAATTCGGCCCTGCCGAATGTAGTGATACCCTCCACAATTTCAAAAAGATTATTGCAAAAAACTTTATTTAAAAGGAAATTACTTTTGAAAAAAAAAAAATTTTTTGGAAAAAAAAATTTCCGCGGAAAAAAGTTTTGGTAAAAAAAAATCCGCGATTTTTTTCTTTTTTTGTCAAAAAAATGTTCGTACTTGTTTAAATACCATTTGGTGTGAAATTATGTTCACATATGTCAACCAGAAGCCGAATTAAAGCATTTTGTATTTTTAGGTTATGTTGAATGTACTAAAATTTTTGAGGTGTGCTTACATTTTCGTTCATAACTTTTGAACCGCTGAACCGATTTCGTTCAAATGCAACACCAAACTTCTCGGGAGAACTTCCAATAAATATGTTAAGTTTCAGTCATCTCTGTGCAATATTTTGTCCGCGACAGCATTTTCCACAGACAGACAGACGGACAGACGGACATCGCTAGAATGTCTTAAAATCGATTGGGCATCATGAATATATATACTTTATGGGGTCCCAGATCGATATTTCGATGAGTTACAAACGGAATGACAAACTTATATATACCTATCACTAAGTGGAGGGTATAAAAACTACTCTGACGATTTATTTTACGGAAATTTAAGTTTTTTGTATAGAATTTTTCAATAAAATTATTTTTTATGGTCAAAAAATTAGTACCGATACGTTTTTTGATCAGTACACGTGATAAAAAATCAGTACATGTACTGATAAAATCATTGCGAATGGTCAGCCTAGTGGTTTCTAAAACGTAAAACGAGACGGCGCGCCGTCTCGTTGAAGCGAAATCGACCAGGGGTTTTGTGGGGATCGAACCAACGACCCCTGATATGCTACAAGGGTCCCCTGTAAACTTACCATAACTATTGTAATGAGAATCCAATTGTTGTCAATTTTACTAACACATTTGTTTTAGTCTAACACATTTTTTTAGTGTATTAGTATACATACATGGCTGGTATGTTTGGACATTTGTCAAGGATGATAAAATTTAACGTTAAAGTTTATTGAACTTTTTGTGTACCGAATACATATGGGGCATTCCAGGCCAAATCACTCACTTTTAGACCCGACCCCTTGCTATTTATTTTATTTTTGGATATGATTTAGTACTTACTTATTAAACGCAACTTGGACAGCAATTTTCAGCCTTTTATTCCAAGATGGTGTTCAGCAATCAATTTTTCAAAATGGCGATTTTTTCCAAAAATATTAAAAAATTGAAATTTTCAATTAATTTTGACCAGTTAAAAATATAGATATCTGAAAAAAAGTTGCACAACGTTTTGTTGGTATTTAAATGTAGTTTTAGAAAAAAAAATATGAAAAAATTATTCGAAGTAATTATCACTTATTTTTTAACTTTAAAAAATTAAAATCGACTATAAAATCGGCGCCATGAAATAGCTCCCAATGAAATAAGTCCCAATGAAATAACTCCCAATGAAATAAATCCCAAATAAAATGAAATATATCCCAAACCAAAAAAATTAAATTGGTCCCAAGAAAAATGAAATAAGTCCCTAACAAAAAATGAAAGAAGTCCCAACGAAATAACTCCCAATAGAAATGAAATAAATCCAATTTTTTTTTAAATTAAATTTGTAACTGTTTAAATCCCGAAAACACTTTAATTGTATCTCTTTAAATAAACAAATCTCTGAAGTGCCTACAATCCCTTCTCAACTTTTTTGGGGTGCAGCTTACTGATACATTGATTAAATTTCTTTAACTGTTTGAATGATATCAGTATAATATTTCATGCAATAGATAACTTATCGCAGGTCCCTATGGCGGCTGCGAGAAGAACAGAAAATAAACTCCATAAAAATATGAACTCAAATAAAAAAAAAAAATATATAAATAATCTTGGTTAAAACAGTTAACAAGCCACGCATAAAACTTGAAAGCAGATTCCTGGAAGCCTTTTATAGCTCCCAGGATTCTTTATAATAAATTTGGTAACAAAACAATTATTTGTTTAAAAAGATTTGAATGCATATAATCGTATTCCCACAACATATATTTCAAAATAAAGAAAAGAGTGAGTGGGTTGTAACAGACCGAAAGTCCATTTCGCCTACACTTTAAATAATCTAATGTGCCTGCCAAACCAACAGGATCCTAAAACTTCTTATTACCCCGGTTGAGGATCTTCAGTTTGTCATACAATACCTCTTAATTTTCATAAATTAAAACCATTGTTAGAAGAACTCGAAATTTTTCACAATTACTCGCAGCATGCATTTCGCCTTAAAGCAAACGTATTATTTTTTGTTTGGATTTTGATTGACATTGATGTACTTCTGAGTGAATGGTTTTCTGAATTTATTTACAAGATAATTCAAAACGCATTGAAAAAGAGTGTATTCTAGTAGTAATAAATAAACTTTTCCTGAAAATAACTAAAGAAAATATCTAATTTTTATTATTTTTAATAAAAATTAAAGAAACTTGAAAATTCAATAAGTTAAATTTTTATTTTCATAATTTACTCTCAAACTGTTGGGAGTTATTTCATTAAAATAGTTTGGGAGTTATTGCATAATGAAATAACTCCCACCCAGCAAAACTTTGGTAATGGGTAGTGATTATATAACACATTAACAGGTAATGTATATACCTTATTTGTAGCATTATTTTAGGATGTCTTACCAAACATTTGTTCCACAACGTATTATTTTCAAGTGAAAAATAATGCATTACTAATAATTTGCTACGTAATGCATGATTATTGGAAAAAATGTATTTCATATTTATTATTTCTAAACATTAAATCATGGATGACTTATATTTGGTTACATTATGTATTATTTGAAAGTTTTAAATAATGCATTATTTATAATTGAATGCATTATGCATTACAATAACATAAAAAATAATTATTTTTAAAAAAATTCATAAGTTTAAACTAGAGATGGGCTCACGACAGGAAATTTCTAACGACACACACTCAGGAGCATATTTTATCGACTTACACTCACTTACAATCACGTGAGTAAATTTAATACAAAATTACTTTTTCACTACTCGTAACACCTTATATATTATCTTCTGGTATGCTATATTATTTCATTTCTCGTAACCTATAAAATATCATATATTTTACACCTTACTCGTATTCCTCGTTATAAATTTATGACTTATTTTATACCTTACTGGTATTCTTTGTGATAATGTGGATGCATTACTTTGAGTCTCATCGCCTGTTAAAATCATCAATGCTGCAATGTATAAAATAAGAGATACTATACCTTATTTTATACCTTATTTGGTAATATAAGTTTTGCTGGGCAATCTTAAAAATGAAATAACTTCCAATAAAAATGAAATAATCCCCGCAGATTTGGGAGTTATTTCATTATGAAATAACTCCCAAATCGTATGGAAATTTTTGGGACTTATTGCATTATTTTTCTTGGGACTTATTTCATTGGGAGTTATTTCATGGCGCCTATAAAATCGGCGACACGAAATAACTCCCACATGAAATAACTCCCACGAAATAACTCCCAATGAAATAAATCCCACCAAAAATGAAATATGTCCCAATGGAGAAATAAATGAAATAAGTCCCAACTGCAATGAAATAACTTCCACCTACAAAATGAAATAAGTGCCAATGAAATAACTCCCATTAATAATGAAAGAAGTCCCAATAAAAAAATTTTAAAGTCTCAACAAAAATTAAACAAACAATAAGGGAAAATATGTATATATATCAGATAAGTCGAGCATGAGGATCCCGATCTTACTTTCGGTACAATACAAACATGTTATAATAACTGCCGAATGCGAAAGTAGAGGGCTGATTTTTTTCAGAGTTATTTAATAGCATGCAAAAATACACTGATTGTGAGTGTTCTGTTTGACATGATTCGATTACTTACAAACATCGCGGCGATGTGCGAGTTGCGGCGATTTTTAGTACCAATTTTTAGCCTGCGGTGCTTTTTGTGACAATTTCGTATGTTACCAAAAATTTAAAAGATTTAATTAGCACTTGTTATATAAAGTGCCGCAGGCGAAAATTTGGTACCAAAAATCGCGGCGATTTTTGGTACCAAATTTTCGCCTGCTGCGCTTTTTGCGAGAAATTTGTTTGTTACCGAAAATTTAAACGATTTAATTACCACTTGTTGTAAAAAGCGCCGCAGGCAAAAATTTGGTACCAAAAATCGCGGCGATTTTTGGTACCAAATTTTTGCCTGTGGCGCTTTTTACAATAAGTGCTAATTAAATCTTTTTAAATTTCAACTGTGGTTCTTTTCCCAATAATCTTGAATGTTATCGAAAAACTTTCTATGTTATCGAAAAACACAACGCGTTGGATATTTTCACGTGCGCCGTTTTTTTTAACAATTTGTATTCTAACGAAAATATTTTCGGCTGCAGTACGCTCTTAACTCAAAAATTCTTGCCAGTTTTGGTAGAAAAATTTCTGAAACATACAAATTTGTTAGAAAGCACTGCGTCCAAAAATTTGGTACCAAAATCACAAAGAATTTTATTTTATTAATAATAATATTATATAAGTCAAAATGTTCCAGATACATCCACCAACAATGAAATAATAGTGGGAGTTATTTCATTGCTATTGTAGTGGGAGTTCTTTCATATGAAAGAACTCCCACCGAAAATTATGAAATAACTCCCAACAAAAATGATAAAAGTCCCACTAAATTGGGAGTTACTTCATATGAAATAACTCCCAACTTTGTATGGAGTTTTTTTTTGGGACTTTTTTCATTTTTAAGGTGGGAGTTATTTCATGTGGGAGTTATTTCGTGTCGCCATAAAATCGACTTTAAAAATAGAACGAATTATGGCTTAAAAGTTACGTAATTTAAAGTAGAATTTTTAGACTTAAAAAAAAAATCAAAGGTTTTGGACTTTTTCAAAAAGTTGATTTTAATTTTTAATCGTTAAAAAATAAGGGATTATTACTTCGAATAATTTTTTCATATTTTTTTTCTAAAACTACATTTAAACTTTGTCCAACTTTTTTTAAGATATCTATTTTTTTTACTGGTCAAAATTAATTGAAAATTTCAGTTTTTAATTTTTTTGAAAAAAATCGCCATTTTTAAAAATAATCTACTCTACACCAAAATTAATTGAAGATGGTAGGGTCTAAAAGTGAGTGATTTAGCCTGGAATGCGCCATATATATTATTGATTAAACTCAAAAAAAACCTTGTAAAATAAAAAGAAAGACTTGTAACTTTTTTTTTTGCTACCTCCTATTAAACAAAATTTCCTAGTAATTTTACAAGATTTTTACTAATAATTTTGTAATTTTACAAGGTTTTTACCAATAAAATTGTAAATTTAAAAATTTTTTGACACGATAAACTTTACAAAGAGGTTTCGTAATTTTACTAGATTTTTTGCTACCTCCTATTTTACGAGACTTCCTAGTAATTTTACAAGTTTTTAGCAATAATTTTGTAATTTGCAAGCTTTTTACCAATAAAATCGTAAATTAACAGTTTTTTATTTACTAGATTTTTTTTTGTTAAATTATCTTGGAAATTTGTAAAATTACAAAAAAAAATTGTAAAATTACAAAAAAAAATGTAAACTTCGATTTGTTAAAAACAAGGAAAACTGTCAAATATTGGTAAAATGGGATAACGAGACTTTTTCTAGTAATTTGACAAAGTTTTCTTTTTGTGTGTAATGATGGATTCTAAAAAATTCTATAAAGCCCGTCCGTCTCTGTAGATAGCACGATCTAGTTCAAAATAAAATAGCTCCTCTCCAGAAGTTTGGCACGAATATATCTCGATTAACTGCTGACAATGGAAGATTAACAATTGTTAAAATGACTCAACAGGATATTGAAGTTGATAGTCGTAGGATTGTTCCGTACTCGTCTTTACTTTCAGAGGCGCTTGCTTATCAATTTCAAATATAGTTTTTTCGAGCTTCACGGTGATTTCAAATGTAAATCCATTTTTATTGAAATTTGGTCAGTGCAAAGTCTGTCGGGTCTGCTAACAAGGGAAGTATCTCAACCCTTATGAACCGATTTGAATGAAACGTAAAATATATATGAGCAATTGTCATTAACTTTTAATATTTAAGAAAAAAAAAAAATTGCGATTTTTTTTTCGTGGCACATTGATAAGACTTTGTAGGTAAATAACATTATAAATAAGTAATTCAAATCCGTCCGCGTGCATTAATTTGAGCGATCGCACCCAAAACTATGGCGGTTTAAAGTTAAAATTTTTAAAAAAATTGTCAAAATTACATTTTTTATCCGAAGTTAACCAAACGTACCATTTTGTATTATGGTTACCCAGAGCTAAAATACATATTCAAACATGCATAAAATCTTTGCTAAATATCGAGATATTTGCATTTAACCAATTTTTTTTCGGCACATTTTCCAATATTTTGGAAATAAAAATGTTTCCAGCGGTTTTATTTTTTTTAGAAAAATATTACCAAATGCAATAACAAAATCTCAACAAATTCTTAGTTAACACCATTCTTCTATCTCTAATAGGTAAGAAACAGCAGTGGTTTAAAGGGAACATTTTTGAAAAAAAAATTTAATAATTTTTTTTTTTTTTTTTTTTTTTTAATATTAAATGTCTGATTTTACAGTGTTGTCCTTCACTGAATATTGAAACAATTCAAAGTATGATTAATAATGCTAATATTTTAACATTATTACTAATTTTATCAAGGTTATAAAAAATTTTAGCGATTTTTCGCGATTTTCGCGACTGCAAAAATCAATGGACTAATTTTGAAATATTATTTGAATAAGACATGTCAAAATCTATCAAAATACATTTCTTTTCTACTTTATTTAAGTAATGTAAGATTTTATATATCCATTAAATTTAAAGGTATCAAAAATTTAAAACCACCGAAAAACCGCTTAAACGTTAAATTTTTTCGGGTGCGAATTAATTGAAGATAGAGAATTAAAAAGACTACCAAACGCGCCTTTCACCTATCAATTTCTATAAGCGGCCTGGATGTGCCTTACAAAAAAGTGAAAACTGAAAAACACCGCGGAATTCGCCAATATTAACTTTTGATCAATGTTGCTTTCCATGATTTATTATATTTGAACATACCATTGTTTCTACATGTTCAACTTTCAGCCATGCACATTTGGCTGTCAAATAATGCAAAACTAAAATATCGAAATTTTGCAAAAAATTTAAAAAGTTCATAAAATTTTTGCAATTGAATATTTTTTGGGTGCGTTTGTAAATCGAGTGGGAAATGGTAAATTATAAAGTTCACAAAGCATTCGGAACCATTCGGAATAAAGTGTGGGAGTGTGCCTCGCAAAAAACAGACTTTTTAAAAAATTCACGTTTTTTCTTCCCATCTTTGGAGAGCTGCAGCTTCGTAACCATTGCGAGCACATCACTCGAATCAGTATCAGATTGTGCATATTTACAAGGGCTTTTACCATGTGTATTTGAATTTAAAAATTGCAGTTTGCACCAAAAGCTACAATCAAAAAACCTCGAAAAATTGAAAATTGAAAAAAATTGGTATCAAAGATTTTGGTCCATGTAACTTTTTTCTTAATGATGGCACATCCACTGAACCTACACCAAATAATTGCCCAAGTCTAGCGATTAAACGGTATTAAATTTGGAGCAATAGCTTTAACGCACCAAACAATATGGAACTTTGAACGAAAAATTTCATGAGAGTATCAAGCGATTTTTTTACATTTTTCAACTTTGCACGTTCCTTACCATGAGATAATGAGACTATTTGCGCTGTGTCTTTGCAGAATTACTCATTATGGTTCCCTTAACATATCTACATTCACAGGTACCACCTAGTTTACAAATAAAAATGTTATTGCGAAATTAGTAAAATATCACAAGCGTTAAAAGTTAATGACAAAAGTCCATATAAAAGAGACAATTCTAAGGTTTGGGTGTCTCGGCTTATCAGCCATATCGGGGATTTAGGGGTTCAAAACGTGGGTCAAAAAAAGGCGAAAAAATATATTTTTTTATTTTTAATAAACTATATGATGCTTACATATGAGAAGAAAGTTTTTTTTTTAATGCCTATCCAACGGTGGCATAACCTTGTAAAAGTTTGGCTTCGTTAAATACTTTTTTCATGAAAATGTGAAAATTTTGGGGGGTATTTATAGGAAGACAAAGACCTAAGATGTCCATATGAATACGAAATAATCTTTACGTATTTTTGCTCTAGAGAATATTCCTATTAGTTCGGGAGTTATCGAAATTTTCACGGAGGTCCACATTGTTTCATAAGGGGACAACGAAATTTTAAAACACTGATATGGCCGATAAGCCGAGACACCCCAACCTTAAAATCGTCTCTTTTACATATATTTTAAGTTTCAGGCAAATTGGTTCATAAGGGATGAGATACTTCCCTTGTAAGTAATATATTCATTTTTTTTAATCCAGATTATACAGTGAAAAATATCCCCTACCACATTCCAATATGGTGTGAAAACCTGTATATATAAACCAGCATTAGCTCAATTACTAACTAAAATTTCTATTAATCAAATCCTGTTACACATATTTAAGTATATATATTAGAGGATAACTAAATATACATATAAATTCTTAGCAACAGCTAACTAACTACTAACTAAAGTAATAACGAAATAATGAAAATAAAAAAAAATAAGAATCTGGTTCTACAACATGTTTTGCATAACTTAAAAGGAACAAGTCTTAAATCATGTTTGGTTCTTTTACTACCTCTTCTTCTTTTTCTACCACTTCTTCAATTCATACCGAATATATGTATTTAAAAATATATACAAATACCTGGTGAAAAATACATGAACAAAATAAAAAAAAAAAAAACAAAGTGAACACTTAACAATGACCCTCAGAATATGAATGTATGCAGAATATATTATGTTAAGAAAGTATACGGAATTTAGATTTTTTTTTTATCTTGAGTCCTATGCTATTTTACTACAGACAGCGTTTTTTCAAAAATTTGACAGTTAGAGTCTCACCCCAGCGGACTGAATTATGCGTTTTCCGCCGTTTTTTAAAAACTAATTTCTAAAGACAGATCTGCGTTACAAACGATTTTTTTTGAAAATTATTAATATCTGCGCATCGGAAAACATGCTCGTGTTTCAAAGTATTTCTTCTTGAAAGCGATACTACACTCAAAAAAAAAGTTTGTAAAATGACATAAAATCCCCGTGATTTTACGGGGCAGGTTTTGTAAAATATGTACTAGCAAGAATCCCCGTAATGTTACGGGGATAATTTGTAAATTGATTTAACAAAAGAAAATGTAAATTTACAATTTTTTTTGTAAAATATTAACTTCGAGGTGAACATTTTTTTTGTAAATTTACAAAAAATTTGGTAAATTTACAAAACAAAATTGTAAACTTACAGAAAAAGGTTGTTATTTTACAAAGAAAAAATAGAAAATGAAAAAAATAAATTGTAGATTAACAAATTATTTGGTTAAACTACTGTTTTTACCGCAAAAAAATATTGAAAAACACGTATATTTACAATAAAAATTGTAAATTTGCAAAAAAAAATTAAAATTTACAAAAAAAATTGTAAACTTACAAAAAAAGTTATAAATTTACAAAATATAGTAGAAAATCAAAAACCAAAATTGTAAATTTACAAATTGTTTGGTTAAACTACTGTTTTTTATGGCAAAAAACTTGTATATTTACAATAAAAAGTGGTAAATTTACAATTTTTTTTGTAAATATACCATTTTTTCTAATTTTTTTGTCGTAAAAACTGTAGTTTAACCAAAAAATTTGTAAATTTGCAATATTGTTTTTGTATTATCTACTTCATTTTTGTAAAATTACAACTTTTTTCGTAAGTATACAATATTGTTTTTTAAATTTTCATATTTGTATTGTAAATTTACAAAAAATTTTGGTTTATTTACATATTTGTTTTGTAAATTTAAAGGTTTTCTTCCAGTGGTGCATCTTATTTTTCCTTCTTCGGCAGCTGGAGCAGCACTTCAACAACCTGAAATGATTTTTTTTTTTTCACTTGAACACTTTTAACAAACTTTTTAATGTATAACACTGCACTTTTTTATTTTTTTCGACATTTCGTTTTTCTTAAGTAGAACATATGAGAATTGCGAAGGAGGCTACACAAGAAATTTCGTATATTTTCAGGAAAAAGTAGTCAAAAAATAACAATTTTTTTTGAATTTTTAATTATTTTCACAAGTATTTTTAAAAAATCGGAAAAAAAAATTTTGGATATTGTAGATTGGATGTTTAAGTACCTGTTAAAATAAGAAAAACTTAATTTTTCATAATTGGCAGCTTTTTATTGACATTTTAGTTGCCGAATTTAAAAAAAAAAATACCAAAAAAATATGGTAAAATTACCAAAAAATGGTAAAAATACAAAAAAAAAAAACAAGAACAGTAATTTAGTAAAAACACATAAAAATTGTGGTATTTTAGTTAAGGAAAATTACCAAAAAATGGTGTAAAAATTATTTTTTTTTGTAAAGCTTAGAACTAGTTGAAAAATGGTTGTATCTGGAACTTAAAAAATTTTCAATTTTTTTTTCATGAAATTTTTTATTTATAAAAAATGATTTTTAACAAAATTTTTTACTCCAAAACGCAAAAAAAATCTAAACATAGAAAATTTTTGCGAGTCCTATTGTTGAATAATTATTTTTTTTTTTTGTAAAACAACATTAATTCTAATAATAAAATAAGTTTATGAAAATTACATTGGAGTTTTGTACTTTTCAATACATATTTTTTGTTTAATTACATTTTTTTGTATTAAAAAACTGAAAACCTTGAAAACGATTTAAAAAATCTTAAAAAAAAAATGTTTGTAATAAAGCATTTTTTTGGTAGAAAGACTAAATAACTTCAAGTAAAATTTTTTTGTACAATTACAGTTTTCTTGTGTAAAAAAACTAAACACCTTGTAATATTTTTTTAATTGGTAAAATAATTCACTTTTTAGTAAATTTACCAAAAAAAATGTGTAAAATAAATTTACCAACATATAATAGTAAAATTACAAAGCAAACTGTAGTTTTCATTTTATTAAATATACAAGAATTTTTGTAAAAAGACAAAAATATTAGTAAAATAGAATTACAAGACCTTTTACTTGTAAATTTACAAACTTTTTTTTTTTGAGTGTAGCTCACTTGTGCGCATCTACGTAAGAGAATGCCAAACCTGTCGTGTAGTCTAAAATGTCCATTTATGTTCCCATCTCTTGGACATAACAAACAAAGTCATATGTTTCACTTGCAAGTTTCTAAAGATATACCCACACATTTCAATTCCGTTACACACAAAAAAAAACCTTGTCAAATTACTAGGAAAAGTCTCGTAATCCCATTTTACCAATATTTGACAGTTTTCCTTGTTTTTTAACAAATAAATTTGGAATGAAATTTGCATTTCTTTTGTAATTTTATAATTTCTTTTGTAATTTTATAAATTTCCAAGAAAATTTTACAAAAAAATCTAGTAAATTCACGAGAATTCCTTGTAATTTTTATTGCGGCAAAAAACTGTAAATTTACAATTTTATTGGTAAAAAGCTTGTAAAATTACAAAATTATTGGTAAAATTACTAGGAATTTTTGTCAAATAGGAGGTAACAAAAAAAAAGTTAAAATTTGTTCTTATATGTAATTTTACAAGGTTTTTTTGAGTGTAGTACTTAAATAATTTTAACAATTTTAACGTTATCGGCGGGGAAATAAATTTTCCAAATTTTCATATACGAAGACTTTGTACACTCAAAAAAAAGTTTGTAAAATGACATAAAATCCCCGTGATTTTACGGGGCAGGTTTTGTAAAATATGTACTAGCAAGAATCCCCGTAATGTTACGGGGATAATTTGTAAATTGATTTAACAAAAGAAAATGTAAATTTACAATTTTTTTTTGTAGAAAATCAAAAAACAAAACTGTAAATTTACACATTGTTTGGTTAAACTACTGTTTTTTATGGCAAAAAACTTGTATATCTACAATAAAAAGTGGTAAATTTACAACTTTTATTGTAAATATACCATTTCTTCTTATTTTTTTTGCCGTAAAAACAGTAGTTTAACCAAATAATTTGTTAATTTACAGTATTGTTTTCGTATTTTCTACTTAATTTTTTGTAAAATTACAACTTTTTTTGTAAGTATACAATATTGTTTTTTAAATTTTCATATTTGTTTTGTAAATTTACAAAAAATTTGGTTTATTAGCATATTTGTTTTGTAAATATAAAGGTTTTTTTCCCATTTGTGCATCTTATTTTTCCTTCTTCGGCAGCTGGAATGATTTTTTTTTTTCACTTGAACACTTTTAACAAACTTTTTAAAGTATAACACTGCATTGTGAGGAATTATATCGGTGCCAAAATTTGGCAAAAACTCGGCAATCTAGTTTCCCCGTATTCCCATATGACCCGGAACCTACAGAAGACTGACGCTATTCCCACATGAGACCTCATTGAGTCTGCGTCTACGTTCCAGGACAACTATAGGTGAAGTGACTGGAGAATCTACTGCCTTTAGCGCAGCTTGAATGTCAGTGATTCTCCTATCACTCCACCTGTTCTCACTTATACAGGTCGCCACGTCCAAAATAGCAAATTCTTCAGTCTGAAATACTGTAGCCATTTTCCTTTTAGCAATATAGCATTTGGTCGCATCGTCCAAATACAAACCAGACCCAGAGCCAATAAAGGTACTGGATCCATCCATGTAGAAAGCATCTGTGTAATTTTCCAGCAGATCTGGAGGAAACTTCCTACCAAACTCGATGCAATAGGTTGTACTATCCAAAGGCATAGAAAACATTGAACATAGTTTCGATAGCCTATTAAACAGACGACCATGCTCCACATTGTACTTCTCGTGCCATGTTCCGCTTTTGCGAAGCCTACACAAAGATTTCATGGCTTCTCCTTGGATATGTAGGTCCAATGAAATCATATCCGACATATCGTCCAGAGTTGCGCCTGTGGTGGTGCTCATGTAACCAGCAATTTCACCATCGTTCTCGGTCACCAAACTATTGTCGCATCCAACACTGCCAAAAACTACACGTAGATGCAGTTATTTCGCTGCTCTCTAGCATGTTCTAAAACCATCTACACGTACTCTGATCGCAAATGCTTTAGCAACGCTCTTGGGGACACTCGACCATATTAAGTACGGTAGGCGTGACGGAACTGGAAGAGAGAACCGACCACACCACAGAAGAACTTTGACAGAACGTTCAAAGTTCAAATATCGACTAGGGAAGACCGGGTGAAAAACTCTGTTATGAAAGAGAAAGCGATCGCAATCTTTACATGGCCTCATTGAGACTTCCGGATAAGTGTAGTGTTTTCCAGGCTGAGGAAATTGCAATTGATAAAGCCGCGTCTGTGAATGTCCGGGACACGCGTTTGCCATTTGGGGCAAAGATTTTTCGATGACCTGGATTGTCTAAACGGTGTCTCATTGACGTCTCTAGCAGAATACCTTACAGAATCGGAGTGGTTTAAGAAAAGGACCTTTTTATCAGTGGGGGAGTAGGGAAATGGAATTATGGGAAACGCAATGGCCCTTATGGCCTCTGAGGGAATTCGCCAAATGGCGAACGCCCATCCAACCTAACCTACAACTCTACTCCGAAGTGCAGATTCAATGGAGTCATAACCAGTATTATCAAAAGCTCAATCAATATCTAGAAAGGCATAAAGATCTATGTCCTTGACTTTTTCTATCTCTGTTACTAGATGATGGAAAGCTGAATCAGTAGATTTGCCATTTGCATATGCATATTGATTTTTTAATTTTTCTATAGTCTTCAGTATGTAAGACTGATGGGTCTATACGATTTTGGAAATTCTCCGCCTAAGAGTCCCCGCACAACAATGTCGGTGACGTTTTTTTCATACAAATTTGTCAAGAAAAAACGCTTGACCGAAAACCGCTTGAATAAAATCAATTTTATTTTGGTGTCGGTTTCTCTCTCTCTTTTAATTTTTGATATGAAAATGTTACCACATTTTTATAAATATTTCGATTATTTTCGATAAAGTAAACAAAAAAATGTGATCTCTAAAAAAATATATAAAATTCTAAAAAAAAAACAAAAACACAAGCCAATAAGAAAAAAATCATATTGATATTAAAAAAAAATAATGAAATTAAATAAAAATGTGCAGAAAAAGTGAAAAAATAATGTGAATATAAACGTTTGACTGAATTTTCCGCTGCCGCCTTTGTTTTGCGCCTATACTCTCCCATGACCGAAACCGTCAACCGCTCCGACATTGTTGTGCGGGGACTCTAAGGCATGAATACGAAATTTACCTTCTTCCAAAGAGAAGAGATACATCTAAGAGCAAATTTTAACCGTTCTACTAAAGAGCGGGAAGATTTCGTCCCCCATTGGGCCCCAGGGGATTTAAATGGTGTAACGACTCTTTTACCGAAGTCCCATCTAATAGGAAACCATGCTACCTCTGTGACCGGCCGTGCTCATGGAAAATGGGGTGAAGATCTTGTTATCCTATTAGACAGGGAGTCAGCTACTATAAACATAAAAAATATTAGGTAGCTTCAAAAACCCCGAAGACCAATTACCTTCATAGATATAGACGAAAAATAATAAGATAGGCGAAGAAGGGAAAGGAAACTGATGTGGAATTTAAGTGGGAAGAGGAAGTAGATGTCGATATCCTCTTCAGGGTCTATACCCTCCCAACCAATTGCTATCTGTTCCCAAAAGTGTAAGATAGCCCGATAGTTCCCTAAGCTGAGTTACTTATATGTTTCGTGGAATGATGAAAACCAATTTAAAATTCCATTTTAAGATATTAAAATATTTATTTAACAAAAGAAAAGAACGCCTTACATAAACTAATTATATTTATACACATATTTACTAACTAAAATCGCGGATAGAAACAAGTAGTTGACATATAAAAAAAAAAACAAAAAAACTAATTCTTTAAAATATCATTATGTTATCGATTTTTCCCCGATAATATTTGGTTTAAGATAAAAAAAATATTAAACCTAAATCTAACTCTTAAATGTGAAATGTAAAAATTGAATTTGAGGGTAGAGAAACCAAAAAGTTAATATAAAATTAATAATTAGTGAAATGAAAGTATATTTTGATAACGTTAACTTGTTATCGAACTTTTATAATTATCGATTTTTCGAGAAGTTGGTATTCAAAATTTTGAAAATATTTATTAAATTTCAATCGTATCCAAAATCTTCAAAATTTGGTTAAGTGTATAAAAAAATATTTAAATAATTTTGACTCACCCTTTTACAGTCCAACGACGACTCCAGGCCTGATGTCGAAGATGAAAACGTAGATAATGGCGGTATTTTGGTTATAAGTGTAAAATAAAGTGTGGGTGTGTAAACTGATTAAATTTTGAAAAATATCGAAATGAAATTTAGTGTTAACCCGAAATAAACCGATAACCAAATTAATTAATAAAAAAAACTAATTAAAACAAAAAAAAAAAAAATAATTTATAATTGATAAAATTAATGTAATCGAAAAAAAAAATAATTAAAGATTTATCGATCCCCAAATTAAGTAATTAGCAAAACTTACTCAATAACAGAAATCAATTAGTCACAATTAATCGATAACACAAATTAAAAAAAAATTTGATAAAAAAAAAAAAAAAATAATTGGTGAAGAAAAATTAACCGATTAAAAAAACTAAACAAAAATTAATCGATAATAAACATTATTAAAAAAAATCTTAAACTACCGAAATCAAAAAAAAATAGTAATTGGTTCTTCTGATACCGCTTATCGAAGTTATCGATATCAGATCCAGCGATGATCGCATGAAAATGTGAATATAAAATCTTTAAATTATGACTGATCGAATATCGAAACTATGATACGACACCAATTTCAAAAACGATAAACTTTCCAAATAGCGTTATCGATTCTTGTCGCTATCGAAATAAATGGTAACGGTAGAGAATAATTTCTTAACGATGATATCTCCCTTATCGGGCAATGACGGTAGTTATTGATATTAATTACGAGGCTGCTGGCGTCCTCAATGCCAAATTACGTTTTGTAGTTATCGATATCTGATGACACAAGTCGTAGTTTTCGATAACAAATTGTCCGGAAATATGTCCTGAATATTAATTACTGGTAATCTTGATTCGAGGAAACAGTAACTCTGTTATATCTTATCACCGTTGATAACGTGTTAAATCCTTTAGCGGATAGCCCTAGGAGATGGTCTGACTGGAACAATAATTAGCCCTGTCAACAAAAATTTGCCAAAATATTATTCCTCTTTCAGTCAATAAATAAAATGTTCTGCCTACCTTTAACACTTACGGAGCCTTGCCAATTACACTGCAAAAATGATCCAATTGTCAATTACCTTTTGGTGGTTCCCCACGAGCTTTATTTCCAAAAAGATTTATTCAAAATTTCAGTAACCGAATTTCCGTTTGCACAATTGAAAATCAAAATTCTGAATGAAAATTTTTGAAAATTTTTCCAAATGTTTTGTTTGAATTAAATAAAATTTGAATTTTGTTTTGACAATTGTATCATTACAGTGGAGCAAAATAAATATTTACCAAAAAAATATTTTATAAATGTAAGGTGAAACAAAAGTGAGGTCGACCTCACAAATCACACCACCAAAAGTAAAAAAAAAAAAAATCTTAAAAAAAAAAAAAAAATTTTGCATACTCCTCCAACTGTGGAATGACCAGCCCTATCGCACTAGTATGACTTACCTTATCATTACAGTTCGTTAGGTCCATATGTCCTTCGCGTGGTAAATTCCAATGCCGTTTTTATCGATGTCCTGAAGTTCGTAATATACGTTACCAACCTTCCTTAAAACTTTAGCCCTCACTCCAACCGGAGCCAGCTTTGAATTAAATCCCTCCACTTTTGAGCTCTGAGTGAAATTACGCCGAATAACCAGTTGACCTACTGTATAATTCTTTGTCCGAGTCCGTAAATTGTATATTCTGGCGTTCTTGTCATAAGCTTTTTGTAAGTGATCCCTAATTGAGTCCCGTATTATACTAAATTCGTCTTGTCTTTCAATTTTGCAGTCCGTCTCGCTCAAAAGATTCAGTTTTTCCAAAAGTTTATAGTCCTTGCCATTAGTAATCATAGTTTGACCAAACACTACCTGGTATGGAGTTCTTCCTGTGGATTGATGCACACTGTTTCTTAAGGAACAGTTTATACTCCCTACATAGAGATCCCATTCACGTTGATCTGTTCTCACATACGATCGTAACGCCTCATTTATCGAACGGTTAACGCGCTCACTGGCATTGGCCTGTGGACTGTAAACTGCCGTTAACACATGACTGATCCCATATAGTTTTCAAAATCCTTACTTCGGAACTGTGATCCGTTATCCGATACTACGGTTTCGGGAACTCCATAACAGCTAAATATGTCCGTCCGTAAGTAGTCTATTATCGGTTTGGTAACTAGCTTCTTAAGCGGTTTTATAAAAGTAAATTTAGAAAAATGGTCTAATATTATTAAAATCCCTACATGTCCTGTCTTTGTCCTTGGTAAAGGTCCAATTATGTCTATATACAGTCTCTGAAACGGTCTTTCCGTTCGGACCATCTGCCCAAGTGGAGGTCTTATTATTGACGTCGGTGGTTTTGACGTCTTACATAATTCACAATTCAAAACGTACTCCTTGACATCCGCCGCCAGCCTTGGCCAGTAAAAATACCGCCTGACTCGCTCGAGCGTCTTTGCGATTCCGCCATGTGCACAGTTGGGAACGTCGTGAGCCGAGTAAATTACCTTTTCCCTAAGTTCAGTTGGTATTAATAACTTCCAAGAATTTGATTCGTCCACATTGCCTAAAGAAAAGTCAGTTCGTTTGTATATAAATTTGTCCACAATTTTAAAGTCCGGTAAACCCGATTTCTCAAATTCTTCACGTAATTTTGAATACTCGACGCTGTCAAATGCTTCCGAATCTAACTCGACTAGAGGTAAGTTTTCAATTTCCAAAGCCTCTACCAATTCCTCACCTTCATGTACTCTTGACAACGTGTCAGGAACCACATTTTCCTTACCACTACGGTGTTCAATAGTAAACTGGAATCCCTGTAATTTCCGTGACCATCGCGCTAGCCTTCCAGAGAGATCCCTTTGACCCATTAACCATTTAAGGCTCGCATGGTCCGTTACCACCTTGAACTCTTGTAACTCAATGTACGATCTAAACTTTTTAACCGCTAGCACAACCGCGAGGCATTCAAGTTCCGTAATTGTATAATTTTGTTGCGCTTTATTCAGTTTTTGCGACATGTACGCTATCGGTCTTTCTACTCCGTCTTCATCCAACTGTGCTAATACAGCACCAACACCATAAGTGCTAGCGTCGCATTGCAAAATAAAGGGTTTTCCATAATCCGGATGGATGAGTAGAGGCGCAGTTATAAGCCTCCTCTTAAGCTCTTCAAAAGCCATTTGAGCTTGTTCTGACCAGACAAACGTTTTCTTTTTAGTTAATAACTCTGTTAGAGGAAAAGTCAATGTAGAATAGTTTTCAATAAACCGACGGCACCACCCGGTCATCCCTAAAAACCGTCGTAACTGCTTAATGGACTTCGGTGGTGGTATATCTTCTATTGCCTTAACCTTTTCCTCATCTACTTGCAGCGTTCCGTTCCCGACCACATAACCAAGGTATTTCACTTTATTTAACGCAAAGCTACTTTTACCCACGTTGATTGTCAAACCGGCTTTTCTAAGTTGGGATGCTACCTCGATCAAGTGTTTTAAATGTTCGTCAAATGTCTGCGAAACAATCAATAGGTCGTCTAGATAAACAAACACGTGTGTTTTTAAATGATACGGAATAACCATGTCCATAAGTCTGCACAACGTTTGCGGTGCATTGCATAGTCCAAACGGCATTCTTGTAAACTGGTACAATGGCCGATTAGGGACTGTAAAAGCTGTCTTTGGTCTTGAACTTTCCTCCAGTTTAATTTGCCAAAAAGCATCTTTCAAATCAATTTTTGAAATACAGTAAACTGGAGGAAGTCTTGAAAGAAGTCCGTCAATGTTTGGTATAGGGTATGCGTCCTTAATTGTCACGGAGTTCAATTTTCGACTGTCCACACACATCCTCACTTTACCCGGTTTGACAACCACAACGGTCGGAGAAGACCAAGGTGAACTAGGCGCTTCTTCTAATCTCTGTCTTTGTTCGTAAGTTAGTTCCAGTTTGTCCGGGTCCATTGCCGCGCAGTCAATTTCACCAATATTAGGCACCGAAATTTTAACACCGAAAATTTTCCAAAAATCAAAGCCGCAAATAATATCCTGCTGAATAGATGGTACTACTAAAAAGTCAATTGATTTTGTTTGTCCTTGAAATGCTATGTCTAATTTAACGGTTCCTAGTACAGTTTGTCTTTGTCCGTCCGCTGTTTGTACGTTGCCCACACATCTTCGAAATTTACCCTTATCCTGGACTTGAGTTGCCAACTTACCACCAATAACGCTTTTATTGGCTCCGCTGTCCATTAACGCCAAATGAACGTTATTGTCAACCTTCAAATTAATGTATGGTCTATTATCCATGTCCTTGTTCACGATTGACGAAATGGTACATACGCGATATGATTTTAGCTTGCGGTAGTATTCGCGAATCCGTTTAGATGCTCTACTGACCTTCCCTGAGTTACCGAATATCCTTGCCCGTGCTTCCTGATATTCCCTTAAACGCACATGATAAGGCCTCTGTAGAGGATGTATAGCAACTTCCGTTTCGTCAAGTTTATTCTCAGTAAGGTATTTCGAAAACGTCTTTGTTTTGTCTTGATCTTCCGTGTTGGATGCCCGTCCTAGTGGCGACGGACATCCCTCTGTCCGTTTCCCTGATTACGATTGCAACAAGTCGGACAAGTGGGCAAATATGTATCCTTGGCCCCACAGCCATAGCAAAACACCTTCCTCTGTTCCAAACAGTTATAATACGTATGACCCTGCTTGTCACAGTTCCAACATTTCACCATTTGCTAAACCCCACATATTCTCGCCTCTTCATCTAGTACGTCTTCCCTTTCATCGTCATCTTCAGTCAGTGCCGCTATACGACCTTTTGTCATTCGCTTTGACTCAAAGCTCGTATCTTTCACGAATTTTTCATGCCTTCGAACGGCACCTCTAAGCTCCGCTATAGATGTAATTTTCAGGTGCAGTAATTCATGTCTTATTTCAGTTCTTAGGTTGCGAATTATGGTTTCACATAATTTCCGATCCGACTCTGGGTTTTTTAATTTATCGGTCATTGCAAAAATTACGTCCAGGTATTCGTCGAAGCTTTCGTTGCTCCTTTGTTTGCGTCTACGAATGTCTTCTAACACATCATCATCACCATAATCTGGTTTATATTCAGTTTCCAGCGCGTTTGATAATGAAAACCAATCGACGTCGTTATGTTTTCGGTGATACCTCCAGTACCACTCCAGAGCTTTACCTTCGAAAAGGCAGTAAGCATGATCGCAAAGTAAGTCAAAGTTTCCTTTTAAATTCCTGGTGGTCAAGATATTTACACGTTTTATAAACTCATCGACTGAAATCGAATTGTCGTGGCCAGTAAATTTAATCTTCCAATTCCGAATGATATTAAGTACTTTCTCCGCATGGAAAGACTCACGACTAGAGGAAGAATTCGACCGTGGAGATGTAGGATTATCATCCCTGTTTGGTAAAGATGGGTTATCGTCATTAGCAAGTAAGTTTCGATTAGTTGGTACGTTTGTATTAGCCGGTAAATTTGTATTGTCAGGTAAATTTGTATTAGCAGGTAAGGTTGTATGAGTTGATGCATTTGAGTCATTTCCAAGGTTCATGGTCTGAAACATCGACCTTAGTTCCGAGGAAATTAAATTAGACATTTCCACTCGGAATGAATCAAACGATTCGGATATTAATTGTCCTGTTCTAGAATCGTTGTTACGATCCCTTTCTGGACGATTACTCGATTGAACATTGTCGTTCTGAGTACGCGGTCTACCTTTTGATCGGGTACCCTGTGAAACTGGTCCACTCGAAGCACCTTGTGCTTCCCGGTCCTCATTATCCGTCCCTAAATTAACAGTAAAACTGACATTAGCAGGTTGGTCTAAATTTAATAAATTTTCTTGGCTTCTTGTCAAAACCATTTTGAAAAAAGAATAATTACAAAAACACGAAACGTAAAGATATATATTTTCCACTACTCCATATAAGTTAACTCAGCAAGGTATCTAAAAACCTAAATTCCAACATCAACAAAAAAAATAATAAATAAAAGAGGTTGTTAAGAGATTTGGATGAGTACCCCAAAAACCATAAAATAGTTTAAAACACAAATCTCCAACCCAAATTCCCAAAACGATAGATATTTAAAGAATTAATTTGATTCTTTTATGAGAGTAAGTAACCGATTAGTTTCCTCAGAAACTAATATCTCAATCATAATCCAAACCAAACAGTCAAATTTTGCAAAAAGAAAAAAAAAAAAAAAACCCGAAATCAAAAAAAAATTTGTGCAATTTATCGTGAGTAACATCTCGAAATTCGCTCATGATGAAAATTCTCCAACGAATAATATTACACGGCAAAGGCGAAATATTTGATCTTTCATTACACTTGGTATAGCTATCAAAATGACAATCTTAAGTCCAGACGAGTTCATGAAAGCCAATAGAAATGGTAAAACAAAAAAAAAATATTACAAGAGAATCGAAAGTAATTAAAATCACTGATGAAAAGAAAAATATGAAACCTCAACATAGATGGAAAATGAGAAAAAAGTTAAAACCTTTAATACTGCAGGTATCAGCCTAAGCCGAAACAAATGTTGAGGCCCCACGTTGGGCGCCATTTATTTTATGTAACGACTCTTTTACCGAAGTCCCATCTAATAGGAAACCATGCTACCTCTGTGACCGGCCGTGCTCATGGAAAATGGGGTGAAGATCTTGTTATCCTATTAGACAGGGAGTCAGCTACTATAAACATAAAAAATATTAGGTAGCTTCAAAAACCCCGAAGACCAATTACCTTCATAGATATAGACGAAAAATAATAAGATAGGCGAAGAAGGGAAAGGAAACTGATGTGGAATTTAAGTGGGAAGAGGAAGTAGATGTCGATATCCTCTTCAGGGTCTATACCCTCCCAACCAATTGCTATCTGTTCCCAAAAGTGTAAGATAGCCCGATAGTTCCCTAAGCTGAGTTACTTATATGTTTCGTGGAATGATGAAAACCAATTTAAAATTCCATTTTAAGATATTAAAATATTTATTTAACAAAAGAAAAGAACGCCTTACATAAACTAATTATATTTATACACATATTTACTAACTAAAATCGCGGATAGAAACAAGTAGTTGACATATAAAAAAAAAAAACAAAAAAACTAATTCTTTAAAATATCATTATGTTATCGATTTTTCCCCGATAATATTTGGTTTAAGATAAAAAAAATATTAAACCTAAATCTAACTCTTAAATGTGAAATGTAAAAATTGAATTTGAGGGTAGAGAAACCAAAAAGTTAATATAAAATTAATAATTAGTGAAATGAAAGTATATTTTGATAACGTTAACTTGTTATCGAACTTTTATAATTATCGATTTTTCGAGAAGTTGGTATTCAAAATTTTGAAAATATTTATTAAATTTCAATCGTATCCAAAATCTTCAAAATTTGGTTAAGTGTATAAAAAAATATTTAAATAATTTTGACTCACCCTTTTACAGTCCAACGACGACTCCAGGCCTGATGTCGAAGATGAAAACGTAGATAATGGCGGTATTTTGGTTATAAGTGTAAAATAAAGTGTGGGTGTGTAAACTGATTAAATTTTGAAAAATATCGAAATGAAATTTAGTGTTAACCCGAAATAAACCGATAACCAAATTAATTAATAAAAAAAACTAATTAAAACAAAAAAAAAAAAATAATTTATAATTGATAAAATTAATGTAATCGAAAAAAAAAATAATTAAAGATTTATCGATCCCCAAATTAAGTAATTAGCAAAACATACTCAATAACAGAAATCAATTAGTCACAATTAATCGATAACACAAATTAAAAAAAAATTTGATAAAAAAAAAAAAAAATAATTGGTGAAGAAAAATTAACCGATTAAAAAAACTAAACAAAAATTAATCGATAATAAACATTATTAAAAAAAAATCTTAAACTACCGAAATCAAAAAAAAATAGTAATTGGTTCTTCTGATACCGCTTATCGAAGTTATCGATATCAGATCCAGCGATGATCGCATGAAAATGTGAATATAAAATCTTTAAATTATGACTGATCGAATATCGAAACTATGATACGACACCAATTTCAAAAACGATAAACTTTCCAAATAGCGTTATCGATTCTTGTCGCTATCGAAATAAATGGTAACGGTAGAGAATAATTTCTTAACGATGATATCTCCCTTATCGGGCAATGACGGTAGTTATTGATATTAATTACGAGGCTGCTGGCGTCCTCAATGCCAAATTACGTTTTGTAGTTATCGATATCTGATGACACAAGTCGTAGTTTTCGATAACAAATTGTCCGGAAATATGTCCTGAATATTAATTACTGGTAATCTTGATTCGAGGAAACAGTAACTCTGTTATATCTTATCACCGTTGATAACGTGTTAAATCCTTTAGCGGATAGCCCTAGGAGATGGTCTGACTGGAACAATAATTAGCCCTGTCAACAAAAATTTGCCAAAATATTATTCCTCTTTCAGTCAATAAATAAAATGTTCTGCCTACCTTTAACACTTACGGAGCCTTGCCAATTACACTGCAAAAATGATCCAATTGTCAATTACCTTTTGGTGGTTCCCCACGAGCTTTATTTCCAAAAAGATTTATTCAAAATTTCAGTAACCGAATTTCCGTTTGCACAATTGAAAATCAAAATTCTGAATGAAAATTTTTGAAAATTTTTCCAAATGTTTTGTTTGAATTAAATAAAATTTGAATTTTGTTTTGACAATTGTATCATTACAGTGGAGCAAAATAAATATTTACCAAAAAAATATTTTATAAATGTAAGGTGAAACAAAAGTGAGGTCGACCTCACAATGGATCAAAGAACTTAATATCCCATCTAACCTTATCCGGGTCGAAGATGACACTTGGAAGATTAGATGTTCTCCTACAGAGTCTTTAAGAGTCATGTTTATTATTATTACCTACGTAAGTCTTCTTAGTCAGTTACAAATGCAGGGATTGGTTCTGGACTTTACCAAGTTAAAGACGATCAGTTGCGTTGGATTGCATTCCCAACTTTGAACACCTCACCCATGAGAATCAGTTGTCTGTTTTAAAGATAGGATTTTGGATTTGGGGCATTGAAATTCCAAAAAGTTTTTAATTATCGATTTCGGATGACTCACTTGGAATTAATAATAATCCAAGTATAGGAATAACCACCAACTGAAAAAGATTTTTGTATATAACGTCCGTATCCATCCAGAAATTCCGTACACTTTAGTACCATATTTTTAAACCATACACTTAATGTGTTTGCACATACAATGCACAGTAAACTGAACTAAACTACACCGTACTCTACACTATAATACATGCAATAAAACAGACGACCTGATGGTGAGAAGGAAACAAGCAAATTCCAAACATTTAAACACAAAGCATCCGCATAATGGATGGATAGATGGTTGGTTTGAATGGCTGACTGGCTTGATACACTCCACAACTACCATAATGTAAACAAAATACATAAAAAACGAACAAACTTAAAGTAAAGACGAACAAGAAGAAGAAGAAAAAAACAAAACTTCAAATTTAGAACTTCATTCTAAAAAGTTAAAAATTTCAAAATCGAATACAAAAAACTCTTTAAAGTTCTTTTCGTGTTTTTTTCGCCAAGTTTTCAAGCATGTTTTGCAAAAAAAAAAAAGTTTTTGAATGTATGAGATGAACTTGAGGAATGTGGTTCTTCTGCTTCTTCTTCGTCTTCTACTGCGTTTTCTTTCCATCATCTTTTGAAGCAACTACCAAGAAGAACTGGTTGTTTGGATTGTTTTGTTTGCTGGTAGGTACCTAGGTAGGTTAACTTGGAAGTCGATTTGGCTGGATGGTTGGGAAGGATGATTTTTGTTTGTTCACTTCGTTATTGTTTCTTGGTAGGTAGGTTAGTTTTGGTTCAGTGAAAATAAAATCACATGCATAAGTATAGAATTTTATGATTCATCGCAATGGTTGAAAGTTTTATGTCTTATTTTTCTTCATCTTCTTATTTTGAGGGCAGGGACAAAGACACACGGAGTGTCATTATAGTTTTTTTTTTTTGTGTGAGTGCCTTATGCTCTACTAAAGGTATTTGCCAAAAGGTAAATTACAGAGACGTAGGATTTATAAGAAATTAAAATTTAGAATTAGAATTTAGAATAATGATTTTGTTAACAAAAGTGGAAGATGTTTAGATGAATTATATGAATTCTAAGGTAAATATATTTTAAATATTTTATCAAACTTAAAAAGTTATTATTCCGAAAGCATAGGGCAGCGGAAGATAAAGTTTTCGATAGTCTTCCCTATTTCTTCTTCATAGAGCATAGTTGGATACTATTTTACTGCACCTTTGGATGTTAAGAGTATCTCGCTTTTGTGTGTGTACAATCAGCTGCGACAATTCGGAAGAACCATCCTACTATGATCTACCTTAAAACTGATATAAGGCATTCCACACCAAACGCCCCGCTACAGAAAAACATATGTCCTGTCAATTTCTGAATAGGTTGCTTGGATAGCCCTATATGAAACTAAGAAAATTGCGTTTTTGGTTTTTCTAATATTTAAAAACTGGGCTTAGAAGGCGTGGTCAAATATTGGAAAAAATGGTGACAAGTTACCTTGATTAAATATTTATCACATTAAAACAGAATGCACCACAATCTCAAAAATTTACACTCTTATAGAGTTTTGTATAGGCTATCGATTAAATTGTTTTTTTTTTGGAAAATTTTTCATTCATTTTTTAAAAAAGTCAATTTATCAAAAATCCGGCCACTTTTATTTTTCTTTTTTAATTTTTTTTTTTAAAGTTTAGATGTTTGTCCATCCACACAAAAAAAAAATCAGACACACGTTCGTCTTTTTTTTCGAGAAAATCGCATTTGAATTTTAAATTTCATAACATTTTTGTAATATGCTTATATTTTCATGTTTTAACGTTGCGAATGAGTAATATTAATTGCATATATATTACTCATACGCTCCGTTAAAACAAGAAAATACAAGCAAATTACTAAATTGGTATAAAATTTAAAATTCAAATGCGATTTTCTCGAAAAAAAAAACGACGAACGCATGTCTGAACTTTTTGTGTGGATGGACAAACATTTAAACTTAAAAAAAAAAATTTAAAAAAAAGCAAAGTGGCCGGATTTTTAATAAATTGACTTTTTAAAAAATGGAAAATATCAGAACGGGTTCTGAAAATTTACCAAAAAAAAAAAAAATTAATCGATAGCCCATACAAAACTATATAAAAATTAAAATTTTTAAGATTGTGGTGCATTCCGTTTTAATGTGATAAATATTTAATCAAAGCAACTCGCCACACATTTTACACTTTTTCCAATATTTGACCACGACTCCTAAGCCCAGTTTTTGAAAAATTGAAAAAACAAAAACGCAATTTTCTAAGTTCCATATAGGGCTAACCATACAATCTTTTCAGAAGTTTACGGTACACGTGTTTTTTTTTCGCTGGACATTTGGTGTGGAATGCCTCATTTATACGATTTTTATGAACCCGAGTAAAAAAGTTCCTATATAGTTGTATATAATTTTATAAACATCATATATGATTAAATAGAATTATATAGAATTTGATGCGAAAAATGAGTCGATAAAACTATATAAAATTTGATCAATGTTTCTTATATTTTGATAAATTTTTTATATAATTTTATGTGAAATTTGGACCCCTATTTTTATATAATAATATCAAAATTATATAATTAGATGTAATTATATAAAAATATATAAAATTGTATAAAACTGTATAAAACTATATAAAGTTACATAAAATTATATATAATTTTATATAATTAAAAAAAAAATTATGATTTATATAAAACTTGATATAATTTTATATAACTTTATAAAATTATATATTGTTTTATATAATTTGATATAGTTGTATATAATTATATCTGATTATATAAATTTGCTGTTGTTATATAAAAATAGGGGTCCAAATTTCGCATAAAATTATATAAAAAATTTATCAAAACATAAGTAACATTGATAAAATTTTATATGGTTTTATCGACTCATTTTTCGCATCAAATTCTATATAATTCTATTTAATCATATATGATGTTTATAAAATTATATACAACTATATAGGAACTTTTTTACTCGGGAAGCGTTTGGGATGTTTTATTGCACATCTAAAAAATTAGAGAGATCAAACGATTGCGAATCTATATATGGGGCATTCCATAGCAAATCGGACACTTTGAATAATTTTATTTTTAGATTTTCCCAATTTGTTGACAGTTTTTAGTAGCCTTCGTGGTAAATTTTTAGATTTTTTTTTTGATGAAGAGATATCGATTTTTTAAAAATTGTTAGTTTGTTACTTTTCTCGAATTTCTTTTACTCATAACTTCTTCAATAATGGTCCAAATTGCATTTTTTTTTCAGAATTTTTGTTTTTTGCGTACTTTAAAAAAAAAATCCAGATAAATTCGTAAAAGTGCTCTAGTCCCTAGTAAAAAAGTTTTGATATAATGATATATAATTGGATACAAACATATTAAATTATATATGACTTTTTATATGTTCATATCTAATTTTATCTAAGATTTACTGCGGCTCCATTTTCTTATCTGAGGTTATACATAAATATATCTGACTTTATGTAATTATATAAATCTATATTAATTTATATAAAATAAGATCAAGTGAATTTAATTGGATGTGTCCAAAATTCGGATTTAATTGTATCATTTTTTATATATATAATATATTTAGATCAATATCTGATCCAACTTGATACAGCCAATTTTGAGATCAAATTAGATCTTAAAAGTTTTTTTTTTACTCGGGGTAAGCGATTTTTAAGTTTTAAAATTAAAATCTAATTTTTCTCTTTGATAATTTTGAAATTTTTTTGTGTAAAACTTCTACCGATTCTACAAATTTTTTGCCCAGTAGGATCATGGGATAACGATTATTACTATCTTTTTAAAATTTTTTGAAAAAAATTTATTGTAATTTTGTAATCTTATAATCATTTCTATTGCTCGAATGGTGCGTCATAGAGGGGTCATTTGCAAGACCGATCCCCATTAATTTTTACGTCTTAACATTTCTTCGCAACAAACTAATACCCTATCTCTAATTTCTAAGGGGGCTCCCACACAAAATGACATTTTTTTTTAATTTGCTCCAACCGCTCTAACTGCCCTAATAGTGCCCTTAGAGCAACAAAATGTATGACCGACCCACAATATTTTTTTGAGTCCAAACATTTCTCTGAACACACCTACCCTCTATCTCTAATTTTTATTTTTTGTAAATTTGTTTTATTTAATCAGCTTCTACCGGTCCAATGGTGCGTCCGAGATGGGTCATTAGTGAGACCGACCCCCATTTATTTTTACCCTACAACATTTTTTTAAAACATACCTACGCCCTATCTCCACTCCCTAAGTAGGCTCCCATACAAATTACAGTTGAAGCAAATTTTATAAAAATGTAATTTTGAATGTAAGCCCACTTAGAGAGTGGAGATAGGGCGTAGGTATGTTTTACAAAAATGTTAGAGGGTAAAAATAAATGGGGGTTGGTCTCACTAAAGACCCCTCTCAGAAGCACCATTGGACCGGTAGATGCTGATTAAATAAAACAAATTTACAAAAAATAAAAAGAATTGTATGGGGACCGCCTTAATAGTTAAAGATCAGAGAAAATGTTTGGACTAAAAAAATATTGTGGGTCGGTCATACATTGTATTGCTCTAAGGGCACTCTTAGGGCAGTTAGAGCGGTTGGAGAAAATTTTAAAAAATGTAATTTTGTGTGGGAGCCCCCTTAGAAATTGGAGATAGGGTATCACTTTGTTCCGAAGAAATGTTAAGACGTAAAAATTAATGGGGTCGCTCTTGGAAATGACCCCTCTAAGACGCACCATTGGAGCAGTAGAAATGATTTTGTAATTTGAAAATTACAATAAAATTTTTTCAAAAAATTTAAAAAAATAGTAATAATTGTTGTCCTACGATCCTAATAAGCAAAAAATTTGTAGAATCCATAGAAGTTTTACACAAAAAAATTTCAAAAAAATCAAAGAGTACAAACATTTTCAAAAATTAAATTTAAATTTTAGAACTTAAAAATCGCATACTCGAGCACCTTTAATTTTTTTTTTGATTTTTTTTTTTTAAGTACGTAACAAACAAAAATTTGGAGAAAAAAAAACTTTGCAATTTGGACCATTATTGAAGAAGCTATAAGTAAAAGAAGTTTCAGTAAAGGAGCAAACTATCAATTTTTAAAAATTCGATATCTTTTGAACGGGTAATCAAAAAAATCAGAAAATTTACCACGAAGGAGTTTTCCAAGGGTACTAAAAACTGTAAACAAATTGGGAAAATCTAAAAAAAAAAATTATTAAAATGTCCGATTTGACATGGAATGCCCCATATATAGTACACCATTTTTTGGATTACTCCACGGTCGTAGACATTTTATTGAAGTGTCATTTTAATTCGCATTGTCATTATACCTTACACCACTCTGTGGTACAGGGTATAATGTGCTGATGTTTTTTACTACCCGAAATATTGGTCCTAGACTTCAAGTATACCGATCGACTCAGAATTTCTTTTTGAGTCGATTTAGCTATATCCGTCCGTCTGTCCATCTATCGGTTTAAGCACGATACAGGTCGCAATTTTCAATCAATTGACTTGAAATTAGAAAATTAAGTTTGTTTTTTGGCCCAAGGACAAAGCCTTTTGAAATTTGTTACGACCTACATATCTCCCATACGACCTACATATCTCCCATACAAACGCCCCCTTTCAATTTCACATAAATGCCTCTAATAACGGTATTATAACAGATATTGTTTTGAAATTTAGCAGGTAATAAAATTTTGTATGCGCAAACCATCATACCAAATGTCAAATTAATCGGGTCAGTCCTTCTGGTAGTCCCCATACAAACCACCCTCCCGATATTCACATAATTTCCTCAAAATTCATAAAAATGAAAGTGTTTAAAATTTTATTTGTAGGTGTTAAAAGTGTACTTTGGTAACCTAAACAAATCGGAATACATTTGGACCATTTTTGGACTTAGTCCCCCATATTAAAATTTCGACTGATATTTAGTTAAATCGGTCAATTGGCAAACAAATTAATCAATTCCACTAAAATGTAATCTGTGTGTGTTTTCTACACTAAATAAAGATCTAACGAATCAGTCCATGTTTGAACTTGGACCCATTTTTCGAAAAACACTGGTCGGTCATGACCGACTATAACTTTCTTAATTGTTTTGTTTTAGGTTAGGCCAGATCTGGCGTCCAAAAGTGGCAACCAAAAAAGTTTATTGGTGTTTTCCAAGTGCCCTTAAAAAACAATTAAAAACTACAGTGGGCTATAAAAACTATGTAGGTGTAAGTTTTCAAATCCGTTTGTGGTTTTTGGTCTACTTGTAGTCGATTTTATTTTTTTGGTCTCATTTAACATAAAAATTCGTGTTGCCAAGTGTTAGACGAAAAAACCATATTCTTAAGAGTACACCTCTGAAATAAATGACATCAAAAGGCATTTAGATGACAGAGTTTATAGTTATTCCAATTTTTTTAGTTATTCCAATTTTTCTGCACATACAATATTTTTTTATCATGTTTTTACATTATTTTTTGCCTCAATTTCTTTGTTCCATTCAACCTGGTTTTAGTGATGGTGGTATTCGTTATTATGTTGTGCATGATGATTTTTGTACCCATCATTTTATATTTTTGCCCTTTTCCTGTTTTCAATTTCAGTTTTTTTTATTGTAGTTTTCGATCTCCTTGCAAATACGAAATATTTTTACTTTTACTTATTTATTCCTTTATTTTCCAAATCATTTGCAGCCTGTTTATGAAATGCTTCTTGGAGTTAGAAATAAGGAAATGATTTTCAATTCCATCAAAAGGTGAGGTTCGACTAAAGAAAATAAGTTTTACTACTGTCATCCTCACTAGGTCGCACGGGGCACGTGTCTATGTAGTACACCGATATCACGAAGGCCCTGAATTCTTAACAAATTCTCTTACACGAAAAATGGAGCTAAATTTTTTATGAAGATATTTCCGTTTCATATTGCTTTTTCATATTATTTTTAGAGCAATCATTTTTTTTATTTGCTTATAAGGAAAATTTCATATTTACGTATAGAAAAACTCTAAGTCCGAGGCTTTTTCTATTGGAGAAATTCGCCCAATATGAAAAAGTCTAAAACTCAGAGACAGTTTTTGTATACAAAAATTGCAAAAATTCTGAGTCATAAAACGTCTCAAATTAACAAAAAAAATTTCTATATAAAAAGTCTTAGATTCTGAGACACTTCTCGTATAGGAAAGTCTCAGAGTTTGCAACAATATTTGCATAGAAAACGTTTTAGATTCTGAGACGTTTTTCGTGTAGAAAAAGTCCTAGATTCTGAAACATTTGTCGTAAAAAAAGCCTCAGATTCTTAGACATTTTTCGTATAGAAAAATCTAAGATTCTAACACATTTTTAATATAGAGAAAATTTAACAAATTTTTCGTACAGAAAAAGTCTCGAATTGTGAGACATTTTCAATACAAAAAGTCTCAGATTCTTTTTCATATGGAAAAGCTCCCAGATTGAAACATTTTTTGTATAGAAAAAGTCTAAGATTCTGTGACATTTTTCGTTTAAAAAAAGTTTCAGATTCTGAGGCATTTTTCGAATAAAAAAGTCTCAGACTCTTAGACATTTTTCGTATAGAAAAAGTCTTAGATTCGAAGACATTTTACGAATATCAAAATTTTCAAATTCTGAGACTTTTTCGTGTAGAAAAAGTCTATGATTCGAGACACTTTTCGTCATTTTTCGTATAGCAAAAGTCTCAAATTCTGAGACATTTTTCGTATAGAAAAAGTTTCAGATTCTGAGACACTTTTCGTATAGAAAATGTCTACGATTCTGAGATATTTTTTTCACATAGAAAAAGTCTCAGATTCTGAGGCACTTTTAGTATGGAAAAAGTTTCACAAGGGAAGGATCTCAACCCTTATGAACCGATTCGACTCAGAATTATTTTTTGAGTTGATTTAGCGATGTCCGTCCGTCTGTCCATCTAACGGGTTAAGCACGATACAGGTCGCAATTTTCAATCAATTGAAACTTAAGCATCTTTTTGCCCAAGGACTAAGCCTATTGAAATTGGAAAAAATCGGTCCACGTTAAGACATAGCCCCCTTACAAACGCACCATTTGAATTTGGCTTAAATCACTACAATGACCGTATTATGATAGATATCGTATTGAAATTTGGCAGGTCATCTTATTATTTTTTATGTACAAATCATTATTATAAATTTCGAAGGAATCGAATAAGTCCTTCTTGTAGTCGCCATACAAACCACCCTCCTGATATTTACATATTTCTCTCAAAATTCATAAAATGCGAAATATTTGATTCAATTTTTATTTGTAGGTGTTAAACGTGTATTTTGGTAACATAATCATATCTGAATATAATTGGGCAACTTTTGGACTTAGTCCCCGATATGAAAATAACCGATATTCTGTTAAATCGGTCTATTGGAACAAAAATAAACCATTTACCCCAAAATTTGGTCTGTGTGTGTTTTCTACACTAATTAAAGTTTGGACTTAGGACCCATTTTCCGGAAAACACTGTTGTAGGGTATCATATGATCGGTCTAGACCGAATATAACTTTCTTACTTATTTCTTTCATTAAAATGTGTAAATTTTGGGGGTATTTGTACACTCAAAAAAATAACTTAGTCAAAATATTAGTAAAAGGTGTTGTAATTTATGTCAACCAAACTTTAGCAAAAAAAATTGTAAAAATTTAACTTTTACAGATTTTTTTGGAAATTTACTATTGGTAAAATACAATAATTTTGTGGTATTTTTACTATATTTTCTTGGTAGTTTTTTTTTTACTATAATTTTAGCAAAAATATCAGTATTTTCCTTAAAGAAATGGTAATTTTTATTTTTTTTTTATTTTTTTCTTAGTTTAAGAAAAAAAAAAAAAAATTGTTTGAAAAGTTCTAGTGTGAAAAAAAAACATTGCAGATTATGCTGCTGTTGAAAGTCCAGCTGCCGAGAAGAAGGCAAAAGATGATGCTGCCAACTCCATAGCAAAGTAGTCATCCATCAACTGGAATAATGGTTGATGATGCTATTAGTAACTTTAAAGAACGTGGTGCTCAAAAATAGGCTACACAATTTTTAGCATTTTTTACCATATTTTTTGCTAATTTTACCATTTTTGTGCTAGTTTTATATGAAACATTCTTAAAATTTGGCAACTAAATTGTTAATAAAAAGTTGCTAATTATGAAAAATTATTTTTTTAAAATTTTAACACATACTTAGATATCTAATCTTCAATATCCAAAAGTTTTTTTTTAATTTTTTTTTTAAAAACATGTGAAAAAAATTAAAAATTCGAAAAAAAATTGTTAATTTTTTACAAATTTTACGTGAAAATGTAAGAAATTTCTTGTGTAGACTACTACGCAATTCTCATTTGTTCTACTTAAGCTAAAAAAAAAAAAAAAAAGTGAAGTGTTGTTCTTTAAAATTTTTGTTTAAAGTGTTTAAGTGAAAAAAAAATCATTTTGGATTTTGATGTTGTTGGAAGTCCAGTTACAGCAACTATAGCTGCTGAGAAGAAGGCAAAAGAAGATGCTGCCACCATCAAGCCGAAGAAACCATCCAACAACTGAAGTAATGGTTGACGCTGCTATTACTACATTTAAAGGACGTGGTGCTCAAAAATAGGCTAAATTTTTTTAAGTATATTCACCAAATTTTAAATCAACCACTAATCAGAGAAAAAAAAATTACTAAATAAAACTGTTTTTTGACCAAATTACAATTTTTTTTTATCTATTTCAATTTTACCATATTTTTTTGGTAATTTTACCATATTTTTTGATAATTTTACAAAGTTGATTTTTTACAAAAATAAAATGGTATTCTTGTAATTTTACCATTTTTTCCTAATTTTTTGATTAGCAAAATGGTTTTGCTAATATTACAAAAATTTTTGCAACGTCCAAAACTACAGATTTTTTTACTAATTTTATCCATTTTTTTTGCTAGTTTTACAATATTTTTTTTTTTTTGAGTGTATGAATACGAAATAAGCTTTATTAAATTTAATTCTACACGTATTTTTGCTCTAGACGATATTCCTGTTAGTTCGAGAGTTATCGAAATTTTCCTGAAGGTCCATGTGGTTTAAGGGGACAACGAAATTTTTAAACACTGATATGGCCGATAAGCTGAGACACCACAACCTAAAAACTGTCTCATTTATATATATTTTAAGTTTCAGACAAATCGGTTTATCAGGGTTGAGATACTTCCCATGTCAGATTTTGAGCCTTTTTCGTAAAGAAAAATTTTCATGTTATGAGACATTTTTAGTATAGAGAAATTCTCAGATCCTGAGACATTTTTCGTCTAGAAAAACTCTCAGATTCTGAGACATTTATCGTAAAGAAAAAGTCCAGATTTTGAGAAATTTTTCTTATAGAAAAATTCTCAGGTTCTAGAAAACATTTCGTATAGCAAAAGTCTCAAATTCTGAGATTCTCAGACACTTTTCGTATAGAAAAATTTTTCAATACGACAAATATCTCAGATTCTGAAACATTTTTCTTATAAAAAAGTCTCAGATTCTGAGATATTTTGCATATAGAAAAAAAGTCATATATTCTGAGACATTTTTCGCATAAAAAATTGTTAGATTGTGATGCATTTTACGTATAAAAAAAGTTTCAGATACTGACACATTTTTAGTAAAGAAATTGTCTCAGATTCTGAGACATTTTTCGTCTAGAAAAACTCTCTAATTCTAAGACATTTATCGTATAGAACATGTTTTAGATTTTGAGAAATTTCTCGTATAGAAAAAGTCTCAGATTCTGAGACATTTTTCATTAACAAAAAGTCTCAAGTTCTGAGACAGTTTTCGTATCGAAAAAGTCTTAGATTCTGAGACTTTTTTCGTAAAAAAATGGTCTCATTTTTCGTAAAGAAAACACTTTCAATTAGCATAAAAAAAGTTTTAAAATCCAACAAATTTTAGTTTCAGAAAAAGTTTCACGTTGTGACATGTTTTTCCTCAAGAAAAAGTTTCAGAATCTGACATTTTTCCTACAGAAAAAATTTAAGACTCTAGACTATTTCCTGTAAGGCATTTTTCCCAAAGGCATTTTTCCCAAAGAAAAATTAGACCAATTAACACCAAGTAGAGAAGTTAAATTCGACTTGGCCGAATCTATGAATACCCTCCACAATGTCTCTTTTTAAGTGATAGTAAATTTTCTAACGTGAAAAAATAACATTTTTGATTAGAAATATTTTATTTTGTGTAAAACAACTTTTATTAGTAATTTAAAAAAAACAAATAATTTGCTAAATTTTTTTTGAGTGTACAATTTTTTTTGAATGTAAAATTTTTTTGAGTGTAAAATTTTTTTCGAGTTTTTTATACCCTCCACTCTAGTGATAGAGGTAGATTTTAAGTCTAGCGATGTCCGTCCTTCCGTCCGTCCGTCAGTCTGTTCGTCCGTAGAAAACACGCTAACTTTTGAAAGACTTTACAGAGGCTACTGAAGTTTGGCATATATGTTGGTCAATTACCTGGTCAGGTTGGTTGGCCAGCTTCAGCCTCCTCAGAATTGCGTTTTTAAAGTAACCCTTGCCGAAATTCACTATTTTGCTCATAACTTTTGAACCACTGGACCAATTTCGCTGGATTGCAACACCAACCTGACCAGGTAAATGCCCAACATATGTGCCGAACTTCAGGAGCCTCCTCGAAAGCTTGCAGCCACAAATTATTTTTGTCTCAAGGCCTTTATAGAATAAGTAGTAATACCAATAATTATTACTAATTACTATATTCATTACTAGTAATGCAAAAATTTGCTGGGTAATGATGTTGCAATATTTTTCATAAACAATCAAAGTCCACGTTCTGTGATATGGTTAGCCTGATCGTGAAACCATTTTAAATAAATCGATTTATTCCATTTCAATTCCGTATTGACTTTCATAATCAGTTTGTTTATTGCCAAAGTTCTTCTTTATAACGAGAAGGATTCTTTTGTTGCTGTTAAAGTGTTTGGAGCTACACAAAAACTTTGTTCAATGTTAAATTCTTGAGGTGTTGAATTATGGTTCATATTATTTAAGTTTACTACATTTTTTTTACCGGGTCTCATTTTTTTTTTGTTGTTCTTCCTTTGAAATAAATTTATATTTGTATGTATCTAACATTCCTTAATGGTGATGTTTATGGTTTGTATTTATTTGATATATGTCTGTATATACATATATTTTTTATGAGGTAGTAAAGGTGATTTTGAACTCATTTTTTTTTTTTGGTGCGTTTACAAAATTTCATGGTAGGTTTGCTCATGACTTAATGCTTTTGGTAACCTAAGCTATCATTATAACTGTTACCGATAAGTGTTTTATAATGACCATAAAGTTATGCGGTTTGGCATTATTTTTTTTTTTTTTAAGAAATGAAACTATTTTTATAGTTTTGCATTTTTGTATAGCACTGCAACGGTATAAGGAAGTTTAATTTTTTTTCTAAATAAAATTTTTAAAATTGATTTTTTAAGACGAGTGAATACCAAGGAATGAGAGGTTTATAAAAAATGGCTATTAGTACATCTAGCAAAAACGGAGTTTTCTAGAAGTTACATGCGTAAATGTCAAACGATTGTATAAAACTAAACAATAACCTGAAGTTTTCTAAAGCAAGAAGAAAACGTTATAACCGACTGCGCCAAAACTTGACTATTTTCCCTTATGTTATAAAAAAGCAATTAGAAAAGTTAAACTCGACTCCACAATGTACTTTTTTACGGATAGTAAACTTTCTAACGTGAAAAAATTCTAAATTTTTTTAGTGTAAAAATATTTTTTAGAGAAAAAAATACTTTTTAAAGTAATTTTGTGGCTTACCAATGTTTCTAAAGCTTGTTTTTTAAAGCTCCTTTTTTTCAACATGTGAATTGAATGTGAAACCAATCTGAAATTTGCGGTTTTGCTAATAACTGATGAACCACTGCACAGTGCGTTGAGCCCATATAACAAAGGGAAAAAAAATAAAAGGAGTAGTCAGATATTTTTTTAATTTGGTGCATTAGCATAAAATACCTTATTAAGGAAAAATAAGATTTTTTTTTTTAAATCGGTGATAGGACACAAATACCTCCCATGTGTCCTGAAACTTAAAAATTTAAGTTTGCTACAATATTGTCCGAAAAATTATAAAAAGTGGTCATGCTGATACACATACAACTAACAACGTGTGCGTAAAATTTTATTTAAATCGGAGCAAGGATTATAGGTCCTATCATATATCCTTTTTCTTAAAAACGCTTTAAAACCTACAAAAACTGTCCGATGGTACGTAAATTGACATTTATAAGGTTTATATTAATGCCAAAATTGAACAAAATCGGATATAATTAATGGGGAAAATAGAAAAATATCTTTTATTGAACAATGGGTTAAAAACGTCTAAAATGCTTTAGCAAAAATAAAAATTTTAAATATAAGGAATGAAAAATACGCAAATTTTCTGTTTGTAGTTCAAAAGACAACATATTTAACTACCAAAAGTACTAAAAAGGAAAAAATCCGAGATGACGGATTTGGTAAAAAAATCTTAACTTTAGTAAAATTTGAACAAAAAATTAAATGTGGTAAACAACACTGTGCAACAATTTAATATCTTGAATAGCACCAAAAAAGTTAAAGTATACCATTGGGACCCCAAAGAGATTTAAAAATATAGATACATTTTTTTTTATGGCCCACTGTAGTTTTAAATTTTTTTAATGACGTTGGAATAAGTAAAACAAAATGAATTAAATCAACTTCTATGCTAAATAAAGCTCCCACACGTCTTCAGTGAAATTTGATGGCGGTTCTTTTCTAAGTACATATTACCCTTTAATCTCCTATTTTTGGGGGTAATTTTAGCCCCTTTTATAAAAATCGTTATAAAATGTCACTAAGACGTGCGTTTAAAGGGTTAACATGTTCTACAAAAATGTTTTGCCTCAAATTTCATTAAGGGTTGTCAAAAGCCAAAAATATAAGCAAAATGCCAAAAAATGTAAAATTGTAAAGTATTGTAAAATTGTTTTTACCAGAGCAGCGTAAAATAGTCGAAGAAAATTATAAAATCTACATATGAGCTAAATATTGTTTATACATGTCTTCAATAAAAAATTAAATGCCGGTTCTTTTCTTAGAACATATTAACCTTCTATCTGCCATTTTAAGGGTCATTTCAGTTCCTTTTTGAAATATTCTTAATGAAAACCAATAAAACCTGCGTTTAAGGGGTTAAAATTTTCTACAAATATTTTTTACTTCAAATTTTTACTCGGGCTTTTTAAAAGCCATCAGTTTGGGACTAAAAATCTATGGGAATTCGATGCTAAAAATTATTTTGGAATACTTTAACCCTTTAAAAACACATTTTATAGGTGTTCAATGATGATATTTGAGAAAAAGGACAAAAATGACCACTTAAAGTAGGAGATAGCGATTTAATATATTCTAAGAAAGGAACCCCCATCAAATTTCACTGAAGATAGTGGAAACATTATTTATTTAATCCATTTTGTTTTACTTATTTCAACGCCATTGAAAAAAAATTTAATTTTAATAAAATTTTAATTTTTTTTTTTTTTAACTTTTATTTTTTTATTTTTTTAATTTGAGGAAAAATTAATCGCATGAAAAAATTAATCCATTTATTTTTTTACATAAAAGTGTTCCACATAAACTGCACTTTTGTCAAATATAACCATCATATTATAAGGGTTTAAGTTGAAAAATGTAGAAGAAAAATTTAATTTGTAAAAGCTATACACACTTCTGGTATTCCTATACCGGTTTCGGAAAGTTCCAGTTTATGTACTCTTTGGTCTATTGTACTTGCGCCGTCCAAAGTATTCTTCGAAAATTTAAAATATTTGGTCCCTATACTTGTTCAAAGAAGATGTATTTATGAATTTGATGTGCCATATATAATAAAAAAGTTATTTGGTGGTAACGGTTTGAAGTTAAAATTTCTCCATTTTCAATTTTTTGTCGTTTTTTGATCAGGAAATTTGCGCCGCTTCACACTATTCTAAAGCTAATACAAAGAATGATAGCTGTCGTAATCTCTACAGTTTAAAACCGGTCTCATGAATGTGCCCTCAATAGGAGCGGAGTACTAGTTAGACAAAGGTTGAGAGACAAAACGTGAAAGTCATCAAAAATCCACTTTTTTGCGAGGCACATTCGCAATATTATTTAAAAGTGGCCAGCAAATCGCGTGATCCAAATATTTTTTGATTTTTTATAATAAAATCGATATAGAGTGTTAAAATTTTGATTATCAAAAATTTTGCAAAAATCTGACATTTCACGATTTTAAACTTTTGCTTGTATATTCACGAGAAAATAATTTAGATTTAAAATATTCCCGTCAGACGATTGCTTGTAATGCGTATTATGGATCGTGTGAAAAATTGGACTTAATGTAACTGTACGCGGAAAACGCGCCAATTATGTCTCCAGATAAACCGCCAGGGCACACCCACGCTAATAGAAATTAATTTCTAGAAATGGCAATTGCTGGTACTTATAAGGCTTTATCCCAAAACTGAGCAGCATTAATAAATTTTGAAGATTGTGGATTTTATACATCTTTCAAAATTTCATTAATCAGAAATTGCATCATTTTTAAAAATTCACAATTTTGCATAATGCACATGTTTCATAACTAATTTGAGGGTGCTAAATCTGAATATGACCTTTAATTTGGTCCATCGTCATTAGATTTTGCGTAAATTTCATATCAAGCATTAAGAAAGCCACTTTTTAAAACAAAATTTTAACATAAAAATCTGGTTGTATATCCACGTTAGTGGACGTAATTTATTCGGTTTTTATTGGGGATAGTACACTCAAAAAATTATGTAGGTAAATTCCCGTGAATATTCACTTAAAACAAATGAAATTTAATTTAAAAACAATTCCACTGTTTTTTCATTTAAAATAAAAACACATTACAGTCAATTTTAAATGTTAATTTAATGACTAACCAAAACATTAAAAAACTAGTGAATATTCACTTATTTTGTATTGAAAAACAGTACAACTATAGAAGAAATTTTTTACTGCCGAAATTAAATGTAACAGAAAATTCGTTTTTAATACAGTCAATTATTTTTTTTTTTAAACTACAGAAATATTAGAAAATAAAAAGTCCTTAATAAAATTAATGATTTTTCATTTAAAATAACTTTACGGATTACTTTTTAAAATAACCTACAAACAGTTATTGACATAATTTTCTTAGTGTTTCTTCACAATACAGCAGCAAGCAGCAGACAGAAAATTTTTTACATATATTTTGTTTTTGCGCCAACAACAAAATACATGTAAACATTTTGCTGTCTGCTGCTTGCTGCTGTATTGTGAAGAAACACTTAGTGTATGAAATATTTGTTAATTTTTACACTCAAAAAATTATGTCATTAACTGTTTGTAGTTTATTTAAAAAGTTTAACGTTTAGTCGTTTTTAAAAGAAAAAACATTTGTTTGATGTGCAGTTTTTATTAATGACTACTTCTGTCCTTTGTTTCAAAAATAGCGCACTAAAAAATAAAGACTTTCATTTACATTTAATTTTTAAAGTCATTTATTTTTGTTCTGTAAGTAAAAATTACTGATTATTCTTTAAATTTTTAATGACTTGTGCAAGTAATTTGTTTTTTAATTGTTGGTGTTTTTAAAGAGATATCATTAGTTTTTATCTACACAAGTGGGTTATTTTTTTGTAGAAAAAAAAATTCAAAAAATTATTTATAGAAATATAAAATTATGTTTGTATCAAGTGACTTTGGCGCGATGGATAGAGTGTCTGGCCAGAATGAATTTTTAAAAAAATATTTCAATAGAAAATTGTGAAAAAAAACCTACGAAATCATTAATTTTTAATGTTTTCGTTGGTTATTTTTTGGGAATTTGTTGGTAAAAATAACAGAACTATCACTAATTTTAAATGTTTTAGCAGGTTATTTTTTTCGAATTTGTTGGTAAAAAAGAATGAAAAAAACGTTATTTTTTAATGTTTAATGTTATTTATTTTAGAAAATTTTGTCAACAGTAAAAAGCAAATGTTGATGTTTGTTAAAACAAATGAATAATTACTGGGATGGTTTTCAATTGTTTATTCACTGGTTTTACATGTGTTTTTCATTTGTTTTTGCCTACAAAATATTTTAAGTGTAAGAATAATTACAATGTTGAAATTTTTGGTTTTCAATTAAAATCTTTAAACCGCCATAACTTTCGCGCCGTCAGCTGAAAGTTATTCACGCGAACGGATTTGAACTTACTGAATGCATGTTTATACGCGATACGATTTGATGTGCCTTAAAAAAAATTTAAATATTTTTTAAACCTTCAAATCAAAAGTTAAATGGAAATGTTCATATATACCAACTTAGATTTCATACAATTTGGTAAAATATTGAATTTTTGGTGACAATTATTGTAAAACTTCACCAAATCATTCATATTTATCAATGCAAAAACGCCAAAAATCACTCAACTTTGACTGTCTCTAGTTGCTACAAAAAAATAAAAAAACTGATTTTGTTGGTGATTCATTTTTGGTGCCTTATTAGCTATCTATATAAATAAAAATCAATTGTCGTTCGTTGGTAACGGCATCAGTTGAGAACGGCTGGACCGATTTGGACAATTTTTTTTATGAAATGTTTGTCATAGTCCAACTTAGGTTTTTACGTAAAGAAAAATTGACCACACCCACTTTTACGCCCACTTTTCTTGATTTATCTAAAATCGGAAAATGGCTGCACTGATGTGGGTATTTTTTTATTTAAATGTTCGTAGAAATCCAATTTGAGTTTTTACTGAAAGAAAAATTGACCACGCCCACTTTTACGCCCACTTTTTTCAGTTTATCTAAAATCTACCTAAAGTTTTTTTAAATGAATTTTCATTATATTCCAACTTTGGTTTAAACAAAAAAAGAAATTTTCTACGCCTAATTTGGCAAATTTTTGCTGAATATTTTCGTCATAATTCAACTAAGGTTTTTACGGATAGTAAAATTTTCCACGCCCACCTTTTTCTATGTATCGAAAGAACTGTAACGGCAAGACTAATTTGGTTATAGTCCGCAGAACATTTTTAAGGAAAGACAAATTGTCCACGCCCATTTTTCCCGATATATATATTTTAAATCATGGAATGTCTGGATCAATTTTTTTTATTTTTGTTTTTAATGTTCGTCATAGTCCAACTAAGGTTTTTCTGAAAGAACAATTTTCCATTTCTCCGCCCGCTTTTGAATGGATGGACCGAGTTGGTTAAATTCAAATAAGGTTTTTACGGTAAGAAAAGTGAAACCCACTCTTTTTTCGATATAAAATTTGCTCTATAGACAAATAAAATATCGAACAATAAAATATTAATAAAATTCAAATGTAGTTCGTTGGTAATCGCTTCACTTGAGAACTGACCGATTTGGATAATGATTTTTTTTTGTAATGTTCGTCTTACTTTTTTTAATGTTCGTCTTAGGTTTTTTCGGAAAAAAAGTAAATCACGCCCACTTTTACGCCTTCTTTTCTAAACTTCGATTTGACTAAACTTTTTTTTTAATATTCTTCATAGTCTAACTTAGGTTTAAACGGAAATACAAATTTTTCACGCAAACTTTTATTTCTATACATCTCAAATAGTAGAACGGCAGGGCCGATTTGGCTATTAGTAGAATTTGTTGACGTTCGCGATAGTACAACTAAGGTTTTTACGAAAATAAAAATTGTCCACTCCCACTTTTTTCAATACATCGACTGGTCTGATTTGGGAAATTTTTTTCTCAATGATCATTATAGGCCAATTAAGGATTTTACAAAAAAAATTATTGTCCACCCCCACTTCAAATCCCACTTTTTCCAATATCCTTAAAAATTTGCAACACTTGAGAACGCCTGGACCGATTTGGCTAATTTTTTGGTTTTAAATGTTCGTAATAGTCCATATAATTCTTCGGAAAGAAAAATTGTCCTCGCGCACTTTTTTTCGCTATTTCTAAAACTTATTTTTACTCCCATTCGATCTAATAAAAAAAAGAAATCTTTATAGATTCTGCTAAAACTTGGTCCAAATGATTTTAAATCTTTGGGGATTTTTAACATACATATGTACAAGTTTAACTTACCACACAAATTTTAACGCCCACTTTTGTCAAAATATGTCTTCTACTTATGGCCGGACCGATTTTTTTTATGATAATTATAGTTCTAATTAGGGTTTTAAGGAAATATAAATGAGAAAAGTGTCCCGGAAAAATTAAAAATTCGGGAAAACTACAAAGGTTTGTTTGAACTCAAGACAATAGCTCACGGTGAAAACAAAGGATATGTGTAATTTATTTCTGTGTTGTTCTTAATGGTACAAAAGAAATTTTAAATTTGTACAGTTCGCGAAGTCGTAGGTATGGAAATACTTTTTTTAGTTTCTAAAATATAATTTGAAGATGATTATCTGCCTTATCGGGTCTTAAAAACCACGCCTACAAATTTTTCTAAGCCAAGAAATGCATTACAATTTGTGCAGGGATATATATTTGAAGCGAGACGAAATAAAACACTGATCTTATCTTTGGGCCAGCAACGCGGACCGGGCCAGCTAGTTAAATATATAAATTTCCTCAATTTCTAAGACCACGACCTTATTTTTGAGTTTTGTGTATGGGACAACGCACTGTGCGACCGTGCCAGTCAATATCTTCTTTTATACCAGGGTTGGCAACCGAAACGAATAACGGTATTGGTTACGGTATTGGTATTACATATTTTTTATATCGGTAACGGTAAAGGTAACGGTATTTTCGATTATTTCGGTAACGAAATACCGTTACCGAAACATCGATACCGGTACGTAAAAATAAATAAAATTTACCCAAAATGTTAAAAAGTCACAAATTTTGGTAAAAACACGTAAAAAATCAAAAATTTTTTTAAAAAATTAAAAAAAAAACTGTTAAGTTTAGTGCATTTTCAACATATAATTATATAGTAGTAGTTAATACTATTTATTAACTCAGAAATTAATTAAAATATTTGCGCAATAATTTAATTCAACAAATAAATTTTTAATTTTTGTGTTTATGATGTGTCTGTCCAATCAGCAGAAAAATCTTCATTTTGAGCCATGCGAACAACCTGCATATTGAGCCATTTTTATCTGTCTGTATAAACCAGGTAGAGTCTGTAGAAAAATCTGTCAAACAGCAGATTAATCTGTTGTTTTAAGCTAAACAGCCTTAACATCGAAATTGTATTTTGTTTAATTAAAAAGGGATTTTTTAACTGTTATAAAAGAAACGACTGTTATAAAAGAAGCGATAAAAAAGAGTTTTAAATTCCTTTGTATCCTCTAACACAGAGCTTCTCACTAACTTTTGCTTTGCGACCCCTTTTCAATATTTCAAATTTTTCGTGAACTTTGACCTCAATTTTCTCAAAAATTTGGAAACCAGGTCCCGAACTACGGCATTTTATATCGAAACTTACTATCTTCATCGATTTTTTATTTCCAAAAATAAAAGAAAAACACCAGTTAAACCTGATCAGAAATGCATACCAAGAAGACATTTAAAGTCCAATTTGGAGTAATGATTGTTCTTTTTTCAAAATTATGTACCAGTGTTTGACAGTGATTGAAATTTTATTCGATCACGAATCTAGATCCGTTATTCTGATCCAGATTTGGAATCAGCATTAAAAAGTAAATCGAAAAAAGTGGTAAGATCCCAGACGCATCCGAAAATTTCACAAACAAAGCTCTTTAAAATGCACAAGAATATGTATTTGTGAACTTTGCCTTTAATTTTCTCAAAAACCTAACGTACTACAAAATTTTAGAATCCAGATTCGGAATCATCATCGAAAAGTTAATAGAAAACCAACTTTCAGATCCCAGACTCAGTCAAAGCACTTCACAAATAAGCGTTGGGCATCCCGCGAAATTAACAACTACACAGTGATTTTAACTATTCGATTCGGAAATTTTCATGTGAATTGAAAAGTTGTGAAAGACAGAACAGAGGCCTTAAGGTTTTAACGAATTTGTTCGCGACCCCGGAAACTCTTCCGCGACCCCCTAGGGGGTCGTGACCCACCGTTTGAGAACCATTGCTCTAACAAAATAAAAAAAAAACACATGTAGAGACATGGGCATTTCCGCGGGCGAAGGGGAAAGAAGGGCAAAGGCGCACATGTGCGGAGGTGTTGCCTGGTGTTAAAAAAATTGGCAGGGAAAAAATCAGAGAAAAATACAATAATGCATATGAACAATTTTTGGTTTTAATCGTTTAAATTAGACAAAAATTTAAAAAATTCAAAATAATCTGCAAAAATTTGAACAAAAAAAATTTAAAGTTAGCAGAGTCAGTAAAAATAAAGAAAAATGAATGTTTCTTTTTAAAACTTAAAATCTGAAAACATTTTATTTTGTTTTTTTTTCTGCAAAAAAATTTAAAATTAGTAATATTAAGACAACCGAAACAAACCCGATATAATACCGGTAAAAATCCGAATAAAGGTAATGGGTTTTTATCGGTAACGGTGTTTAAAATTTTTTTATTTCGGTATTGGTAACGGTAGTCAATATTAAAGGGGTTTTAATCGGTAACGGTATTGAAAGGGTAACGGTAGCCAACACTGTTTTATACTATTTTTTTCTAAAAAGTTCCGCACACAAGACAAAAAAACATAACGAAGAAAAAAAAATAAAAGAAATAAAAAAAAAAATAATGACCTCGAGCCAGAATAAACATCCTCACAAAATATAATATTTTAAAAGTCGAATAAAACAATTTTTATTTATTAATAAAAATTAATCAGAATTTGAACATAATGGTTGGCACGCCATAGTGATGAATAGCCCTAATAATGGTATAATTTCATTCACAGCAACAAAAAACATATTGTTGTAGTCCAATGGACTATCGTATGTAAAATGTTTTAAATATTTTTGTTGGTTATTGACAATTGTTACTTACTAGCATAGTACAATTTCTTCGTCTTTCTAATTCACATTGTGGATAGAGTCGAATATGTATTAATGTTTTAGTTTGTGCAAAAACGATTTGTCATTAGACTCGTTTGCTACTTTGTAGTATATCGTTTCTATTTTTGCTAAATAATCTTGACAATGGAATCTTGACAAATTCCGAAACACGTGTCGATTAAGTCTTGCAAAAATGACCAACATAAATAAATTTAAAACAAAAAATAATTTTCTTGAAAATTATACTATGAGAATATCATGGTTTTAATTAGTAAAGAAAATAATGACCTCGAGCCAGAATAAACATCCTCACAAAATATAATATTTTAAAGGTCGAATAAAACAATTTTTATTTATTAATAAAAATTAATCAGAATTAGAAATAAAAAAAAATAATTACAATTTATTTTTGCTGATATGTATTATCAAAATAGCTTTTAAAAATTTTGTCAACTCAATTTTAAATTTAGCAAGAAAATTTAGTTCAAAGTTTGTTTAAAATTGCTAAAGCGGTAAATTAAGTTTACAAGATATATTTTGTAACTTGCTAATCTCAACTAAAAATTTGCTAAAAGTTATATAACTAGCATTAGCAAAAAAAACATTTTTAAATCTACTAATGTATTTTCTTTTTCGAGTGTAGAATCGCACACAAAAAAAAATTTGCGAGTTTCCAACTAAAAGTGAGTTGATTCATAAAAAAACCGGTGGAAACATTTACAAAACCGGTGGAAACATTTACATTTACATGAATATTGTTTATATAACCGGCATTTTATTGAAACAACCTTAAAATTAAGTTGTCACAACCGAATAAAGCAACAGCAACCGAATTTTTAGTTGATGCAACTGAAAAATTCAGTTGAAAATTTATTTTCCTGTATGTGGGAAAATGTTTCTGTGTACGTAAATATATTTCCCCACATTTTTAGTTTGTTTCCAAGCTATTAAGCTCCGCCTTGGTTATCAACAATAATATCAAAAATTCTACGACTTCTACGTACTTATGAATGCCAAAATTAATTAGAAAAGTTGTATAATAAGTGCAGGAGTATTTTAGTTGTCATGTAATGCTACATGGGAATTTATATGAAAAAAAAGGATGTTATAAATTGCCACGTGCATGAAACTACTAATGGATTACATTTTGTTGCATAACATTAACACCTACATGGATGTAGTATTTAGATATTTTATTTTGTTTGGAATTAAACAATTTGGTTTGTGTTGAGATTTAAGAAGGTCATATATAAACTCACATATGAAGCATTGCACACTAAATGTTTAGCAAACGTCATTTGGAAAAACGATGGAAATTTATGAACGCATTCCCAGACAGACCATTTTCAATTGTATTTCAGAAGTTATCAAATGTATTTCAGAAATTATCAATTGTGTTTCAGAAGTTATCAATAATTGTATTTCAGAAATTATCAATTGTATTTCAGAAATTATCAATTGTATTTCAGAAATTATTAATTGAATTTCAGATTTATAAAATTTTTTTTTACTTATTTCATATGACTTTGTTGAAAAACAATTTAACAGTATGTGATAATTTACAATTTTACTTTTTTTAAGCATTTAGCACTTAGCACTTTTTGCACGAAGTTTTGATCCTCGACAACCCCTAGTGAAATTTGATGCAGAAAATTTTATTGGTGTTCTATGCGACTATTTGAAAAAAGGACCAAAATGACCCCTAAAAATGAAAGATAGAGGGTTAATATATTCTTAAGAGGAACCGCCATCAAATTTTACTGCAGACATGTCTTAAAATAATTTGCCTCAGAATTGTATTTAATACTTTTTTTTTTTGACTTATTCAAAACGCCTTTGAAAAAAATTTAAAAATTTCAGTGGGCCATAAAAAAAGAACTCGAGCTAAGTTTTCAAAACCCTTCGTTTTTTTTTTTTTTTGATTCTGTTCCAGATACACTCAAAGACCCCAAATTTGTTGCACAGTGTTATATGTTTAAGAAAGTTTTTTTCCAAAATATATGGGGCATTCCATGTGAAATCGGACACTTTGAAAAACTTTTTTTTTTAGATTTTCCCAATTTGTTTACAGTTTTTAGTACCCTTCTAAAACTCCTTCGTGGTAAATTTTCAGATTTTTTTGATGACCTGTTCAAAAGATATCGAATTTTTAAAAATTGGTAGTTTGTTCCTTTACTCAAACTTCTTTTAATCATAACTTCTTCAATAATGGTCCAAATTTTAAATTTTTTTTTTTCAAAATTTTTATTTTTTTACGTACTTTAAAAAAAAAAAAATCCCAAAAAATTCTTAAAAGCGCTCTAATATGCGATTTTTAAGTTTTAAAATTTAAATCTCATGTTTGAAAATGTTTGTACCCTTCGATTTTTTTTGAATTTTTTTTGTGTAAAACTTCTATCAATTCTACAAATTTTTTGCCCAGGGGGATCGTGGGATAACGATTATTACTATTTTTTTAAATTTTTTGAAAAAATGTTATTGTAATTTTCCAATCTTAAAATCATTTCTACTGCTCCAATGGTGCGTCATAGAGGGGTCCTTTATAAGACCGACCCCCCTTAATTTTTACTTCTTAATATTTCTTTGGAACAAACTAATATCTCCAATTTCTAAGGGGGCTCCCACACAAAACGACATTTTTTAAAATTTGTTCCAACCGCTCTAACTGCCCTAATAGTGCCCTTAGAGCAACAAAATGTATGACCGACCCACAATATTTTTTTAGTCCAAACATTTTTTCTGAACACACCTACCCTCTATCTTTAATTGTTAAGGCGGTCCCCATACAATTTTTTTTATTTTTTGTAAATTTGTTTTATTTAATCAGCTTCTACCGGTCCAATGGTGCGTCCGAGAAGGGTCATTATTGAGACAGACCCCCATTTATTTTTACCCTACAACATTTTTTCAAAACATACCTACGCCCTATCTCCACTCCTAAGGTGTGTTCAGAAGAAATGTTTGGACTAAAGAAATATTGTTGGTCGGTCATACATTTTGTTGCTCTAAGGGCACTATTAGGGCAGTTAAAACAAATTTTATAAAATGTCGTTTTGTGTGGGAGCCCCCTTAGAAATTGGAGATAGGGTATTAGTTTGTTCCAAAGAAATGTTAAGATGTAAAAATTAATGGGGGTCGGTCTTATAAAGGACCCCTCTATGACGCACCATTGGAGCAGTTGAAATGATTTTATGATCGGAAAATTACAATAAAATTTTTTCAAAAAATTTTAAAAAATTGTAATAATCGTTATCCCACGATCAGTGTTGCCATATATTTTTTTGAAAAAACTTTTAATTTCTGAAAAAAAATCTTTTTTTTTGTGAAAAAATCTTTTTTTTACAAAAGTATTGAAAAAATTTAAAATTAATACATTATCAGCTTTACCACAAGAAAATAAAATAAATTTAAAATGAGCTTTTAATTTTATTTCCATACAAATTGTTTTTGTTTTTAAAATCGACTTTCAAAAAATGTATTGAAAATTTTAAATTTAAAATAAAACTTTTGTTAAAATAGACTTTTAGTTTTCTTGTGGTAAGGGCCTATGTATTTTCAATTCATTTTTTATATCAAGTGTAAAAAAAATAATAAAAAAAAAACAACCAAGCGTTCATTTGGAGCTCGAAAAGACTCATAAAAGAGTTCTTAGACGTTCAGAAAACATAGTCCCTTTTTCTTAGCGCTCTTATATCATAATAATAATTTTAATCCAACGATCAGTTTTTATTTAGTTTTCGCAATTTAATTATTTGTAATTTTTAATAATTAATTAAACCTAACCGAGAACTGGTTACAATAACCGTCGTCTCGTTGTATCGAAATCGACCAAGGGTTTAGTGGATATCGAACCCACGACCCCCTGTTTCATAGGCTAGCATGCTACCAACTAACCTACAGGGGCCTTATATGACTCATAAAAGATTCTGAAAAATATATGTTCGTATTATTTCCTGACTCTTGCATGAATGTTCAAAAAAACATATTTTGAATTTTTTACATATCCAGAATTAAGAGTCAAACATGAATCTTTCAGGAATCCAAATGTCGAGCGTTCTATTAATTTTTTGGAGCCTTGAAATAGTCATAACTTATGAAGGCTCAGAAAATTGTACACAGTAAGCAAATATCAAGCACCGGTGCATGCTCGACAATATATGACGGATTGGATCTATATGTGGTAAAATCTTTTATTAGTACAACAATTTAAGAGAAAAATTATTCTATGTTGGCAACTTACAGATTTAAGTGAATATCGTGTGGAATTTGTATATGGCGACGAAGTCAAAGAATGGTCTGATTTTAAATGGATTTAATAAGGTTACCAAGCTAAAAACAAAATTGTAATCGAATATCTCATATTTTCATAGAATAAAAACGTATTTAATTGTAACCGTTTACATAGACTGAAGGACGGACACGCTAAGTCAAATCACATAGTGATTCTGAATCGGTCGGTATACTAAAAGCTTGGTCTACGACCAATATTTCGGGTATTTACAAAAAAACATGATGCTTTTTTGTATTTTTTAACTAATTAAGAAAAACTTGAAAAAACTTTATTATTTTCCAAAAAACTTATTTTTTTAGAAAAAATCTTGAAATCTTTTTAGCACCTCAAAAAACTTGCAAAAAAAGGGAAATCTTGATATATGGCAACACTGCCCACGATCCTCCTGGGCAAAAAAATTTGTAGAATTGATAGAAGTTTTGCACAAAAAAATTTCAAAAAAATCGAAGAGTGCAAACATTTTCAAAAATGAGATTTAAATTTTAAAACTTAAAAATCGCATACTAGAGCGCTTTTAAGAATTTTTTGGGATTTTTTTTTAAAGTACATAAAAAAAAAATTTTTGAAAAAAAAATTTGAAATTTGGACCATTATTGAAGAAGTTATGGTTAAAAGAAGTTTGATTAAAGGAACAAACTACTAATTTTTAAAAATTCGATATCTTTTGAACGGGTCATAAAAAAAATCTGAAAATTTACTACGAAAGAGTTTTCGAAGAGTTCTAAAAACTGTAAACAAATTGGGAAAATCTAAAAAAAAAGTTTTTCAAAGTGTCCGATTTCACATGAAATTCCCCATATACATCTTGATACATCATTTCCAAACATTTCCTGCAAAATGCATCATATATGAACATGCGGACATCTACATTTATAATACTAAAAGTATATAAAATAAATTTTTGGCACTTTTACTGCTGACTTTATGCCATCACTCAGAGCCACAAAAATCGTGTTCACATACACACTTTTGTATTCTACTCATGTGTTTTGTTGTGGCGTATGATTTGTAAAAATCTTTTTGGACCACCTTCGTGAAGAACAAGAAAAAACCAAAACTTTTTTATGATTTTTCTTCCGTTTTTGTTTGTTTATTTTTATTTTTTTTTGGCAAAAGTTAGATAAACGTTTGTTTTTGAAAGTTGACAGCTACTTTTTTTTCATCTTCCATCTGTACAATATAGTGCTAAACTTGTTAAAAAAGAAAATAAATCTCAAATCCTTACTTGGCTAAGGATGTACTGATTCTCTCTATTTAAGTAGTACATAGTACATTCATAGAGACTAGGATAACTCCTATGGCGCCATAACAATCAATAAATCATTATCTTCTTTAGTTGTTGTTTGTTTCCTTGTACTCTGTTCTTTAACCAGGCAACACGAGTATTAAAAAGTCATAATAAGAAGTTTATGGAATTTTGCTAATGAACTTTTAACCTTATTCAAGGAAACTTTATAAAAAGGAAATCAACATTAAAAGTTGGAGTGTATTGCAATATCCTTTTTTAGTTAAGTATAGCCAGTGTTTTTATTAACTTTCAAACTTTTTTTTTTAGTAATAATAAATATTTAATAAAAATGTTTTTGTAATAATATATTTATTAGAGATGCACACACCAATCACGTAATAATCGTGATTATTTTTTTTATACTCACCTGAGCATGCATGAGCGTGAGTAAACAAAAAAAAAATCTGTGTTTTGCTTTTAACAAACCCCCCCCCCCCCCCCCAAACCGAATTCGAAAGAAAAAAAAGGGAAAAAAAGGAAAGAAAAGAAGAGGGAAAAATGAAAGTGAAAAGGAAAAAATCTGAAAAAAAATTCTATAAAAAATGTCCAAGGATCTCAAAAAAATTTCGATGAAAAATGTTTAAGAATCTAAAAATTTTTCTAATAAAAAAATCTAAGATCCTAAAAAGCTTTCTTTGGGAAAAATCTTGAAATTTTTCTATAGCAGAAATTTGTTTTATAGAATTTTTTTTTGAAAACTGTCTAAGAATACTAAAATGTTTCTGAATGTTAAAATTTGTCTATGTGATAAAACTTTTCTATATAAAAAATACAAAAATTGGTAATTTTTCTAGACGACATTTTTTTTTTTAATTTTTCTAAATGAAAAATTTGGGAAATTTGTATTTTTTTAGGAAAAATCTTAAATTTTTGACAATTTTTATATGAAAAATCTAACAGTTTTTCTATAGGAAAAATCTGATGGTTTTTTATACACTTAAAAAATTATGTCATTAACTGTTTGTAGTTTATTTAAAAAGTTTTCCGTTTAGTCGTTTTTAAAAGAAAAAACATTTGTTTGATGTTCAGTTTTTATTAATGACTACTTCAGTCCTTTGTTTCAAAAATAACACACTTAAAAATATAGACTTTCATTTGCATTTAATTTTTAAAGTCATTTATTTTTGTTCTGTAAGTAAAAACTACTGATTATTCTTTTGATTTTTAATGATTTGTGTAAGTAATTTTTTTTTTTAATTGTTGGTTTTTTTTAATGAAATATCATTAGTTTTTACCTACACAAGTCAGTTATTTTTTTGTAGAAAAAATAATCAAAAAATTATTTATTGAAATATAAAAACATGTTTGTATCAAGTGACTTTGGCACGATGGGTAGAGTGTCTGGCCAGAATGTAGTTGATTGCGGGATCGATTCCCCAAAAATTTTATTAAAAATTTTTAAAAAAATATTTCAATAAAAAATTTTAAAAAATTACCAACGAAATCATTAATTTTTATTGTTTTCGTAGGTTATTTTTTTTTAATTTGTTGGTAAAAATAACAGAACTATCATTAATTTTTATTGTTTTCGTTGGTTATTTTTTTCGAATTTGTTGGTAAAAAAGAGTGAAAAAAACGTAATTTTTTAATGTTTAATGTCATTTATTTTAGAAAATTTTGTCAACAGTAAAAAATAAATGTTGATGTTTGTTAAAACAAATGAATAATTACTGGGATGGTTTTCAATTGTTTATTCACTGGTTTTAAGTGTGTTTTTCTTTTGTTTTTGCCTACAAAATATTTTGAGTGTAGGAAAAATCTGAGAATTTCTATATTGAAAAGTTGACAATTCTTCTGGGTAAAAAGAATAGAGGAAATGAAATCATAAGTGAGATTTTTTTCTATAATTTTCAGGAATCTCATAAGTTTTCTTTAGAAAAAATGATTTTTAAATCTTAAATTTTTGTACAGAAAGAAAAGTAAAATTAAAATAAAATTTTTCTGTAGGAAAAATAAAAAAAATTTTTTCAGGGAAATTTTGAGAATTTTTTATACAAAAAATGCAATAGAACTTTGACTTTTTCTATAGGAAAAATTATACAGAATCTGAGACTTTTATAGAAAAATGTCTCGGAATCTAAGTATTTCTCCTTAGGAAAAATATCGCAGAATCTGAGATTATTTTCCTTATGAAAAATGTATCAGAATCTGAAATTATTTTTATTAGAAAGATGTCTCAGAATCTAAGACTTTTTAATTGGAAAAGCTAAAACCTTTTCTATAGGAAAAAAGTCCTAGAATACTAGAAAAAAATTTCAGATTTTTTCGAAAGGAAAAATATCTCAGAATTTTTGAGTTTTAATATTAAAAAAATATTCTAAAATCTATGACTTTTTCGATAAGAAAAATAACTCAGAATCCAAGTATTTTTCTATAAAAAATGCCTTAGATTCTGAGAATTTTAGAAAAAATATTCTGGGAATTCTAGAAAAATATCACAGAATTTAAAAAAGGTCTTAGATTCCAAATATGTTTTAATTTGAAAAATGTCTCAACACACAAGAATTTTTTTGTAGGCAAAATTTCGGAGACTCAGACTCTAAGACTTTTTCTAGGGGAAAAATGACTCAGAAACTAAAACATTTTTTTAGGGGACAATTTCTTAGACTCTCTTATGAAAATATTTCTCAGAAAATATATTAGACTTTTTCTAGGGAAAAGTTTCTCAGAAAAAAAAACTTTTTTAATAGAAAAATGTCTCAGAATCTAGAAAATTGCCTCCAAAAATTGAAAAATGTATTAAAGTCTTTAATTTTTCTAATCTCATGTACTTGCAACGGAATATTTTTTCAAACCCTAAAAGTTTTGGTGTAGAAAGATCGTTTTGGTATCTTAAACCTTTTCTGTAGAAAAATAGAATAGAAAAAATTTTTAATATTTCAGAACCTAAGATGTTTTCAGTACTTTCAACGGAATATTTTTTCAAACCCTACACTCAAAGAATTATGTAGGTAAATTCCAGTGAATATTCACTTAAAACAAATGAAATTTTATTTAAAAACCATTCCACAGTTTTTTCATTTAAAATAAAAACACATTACAGTCAATTTTAAATTTTAATTTAATGACTAACCAAAACATTAAAAAACTAGTGAATATTCAGTTATTTTGTATTGAAAAACAGTAAAACTATAGAAGAAATTTTTTACTGCCGAAATTAAATGTAACAGAAAATTCGTTTTTAATACAGTAAATTATTTTTTTTAAACTACAGAAACAGTAAAAAAATTAAATCCTTTATAAAATAAGTGATTTTTCTTTTAAAATGACTTTACTGATTACTTTTTAAAATAACCTACAAACAGTTAATGACATAATTTTCTTAGTGTAAAAGTTTTGGTGTAGAAAGATCGTTTTGCTATCTTAAACCTTTTCTGTAGAAAAATAGAATAGAAAAAATTTTTAATATTTCAGAACCTAAGATGTTTTCAGTGGGAAAAAAACTCACTAAATCTGAGAATTTTTCTTTACGAAAATTTTTTCTAAATATAGAAATTTTTGGTGTGAGAATTGCATAAGTATCTGAGAATTTTCTATATGAAGGTGTGTCTTAATTTAAAAATTTTTGTATAAATTCTGATTAATTTTTATTCAAAAATAAAAATCGTTACATTCTAACTTTGAAATAGTATATTTTTAGTAGGTTTATTCTAGCTCGAGGTCATTATTTCCTTTACTTATTTAGACTTTGATATTCTCATAGAATAATTTTTTGAAAATTATTCTATGAGAATATTATAGCTTTAATAAGTAAAGTAAGTAATGACCTCGAGCTAGAATAAACCTACTTGCAATTTTTTTGTATAAATTTTAAAAGGTTTTCTGTGTCATAATGCCTCAGAACCTCAGAAGTTTTCTATTGGGATAACGTCTCACAATCATAAACTTTCTATTAGAAAATTATATCAGAATCTGGGTCTTTTGCTGTTAGAAAAATGCTTTAGAATCTGCAAATTTCTTGAAGAGGCATTTTTCAAAATATCAAACATTCAAGTTTTTTTTACTTATTATAGGAATAAATTTTTAAAATTTGAAAATGTTTCTACAGAAAAAATCATAATAAATAAGAGTTGAACAGTAAAAAACCTTAACCAATGATTCAAGTTTGACCTGAAGTTCCCTGCAAAAACAACATTTTTTCCCTGCAAAAACAACATCTTTTCTCGTCCTTCCTTTTTTTCATTTTCGAAATCAGTTTGGGCTGGAAATTGGCCCCATATACCTCCTCCCCTTGATCCACCACTTCCGTTAACATATGGGACACTCCATGTGAAATCGGACACTTTGAAAAACTTTTTGTTTAGATTTTCCCAATTTGTTTACAGTTTTTAGTACCCTTCGAAAACTCCTTCGTGGTAAATTTTCAGATTTTTTTGATGACCCGTTCAAAAGATATCGAATTTTTAAAAATTGGTAGTTTGTTCCTTTACTCAAACTTCTTTTAATCATAACTTCTTCAATAATGGTCCAAATTTAAATTTTTTTTTCAAAATTTTTGTTTTTTTACGTACTTTCTAAAAAAAATCCCAAAAAAATCTTAAAAGCGCTCTAGTATGCGATTTTTAAGTTTTAAAATTTAAATTTCATTTTTGAAAATGTTTGTACTCTTCGATTTTTTTGAAACTTTTTTGTGTAAAACTTCTATCAATTCTACAAATTTTTTGCCCAGAAAGATCGTGGGATAACGATTATTACTATTTTTTAAAATTTTTTGAAAAAATTTTATTGTAATTTTTCAAACTTAAAATCACTTCTACTGCTCCAATGGTGCGTCATAGAGGGGTCCTTTATAAGACCTACCCCCATTAATTTTTACGTATTAAAATTTCTTTGGAACAAACTAATACCCTATCTCCAATTTCTAAGGGGGCTCCCACACAAACCGATATTTTTTAAAATTTGTTCCAACCGCTCTAACTGCCCTAATAGTGCCCTTAGAGCAACAAAATGTATGATCGACCCACAATATTTTTTTAGTACAAACATTTTCTCTGAACACACCTACCCTCTATCTTTAACTGTTAAGGCGGTCCCCATACAATTTTTTTTATTTTTTGTAAATTTGTTTTGTTTAATCAGCTTCTACTGATTCAATGGTGCGTCCGAGAGGGGTCATTAGTGAGACCGACCCCCATTTATTTTTACCCTACAACATTTTTTCAAAACATACCTACGCCCTATCTCCACTCCCTAAGTAGACTCCCATACAAATAACAGTTGGAGCAAATTTTATAAAAATGTAATTTTGTATGGGAGCCTACTAGGGTTTCTATTCGGGAAAAAAATTCCCGGGAATTCCCGGGAAAATTTTTTCTCAAAATCCCGGGATTTTTTTATCGGGAAATTTCGGGAATTTGTCAATAACTGTTTTTAAAAAAAATTAATCAAATTACCCATTTTAAATACAATTTTATATGATTTATTGAAATAAAATAAAAAATTGGATTAAATTTAAATTATTGCAGAAAAAATAGTAAGGAAACGCTTCAGGTTGCATAAAAGTATTTTAAACAAACCAGCATTCTAACCTAAAATTTCACAAAAGTTCCATTTTTATTAAACATAAATATTTAAAGACTGATATTTGGGCACGGATGTCTTGAAAAGGTTATTTAACTAATTCGAAAGTTTTTCGAAATGTATCTTTAAAATAAAATCCTTATTATGATTGATCAGCATTATTCGACTTAACCAAAAAGCTTTTACAAACACAAAAATTTGAAAAATTATAAATTCATGAATAAGAGTCCCCGCACAACAATGTCGGTGACATTTTTTTCATACAAATTTGGCAAGAAAAAACGCTCGACCGAAAACCGCTTGAATAAAATCAATTTTATTTTGGTGTCGGTTTCTCTCTCTCTTTTAATTTTTGATATTAAAATGTTGCCACATTTTCATAAATATTTTGATTATTTTCGATAAAGTAAAAAAAAAAAATATGTAAAATTAAAAAAAAAACACAAAAAAACTAATCAATATAAAAAAAATCATATTGATATTAAAAATTACAATAAAATTAAATAAAAGTGTGACGAAAAAGTGAAAAAATAGTGTAAATATCAACGTATCACGGAATTTCCCGCTACCGCCTTTGTTTTGCGCCTATACTCTCCCATGACCGAAACCGTCAACCGCTCCGACATTGTTGTGCGGGGACTCTAAAAAACATTCTGTATGGAGTGAAAATACGCCAAGGCAAATACGACAATCCTGATAAAGTACAATACTTTTACAAAAATTAGATTTTTGTGAATTTTATACGTTAAAAAAAGAAGTAAAGAAAACTATTTTACAAAAGAAAGACATCTGTGGGTGTTTGAATAAATATATGCTGCCATATTTTGAAAAATAATATTTTATATATGATAAGATTCAGAATTTGTGTTAACCAAAAAATTCCAGGGAATTCCCGGGAATTCAATTTTTTTAAAACGCTTTCCCGGGAATTGGAAAAGTCCGGGAATTTAGAAACCCTAGAGCCTACTTAGGGAGTGGAGATAGGGCGTAGGTATGTTTTGAAAAAATGTTGTAGGGTAAAAGTAAATAGGGGTCGGTCTCACTAATGACCCCTCTCGGACGCACCATTGGACCGGTAGAAGCTGATTAAATAAAACAAATTTACAAAAAATAAAAAGAATTTATGGGGACCGCCTTAACAGTTAAAGATAGAGGGTAGGTGTTGTCAGAGAAATTGTTTGGACTAAAAAAATATTGTGGGTCGGTCATACATTTTGTTGCTCTGAGGGCACTATTAGGGCAGTTAGAGCGGTTGGAACAAATTTTAAAAAATATCGTTTTGTGTGGGAGCCCCCTTAGAAATTGGAGATAGGTTATTAGTTTGTTCCAAAGAAATGTTAAGACGTAAAAATTAATGGGGGTAGGTCTTATAAAGAACCCCTCTATGACGCAACATTGGAGCAGTAGAAATGATTTTAAGATTGGAAAATTACAATAAAATTTTTTCAAAAAATTTTAAAAAATAGTAATAATCGTTATCCCACGATCTTCCTGGGCAAAAAATTTGTAGAATTGATAGAAGTTTTACACAAAAAAATTTCAAAAAAATCGAAGAGTACAAACATTTTAAAAAATGAGATTTAAATTTTAAAACTTAAAAATCGCATACTAGAGCGCTTTTAAGAATTATTTGGGATTTTTTTTAGAAAGTACGTAAAAAAACAAAAATTTTGAAAAAAAAAATGAAATTTGGACCATTATTGAAGAAATTATGATTAAAAGAAGTTTGAGTAAAGGAACAAACTACCAATTTTTAAAAATTCGATATCTTTTGAACGGTTCATCAAAAAAATCTGAAAACTTACCACGAAGGAGTTTTCGAAGGGTACTAAAAACTGTAAACAAATTGGGAAAATCTAAAAAAAAGTTTTTCAAAGTGTCCGATTTCACATGGAATGCCCCATATATTAAGTGCAAAAAAAAAAATCGGAGTGTAAGTCATCGGATTCCGTTCTTCTAAGTGAAAATTATAAAATCTAAACTCTGAAAATTTCAGAAAATTACCAAAAAAGAAAGTTAAAGAAAAGCTAATATTCAAAAATTCAGGATACTTAGAAAAATTTAAACAATTAAGAACAAAATCATAAGAAATAAAAAAAAAACATTTTCTTTAAAAGTTATTGCTTCCTTGATCTTAAGGTCCTGAAACGAAAAAAATATATATATTTAAATTCCATAACAACCTCATCTTAAATAGTGCAGCAATTATTATGTATTTTTTAATGCCAACTACTATTAAATATTTAATCAATAACATTTTTCTTTGATTTATCATTTGATAGAAAACAATAATAGAGTATGTGTAATAAGTACGTGCGCACTAAAATTAAAACAATTATTACAAAAAATATAATAATAAGATTGAACAATGAAAAAAACAAAGCATTTATTTTCCATTCATAAAAGTATTGACCATTTCAATCTAGAATGAGGTTTGCTTTAAAAAAAAAAAAACAAACCTTCTCTAACTAGACAATTTAACCAATGTTAACAACAATTGTATGTAGTTGATATTGCTACTATGTATTGACAATAGCAATGGTTACAGGAGAAGCAGCAACAGCATCATAAGTGAAATTGAATGAAATCACAATTTAATATGATTTGAAAATGATAATGTCTGTCTGTCTACTAACTACACAGATGTTGTGGACGAAGGAAATGAAAATCGATCAATGAAAAATAATGTCGATTGTATTGTTAGTAATGGATGGATTGTATCTAAAGGAAATGTAAGTTTAAATGTGTAATAAGTACACTTAAAGAAAAATGTTTCATTATATTGATGAAATGGTTTTATCAATTGCTGTCATCAATTTTGATGAAAAATTTTATCATATTGATGAAACTTTTATTCAATATGATTAAAAACATGTAATTGAAGAAACAAGTGATGACACATTTCATCATGTCATCAAAAAATGTCATCAATATTCCATTTAAATTCCTTTTTTTTAGTATTATACAAAACCCCTCTCATTCTCATACAAGAAAGGTCTTTTACAATGCACCCACCGATTGTCCTGAAATTTGCATATAGGAAAGAGGGGAGCAAAATAAGAGTTACCTGTTTTTTTCTTCGCTGCCTAATCTCACATTTAGTGGGTCAAAGGGGAGGGGGAAAAACGGTATTTTTTTTTTTGGTTTTTGGACGATTTTTCAAATTTCTTCAGAAAAATCTATATGCACTTTTTATACAGATCGAAAGGTTTTTTGAAGGCCTATCCAATGGTCTATCGACCGTTTCCAAATTCGGTATCGTTAAGCTCCTATTTTCAAAAATGTAAAATCGTAGAGGTAGTTTATATGGAGATGTACATACGTAGGACCGCCAAAATCACATGAAATAATCTCTATTAAAATTAAGCTGACCAGTATTTTTGCGTTTTGCGAAATTCCTGCTAGTTCGGATTTTATTCGGATTTTCCCGAAAGGGCTAATTTTTTCATAAGGTGGCAACCCTTTTTATACCCTACACCACTTTGTGGTACAGGGTATATTGAGTTTGTGCTGATGTTTGTAACTACCCGAAATATTGGTCCTAGACATACCTTCAAGTATACCGATCGAATCAGAATTACTTTTTGAGTCGATTTAGCGATGTCCGTCCGTCTGTCCGTCCGTCTGTCCATCTATCGTTTTAAGCACGATACAGGTCGCAATTAGGGATCGCAATTTCCCGCACTTTTTCATTTCCCGAGAAAGCGGGAAAAATTTTTGAATTTCCCGGGATTCCCGGGATCCCGCACTAAAAACCATTAACACATTTTTTTAGTTTTTAACAATTTTTTTATAACTTTTTTTGCAAAATTAGTACGTCTAACAATGCCTTAATGCATTTAAAAGCAAAATAAAATAATAATTCAGTGTAAAAAAACAAAAGCAACAAATTATGCTAAAAACTATGGCCTTTACCACAAGAAAACAAAAAGTCTATTTTAACAAAAGTTTTATTTTAAATTTCAAATTTCAATACATTTTTTGAAAGTCGATTTTAAAAACAAAAACAATTTGTATGGAAATAAAATTAAAAGCTCATTTTAAATTTATTTTATTTTCTTGTGGTATATTTAAATAAAATTTAAACAATGTCCTGTTAAATTTTTTTAAAATATGAATAAAAAAGATCAAAAAATTTATGAAACCTTTACACATTTTTAAGAATATGTTCATAAAACTATGAATGTAGTTCATTGGCAGTTCAAAAAATTTATGAAACCTTTACACATTTTTAAGAACTTGTTCATAAAAACTATGAATGTCAATTTGCCAATTTGTTTTTTCTGTTTACAAAAAAAAACTATTTTTTAATAATACAAACAATTTTTTGACTTGAAAATAAAAAATCTTCAACTTCTGTGTCGGCACAAAGTCATAAAGTTCATAAGTTTTGCTTTTAGTAAAACCTTTTTTCATGAAAAACAATTTTTTAATACTTTTTTAGTAAATATTTCTGAATTTTTATTGCATATTTTTGATTTTTAAGTGCATATTATAAGCACAAATTTTAGATTTTGTAGTGCATGAAAATCGGAGCCATTATATTTAAATATTTATTTACCTTAATACAGCAGTTAACTTGTTTATGTACATTTTTTAAAATTCCCGGGAATCCCGCACAAATTTCCCGGGAATGCGGGAAATGAAAAATGACGAATTTCCCGGGAATCCCGGGACGTGAAATCCCGGGATGCATTCTCTAGTCGCAATATTCAATCAATTGACTTGAAATTTGAAACTTAAGCATATTTTGGCCCAAGGACGAAGCCTATTGAAATTGGAGAACATCGGTCCATGTTAAGACCTTGCCCCCATACAAACGCCCCCTTTGGATTCGGCTTAATGACTCTAATGACCGTATTATAATAGATATCGCTTTGAAATTTAGCAGGTAATCAAATCTTGTATGCATGAATCATCATTCTAAATTTCAAAGGAATCGGATCAGCCCTCCTGGTAGTCCCCATACAAGCCACCCTCCCAATATTCACATAATTCCCTCAAAATTCATAAAAAATTAAAATATTTAATAAAATTTTATTTTTAGGTGTTAAACGTGTACTTTAGTTACCTAATCAAATCGGAATATAATTGTACCATTTTTGGACTAAATCCCCCTCATAAAAATTTCGACCGATATTCAGTTAAATCGGTATATTGACAAAAAAAATAAACCAATTCCACTAAAATTTTATCTGTGTGTGTTTTCTAAACTAAATAAAGATCTAACAAAAGACAGATCCAATCGGTCCATGTTTGGACTTGGGACCCATTTTCCGGAAAACACTGGTGTAGGGTATCATATAGTCGGGCTTGACCGACTATAACTTTCTTACTTGTTTTAAATTTGAGATTGGGCAGCTAAAAAAACAGGTAATTCTTATTTTTCTTCCCTCATTCCCATATGCAAGTTTCAGGACAATCGGCGGGTGCCCTCTGAAAGACCTTCCCTGTAAGACTTATCATATTTACTTGTTGTGGCCCTAAGTAGTTTGGTATTGCATTTGAGCGAAATCGGTTCAGCGGTTCAAAAGTTAAGAAAGAAAATGTAAGGACACCTCGAAAATTTTGCCACATTCAACATAATCTAAAAATACACACTGCTTTAATTTGGCTGCTGGTTGGCACATGTGAACAGAATTGATTAAACAAGTACAAACACATTTTTTTACAAAAACAAAATTTTCGCCGAATTTTTTTTTTTTTTTTACCAATAAATTTTTTTTGCGGATTTTTTTCCAATTTTTTTTTTATACCCTCCACTCTAGTGATAGAGGGTATATATAAGTTTGTCATTCCGTTTGTAACTCATCGAAATATCGGTCTGGGGCCCCATAAAGTAAATATATTCATGATGCCCGATCCATTCTAAGACATTCTAGCGATGTCCGTCTGTCCGTCTGTCCGTCTGTCTGTCTGTCTTTCTGTCTGTCTGTGGAAAATGCTGTCGCGGACAAAATATTGCACAGAGATGACTCAAACTTAACATATTTATTGGAAGTTCTCCCGAGAAGTTTGGTATTGCATTTGAGCAATATCGGTTCAGCGGTTCAAAAGTTATGAACGAAAATGTAAGCACACCTCAAAAATTTCAGTACATTCAACATAACCTAAAAATACAAAATATGAATTCGGCTTCTGGTTGACATACGTGAACATAATTGAACACAAAATTGTATTTAACAAGTACGAACATATTTTTTGACAAAAAAAAAATCGCGGATTTTTTTTTAAAAAAATTGTTTTTTCGCGGAAATTTTTTTTCAAAAAAATGTTTTTTTTTCAAAAGTAATTTCCTTTTAAATAAAGTTTTTTGCAATTATCTTTTTGAAATTGTGGAGGGTATCACTACATTCGGCAAGGCCGAATTTAACTTTTTTACTTGTTTTTTAATTAACTTTTTCTACGTTGTGGAGGGTATCAATACATTCGGCAAGGTCGAATTTAACTTTTTTTACTTGTTTTTTTTAGTATTATACACATTCGCTCTCATTCTCTTACAAGGAAGGTCTTTTACAGTGCACCCACCGATTGTCCTGAAACTTGCATATAGGAAATAAGGGAGCAAAAGAGTTACCTGTTTTTTTATAGCTGCCCAATCTCACATTTAGCGGGTCAAAGGGGAGGGGGAAAAAGGGATTTTTTTTTAGTTTTTCTGAGGATTTTTCCTACACAGAAAAAAATATGAAGGAACCAAATTTGAGTAATCACTTGTTTAAATTTAAAAACAAAAATTGAGTAATTTTTTAATTGACACAATTAAAAATTTACTCAAAAAAAAAAAAACAATTTAAGTAAATAATTTAATAAAAATTTAATAGTTTTTTAATTTTTTTTTAAACTCTCATAGTTTTTTTCAATTCTCGTTTAGTTTATAGTAGTTTTATATGAAAGTTTGTAATCGTCTTTTAAAATTTTCTTATGTTTTTGAGACATAAATATAATTGGTAAAGTTTGAAAAAACAAGATTTTTGTAAAAAAATTTAAAACTTTTTTAAATTAAAAAAAAACAAGTAGAAAAGTTAAATTTGACTTGGCCGAATCTATGAATACCCTCCACAATGCCCTTTTTCAGTAATAGTAATCCAAAACACTTTTTTTAGAAATCAAGATTCTGAAACACTTTTTTATAGTGATCTAACTGAGGGTAGAAAAATTTTTACCTTAATGCTTTTTAACATTTTTGAGTTCATTTTGGCAGTCCGATACTGTCAGACTTCACATGCTTATCTGGTATGGACGTCAATATGATAAACTCGTTCATCCGGGACTCCGATCCATTCAACGTTACCTATAACCGGTATGAATTTCGCTGTAATCGGTTCAGTACATACTTACTGAAAAGTAAAATTATTAAAAATAAACGACGGTATTTTAAGGTAATTACAAAATTAAGTATACGCCACTTATACAGTTTTCAAGATATTATTATTATAACACCGTCCGACAGCCAATATTAAACATGAACCGGCTGATATACGTCTGAAAGTAGAGACAAAATGAAATAAAAGTACATTTACTGTTTTTCATTTCGTGATACATTTTGTAAAATATTTTTGAAATATTTGTACTTGTTCTAAAATGACACTGGTGACGGCAAATGAAAGAGGAGGATCTTCCCTAGTTTTTAAAATTTTTCATTTTGCCATATCAGGATAAAAGGATGTGAATAAAGCCATTTGAAAACTTTTTAAAAATATTTTGTTGAAAATTTTGAATGATATTGAAGGATACATTTTTGAAAGGACGTAACTTACCTCCTTTTCCCTGATATGTGAAAATAATAAAATAGGAAAATTATGGGAGATCCTCCTTTTTCATTTCCTGTTACTAGTGGCATCCTAGGACAAGTACAAATATTGAAAAAATATTTTATAAAATGTAATCCCCAAAAACTTTGAAGTCCTTTTAAAAGAAAACAGGATCACGAAATGAAAAACTGTAAATGCAATTTTACTAAATTTAGTCTCTAGTTTCTAATGTATATTATCCAGTTCGTGTTCAACGATTTTGTTTTATTTTTGTCGGACGGTGTTATAAACATACATAATTAAATTTCACCAACTTCAAATGCGTGTAAAAAAAATTTCGCACTAAACTAAAAAAAAAAAACTTATTTTTCAAATAGAAATAAATTTTTGTTAATCATATTATATTGATTGGACGAAAACAGTTGTAACATTTCATCATATTGATGTAACTTTTCATGAATACAAAGAAGCTTTTTTATGAGTGTATGTATGTATGTTATTTTAAAATACTCGTACATGTGCTACATCTGTATGAAAAAGAATACCTCATCTCCGGTTGAAAGACAAAACAAAAAAAAAATAGAAAACAAAAGCATTTTCGAAAAATCAATAAGAATGAAAGAGGGTACAATTGCATAATTTAAAAATCACAGCCAATACACTGTGTTGTATCATCATCAATCTATCATCCATACATTAATCCATCTATCTATCGTTTTATCTGAACTTCATTGATACATACGTACGTGTTTGTATGTTTTTACGTTTTTCGTAAGTACGAGAATAAATGAAAGTAACCATATCGTCTTGTATGTATCGCTAATATTGAGTCGTTTTACGTGATGAATGAAATCAGTGATGTACTATATTTTGTACATCACTGTTAGCAATAAATTTGGTTATCTTGTCAGATTTATAAAGGTTACTTGCTATAACTTTGAAACGGTTCAATATTTTTGCTTAATATTTTTTTGAAGCAATTTCTTTAAAATTGTTTAAATGAGTCAATTATTGTTTTGATCAACATTTTTGTTATTTTATTTAACTATCAAGTTACAAATTTTCAACATACCAGATTTTTTTTGGCTTCAATTTATTTGAATACATTAATTCAAAAATATTCTTTATACTAGGATTTTACTTTTTTTTATTGTCGGCAACATGGAAAGCAAAAAAATTAATTTATTCATAATTTTTCCATAAGCTTGAAATTCATTTGTTAAATCAATCATTATTTTAATTGACTTTAAATAAAAAATTGATCAAATTTTTGATAAAAATCGAAAAAATCATTAATTGAAATAAAAATCAATTAATCACCTACAATTTTATGATTGATATAACAATTTTCTTTATCGGAGGAAAAAAAATTAATTGAATCCGCGTTTTTGTTGATTGACTTTCGTTTTTAATTCTTTCTGCGCAGATGATGCGCAATAATTTTTGTAATCGAAAAATCGACTGGAACTTTTATCGTCATAAGTGGTAAAAATCCTTGTTTTAAAAAAAAGATTTTTAAATCCAATTAAAAAATAGAAAAAACCCGCCCTGAAATTTCCCATAAATTATAATATAAATTACCAACAAATGCAGCCATCAAACAAAAAAGCCTGATAATGTTTTGCTGATGACTTGGGTGTACTTGGCAAAGCAAAGTAATGCTGTTTGCCATTCTATGCAAAACGAATTGAAATATCGGTCGAGGACCCCATGAAGTTTATATATACATATGGGGCATTCCATGCCAAATCACTCACTTTTAGGCCCGACCCCCTTCGATTAATTTTATTTTTGGATATGTTTTAGTACGTATTAAATGCAACTTCCAGCCAAATTTTCAGCCTTTTATACCAAGGTGGTGTTGAGTAATCAATTTGGTAATCAAAATGGCGATTTTTTCCAATAAATGAAAAAATTTAAATTTTCAATCAATTTTGACCAGTAAAAAATATAGATATATTAAAAAAAGATGGACAACATTTTGTTGGTAGTTAAATGTAGTTTTAGAAAAAAAAAATATGAAAAATTATTCGAAGTAACTATCACTTGTTTTTTATCGTATAAAAATTAAAATCGACTTTTTGAAAAAGTCCGAAACCTTCGATTTTTTTTTAAAAATGTCAAAAAATTCTACTCTAAATTACGCAACTTTTAAGTCATAATTCGAGATGTGATCGTAATTCGTTCTATTTTTATTCAAATTTTGAAAATTGCACTTTTTTTTTTTGACTCTGGTTTATTTTATATGGTGCTCCAAAAAAAATAATTTGGTAAATATTGACCGTAACTTCCCCTAGATATATTAACTTGGGTGTAAAAATACGTTTCAGAAAATTTTAGGATGATCGGACATGGGTAAGGCGTGCCGCATCGGCTTTGAAGTTTGAAAATCGGATTACAAGGGAAAATATGCATTTTTTTCTGTTTTCTTAATTTTTTTGGTATTTTAAGTTAATTTTGAATTCAAATGGTTACAGAATTGAAATGTAGAGTAAAATGTCTCTCTATTAAGGTCATAAAAACCGAAATCGGTTTAAAATCAGCCAAGTTATTACAACTTCCCCAGGCATCTAACGTATGGCAGACAACTTGATTAATCAATACAATCCGATTTTTGAAATTCATTGAAATTTTCTACTGTAATAACATTTTTTTATTCTTCAAGTTCAAATGTTATTAGATGACAAGTATTTTTCATATTGTGTTTTGCTAACATTTTTTAAATTAGTGCTACAAATGCCTGCATTTTCCACACCCTTTTGAAATCTCTATTTTAAAAAAAAAATATTTTTTTTGTTTTAAAATTTGGAAAAGTCAAAAAAATATTACACTGAAACATGAATAATGAAAAAATGTTATTACAGTAGAAAATTTCAATAAATTTAAAAAAAGGGCCTCGTATTTTTTAATCAAGTTGTATGGCACACGCTAGATGCCTGGGGAAGTTGTAATAACTTGGCTGATTTTCAACCGATTTTAGTTTTTAGTACCTTATTAGAAAGGCATTTTACTCCACATCATAATTCTGTAATCAATTGAATTAAAACTTAACTTAAAATACCAAAGAAATTGCGAAAACAGAAAAAAAATCATATTTTTCCTTGTAATCCGTTTTTTAAACTTCAAGGACCATGCTAAGCGCCTTACACATGTCCGATCGTCCCAAATTTTTGTGATTTACCTCCAAATGAATATATTTAGTGTAAGTTAGGGTCAGTATCTACCATTTTTTTTTTTTTTTTTTGAGCTCCATATAAAATAAATCAGAGCCAAAACATAAAAGGTGCAATTTTAAAAATTAAAAAAAAAATAGAAAGAATTGTGATCACATCTCGAGTTATGGCTTAAAAGTTGCATAATTTAGAGTGGAATTCTTTTAGTTTTTTACAAAAAAATCGAAGGTTTCGGACTTTTTCAAAAAGTCGATTTTAATTTTTAAACGTCAAAAAATAAGTGATAACTACTTCGAATAATTTTTTCACATTTTTTTTCTAAAACTACATTTAAATACCAACAAAACGTTGTCCAACTTTTTTTAAAATATCTATATTTTTTACTGGTCAAAATTGATTGAAAATTTAAATTTTTTCATTTTTTGGAAAAAATCGCCATTTTGAAAAATTGATTACTCAACACCACCTTGGTATAAAAGGCTGAAAATTTGGCTGCATGTTGCATTTAATACGTACTAAAACATATCCAAAAATAAAATTAATCGAAGGGGGTCGGGCCTAAAAGTGAGTGATTTGGCATGGAATGCCCCATATATATTGATCCATTTTTTAAGAAAATCTAGCTGTATACAACCGTCCATCTGTCTGTGGAAAACAAGATGCAGTCTAAAGCAAAAGAGCTGTAAATTTTTTAACATGATAATGTTTTTAGGCTGGTGTCTAATTTTAAAAAAAGTTGCAGGACGCCACCTCAGTTTGACTATATAAGCTAACAATTAATGAAAAAGAAAATGGGAATTACTATTTTCATTTTCTTAGAACCAAAAATTTTAGTACTTGGGTTTGTAACATGGATAATAATTCAACTCGTGGTGAATAAACCAGTTTTTCACCAGCTGGTGAATAAAAAGTAATATTATTATTTTTCAACAAAAAATTTTTTTTTCATCAAAGTTTTTTTTTTCATAATTTTTTTTTTTTTATCAATTTTTTTTTTACAATTTTTTTTTTCATATTTTTTTTTTCATATTTTTTTTTTCATCAATTTTTTTTCGTCAATTTTTTTTCATGAATTTTTTTTCATAATTTTTTTTTATTTTTTTTTTTTTTTTCATAAAATTTTTTTTTCATAATTTTTTTTCCTTCATTTTTTTTGTATCATTTTTTTTCATAAATTTTTTTTTCAAAATTTTATTTTTTTTTTATCAAATTTTTTTTTATAAATTTTTTTTTTCATCAAAATTTTTTATCAATTTTTTTTTTTTTATCAAAAGTTATTTTTTCATAATTTTTGTTTTTTTTTATCAAATTTTATTTTTTTAACTCAATTGTTATTTAGTTTGGTTTGAGTCCATATTAATTATTTCTGAGAAATAATAATTGTTGTACAATGAGAAAATCTGAAAAAAATCAAGTGACAACACAGGCTAGGCTAAGTGGAGATGTCGACAGCTTTCGGAAGATGCCACCCTTCCATCATCAGCACTCCTTCGATTGCCACACACTTAATGTGTGTCAGATTAAAATTAGCCATTTAAATGAAATTAAGAATTGGAATTACTCCTCTTTGTGTTGAATAACCCGTATTCACCATTAATTCGTGTTGTATTCATTTGGCAGAAACTTAATCCATCTTAACTTTTTAACAGAGTTGTATTTTTCCCATTGTTAACCCTTAGTAGGACTTTTCAAGTCTTGAAAAATGTCCGTTAGGTTTTAATTTTTGTTTCATATTTCTAATTCTTAGAAATATTACCTTATGAGTTGTGTATTAATTGTGTTTATATATTGTTGGACTGTATATTTTATAACTGAATTTTTATTTAGTTCGGTTTGAGTCCATATTAATTATTTCTGAGAAATAATTGTTGTACAATGAGAAAATCTGAAAAAAATAAAGTGACAACACACGCTAAGAGTGGAGATGTCGACAGCTTTCGGAAGATGCCACCCTTCCATCATCAGCACTCCGTCGATTGCCACACACTTAATGTGTGTCAGATTAAAATTAGCCATTTAAATGAAACTTTTGAAGAAATTATGAATTGGAATTACTCCTCTTTGTGTTGAATAACTCGTATTCACCATAAATTCGTGTTGTATTCATTTGGCAGAAACTTAATCCATCTTAACGTTTTAACAGAGTTGTATTTTTTCCATTGTTAACCGTTAGAAGGTTTATTTTTTTATCAAATTTTTTTTATTCATCAGTTTTTTTTATTTTATCCTTTTTTTTTGGAACAAATATTTTTTTTTCATCAAATTTTTTTTCTTTTCAACTTTTACTTATTTTTTTGCACCAAAACTACTTTGCTTTGGCAAGAACACCCAAATCTTCAGCAAAACATTATCATGATTTAATGTATTGGGCTAGAGTACAAAATTCGCAGGCATTTTTGTACATTTTGGAGAGTATAAATGATTCGCCACAGAAGAATTTTAAATTTAAGAAGAAATTTAAACAAATGGAATATTTTTATGTCAGAATTTTGGACTGGGTGAAAAAAAAAACGTAAAAAATTAAAAGAAAAATTTGTTGATAAAACAAAAAAAAAATGAAAAAAAAATTTTTTGATGAAAAAAGTTTTTAACAATGAAAAAAAAATTTGATGAAAAAAAATTATATGAAAAACAATTTTTAATGAAAAAAAAAATAAAAAATTATAAAAAACAAGTGAGAGTGTTAAATTAAAAAAAAAAAATGCAGGGTCAAATTCTTTTTTATTTTTTTATCTGCTGGGTCCAAATCTAGGATTTGAACTTCTTTGAAAACAAAAATGTTGCATTTGCTTAACAAAAGTACAAAAAACCCTGCAAAAAAGGCGGTTTTTCTGAGGTTGGTTTAGTTTTCCAAGGGGGAATTTTTTTTCCAATTGTTCCGATTTTGCCAATTTCCGAACTAAGCCAGCCTATAACCTTAGCATATATTCGTGCCAAACTTCGGAAGTCTAGCTCTTTTATTTTGGACTGTATTGTTTCCTCTACAGACGGACAGACGGACGGACATCGCTAGAATGTCTAAGATCAATAATATATATGAGGCATTACACACCAAATGTCCAGCGAAAAAAACATGTGTACCGTAAACTTCTGTATAGGTTGTATGGATAGCCCTATATTGAACTTAGAAAATTGCGTTTTTGGTTTTTCAAATTTGTAAAAACTGGGCTTAGGAGGCGTGGTCAAATATTGGAAAAATGGTAAAATTTGTGGCAAGTTGCCTTGAATAAATATGTATTACATTAAAACCGAATGCACCACAATGTCAAAAATTTACATTCTAATATTGTTTTGTATGGGATATCGATTAAATTTTTTTTTTTTTAAATTTTCAGAACCCGTTCTGAAATTTTCCATTTTTTAAAAAAGTCAATTTATTAAAAATCCGGCCATTTTTTTTCTTTTATAAATTTTTTCTTTAAAGTTTAGATGTTTGTCCATCCACACAAAAAAAATCAGAAACACGTTCTTCTTTTTTTTTCGAGAAAATCGCATTTGAATTTTAAATTTCATAACAAATTTGAAATTTGCTTGTATTTTCAGGTTTTAACGTTGCGAATGAGTAATATTATTTGCATAAATATTCCTCATACGCAACGTTAAAACAAGAAAATACAAGAAAATTACTAGGGTATTCAATCGATTAACCGTTAATCGGTTAACCGATTAATTTTGGTCGATTAACTGTTCGAATAATTTAAAATTGTCAATTTTCAAATAACAAATAAACCGATTAATTTATGTCGATTAACCGAAATTTCTTTTTTAGTACTTTTACCTATTTTTTCTTGCTTTATTTGGTGTTTTGATGTTTCATTTTTAATTTAGGTTCTGCTGAAAGAAGTTTATGTCTAAAAAAAATTATCAAACTCTTGTTTAGCAATGTGTAAAAAATTCGTCAAGAAAATATTTTATCGAGGTCCTAAAAATATATTTCGGATAATAAAAAAAACTTAGTAAACCTATCCAATTTTTTATACGTTGCTAACAGTATATATTTTTCTAATAGTTTTTCATGGTATGTATCCGGATCTGACCTTAGAACTGATCTATCTAATCTTGAGATATATAGATTTTGGATTGACAGTACTGCATAAAATCAGTTTTTCGCAATGTTCGGGACCCTATAAAACCGCGACTTATTTTATGATGCATAACACCTTCCGACAGCCAATATTAAACACGAACCGGATGATATATTTCTGAAAGTAGAGATCAAATAAAGTAAAACTGCATTAACAGTTTTTCATTTCGTGATCCTAATTCCTTTTAAAATGGCTTCAAAGTTTTAAGGGATTACATTTTAAAAAAAAATTATTTCGACCAATAAAATTATTGCAATTCCGGTCCTAAAAAATAAAAAAAAAAATTGGAACCAACAAAATTTTTTTTGTTGATATTTTTTTTGTTGATATTTTTAGTACCGAATTCGAAACTCTTTAAGGGGTGCATCTAAGCCCGGTACCGATTTGGGTCAATTTTTTTCTTTTTATAAAAATTGCTTTATTTTTTTACGTTTTTTTGCATTGAATTGGGACCAATTTGGATTAGGATAATTTTTCAGGGTGTATTACAAAAATTCTCTATTTGGGCTAACATTATAGTGGGTATTTAAAGCTTCGCCATAAATTCTTAAAAGTATGTACAATTCGTGGTTTTATATTCAATTTAAATTTAAAATTGATGTTATTCGGTTAATCGAATAATTTAAATTTAACCGATTATTAACCGATTAAATCTCAACCCCGATTAATTATTTGCTCGATTAACCGATTAAACCTGAACCTCGATTAATTGAATACCCTACAAATTACTAAATTGTTATTAAATTTAAAATTCAAATGCGATTTTCTCGAAAAAAAAAAACGAAAAATGTGTTTCTGAATTTTTTTGTGTGGATGGACAAACATCTAAACTTAAAAAAAAAAATTAAAAAAGAAAAAAAAGTGGCCGGATTTTTGATAATTTGACTTTTTTAAAAAATGAAAAATTTCAGAACGGGTTCTGAAAGTTTTCCAAAAAAAAAACTTTAGTCGATAGCACATACAAAACTATATAAGAATGTAATTTTTTGAGATTATGGTGCATTCCGTTTTAATGTGATAAATATTTAATCAAGGCAACTCGCCACAAATTTTACCATTTTTCCAATATTTGACCACGCCTCCTAAGCCCAGTTTTAAAAAATTTGAAAAACCAAAAACGCAATTTTCTTAGCTTCATATAGGGCTATCCAAACAACCTATTCAGAAATTTATGGGACACATGTTTTTTTGTAGCGGGACATTTGGTGTGGAATGCCTCATATACTTTATGGGGTCCTAGACCGATGTTTGGATGCGTTACACGCGGAATGACAAAGAGAGTATACTGTGGTTGGAGGGTATAAAATTGAGTTTTGACAAAAAAAACTTGACGAAAAAAATTTTTGATAAAAAAAAATGAATGAAAAAAAAATATTGGTGAAAACCCAAAAATTGATTAAAAAATAAAATTTTATGGAAACAAAAATTTGCGAAAAATTTTTTTTTTATGAAAAAAAAAAAGTTTGATAGAAAAAAAATTTTTGATGAAAAAAAAAAATTATGAAAAAATTTTTTTTCCTTGAAAAATAATTATGTTACGTTTTATTCACCGTCTGGTAAAAAACGCGTTTATTCACCAGCAGGTGAGTTATTATCTAACAAGGAAGGTCTTTTAGAGGCCACCCACCGATTGTCCTGAAATTTGAATATGGGAATAAGGGCACAAAAATAAGAGTTACCTGTTTTTTAGCTACCCAATCTCAAATTTAAAAAAGGGTTGCCACCTTTTGAAAAAATTAGGTCTTTCGGGAAAATCCGATTAAATTTGAACTAGCTGGAATTTCGCCAAACAAAAAAATACGGGTCAGCTTAATTTTAATAAAGATTATTATATATGGTTTTGGAGGTCGTATGTATATACGTCTTCATATAAACTACCCCAACAATTATACATTTTTGACAATAGCGAACTTAACGAAGCCGAATTTGGACGCGACCGGTACACCATTCGTAAGATCTTCAAAAATCCTTTCGATCTGTATAAAATGTTCATATATTCCTCAAAAAACGAAAAAATCCCGTTTTTCCTCCTCCCCTTTGACCGGCTAAATGTGAGATTGGGCAGCTATAAACAAACAGGTGACACTTATTTTGCTCCCCTCTTTCCTATATGCAAGTTTCAGGAAAATCAATGGGTGCCCTGTGAAAGACCTTTCTTGTAAGCTATAGTCTCCAGTTCCCCCTACCAAATTAAAAAAAAAAATCTGTAAACGTCCTCTCCAAAAAAAGTTTGTTCAACTCTGCGCCATTTACTAGTAACACGATACACTCACTTTTTAGTTAATGATTTTGATTGGTTTCAAATAATACTCGTACGTACATTTGTAAGTATTGAATACGATACCTGATGAGATATTCTACTTAAATACTAATAAAAAAAAAACAGTAGTCCAGATATCTCTTTAAGTAAGTACATTAGGGTGGCAGCTATTTTGCAAAACTTCGAATTTGAAGGAGTGCACCCCTAATTTTTATTACATTTAGTCTAAAAATGCTATGCTAAAAATTTCAGCCAAATCGGACAACGTTAACACGAGGCGCATCGAGGTCAAAGGTCAAAGGTCAAAAAATAGCCATATTTTGATGAAAAACAATAAATAAATGGTGTTGTTTTTTGAATATATTGTTAAAAAGTGGTACACGAGTTGTTTTTAGTATAAGAAGATAAATTAAAAATTTTTGGGTTTTCAAAAATTAACCCTTGTAAGTCTTTCGAGGTCAAAATGACCCAATTTTCACAAAATGACGCCTAAAACACGAAAATCAGCCCCAATTTTCTAAATTTATTGAAATAAATCAATGTAAACCCATATTTATATTCTATTCTATCATAAATACTCAGATATGAAATACTGTCTTTCTAGGATGTCATTCACCCGTTTCACGGTAAGGCCAAAAATATGCATTTTATTTGGCGTGGTTCTCAAAACTGATATTTTGGTTTTTTCAAAATTTTCTTAAACAAAATTAGGAAAAATGCTGAAAAAACCACAGAATCTTATAAAATATATGTTAACATATAAAAAATTTTTTTTTGGGGGATACCCCTCGGATAGTTTGGCGGGGGCATCGATTTAAACTCAGCGGATTTCGAGGAAAATAAATTTTTTGCCCACAATTTTTTCAATATGGAAAAATTTGGTAAATATTTTAAAATTTGACAAAGTCAGGGCCATAAATTATTAAAAACTATGTTAGACATTAACCCTAATCGTTTTAGGAAAATATAATAATATTAACCCGGTTTTTATTCGGGTCAAAGGTCAAATTTAGGGATATTTGGATTTTTTTTGGAAAAAGGCATCTAAATATGAAATGGTTTTTGCGATTTTTTATAAAACTTGGTATAATTATTGTACGAGCTCAGAAAAATAAGTATTTAATTTTTTTAAAATTAACCCATAAATGAATATGGGGTCAAAATGGCCCAGCAAATTAAAATTTCTTTATATAGATTTTTATATTTTCTTTCGATTTGTATAAAACTTGCTATGATTATGTGCGAGGTCAGAAAACTAATTATTTGATTTTTTTAATTAACCCATAAATGAACATGGGGTCAAAATGGCCCAGCACGTTAAAAATTCTTAATATAGTTTTTTTTATTTTTTTTCTATTTCTATAAAACTTGTTATTATTTTTATGCGACGTCTGAAAATAATTATTTAAAAAAAAAATAAAAAAAAACTATATTAAGAATTTTTAACGTGCTGGGCCATTTTGACCCCATGTTCATTTATGGGTTAATTAAAAAAATCAAATAATTAGTTTTCTGGCCTCGCACATAATCATAGCAAGTTTTATACAAATCGAAAGAAAATATAAAAATCTATATAAAGAAATTTTAATTTGCTGGGCCATTTTGACCCCATATTCATTTATGGGTTAATTTTTAAAAAAATTAAATAATTATTTTTCTGAGCTCGTACAATAATTATACCAAGTTTTATAAAAAATCGCAAAAACCATTTCATATTTAGATGCCTTTTTCCAAAAAATATCCAAATATCCCTAAATTTGACCTTTGACCCGAATTAAAACCGGGTTAATATTATTCTATTTTCCTAAAACGTTTAGGGTTAATGTCTAACATAGTTTTTAATAATTTATGGCCCTGACTTTGTCAAATTTTAAAATATTTACCAAATTTTTTTCATATTGAAAAAATTGTGGGCAAAAAATGTATTTTCCTCGAAATCCGCTGAGTTTAAATCGATGCCCCCGCCAAAAAAATTTTTTTTTATATGTTAACATATATTTTATAAGATTCTGTGGTTTTTTCAGCATTTTTCCTAATTTTGTTTAAGAACATTTTGAAAAAACCAAAATATCAGTTTTGAGAACCACGCCAAATAAAATACATATTTTTGGCCTTACCGTGAAACGGGTGAATGACATCCTAGAAAGACAGTATTTCATATCTGAGTATTTATGATAGAATAGAATATAAATATGGGTTTACATTGGTTTATTTCAATAAATTTAGAAAATTGGGGCTGATTTTCGTGTTTTAGGCGTCATTTTGTGAAAATTGGGTCATTTTGACCCCGAAAGACTTACAAGGGTTAATTTTTGAAAACCCAAAAATTTTTAATTTATCTTCTTATACTAAAAGCAACTCGTGTACCACTTTTTAACAATATATTCAAAAAACAACACCATTTATTTATTGTTTTTCATCAAAATATGGCTATTTTTTGACCTTTGACCTTTGACCTCGATGAGCCTCGTGTTAACGTTGTCCGATTTGGCTGAAATTTTTAGCATAGCATTTTTAGACCAAATGTAATAAAAATTAGGGGTGCACTCCTTCAAATTCGAAGTTTTGCAAAATAGCTGCCACCCTAAAGTACATATATCTTGTTAAGGGTTTTAATTTCGTTTTTTGCAGATTTTCCCATATAATTTTAACAAATGTTGGTTATGATTGATGACCAGCGTGAATGAATAAATTGGATATTGAAGAAAAATGATAAAGTCGTGCCTGTTCCTACATATGAATTTTTATAGTTTTTACAAAATTGCTTGTCATTATCGAAGACATAGAAATTTAATTTTAATCGAGTGCTTACAAATCGACCATGAACATATAAAAAGATAAACGAGGTGTCATGACCCATTATGATACCAAATAGTTTTGGTTTTTGTTTTAGTACTTAAATGTTATAACCTCGGTTTGGTAAAATTTCTAAAGCCCAGTTTCGTATGGCCTTATAAGTTTAACGGAAATCTCTAACGTAAAAGTTAACAATGTAAGTCATAAAAAACTATTACACTTTCAAGATTCTACTTGAAATTTATAAATTCCAATTGAAAAAATTCTACTTGTAATTCAGAAACTCCATTTGAAATTCCAATTAGAACTCGAAAATTTCTTTGTATTTTTTTTTTATACAGTGACACAAAATCTAACTTTCCGAATCGGAATGGGATAAAACCAAAAGCATGGAAAGTTGGTGATTTTATAGCATTTAAACTTTTGTTTACTAAATATGTCCTACATTAGGGGCCCCTGGTGGTGTCCTTATTGGACTTGTGGGGGCCAACGTCCAAACTTAAGCTCAAAATTACTTTAGCTATAACCTGTATGAATTTCGCTGCAATCGGTCCAGTACGTACTACTAAATAGCCAAATTATTAAAAATAAACCCCTGTGCACCGGTTGCGTATGATTGTTATTTAAAGGTTTTTACGTAATTATTATTATAATAAAGTTTCACCAACTTCAAATGCGCGTAAAAAAATATCTATCGCTGAATTTAAAAAGAATTCTTGAGGGTATTGTTATGGAATATGTCAACTTTCATTTTCTTTTAGTTTCATTCCATTCCGATTTTGGTTGTTGCACTGTACAAAGATTCCAATTGAAGTTTTATTGAGCATCTTCAAATTTCATTTTGAAATCTTCGAATTATAACACCGTTCTACAGCCAATATTAAACATGAACCGGATAATATGCGTCCGAAAGTGGAGATCAAATGGACTAAACCTGCTTTTGCAGTTTTTCATTTGGTGATACTGTTTCCTTTTAAAAGGAATTCAAAGTACTTGTCCTAGGATGACACTGGTGATGGCAAATGATAAATTAGGATCTCCCCTAATTTTTTATTTTGCCATATCAGAATGTGAATAAAGCCATTTGAAAACTTTTTAAAAATTTTTTGTTGAAAATTTTGAATGATATTGTAGGATACATTTTTGAAATGACGTAACTTACCTCCTTTTCCTTGATATGTGAAAATAATAAAATAGGAGAATTATGGGAGATCCTCCTCTTTCATTTTCTTTTACTAGTGGCATCATCGGACAAGTACAAATATTGAAAAAATATTTAATAAAATGTAATCCTCAAAAACTTTGAAGTACTTTTAAAAGGAAACAGGACATTTAGTCTCTAGTTTCAAACCTCCCTGCAAAACTTTCGTAATGGGTGGTGATTATATAACACATTACCAGGTAATGTGTATACCTTATTTGTAGCATTATTTTAGGATGTCTTAACAAATATTTGTAGCACAACGTATTATTTTAAAGTGTTTAGCGATTTTTTTTTTCATTTTTGTCGGACGACCTTTTACGATTTATATTTTACAAATTAATACTGTTTTTTTTTTACCAATTTACAAGTTGATTTTTTAGGAATCAATCCCAAGTACATGGGAAGATACAAACGTCAAGATAAAATAAATTGCAGACAACATGCCCCCTTTCTAAGACAGAAAGAAAGACGTGGATTACCTACAGGTACAACATGAAACCTTATCGAAGAAAGAAATAACCTTAATAATCTGAATGATACGAGTTAAGAACTTCAGTACTTCACAGTTGCCAATAATATCAAATGATCTGTTCCAAATAATGAAAAAGCTCATAAAGAGCTTTAAGTAGATCTACCCTTGCTGTATGCATGTTGCCTTGTCGAAACCAACCTCGGGTCAGTCACTCTTCGCAAATATGAGTCTATAATTCGTTCCATCGTTTTTAACAAAAAAGAAGACAGACAAATCCGTCTAAAATCCTTCTCAACTGTGTAGGAATTTATCCCAGCATTCGATATAAAAACTTCTCTTTATGCATGCTGTATATAGCATATATAGTTCTACATAGTTCGACACTTGCTGTATCCCAGCCGGGATTATACCATCAGATCCAGGGGATTTATAGGGCCTAAAGCTTTTAATCTCCCAGATTAATTTTGGCATATTTATTATTTTAGATGCTTGAGCGTCAGAACGTTACAAAGCCTAAAACGGTGTCACGGATTTTCGCGGAAAATACGTGCTTAGAAGGAGATCGCCACTGGAGGTAGACCACAGTCAATTAAGATCCTGCAGGTATCCCAGGGTGCAAGGAGAAGAAGCTAGAATTTTTTTTTTTTTTTGTTTGACCATCTCTCAGAGGATGCCCCTATAAATACAATACATTGTGTTAGTGGAACTCGCCACTGGAGGTAGACCACAGTCAATTACGATCCTTCAGGTATCCCAGGGTGCAAGGAGAAGAAGCTAGCATTTTTTTTTCTTGTTTGACCAACTCTCGGGGGATGTCCCCTATAAATGCAATGCAGTGTGTATGTGGAAGGAAAATAAGGTTCGGAGTGAGGAAAGAGGGAGTAGTTTCTATGGACGTTTGTCTTAAATTTATGAATATCGAAAATAGCAGGAAATACTTTAGCTGGTCGATTATTCCACATACGAATTGTTCGGCCGAAAAAACGAATTTTATCTGTAATGTGTTGTGCGATCTATTGACCAGTCAATAACAAAAAGGTGTGCTGTATTCGATAAGCGGATACTACGGAATAAGGTTGCTTATTTCCACGGAACATTTCCCATGAAAGTATCGGTAGAAGAGAACTACACAACCACATTCCGTCAATGTTCAAGCGATCCAATATATGTAGAACGCTGTAGTCCCCTATGAGCATTTTTGCTCTTTTCTCAACTCGATCAAGGAGATCCAAAGAAGATTTAAACGCACCCTCATATACGTGGGAGTTGTATTCCATTTTAGGTCGTATATAAGTCGTGTAGATTCGAAGAAGATCGGATGGAGTGATGTATATTCTGAACCGTTTTAGAAAGCCTAAACACTTGAATACTTCTGTCGATACTTCAAAAACATGTTTATTCCAACGGACATCACACTGTATTTTCATACCTAGAACATCAAGAGCGTCTGATTCTTCAATATCTACACTTCCGATATTTAAAGAAGGCAGGGATAAACATTCATGGCGTTAAAGAAGGCAGGGATAAACATTCATGGCGTTTGTGTGGCAGAGTACAACATTGGGTCTTACGAGCATTAAAGTCCACCTGATTCGTCTGACCCCACTCAGAAATTTTAACCAGGTCCTGATTAAGTGTGACATTCATAATATTTTTCATATATACCTCAATAGAATTAGGTCTATGGTAAAATGAGTATGAATGATAAATATTGCTATCATCCGAGTTAGTGTAAATGGCGTTGAAGGTAAGACCTAGAAAATCATTAAGAAATATCAAAATTAAAGATGGAGATAGAAACGAACCTTGCGGTGTCCCTGCATTTAATATATAGTCTCTGTAGGAGTACCCCACTATTACAACGTGAATAGCTCGATATAAATTTAACGAAATTATCTCCAACGCCAAAGGAGATAAGCTTTGACACAAGTTCGCAATGCCACACTCGATCGAACGCCTTAGAAATGTCCAAAGCGATTATCTTGCTTTCACCAATGCGGTGTATAGATTGGCTCCATCTTTCAGAATGAAAAGCCATCAGGTCTCCCGTTGAATGAATCTTTCGGAAGCCATATTGTCGATCATTTAAAAGACGATTTGATTCCAAGTAGTTTACCAAATGGAAATTTATCATTCACTTCATAATTTTGGAGAGTTGGGAATTGGTTGAACATTGGCAAACTTCCAGCAATTCGAAAAATTGCCTGAACGGTATGCGTGGTTAAAAATATTGCGCAATGGAGGAGTTAGCGATGAAGAACACATCTTGGGGACTAGAGCGGGAATACCATCTGGCCCAGGGGATTAATTGACGTTCAGCTCTGAAAGCACCTTTTTAACATGCCCGAGTTCTAAAGAATATTTGCGGCATGTCAAAAGGAACCATATCAAGAACTGGTGGTGGTTGACAGCTATCCGGAAGTGAAAAATTCCTGGAAAATAGTTCAGCAAAAACATTGGCCTTATCAACAGGTTCAGTCACTATCTGATCACCCTTCAAAAGAGTTGGAGTGGAAGAATTACAGCCATTCTTTACCCTTTTGACGAATGACCAAAAACTCTTGCTACCCTTCGGAGCTGACAAGACCTTAGAACGAAGACGTTTTTCGAGATAAGTTTCTTACGTCTAAGTATTCTAACACACTCTATTCTGGCCCTTTTGCGTAACAATTCTGTCGTAGGCTTCTGATTATTGCGCCAATTCCTAAATGCTTACTCCTTAGCTCTCACAGCTACTTTACATATCTGGTTAAACCAACATATATCCTTGGGCCTTACCGAAATGGTCCTCTCAGGGATGAATGTTTTCATTCTAAGAATAATTACATTCGTAACCATTTTCGCGGCTGCTTCAATGTTCCCGTCCAAGTTTTTCCAAAAATCATATTTGGCAATTCTAATCATCTTCCTGTAATGCTTTATTAAAAAGCTGTCTGCTCTCTGCTGATTTGACTACCAAGATGGTTTTTTTTTGTACCAAGGCTATGCAGAAGGGCAATACTCTTCCAGGGACCTATTACAAACACTTGTTATATGGTCAACCAGACAGTCAATTTCCGCCGATCTATGCAGTTCAGAAAATCAAGAAAAAGTCTCCTTATGCTTCACCAAGTTTGATCTCTTCAAATTTTTAGAGACTGCCTCAACGGGGCCGAGTCTATGTATGCTGACATAAAGCGTCAACATCCACTAATAACGTACAAGATTTTGAGGTCTTCGTTTTTAACAGCATCTGCTCTTAATAATGCATTTTTATCAATAAACAAAAAAGTCTAATCTTATTATAAAAAATACATATAATATAAAATTTTGTCTCTGGTATGTATAAAAAAAAGCATGATGTCATGACATGCTTGTGCATGCTGCTAAAATACAGTCAGTGGCTAAAATCATAATAATGACGACAACGATGAGGACGATGATGATGGTTGCAATATTTAGTTGGCTTTCTTGGTCTTGTAGTAGTGGCTGTTATTATTGTTGTTGGCGGTGGTGTTGGTTGTGGTGGTTATGCGGTTTTGCCGGTGTAGCGGCATTTGTTGAACAATCAACTTTGAGAATAAAAAAAAAAATACAAACAATCTTCTTATAAAATTGTATCCTCCATAACCGTCAATATACACCCAGGCAATGCCAGTGGCGCTATTGCTTCTGCCAATGCATGAAAGGTGGTCATGATACTCTTATTTTCACGTACTGTTGCTAGTTTGTATTGGTAAGTATTACCAACACTACTAGTACTACTGCTGCTGCTGCTACTACAACTACTTCTGCTGCTCGTGATTATATATATGGCATTGTTGTGAATAAGTTGGTGGAAAATATTTTTTTAAGTCATACGTAATATTTTCGGTTGTTTTTGTAGTTGTTGCCAAGTTGTCATGCTGCTTTGGGCTGTTTGGCTCTTTGCTGGTTTCTTTTTTGTTCTGGCAATTCTCTGCTTGCCTGCCTGACTGTCTGCCAAACTGTTGTGTCCGCCATAAAATCAGCCAGTCAGTTTAGTAGTACATCCGCAGCTTGTGAAATTCATACGTTAAGGAATTTCTGTACAAATGCCATTTTCTTTACCATTTTTGTTTGGTCGATGATAAATGCAGTGCAAGGTTTTAACTGTGCCCTGACTGGATATGAAATGTTGTACATTTTTTTTTCTTTGCTAACTCCTTTTTTTTTCATATGAGTACCCTACATCACATGTTGGTAAAGGTTTTTCACATATGATGAGGTCTATTAAAAAATAATGCTGATGACACCGCTCTAAAAAAATCAGAAAAGTTGTCACTTCTACTTAGAAAAATGTTCGGTTCCAAATAATCGGTTTCAGAATGCATCAAATTGTTCTGTAACCGAGTCCACTTAATAATCCAGAATCAATGATTTATATTTGAAATTTTCCCGAAAGGAATCGTTTTTTTGAAAATTTTATTACAGTAGAATTTATTCAAGAATCTATTGTAATTTAATGTAGACTGTGATCACGTAAAACGATAGTTGAGTCGATTTGTTTGCTCTTAAACTAAACATAATAGAGGTATTCAGAGTCTTGTTGCCACCCCTGGCAATGTAGCAAAAGAGTACTTCTTTCAAAAAATACATGTATTTTGAAAAGTAATTTTGAAAAGTGCTCTTTTACCACCAGTGCCAGGGCTGGCAAGCAACACTCTGAATACCACTAATGCTTCCATATTTTTTTGTGTTCCAGGATAAGAAACACTCTTTAATAAAATAATAGTAAACTTTCAAATTTCCCTTCAAAACGATTTTTAGTGCCAGTTTACAGAAGGCGAACGATACACACGAACGAAAATTTTGCATGTGTTTTGTTATTGTAACAACATCAAAATACATGTAAAATTTTCGTTCGTGTGTATCGTTCGCCTTCTGTAAACTGGCACTTATTTTAATGTCGTTTATGAATCGTCAATCGTTTTTGTTTTACATGAAATACATGAACTAGATTGAGTTTAAATCCTAATTCCAAATCTGCAATTCTATCGCATTTCATTTTGAGATATTTGCATTTGTAAATTTTCCTAGTTCGTGACACCCAGGCGGGGTGGCAGCGTTTACGGATTGAAAACTTCTGGGCTTAAGTTGATGGTTGCCAATGGTGTGGGCTCACCTAGTTCCTGCATCTTGGCGAAAAAAGGTGGCAAGAGGTTCTTGATGTAACGCTTGTGTCATATATATTGTCTGATAGAATCTATTAATGGAGAGTTTTGGAAGAACATTCTTTCTTAGATCATCGCTACATTGAGACTTTACTCAGGAAGCGTGGCCCGGTTTAGGCAGTCTTTAGAAATCTGAAGAAAACAACAAATGTTTGTAACAGGTCCCTGCCCAGTTGGCAACGTCCTCGAGCCATCCTCAGTGACGGCGCGGTGACATGTCAGAGTCACTGCTGACAGTCACAAGACATCTCTATGTACTGAGTTGAGGACAGTTTCATATAAATTTTCAAAATGTCCTCACTCAAAGTCAGTAGTAGTCAGGGCATGCTGACATTCTGGGAGTATGTCACCTAAGGCTTCTTTGGGGAAATGTCTGACGTAGGTCATACGAAAATACAAAAAATTTTCGTATTTCATTTAGTTATTACACTCAAAAAAATACGTTAGTAGATTTACTAATTTTTTTTTGCTAAAACTAGTTAGCTAACTTTTAGCAAATTTTTAGTTGAGATTAGCATGTTAGCAAAAAATTCTTGTAAACTTCATTTAGCACATTAGCAATTTTAAACAAACTTTAAACTAATTTCTTTTGCTAAGATTTGAAATTGAGTTGACAACATTTTTACAAGATTTTTTGCTAATATTAGCAAAAATAAATAGTAAATTTTTTTTAATTTTCAAAAATCTTAAAATGGCGCTATCTCGGAAACTAAGCCAGATAGAGCAAAATGGAGGCCATTTTTGGTTCTTAGAATCTCCATAGTATCGCCGGTCCTCTTCACATGTGTGGACCCTAATGGGCCCTAACTTTGGATCCAAAAAAATTAGCATTCCCGAAAATTTTAAAATGCTCATATCTCGGAAAATATTGCCGACACAACAAAAAGTCCAAAAGCATTTTTGTAGCTCTCAACACATAGCACAAGACCGCAAAATAGTCAAAAGCTCTCCGAGTAATATGTTTGAAGTTATCGAGTTTTTTAATTCTCAAGACCCCAGTGGTCCCCTATAATCACGTATCTCAAAAACTAAGCAAGGTAGAGCGAAACGGACACAAATTTTGGATCAAAAACTACGACAATTTTTAAGGAACCCAACTAGGTCTAGGCCCATCGGGGTCTGGACCTATCGGGTACGAACACAATGGGGTCCTCAGATGAGTATGAACTAAGTTCAAAAAAAAAAAATTAGTTAACTAATTATTGGCAAAACATTTTTGCTAACTTTAGCAAAAAAATTGTGGGTTCAAAATCAGCAAATTTTCTTGTAGGTTTACAAGCATTTTTTGCTAACATTACAGTTTTTTTTTTTTTTTGAGTGTACTTTTGTCCATTTTCATTTATGAATCATCTTTCTCATATTTAGAAAAAACTTTTCGCCATTTCTAGTTCCAACAGGATCTGAACCTGAAACCTCCAGTTTATTAGTCCCACACCTAGCTAAGTGTTCCAAACTTTATTTTGAAAATTGTTTGTCTATTTATTACTTTTATACTACTTGTTAGATTTTGATTTTATTTTAAATATATCAATAATATTGCCATATTTTTCTTAGAAATTAAAGAGCTGCCAAGATTTAAAATTCTAATTTAATATACTGCTATTCTGAAGACATTTCCTTTTCGACGTCTTAGAGGAATTGTCCACAAACTTAAAGAAAACATTCAGTGCTGACAATGTAAGAACATCAAACACTACCTATGATTTGTCAGAACCTGACGACATTTCCCCAAGCAATCACTATGTAAATTTCCTCAGCGACACATTTTCCAACTGGGTGGATACATCTTGACCTTCGGCAAAGCCTACGGGCGAAAAAGCCACCTTGGTGGTCAAATTAGTTGCAGATGAGCAGATATTCCTGCAGAAAGCTCTTGAATAAGGCAATATCTTCAAGGGTGGACGAGGACTGGTCTGCATATAGGCTGCAACTTAAGAGTTATAAAAAGATGATCAGAATTGCCAAGTGTGATTCTTGGAAAAACTTCTCTGGAAACATAGAAGACGTTTCTTCATCCCATGATACTTGACGGATCCTAATGGGGTGTGGTCTACCTTCAGTGGAGTTTCGCTAGATGTCCTTCTAAACACGCATTTTCCATGAAATTCCATGATTCCGTTTCAAGCTTTTGAACGTTCTGACGCCAAAGCATCTGAAATTGCTTTTGAAATAATAAATATGCCAACATTAATCTAGGTGATTAAAGCTTCAAGCCCTATAAATTGTATAATATGGACCTGATGGTATAATCCCGGCTGAGATGCAGCAAGTGTCGGACTATGTAGCCCCAGTTAGTCTGTCTTCTTTCTTGTTAAAGACAATGGAACGAATGATAGACTCATATTTGCGTAGAGTGATTGACCTGACGTTGCTTTCGACTACATAACATGCATACAGCTAGGGTTGCCAGACGTCCCGCATTTGGCGGGATTGTCCCGCTTTTTATAACCGATTCCCGCGTCCCGCGCATATTCCCGCTTTTTTTGCATTTTTTTTTTTTTTAAGAACAACTATTTTTTACTATTAAAGCCTTAGTTTTAAAAGCTTACTTGTAAGCTTTTGTAAAATTAGTTTTACATTGCCGCCCAAATAATGTGGATTTACACTCAAAATAATACATTAGTAGATTTACTAATTTTTTTTTGCTAATGCTAGTAAGCTAACCTTTAGCAATTTTTAGTTGCGATTAGCATGTTAGCAAAAATATCTTGTAAACTTCATTTAGCGCATTAGCAATTTTTAACAAAATTTGAACTAATTTTTTTTTTTTAATTTAAAATTGAGTTGGCCAAATTTTTACAAGCTTTTTACTAATATTAGCAAAAATAAATTGTAAACTTTTTTTCAAGAAAACTTAAAATGGCGCTATCTTAGAAACTAAGCCAGATAGAGCAAAATGGAGGCCATTTTTGGTTCTCGAGCTCTCGATAGTATCGCCGGTCATAGTATCGCCGGTCATCTTCACATGTGTGGACCCTTATGGGTCCTAACTTTGGATCCAAAAAAAGTTAGCATTCCCGAAAATTTTAAAATGCTCATATCTCGGTAAATATTGCTGATACAAAAAAAGTCCAAAAGCATTTTTGTAGCTCTCAACAGTTGTAGCAAGCTCCGAGTAGGATTTTTGAAGTTAGAGTTTTTTAATTCTCAAAACGCCAGTGGTCCCCTAAAATCACGTATCTCAAAAACTAAGCAAGGTACACTCAAAAAAATACGTTAGTAGATTTAGTAATTTTTTTTTTCTAACGCTAGTTAGCTAGCTTTTAGCAAATTTTTAGTTGAGATTAGCATGTTAGCAAAAAATTCTTGTAAACTTCCTTTAGCACATTAGCAATTTTAAACAAACTTTGAACTAATTTATTTTGCTAAATTTGAAATTGAGTTGACTACATTTTTACAAGATTTTTTGCTAATATTAGCAAAATAAATGGTAAATTTTTTTTTATTTTCAGAAAACTTAAAATGGCGCTATCTCGGAAACTAAGCCAGATAGAGCAAAATGGAGGCCATTTTTGGTTCTCGAGCTCTCCATAGTATCGCAGGTCCTCTTCACATGTGTGGACCCTAATGGGCCCTAACTTTGGATCCAAAAAAGTTAGCATTACCGAAATTTTTAAAATGCTCATATCTCGGTAAATATTTCCGACACAACAAAAAGTCCAAAAGTGTTTTTGTAGCTCTCAACACGTAGAACAAGCTCTCCGAGTAATATTTTTGAAGTTATCGAGTTTTTTAATTCTCAAGATACTGGGTCCCCTATAATCACGTATCTCAAAAACTAAGCAAGGTAGAGCGAAACGGACACAAATTTTGGATCAAAGACTATGACGATTTTTAAGGAACCCAACCAAGTCTAGGCCCATCGGGGTCTGGACCTATCGGGTCCGAACCCAATGGGGTCCTCAGATGTGTATAAACTAAGTTCAAAAAAAAAAAAAATATTTAGTTAACTAATTATTGGCAAAACATTTTTGCTAACTTTAGCAAAAAAATTGTGGGTTCAAAATCAGCAAATTTTCTTGTAGGTTTACAAGCTATTTTTGCTAACATTACAGTTTTTTTTTTTTTGAGTGTAGAGCGAAACGGACACAAATTTTGGATCAAAAACTAGGTCTAGGCCCATCGGGGTATCGGGTGCGAGCCCAATGGGGTCCCCAAATGTGTATGAACTAAGTTGAAATAAAAAAAATCAGTTAACTAATTTTGGGCAAAACATTTTTGCTAACTTTACCAAAAAAATTGTGGGTTCAAAATAAGCAAATTTTCTTGTAGGTTTACAAGCTTTTTTTGCTAACAATATATTTTTTTTTTGAGTATATAAATATAATATTATAGGATCACTGATGAAGCTAAAGTGCAGAAACTATGCATGGTGTGATTCAGAAATTGTTTCTATACTAAAATTTTTAGAATTTAAAAAAGCTTTTCAATTATAAACTTCACATTTTCAAAAAAAAAAAAAATGTACACTCAAAATATTTTGTAGGCAAAAACAACTAAAAAACACACTTAAAACCAGTGAATAAACAATTAAAAACCATCCCAGTAATTATTCATTTGTTTTAACAAACACCAACATTTATTTTTTACTGTTGACAAAATTTTCTAAAATAAATAACATTAAACATTAAAAAATAACGATTTTTTCACTCTTTTTTACCAACAAATTCGAAAAAAATAACCTACGAAAACATTAAAAATTAATGATAGTTCTGTTAAATTTACCAACAAATTTCAAAAAAAATAACCTACGAAAACAATAAAAATTAATGATTTCGTAGGTAATTTTTTACAATTTTTTATTGAAATATTTTTTTAAAATTTGTTAATAAAATTTTTGGGGAATCGTTCCCGCAATCAACTACATTCTGGCCAGACACTCTACCCATCGTGCCAAAGTCACTTGATACAAACATGTTATTATATTTCTATAAATAATTTTTTGATTTTTTTTTCTACAAAAAAATAACTGACTTGTGTACACTCAAAATATTTTGTAGGCAAAAACAAAAGAAAAACACACTTAAAACAAGTGAATAAACAATTGAAAACCATCCCAGTAATTATTCATTTATTTTAACAAACATCAACATTTATTTTTTACTGTTGACAAAATTTTCTAAAATAAATAACATTAAACATTAAAAAATTACGGTTTTTTCACTCTTTTTTACTAACATATTCGAAAAAAATAACCTACGAAAACATTAAAAATTAATGATAGTTCTGTTATTTTTACCAACAAATTCCAAAAAAATAACCTACGAAAACATTAAAAATTAATGATTTCGTAGGTTATTTTATACAATTTTCTATTGAAATATTTTTTTAAAAATTTTTAATAAAATTTTGGGGAATCGATCCCGCAACCAACTACATTCTGGCCAGACACTCTAACCATCGTGCCAAAGTCACTTGATACAAACATGTTTTTATATTTCTATAAATAATTTTTTGATTTTTTTTTTCTACAAAAAAATAACTGACTTGTGTAGGTAAAAACTAATAATATTTCATTAAAAAATACCAACAATTACAAAAAAAAAATTACTTACACAAATCATTAAAAATCAAAAGAATAATCAGTAGTTTTTACTTACAGAACAAAAATAAATGACTTTAAAAATTAAATGTTAATGAAAGTCTTTATTTTTTAGTGTGTTATTTTTGAAACAAAGGACTGAAGTAGTCATTAATAAAAACTGAACATCAAACAAATGTTTTTTCTTTTAAAAACGACTAAACGGAAAACTTTTTAAATAAACTACAAACAGTTAATGTCATAATTTTTTGAGTGTATGTAAAAACTAATGATATTTCATTAAAAAGTACCAACAATTAAAAAAAAAAATTACTTACACAAATCATTAAAAATCAAAAGAATAATCAGTAGTTTTTATTTACAGAACAAAAATAAATGACTTTAAAAATTAAATGTTAATGAAAGTCTTTATTTTTTAGTGTGTTATTTTTGAAACAAAGGACTGAAGTAGTCATTAATAAAAACTGAACATCAAACAAATGTTTTTTCTTTTAAAAACTACTAAACGAAAAACTTTTTAAATAAACTACAAACAGTTAATGTCATAATTTTTTGAGTGTAGTCTGATTCAGAAATTGTTACTATATTTACAATTTTTAGAATTTAAAAAAGTTTTTCAATTATAAACTTCACATTTTCAAAAAAAAAAAAATGTATGGATAAAGTTGAAATAAAAAAAAACTTTCAGTTAACTAATTTTTAGCAAAACATTTTTGCTAACTTTAGCAAAAAAATTGTGGGTTCAAAATCAGCAAATTTTCTTGTAGGTTTACAAGCTTTTTTTGCTAATATTGCAGTTTTTTTTTTGAGTGTAGGCAACATGAATTCAGCAGTGGTAAATCAACGGAAAACATGCAGAGCGGTTAAATGTGCCGTCAAATGACTTTTACCGGAGTTGCATGGATGAGTTGAAAAATATCGAATACTTTATCCACCATGGCTCGGCACATTCTGGTAAGAAACTTGTTTCACTGTTATCTAGGGAGCTGCACGATCTTTCTGATTTGTCAGATGACAAAATTCAATATCTTAGGAGTTTCATAAGGAGCTTAAATTGGTTTAACGACAGGGACTAGTAGGGAAACCTATTACAGTCCCGTGGTATCCAAATGGACCTCAGAGTCTACGTGTGTTGACGTAAAACGTCAGCAGCCAATTACAACCTAACTTATGATCTTCAGAACATATATAATAAAGCTTTCATTTTCAACCGTAACCTCTTGAAATTAAATTCGAATTTCATGAGCTTAACTTTCATGTAGATAATAATGTAGTCGGTCTGTGCCAAGAATATTCTTCGTACTTGTTAATTTTTTTTTGTTGGTTTCTTGCTGTTTTTCAATGTTGTAATAAAACCTTTTACTTTTGTTCGAATATGCAAGAATTTCTGAGATTGTGAGATTCTTTTTTTTTTTTGTTGTTTAATATTATCCGCTTTTTCGTTTGTAGTTTTAAATTTAAGTTTCTTGTTCTTGTTTTTGAAATGTCGACAAGTGTGGAGTGGATTGGAGTGGCGTGGAGTAGGGAGTGAGTGTTTTTGAGGATTGTTATTTTCCTTTTTTAGCAGCGCGCAAATAAACGTTCCAACTACTCGTACTCGTACATTTTTGCATTTGTAATGATTTTTGTGGATTTTTTTTTTTTTTTTGTTTTACCAGATTCTGTATTTTTCCAATTTTATCTTCTTTTGGATGACTCTGTGTGTGTGTTTGTGTGTGTGTGTTGTTATTATTGAATGAGCTTTTATAAGCACTCTAAGGATGGATGAAATACATACGAATTTCGAACATTTATAGTCGTACATTTGTACATTCATTGCTGCATTTTACTACGTATGTGTATTAGAATGGCATTGTGAGGCAAAAAAGTTGTTCTACCGATTTGCCCTGACGAAAAAATCGGAAAATTTTTTCTTCGTTCGACCGATTTTAAATTTTTTTTTTGACATTCGTGTCCAGTGCATCAAAATTAATAAGTATGATGTGTTGCAAAACATATTTTTTTTTTTATTTTTTTAAAAAAATTTTCAGAAATCGAAAACTTTGATCACCGGGCGCCTCGGATTAATTTAATCCGATAGATCTCAAATTTGTACCACATATTTTCTAGGTCCACTAGAATTTAAATTTTCCCTGACACTTTAGAAAATCGAAAGTTGAAGAAAAAATGCCACCCTAATGTGCATATGTTGTATGTATGCAACAAAAAGCTAACTTAACAATTCTGTATTTGTGAAATTCACTCGCCCCAAAAACATGAATGCATGCATCATCACAGTATCATCCGTAAAAGAGGAAACCTAAATTGTGTGTGAGATGTTATAAGATCACAAGATTTCTGAGAATTTCTTGATTTTTACATACATACAGATACAATTTTGTATTTTTTTTTTGGCTTGGTGGTACCATTCGTACAATCATTGTTTAATAGAGGTGGGATGAAAATTTAAAAGTTTAGCACATTCGACGAGTTGTAGTGTAAATAAAGGTATTCCCAATAATATAACAACCTGCTAAGAAAATTTTATGTTATCGATAAATTAATAACTATACGAAATTTTCTATAAAAAAATTTATGTTATCGATATATCGATAACTATGCAAAATGTTTTACAGAATATTTTAGTGTTATCGATATATGTACAAAATTTTCGGACAAATTTATATTATCGATATATCGATACCATAAAATTTTCTATAGAAAAATGTATGTTATCGATGTATTGATAACTATACAAAATTATTTATAGAACATTTTATGTTATCGATGTAACGATAACTATACAAAATTTTCTACAGAGAATTTTATATAATCGATATGTCTATAACTATACAAAACTTTGTATATGAGGCATTCCACACCAAATGTCCCGCTACAGAAAAACATGTGTCCCGTAAATTTCTGAATAGGTTGTTTGGATAGCCCTATATGAAACTAAGAAAATTGCGTTTTTGGTTTTTCAAATTTTCAAAAACTGGGCTTAGGAGGCGTAGTCAAATATTGGAAAAATGGTAAAATTTGTGACAAGTTGCCTTGATAAAATATTTATCACATTAAAATGGAATACACCAAATGTGTCAAAAATTTACATTCTTATATAGTTTTGTATGTGCTATCGATTAAAAATTTTTTTTTGGAAAATTTTCAGAAGCCGTTCTGAAATTTTCCATTTTTTAAAAAAGTCAATTTATCAAAAATCCGGCCACTTTTTTGTTCTTTTTTAATTTTTTTTTAAAAAATTTAGATGTTTGTCCATCCACACAAAAAAATTCAGAAACACGTTCTTCGTTTTTTTCGAGAAAATCGCATTTGAACTTTAAATTTCATAACAATTTTGTAATGTGCTTGTATTTTCTTGATTTAACGTTGCGAATGAGTATTATTAATTGCATAAATATTACTCATACGCTCTGTTGAAACAAGAAAATTCAAGCAAATTACTAAATTGATATGAAATTTGAAATTCAAATGCGATTTTCTCGAAAAAAACGAAAAATGTGTTTCTGAATTTTTTTGTGTGGATGGACAAACATATGAACTTTAAAAAAAATTTTAAAAAGAACAAGTAAAAAAGTTAGATTCGGCCTTGCCGAATGTAGTGATACCCTCCACAATTTCAAAAAGATTATTGCAAACAACTTTATGTAAAAGGAAATTACTTTTGAAAAAAAAAAATTTTAAAAAATATCCGCGAAAAAAAATTTTGGGAAAAAAAAATCCGCGATTTTTTAATTTTTTTTTGTCAAAAAATATGTTCGTACTTGTTTAAATACCATTTGGTGTTCAATTATGTTCACATATGTCAACCAGAAGCCGAATTAAAGCATTTTGTATTTTTAGGTTATGTTGAATGTACTGAAATTTTTGAGGTGTGCTTACATTTTCATTCATAACTTTTGAACCGCTCAAGCGATATCGCTCAAATGCAATACCAAACTTCTCGGGAGAACTTCCAATATATATGTTAAGTTTCAGTCATCTCTGTGCAATATTTTGTCCGCGAGAGCATTTTCAACAGACAGACAGACGGACAGACGGACAGACGGACAGACGGACAGACGGACAGACGGACAGACGGACAGACGGACATCGCTAGAATGTCTTAAAATCGATCGGGCATCATGAATATATATACTTTATGGGATCCCAGACCGATATTTCGATGAGTTACAAACGGAATGACAAACTTATATATACCCTCTATCACTAAGTGGAGGGTATAAAAAAAAGTAGCCGGATTTTTGATAAATTTACTTTTTTAAAAAATGGAAAATTTCAGAACGGGTTCTGAAAATTTTCAAAAAAAAAAAAAATTTAATCGATAGCCCATACAAAACTAAATAAGAATGTAAACTTTTGAGATTGTGGTGCATTCTGTTTTAATGTGATAAATATTTAATCAAGGCAACTCGCCACAAATTTGACCATTTTTCCTATATTTGACCACGAATCCTAAGCCCAGTTTTTGAAAAATTGAAAAACTAAAAACGCAATTTTCTAACTTCCATATAGGACTATCCATATAACCTATTTAGAAGACATTTGGTGTGGAATGCCTCATATGTTATGTTAAAATTTTCTATAGAAAATTTAACAATAATCGACAGAAAAAAAATTCTCTACAGAACATATGAGAGTGTTAAGTTCGGCGTGCCTAATCTTTTTGGGGCTTTTTGTGGGGAATGGTCGGTGGGAACTAGAGGTGTCCTTAAAAACAAAAATAATCGTTTTATACCTAGTAGGGTCCTAAATTGTTCTTTAGTATCTAAAAATTAGTGAGCCAAAATTTTGGGACAATCGGCTAAAAATAACTCGTGCCGAAAATGGATTAAAGTTTTGGGACATTCTTTTATGAAAGAAACCCCCTTTTTTTGAAGTTTTTGAAAAAATATTGGTATTTGTAATTTTTTGTTAATTTTTTTGTTAAATAATATGAAAATGGTATAAAATTACCTTTCCAAAGAGACTAATAAAATTAAAATCGGATAAAAAATAATCATTTTACGCATGCATGCCCCAGACCATATTTTATTTTTTTGCAACCATAATATGGTCATAAATATTAGTTTTACCATTACTTAAGATCATATGAATTATGATTGCTGCAAAACTGTTAAGGTTATAAACAAGGAGAAGACTTTCATGGAAATGCATGTTTTTTCCCTTTGGACATAGCATACAGCATAAACAAGATATCTCTGCGAATCATAGAATTTGATTTAAAATGGCATCGATTCGTTAGTGCATATTTTTGCATATTTTGCTTAAAATGCATATTTTTGCATATTTTGCTATTATTTCGCTATAAATGCATATTTTTAGGTCATATTTTGTTTAAATTTTAATTTTTTTTAGCTATTTTTTACTATTTTTAGCTATTTTAAAGATTTTTGAGATATTTTTTTTTGCATTAAAGCAATTATTAAGTTTTTTTAGATAATTTTTATTTTTTTAATAACATTTTATACACACTGTATATGAGGCATTCCACACCAAATGTCCCGCTACAGAAAAACATGTGTCCCGTAAATTTCTGAATAGGTTGTTTGGATAGCCCTATATGGATCTAAGAAAATTGCGTTTTTGGTTTTTCTAATTTTCAAAAACTGGGCTTAGAAGGCGTGGTCAAATATTGGAAAAATGGTCAAATTTGTGGCGTGTTGCTTTGATTAAATATTTATCACATTAAAACGGAATGCACCACAATCTCAAAAATTTACATTCTTATATAGTTTTGTATTGGCTATCGATTAAAAAATTTTTTTTTGAAAATTTTCTGAACCCGTTCTGAAATTTTCCATTTTTTAAAAATGTCAATTTATTAAAAAACATGCCACTTTTTTTTTCTTTTTTAATTTTTTTTTTTTAAAGTTAAGATGTTTGTCCATCAACACAAAAAAATTCAGAAACACGTTCTTCGTTTTTTTTTCGAGAAAATCGCATTTGAACTTTAAATTTCATAACAGTTTTGTAATTTGCTTGCATTTTCTTGATTTAGCGTTGCGAATGAGTATTATTAATTACATAAATATTACTCATACGCTCTGTTGAAACAAGAAAATTCAAGCAAATTACTGAATTGATATGAAATTTGAAATTCAAATGCGATTTTCTCGAAAAAAAAACGAAGAACGTGTTTCTGAATTATTTTATGTGTGGATGGACAAACAAACATCTAAACTTAAAAAAAAAATTTAAAAAAGAAAAAAAAGTGGCATGTTTTTTTAATAAATTGACTTTTTTAAAAAATGGAAAATTTCAGAACGGGTTCTGAAAATTTCCAAAAAAAAAAAATTATTCGATAGCCCATACAAAACTATATAGGAATGTAAATTTTTGAGATTGTGGTGCATTCCGTTTTAATGTGATAAATGTTTAATCAAGGCAACTCGCCACAAATTTGACCATTTTTCCAATATTTGACCACGCCTCCTAAGCCCAGTTTTTGAAAAATTTAAAAACCAAAAACGCAATTTTCTAAGTTCCATATAGGGCTATCCATACAACCTATTCAGAAGTTTACGGTACACGTGTTTTTTTTCGCTGGACATTTGGTGTGGAATGCCTCATATATGCATATCTAAGCTTAAAATGCCAGACTGAATTAAAATTTTATGTTTTTTTTTTTAAATAAAAGTAAAAAAAACAAGTGGATATTTATGATTTTTAGTGCATATTTTAAGATTTTTAGTGCATATTTCAACACTTTTTAATGCATGTTTTAGGCGCCTAAAACATAGCTTTTTAGTGCATGAAGGTCCTGCCCCTGGTTATGACAAACAAGTTATGATAAAATTGTCAATCATAATAATGGTTGCTTCAATCATATCTCTTCTCGGCGGGTACATATTGCACACAAAAAATTATTGGCTAAAAATTTTCAATTAAATGTATTGATCAACAAAATTTAAATGAGTCAATCAATGTTTTGATTAAAATTTTTGCTATTTTTTGTTACAAATTTTCAACATACCAGATTTTTTTCGCTTTTATTTATTTGAATAGATTAGTTCAAAAATATACAAAATAATCGGGCATTACTTTTTATTTTATTATTGGCAACATATTGGAAAGCAAAAAAGGTGAATTTTTTGATAATTTTGTCATAAGCTTACAATTCATTTGTTAAATCAATCATTATTTTGATTGACTTTAAACAAAAAATTGATCAAATTTTTGATCAAAATCGAAAAAATGTTTGATTGAAATAATTTTCAATCAATCACCTACAATTTGATGATTGGTATAACAATTTTTTTAATTGGAGGAGTTTCAATCAAAAAATTGATTGAATCCGCGTTTTTGTTGATTGAAATTCGTTTCAAATTTTTTCTGTGTGAAGGGAATAAAATTTTCGGCACAGCCGAATTTAACACTCTCACTTGTTATTATATATAAATCGTGTCATTTCTAAGAATTTACAATATTTTTCTTTACTTTCCGTCCCCTCTATTGAATTTCCCCAGTTACATATGAATGTATCTACTATTATGTAGTTCATTCTTTTGTTTAGTACTCGAGCTTTATACCTTTAATAACATCACAAATACAAAAGGTAGTTCGATGTTACACGTTGCTACGTGTTTGATCATATCCTCTTGGGTATATTTAGATTTATGAGAAACTGTTTTTTTTTATTTTAGTTCTTGGTGTTGTGATTCAAAAAATTCAATTATAGTATTAAAAAAAAATAAAAAAAGAGTTAAAATATGGAAAATTCCTTAAGAAAACCAAACTAGCACTTGGACAGAAGGAAAATGAAACTAGTTGCATGCAGTTTCTTTGAGAATATGTGGGTTAATTGTTAATTAACTAGAATCGGTCATAATCTGTCGATACCAATAAGATATTTAATTGGCTTTGATAAAACAATTGAATTTATATTAAACAAGATCAAAAACGTTTAGCAAGAACTTGAATCAAGAAACTCAGAAACCGACAAGAAGACTACAGAAACCGATCTAAAAAGTGTGTGTTACGACAGATCAGGAGCTACAATCAGAGGCAGTAAGTAGCCTTAACAAACTGGGAGAATCACGAAAATCACGTGACCAGCACCCATTTCTACTTTCACCAGTCGTGCTGCTCAAACCAAACCGATAACCAGTGATACAAACGAATAAGTTACACAAATTTACGTAAAAACCTAAGTTGGACTATGACGAAGATTAAAAAAAAAAAAAAATGCCGTTCTCAACTGTTGCGGTTACCAACGAACGACAATTGATTTTTTATTTATATAGATAAAGTATACACTCAAAATAATACATTAGTACAGCGGTTACCAACCTTTTTGGCTCGCGTACCCCTAATTTTAAATTTTGTCAGCCGCGTACCCCCTAACGAGTTTTTTGTTTCGTTTAAAAATACTTCTCATATAAATATTAGAGTTAATTTTGAAATTTTTGATCTGCGGTATTATAATTTTATTGAAGGATTTAGGGGAGATCAAAACAATGGTGTTATTTTTTGGAAACATTTTCGATCCTTGGGGTGGCTCAAGGCATCTGAAAACGCGGATTTTGAGCTGATTTTTCTGCAAAGCAAAAACAGCTGAAAATATTGCCAAATCTGATTTCACCAGTCGTTTCTACACCAAAAATTTAAACAAAGGACGTTTTTTGAACTCTTAAAAAAAGTTCCAAAAACATATCACAGAGGGGAAAATATAATGTTTTTTTAATTTTTTTAAATGTTTTTTTTTTTTAATACAAGGGCAGATCAACAATTCCGTGACTTTTCGAAAGAAACACCCCCGTATAAACAATGAAAGTAGAGTTGTGTCGTTCACGAACGACAATTGAACTATTCACTAAACTGAGCGGTTTATCTAGTTCGTTCATTTCCGCTCTTTTAGGTCTTTTCGTTCATTCAGCTCCATTGGTCATTACTCCATTCTGATCTTTCAGTTCGGTCGTTCAATTTTTCAATAGGCGTTAGTTTTCTCTTCTCTTTTGGCACGCTTTCTCAGCATTTATGTTTTTTATTTACAAAAATTGCATGTTTTTTTTTTTAATTTATGTTTTTAAAGCCAAAACACAGACATGATCAAAATGATTCGTTCACGAACCGTTGAACGAAAACAAAAACTGACCGATTTGAACTAGATTAACGACCAACAGACATGATCAAAATGATTCGTTCACGAACAGTTGAACGAAGTCCACAAAAGAGCGATTGAACTAGATGAACGAACTAGGTCTTTTATCTGAAGTGAACGAAAATGAGCGCTCACTCAATTGAACGATTAAGCACAAGTCTAAATGAAAGGGCATTTTGAGCTGAACAAAATTGTACCAAAATTTCCGCTCTATCACAACCGGTCTCAAAAATTCCCAAAAACACGTTTTTTGATAACTTTGGCATACATTTTCTCAAAAACCTGACATCATAGAAAAATTTGGGAATCATATTCAGAATCAGCATCAAAAGGTTAATCGAAAACAAGTGGTCAGATCTCAAGATATCGCAAAAAAATGCTCTCTTTAACTTTGACCTCAACTTTCTTAAAAACCTGACGTTATGGAAAACTTTGGAAGTCAGAAGCGGAACCAGCATTAAAAGGTTAATCTAAAACGAATTTCCAAATTATTAAAATTTTGCGTACCCCCGCGGACAGTTTCGCGTACCCCCTAGTGGTACGCGTACCATAGGTTGGTAAACGCTGCATTAGTAGATTTACTAATATTTTTTGCTAATGCTGGTTAGCTAACTTTTAGCAAATTTTTAGTTGAGATTAGCATGTTAGCAAAAATATCTTGTAAACTTCATTTAGCGCATTAGAAATTTTAAACAAAATTTGAACTAATTTTTTTTGTTGATTTTAAAATTGAGTTGACCAAATTTTTACAACCTTTTTTGCTAATATTAGCAAAAATAAATGGTAATTTTTTTTTTTTATTTTCTGAAAATTTAAAATGGCGCTACCTCGGAAACTAAGCCAGATAGAGCAAAATGGAGGCCATTTTTGGCTCTCGGGCTCTCCATAGTATCGTCTTCACATGTGTGGACCCTCACGGATCCTAACTTTGGATCCAAAAAAGTTTTCGAAAATTTTAAGATGCAAATATCTCGGTAAATATTGCCGACACAACAAAAAGTTCAAAAGAATTTTTGTAGCTCTCAACACGTAGAACAAGACCGCAAAATAATCAAAAGCTCTCCGAGAAATATTTTTGAAGTTATCGAGTTTTGTAATTCCCAAAACCCCGGTGGTCCCCTAAAATCACGTATCTCAAAAACTAAGCAAGGTAGAGCGAAACGGACACAAATTTTGGATCAAAAACTATGACGATTTTTAAGGAACCCAACTAGGTCTAGGCCCATCTGGGTCTAGACCTATCGGGTCCGAACCCAATGGGGTCCTCAAATGTGTATGAATTAAGTTGAAATAAAAAAAATTTCAGTTAACTAATTTTTGGCAAAACATTTTTGCTAACTTTAGCAAAAAAATTGTGGGTTCAAAATCAGAAAATTTTCTTGTAGGTTTACAAGCTTTTTTGCTAACATTACATTTTTTTTTTTTTTAGTGTATGTTAACGTTATTAATATTTTTTTATTCGAACTCCCAATAAAATTACTGAACTTTTGCAAGAAATCCGAATTCGATACGATTAGGAAATAACTTTAACATACACTTTCGCAATATTAAAAAAATATCTGTTTTAAGGGCTTGGTCCACAAAATATAAAAATGGGTATATCTCGAGATAGCGATTTCATACAACTTTTCTGATGACAGAGTCGTGTTTATATACTAAAAGATGGACCCTTAAATCATCTCGTCAAGTAATGCTGCCATATAAAAAAAAAAAAGTTTTTCGCTTTTTTCATCGTGATGGTCCATTAACATAGCTGTTTTTTTTACACTATTCGTATTTTTAAGGATGCCTTTTTGATTCAATAATTTGCATCAAAAATCAATTTGGCGGTGAATTTCGCGAAATCCTAAAAAAATTAAGAAATTTGCGAATTCAAGCGCTTATGATGAAAATCTTTAAACCAAAATTAAATTTAAAAATCCTTTACTATGCAATTTTTTTTCTAAAAAAACTGGTTCGAAATCAATAAATCTTTAACGACATTTTCCAAGAAAACTGTACCATACATCGAAAAACGCAGTGCGCCATCCGAATCAGCATGTCCGAAATATATAGAAATGATTTATTTTTTTGTGTTTCTGTGTATGGATATATGGAGCTAATAAAATTAAATTGGAGCTTATAAATTTAAATTTTTCAAAAACTGGGCTTAGGAGGCGTGGTCAAACATTGGATAAATGGTCATATTTTTGTCGAGTTGCCTTGTTTAAATATTTATCAAATAAAAACGATATGCAACACAATGTCAAAAATTTACATTCTTGTATAGTTGTGTATGGGCTATCAATTAAATTTTTTTTTTTTTTTAACTTTAGAAGCCTTGCTGAAATTTTGCATTTTTTTTAAAAGTCAATTTATCAAAAACCTGGCCACTTTTTTTTCAAATTCAAAAACTTAGACATGTGTTTTTAATTTTTTTTTTTCTAGAAAATCGCATTTGAAGTTTGAATTCCATAACTTTTTTGTAATTTGCTGGTATTTTCTTGTTTGAACATAGCGTATGAGTAATATTTATGCAAATATTTAATGCTCATTCGCTATGTTAAAACAAGAAAATACAAGCAAATTTCAAAATTGTTTTGAAATTTAATATTCAAATTTTCTCGAAAAAAAAAACAAAAAGCACATGTCTGACAATGATTTTTTTTGCGTGGATAGACAAATATGTAAACTTAAAAAAAAAAAGTGGCCGAATTTTTGATAAATTGACTTTTTTAAAAAATGAAAAATTTCAGAACGGGCTCTGAAAATTTTTCATAAAAATAAATGCAAGATTATGGTGCATTCCGTTTTAATTTAATAAATATTTAACCAAGGCAACTCCCCACAAATTTGACAATTTTTTCAATATTTAGGTTTTGAAAAATTGAAAAACCAAAAACGCAATTTTCTTAACTCCATATAGGGGTTTTCATACAACCTATTTAAAAATTCTCCGGACATATGTTTTTCTGTAGCGGGACATATGGTGTGGAATGCCTCATATATGGTTTTGAATTGAGAAAAGTGTGAAAGAAAAATTCAACTTTTCTAAAAATTTTAAGACACCCTGGTTCGTATTTTACTAGTTTCATACAATCCAGTTATTATTATAATCATCAGAAAAACTTTTAATGTCAAATTTATTCAGTTAATAAAAAAAGTATAATCAGAATTGTTAAAAATAGTTAAAATAGTTATTTTCGGTTAATCGGGAGTCTTGGCGGTCTGACATTTACCGCTTTCACCAACTTCTTACCCAATGTATAAGCTAAAGGCAAATGACATAGCAGATTATAAAGTAATTTTTAAAGACTTTTAGTATCTTTATATCGATCGATTTATTAATTGACTATTAATGACATTTTATAAATGGCTTTATAAAGTGTTTGTTGTCGTTAATTATATCTATGAATATGTAGCGCATGAGTCACCACCACCAAACATACAATATTAAAAGACATCCACCTATACATACAGTAATCATCCTAGGTAGTAATTAAAATTTCTTAAGAAAATTCAAAATATTTCTATAAAATTGCAAGTTAACTACGGAAATCATAAATCAACATCATCTATATCCCCATACACACATACATTAGGGTGGCATGAATAATTACCTTTTTCGGTTTGGACTATATACACCAAATTTAAATTTTTAGCCAAATCGGACAATATAAATCTGTGCCTTTGAGGGTTTAAAGTTTTGCCATTAAAAAAATATTCCCCCATACAAACTAAATTTTTTTTTAATTTTACAGAATTTTTTTTTTTTTTTTCACAAAAAAAATATTTTTGTAGAATTTCGTCGATTTCGTCGAAAATTATAGTTCGTTTTGGTCTAAAACCTCTATATTTAAGTTTTAAGCCAAATCGGACAATTGGCCATGAACAAAAAAATAAATTTGTTTGGTAGAAATAACCGTAACCCCCAGGGGCACGGATTAAAATTGTCTGATTTGGTTAAAAATTTAAACATATTTTTTTTACACCAAAATGAACCATAATATGCCCGACTATCAACGAAAAATGAAAAAGGATAAAAAAACTAATTTTTTGCTGTTTCTGATACATTTTAGAACACGATAAAGATGTCACAAATAGGAAAAAGTCATTATTCGTGCCACCCTAACATACATATGTTCATAAATTAATGTTCTTTTTTACAGGTAGAAATATAATTTTAAACAACATTTAATATAGAACATAACAAAAAACATTTGAGGCATTCCACACCAAATATTCCGCTATAGAAAAACATGTGTCCCGTGAATTTCTGAATAAGTTGTATGAATATTCCTATATGTAACTAAAAAAATTGCGTTTCTGGATTTTCAATTTTTAAAAAAACTAGGCTTAGGAGGCGTGGTCAAATCTTGGAAAAATTAACGAATTTGTATCGTGCTGCCTTGCCTGAGTAAAATTTTTCATATGATGCAATATATAATGATATGTAACATAATATATATTTTTACGCAATTTAATCCGAATAATGGTGGATGTTTTTGCCTTAAAAAAGAACAATTTGTATAAAATATGATTTGATTTCATTCGAGTTTTGAACAGACATTGCCACATATTGGTGGATCTAATTAGACCTAATTGTATTCACCAAACATATAATTTTCTAAAACAAAAAAAAAGTTTGGGTACGCTTCGAACCAGATAGGTGATATACACTCAAAAAAAAAACTGTAATGTTAGCAAAAAAAGCTTGTAAACCTACAAGAAAATTTGCTGATTTTGAACCCACAATTTTTTTGCTAAAGTTAGCAAAAATGTTTTGCCAAAAATTAGTAAACTGAATTTTTTTTTTTTAATTTCAACTTAGTTCATTTTGAAGACCCCATTGAGGACCCCATTGGTTTCGGACATAATAGGTTCAGACCCCGATGTGTCCGTTTCGCTCTACCTTGCTTAGTTTTTGAGATACGTAACTTAAGGGGGCCACTGGGGTTTTGAGAATTAAAAAACCTCGATAACTTAAAAAATATTTTGTTTAAAAAATTCTATTTGTTCTAACATACTGAGAATCACACTTAAAAAATTATGTCATTAACTGTTTGTAGTTTATTTTAAAAATTTTACGTTTAGTCGTTTTTAAAAGAAAAAACATTTGATTGATGTTCAGTTTTTATTAATGATTCCTTCTGTCCTTTGTTTCCAAATTTAATTTTTAAAGACATTTATGTAGTTGAATGTAGTTGATTGCGAGATCGATTCCCCAAAATTTTATTAAAAATTTTTAAAAAAAATATTTCAATAGAAAATTGTAAAAAATAACCTACGAAATCATTAATTTTTATTGTTTTCGTAGGTTATTTTTTTGAAATTTGTTGGTAAAAATAACAGAACTATCATTAATTTTTAATGTTTTCGTTGGTTATTTTTTCGAATTTGTTGGTAAAAAAGAGTGAAAAAACCGTAATTTTTTAATGTTTAATGTTATTTATTTTAGAAAATTTTGTCAACAGTAAAAAATAAATGTTGATATTTGTTAAAACAAATGAATAATTACTGGGATGGTTTTCAATTGTTTATTCACTGGTTTGAAATGTGTTTTTCATTTGGTTTTGCCTACAAAATATTTTGAGTGTAGGAAATATGTCCCAGAATCTGAGACTTTTTTGAAAAATGTCTCAGAATCTGAGAAAATTTGTCTGACTTTGAAATTTTTTTAATTTGAAAAATATCTCAGAATCTAAGACGTTTTTCTGTAGGAAAATATGTGAGACTCAGAGACTTTCTATAGAAAATATTTATTTAAGACCTTTAGAAAAATGTATTAAAGACCTTTTCTATAGGGAACATATCTCAGAATCTAAGATTGTGTTGTTGGAAAAATGTTTTTGATTCACAGATTTTCAATTAGAAATATGTCTGAGAAAACGTGAATTTCTATTAAAAATTTTTGAAAATCATTAAAGTATTTAATTTTTCTAATCTTAGCTACTTTCTATAGAATAGTTTCCCAAAATCTGAAAATTTTGGTGTAGAAGAACGTTTCGGTGTCTTAGACTCTTCGTGTAGAAAAGTAGAACAAAATATTTCAGAACCTAAGAAGTTTTCTATGGGGAAAAGTCACTTTTTTAATATAGGAATTTTTGGTGGTAAAATTTCCTAAGTATCCGAGAATTTTCTATATGAAAATTTATAAGAATCTAAAAAATTTTCTATAGCAAGAATTTCATAAATTCTTAAAGCTTTTCTGTAGCAAAATTCCTCAGAACCTCAGAATTTTTCTATTAGGACAATGTCTTATAATCATAAACTAATAATCAAGAAAGTTTTTCGGGAAAAATATGGCTCAAATATGATATATTTTCTAATGGAAAATTTTTTAGAATCTGCACTCAAAAAATTATGACATTAACTGTTTGTAGTTTATTTAAAACAGAAACCAAATATAACAGTTATTTGTGTCTTTTTGTTTTAAAAAAATCATGAAACGAATGTTGTCCAAACTTAGTACTTTATATATGAAAAGACTTCTAAAGCTGTCCCGTGTTAAAATTAGCAAAAACATTTATTTTTTTGATTTTTTCAATAACAGTAAAAAATAACAGTTATTAAAAAATTTTTGTTCAAACAATCTAAAATAACTTTTATTTTATATTTATTTGATTAAATAACTGTTATAACAGTTATTAAAAAAAAAATCAATCAAAGTTTATATCTATAAATCAATGATTGTAGTATTAGATATCAATAGGATTCTTCTGCATGCGTTTATTGTTGTTTTATTTTAATAACTCGTGTTTTTTAAGGCTCAAAGAGTTTTTAATAACAGTTATAAAAAATAAAAGTTTTTTATTTCTGTTATTTTGAACAGATATTTATATAAATCATTTCAAACTGTTATTTTTAATTTTTATTTGAAAAAATATTTTTGAACAGGTAAATTTGATTTTTTTCAATAAATCTCATAACTGTTATGGTCTCTGATTTAAAAAGTTTTACGTTTCGTCGTTTTTAAAAGAAAAAACATTTGTTTGATGTTCAGTTTTTATTAATGCCTACTACTGTCCTTTGTTGCAAAAATAACACACTAAAAAATAAAGACTTTCATTAACATTTAATTTTTAAAGTCATTTATTTTTGTTCTGTAAGTAAAAACTACTAATTATTCTTTAAATTTTTAATACTTTGTGTAAGTATTTTTTTTTTAAATTGTTGGTATTTTTTAATTAGTTTTAGTTTTTATTTTTTTGTAGAAAAAAAAATCTAAAATTTTTTTATAGAAATATAAAAACATATTTGTATCAAGTGACTTTGACACGATGGGTAGAGTGTCTGGCCAGAATGTAGTTGATTGCGGGATCGATTCCCCAAAATTTTATTAAAAATTAAAAAAAAAAAATATTTCAATAGAAAATTGCAAAAAATAACCTACGAAATCATTAATTTTTAATGTTTTCGTTGGTTATTTTTTTGGAATTTGTTGGTAAAAATAACAGAACTATCATTAATTTTTAATATTTTCGTAGGTTATTTTTTCGAATTTGTTGGTAAAAAAGCATGATAAACCGTAATTTTTTAATGTTTAATGTTATTTATTTAAGACAATTTTGTCAACAGTTAAAAATAAATGTTGATATTTGTTAAAACAAATGAATAATTATTGGGATGGTTTTCAATTGTTTATTCACTGGTTTGAAATGTCCACTCAAAAAATTATGTCATTAACTGTTTGTAGTTTATTTAAAAAGTTTTCCGTTTAGTCGTTTTTAAAAGAAAAAACATTTGTTTGATGTTCAGTTTTTATTAATGACTACTTCAGTCCTTTGTTTCAAAAATAACACACTAAAAAATATAGACTTTCATTTGCATTTAATTTTTAAAGTCATTCATTTTTGTTCTGTAAGTAAAAACTATTGATTATTCTTTTGATTTTTAATGATTTGTGTAAGTAATTTTTTTTTAAATTGTTGGTATTTTTTAATGAAATATCATTAGTTTTTACCTACACAAGTCAGTTATTTTTTTGTAGAAAAAAAAAAACCAAAAAATTATTTATTGAAATATAAAATCATGTTTGTATCAAGTGACTTTGGCACGATGGGTAGAGTGTCTGGCCAGAATGTAGTTGATTGCGGGATCGATTCCCCAAAAATTTTATTAAAATTTTTTAAAAAAATATTTCAATAAAAAATTGTAAAAAATTACCTACGAAATCATTAATTTTTATTGTTTTCGTAGGTTATTTTTTTGAAATTTGTTGGTAAAAATAACAGAACTATCATTAATTTTTATTGTTTTCGTTGGTTATTTTTTTCGAATTTGTTGGTAAAAAAGAGTGAAAAAACGTAATTTTTTAATGTTTAATGTCATTTATTTTAGAAAGTTTTGTCAACAGTAAAAAATAAATGTTGATGTTTGTTAAAACAAATGAATAATTACTGGGATGGTTTTCAATTGTTTATTCACTGGTTTTAAGTGTGTTATTCTTTTGTTTTTGCCTACAAAATATTTTGAGTGTATGGTTAAAGAATACTTTTTTGACACCTGTCACTTATGTCGAGTCTGTATTAGTCTGTGCTATGACCATAAGACGTATTCGTACCAGCAGAGTAGCACGTTTATTTTGGATAGTATTGTGTCTTCTACAGACGGAAAAACGAACATCGCTTACAATCAATCACTGATCAAAATAATATAAAATCTTAATTGAGGTCCAAGACCGATATTCGAATTTAGTTAATTGCGAATAAGATCATTGGTTGGATTGGCAATGAACAAACAATATTTTTTTATTTAAAATATATAAAAAAATATTTTAATATGTTTTAAATCCACAAAAAAAATAAAACATGTAATATTAATGCATTGGCGTAGATAGCCCTGTCTGGGGGGGCTTAGCCCCCCCCAGAATAATTTTAGCCCCCCCCAGAATTTTAATCATTCACAATTTTTTTTTAATAATATAATGATTTCATTAATTTTTGCAACAATAAATAATAATAATGAGTCTTTAGGACTCGTTATGATTATTCTACGAGTCTTAAGGACTCGTAATGATTATTATATGTATTAGATCTAATAGTTTTTCCTACCCGACTAAAAAAAAATAATACGGTCCCATATAACATTTGATCCCAAAAATGGAGGATCCAAAAATATATGATTATATCTTATTAGATCAAAATTTAGATAATAAGATATAATTAGATCCCAAAAATGGAACGGTAAATATTATCTAATTTGATATTATAAAAAATTTGATCTAATAAGATCTAATAATATATAATTATATCATATAAGATCTAATATGATCTTTACGCACCATCTACACGTGGGAGAATTTTTTCATGAAAGCTGAGATAACGTCGGCAGAGAAGCAGTTGGGAAATTTCAATATTTATCTCAATATCAAATGGTGTGGAAAACGAACTGCAATTATTCTTATGAAATTTCATAATTTTCAATCAGCCGTGGAATAACTATGTATGTTTTTCATCATAAATATATGTACAATCTATTATTTAAGCACATACATTTGTTTATACACTTATTTTTTAATGATTTATTTTATTTTTCCTTTTTTCGACGCCATTTGCTCCAAAAAACAATTGTAAACATACAAATATAAGTGAATTTGACACTTGATCTCATCCAATCTCATCAGATTGTTGTTATGAGATATCTCATAACAACTATCTGATGAGATCAAATACTGAGACTAATATTTAGTCCACACCTGAGAGAAATTTCTTTGCGATTGATTTTGACGTTTCTTGATACAAATATCTCAGTATTTCTCCCAGGTGTAGACAGCGGGTTAATATCAAATCAGATGAAATTTACCGTTCCATTTTTGGGATCTAATTATATCTAATTATATCAAATTTGATATAATAAGATATAATCATATATTTTTAGATCCTCCATTTTTGGGATCAAATGATGGATCTATTTATATACAATTATATAAAAAACTATATAATTATATCAAAACTTTTTTACTCGGGTATTGAAAAATAGTCTGTATTATTGCAAAAAGTTTTTATATGAATCTGATGTTTTTGTCAGTAATAAAAACTTTACCGAATCTTAGGATTTTAACTTCAGGAAAACATTTTAAATTCTTTGATTTAAAAAAGTTTATAAATTCTAAGTTGTTTTTTATAGACAAAAGTTATTGGAAGAAAGAATCTGAGAATTTTGACTAATAATCATCAACTTTTGCAATCATCAGAACTTTTTCTTGAAAAAAATCATGATTTTAATGATAATGATTTTACTATAGGAAAAACATTAAAAATCTTTCATTTTCATAACATATCTGGGAGTTCTAAATTTCCGAAAAATTTTCAGAATCAAAATTTGTTTAAAAAAAATATGAATTTTTAACCGCTTCCGGAGGGCATTCGTTTCTAGGACACCTAGACACATGATATAGGGAACGCTTCAGAAATAGGTCTGGGGTTTTCTATTAAAAAAAAAAAAAAAAAAAAAAAAAAAATCTGGGGGGGCTTTAGCCCCCCCCAGAAATGTTGGCTTCCTACGCCAATGTATTAATGCAACCGAAACAAAACCGATATAATACCGGTAAAAATCCGAATAAAGGTAACGGTTTTTTATCGGTAACGGTATTGAAAAATTTTTATTTCGGTATTGGTAACGGTAGTCAATATTAAAGGGTTTTTAATCGGTAACGGTATTGAAAGGGTAACGGTAGCCAACACTGGAATATTCCTATATGTAACTAAAAAAATTGCGTTTCTGGTTTTTCAATTTTTAAAAAAACTAGGCTTAAGAGGCGTGGTCAAATCTTGGAAAAATTAACGAATTTGTATCGAGTTGCCTTGCCTGAGTAAAATTTTTCATATGATGCAATATATAATGATATGTAACACAATATATATTTTTACGCAGTTTAATCCGAATAATGGTGGATGTTTTTGCATTAAAAAGATCAATTTGTATAAAATATGATTTGATTTCATTCGAGTTTTGACCAGACTTTGCCACATATTGGTGGATCTAATTAGACCTAATTGAATGAAAACATAAAATCCTGGTGTTTTTTGGTTTGGTTTGAGATAAACCACAGGCCAACGATACATTCACCAAACATATAATTTTCTAAAACAAAAAAAAAGTTTGGGTACGCTTCGAACCAGATAGGTGAAATACACTAAAAAAAAAAACTGTAATGTTAGCAAAAAAAGCTTGTAAACCTACAAGAAAATTTGCTGATTTTGAACCCACAATTTTTTTGCTAAATTTAGCAAAAATGTTTTGCCAAAAATTAGTTAACTGAATTTTTTTTTTTAATTTCAACTTAGTTCATTTAAACTCGATAACTTCAAAAATATTATGTTTTAAAAATTCTGTTTGTCCTAACATACTGAGAATCACACCTAAAAAATTATGTCATTAACTGTTTGTAGTTTATTTTAAAAATTTTACGTTTAGTCGTTTTTAAAAGAAAAAACATTTGATTGATGTTCAGTTTTTATAAATGACTCAAAAATAACAACTAAAAACAAAGACTTTCATTAACATTTAATTTTTAAAGTCATTTATTTTTGTTCTGTAAGTAAAAACTACTAATTATTCTTTAAATTTTTAATGATTTGTGTAAGTATTTTTTTTTAATTGTTGGTATTTTTTAATGAGATATCATTGGTTTTTATTTTTTTGGAGAAAAAAAAATCAAAATTTTTTTATAGAATATATAAATATATTTTTATCAAGTGACTTTGGCGTGATGGGTGTCTGGCCAGAATGTAGTTGATTGCGGGATCGATTCCCCAAAATTTTATTAAAAATTAAAAAAAAAAAATATTTCAATAGAAAATTGTAAAAAATAACCCACGAAACCATTAATCTTTAATGTTTTCGTTGGTTATTTTTTTTTGGATTTGTTGGTAAAAATAACAGAACTATCATTAATTCTTAATGTTTTCGTAGGTTATTTTTCGAATTTGTTTGTAAAAAAGCATGAAAAAACGTAATTTTTTAATGTTTAATGTTATTTATTTTAGAAAATTTTGTCAACAGTAAAAAATAAATGTTGATATTTGTTAAAACAAATGAATAATTATTGGGATGGTTTTCAATTGTTTATTAACTGGTTTGAAATGTCCTTTTCATTTGTTTTTGCCTACAAAATATTTTGAGTGTGGGTCTTTTGCTGTCAAAAAATGCTTTAGAAATTTTTTTGTGTGTACTTTTTATTGTATTTATTTAATCAGCTGTGTATGTGAGGTGGAGAAGAAAAGTAAGAAAATTCTATTTTCTACAGAACTCTACCTCACCTCATTATACTTCACTTTAAAACTAACCACTTATATGCTCTCTCCATAAAGCAGAACGACTCAGCTGACACCTCACTAAACTATTTCGAATTTCACTAACCAGCATCTGCTTTATAAAAAAACAAAATCACACTTGAAATATTTAATTTTTTTTAACGTTTATTAGGCTTAAATAATAAGGCCATTAACAATTCAACAATTTTCGTTTAAAACAAAAAAAAAATTAAGCAACTGGAAGATGAGCACCGCTGGGTTGGAAACCATTTTCATCAGCTACATAGGTGACGGTGAATTTTTCGCCAGTCTTTTCATCAACCCAGGAGTAAGATCCATGGACAACAATAGCTTCGTGTTCAGTACCAACATCCTTCAATTTACCATCTTCAGTTTTATCGGTACCATCGGAGGTAGCATAACTATAATTATAACTTTCAGGTCCAACATCTGATTCAGATTTTAAGGTTTCGACATCAGAAGGAGCAGCCAAAGCTACAGCGAAGAGAGCAGCAAAAACAATGATGAATTTCATGTTGATTGTTATTCTGTTGAAAGTATAAACTGAATAGATACTAAAAATATTGAGGTTTTTATATTATTTAGCTAATGCCAAAAATATTCAAACATGAGGTGTTTTAGTTTTACAATCCAGTATGGAAATGAGATCAAGAACAAAACTGGATGAGTATGATGAATATTTAATATATATTTTTTATTTTTGTTTAACAACAAATAAGAGCAATAAGAATGTTAAACCTTTAAATTATTTTTTTAAATGCATCCTCAAGTTCTAATTAATTTTTATTAAAAATTAAAATTGTTTTATTTGATCTTTAAAATATTATAATTTGAATAGGCTTATTCTAGCTCGAGGACATTATTTCCTTTACTAATTAAAATTTTTATTCTACTACACCATTTAAAAATATAATTCGTAAAAGATCAATTGTAACTTGAAGATTTAACCTGCAATTCTAATATTCCATTTGGAGTTCGAAAATTCCATTTGTAATTCGAAGATTCTTCTTGTAATTCGAAGATTCTATTTGTAATTCGAAGATTATATTTGTAATGCGAAGATTCCAATTGTAATTCAAAAAAGATCAATGGAAATTCATTTTTCGAATTACAGTTGGAATCTTCGAATTACAAATGGAATCTTCGAATTAAAAATTGAGTCTTCGAGTTACAAGAAGAATCTTCGAATTACAAATGAAATCTTCGACTTACACACTTAAAATATTGTGTAGGCAAAAACAAGTGAAAAACACTTTTAAAACCAGCGAATAAACAATTGAAAACCATCCCAGTAATTATTTATTTGTTTTAACAAACATTAACATTTATTTTTTACTGTTGGCGAAATTTTCTAAAATAAATAATATTAAACATTAAAAAATAACGTTACAGATCATGGGTTCAATCCCTGGCGGCTGCGATCTGTTAATAATTTTCACATATAGAATAAAATTGACTATTAACAGAATAAATTTGACATTAAAAGTTTTTCTGATGATTATAATAACTGGATTATATGAAACTAGTAAAAAACGAACCAGGGTGTCTTAAAATTTTTAGAAAAATAAATTTTTCTTTCACACCTTTCTCAATTCAAACCATATATAACATGATTAAAAAATTGTAATACATAATTATAATTAGAGCCTGAGCTCAACTGTCTTTACAGAAAAACAAAAAACGTTTTTTTTCATTCTTTTTTACCAACAAATTCGAAAAAAATAACCTATGAAAATATTAAAAATTAATGATAGTTCTGTAATTTTTACCAACAAATTAAAAAAAAAAAAAATAACCTACGAAAACATTAAAAATTAATGATTTCGTAGGTTATTTTTTACAATTTTCTATTGAAATATCACAGTCTGCACAGTTTCGAGGCGACAATTTTTTTGAAGTTTTTTCGAAGCGTTTACGCAAAAATGATTCGAAGTCAATATTATATACAGTCGATATTTTAACGTTTCTCGAACTCTTATTTTTATTGAAAAATTAATCGATTTCGAAATGATTTCCAATCTACATTTAAGAAATTTTCATATTTGTTGTTCCATCGAAAAAAATACTTATTTTCGATATAACATCGATCTTAAGTTTTATTAAGTTTAACCAAAATTCCACAAATTTTAATTGTTATTAAAAAAAAAATAATATCTAACATTAGAACAATAAAAAAAAATCCGCGACCGGGGTTTGAACCTAAGCCAAAAAACCATAAATCATAAGCTGTCGAACCTGCTAGACAACTAGGCCATATATGTACAACTTGAAATTCGTTTGTACTAATATATATTTAAAAAAAATATATTTTCAAATTATGAGAATTATGTCAAAACAAAAATTGAATATAAAAACAGGGCAATTCAAATATTAATAAAAATTATAATTTAAGGGCAATTCAAATAAAAATAAAAAAAATCAAATTTTAGTAAAAATTATTTTAAACAAGTAGAAAAGTTAAATTCGACATTGCCGAATCTATGAATACCCTCCACAATGCATTTTTTAAAGCAATGGTTCTCAAACGGTGGGTCGCGACCCCCTAGGGGGTAGCGGAAGAGTTTCAGGGGGGTCGCGAACAAATTTGCTAAAACCTAAAACTTTGGTAAATTTAAAAACCATTTTTTTATTGCTGTTTTATAATAATATATAAATACTTTCATTAAATAAAAAAATTTTCCATCACTTGAGGGCATTCCGTGTGCAGTTGTCAATTTCTGGGGATGCCCAACACTTATTTGTGAAGTGTTTTGGCTGAGACTGGGATCTGGCAGTTCGTTTTCTATTAACTTTTCGATGCTGATGCCGAATCTGGGTTCCAAAATTTTCTAGTACATTAGGTTTTTAAGAAAATTAGAGGCAAAGTTCACAAAAACGTATTCTTGTGTATTTTAAAGAGCTTTGTTTGTAAAATTTTCGGATTTATCTGGGATCTGAGCACTTTTTTCAATTTCCTGATTCTAAATTTGGATCGTGATCGAATAAAATTTCAATCACTACCAAACATTGGTACATAATTTTGAAAAAAGAACAATCATTACTCCAAATTGGACTTTAAATGCTTTCTTGGTAAACTTTTCTTCATTTCTGGTCAGGTTTAACTGGTGTTTTTCTTTTATTTTCGGAAATAAAAAATTGATGAAGATAGTAAGTTTCTATATAAAATGCCGTAGTTCGGAACCTGGTTTCTAAATTTTTGAGAAAATTGAGGTCAAACTTCACAAAAATTGTGTTTTTTTATTTTTTAGAAGTTTTTTACTTGAAAGTTTTGGTATATGTCTGGGATCTGACAACACGGTTTCGATTAATCTTTCAATGCTGCTTCTGAATTTAGTTTTCAAAATTTTTCCATTACTTTAGGGTTTTGAAAAAACTGAGGTAAAAGTTCACGTTAATAATTTTTTTTTTATGTTTGGGGGGTCGCGAAAAATTTGAAATATTGAAAAGGGGTCGCAAAGCAAAAGTTAGTGAGAAGCTCTGTTTTAAAGGCTAGCACATTTTTAACTGGAAAAAAATAACAATTTTGATTAGCAATATTTTATTATGAGTAAAAAACTCTTTTTTTGTCATTAAAAAAAAAAAAAAAAAAAAAATTACTAATTTTTTTTTTTGAGTGTAAAATTTTTTTCGAGTGTAATGTTTTTTTTTACTGTAAAAATATTTTTGAGTGAATGCACGTACGTATGTAACCAAATATAATATAATTTTTGTAAAAAAAAAATATTTTTTTTTTGAGTGTAAAATTTTTTTTGAGTGTAAAATTATTTTTGAGTGTAAAATTTTTTTCGAATGTAATTTTTAAGTTACCAATTTTTAAGTTACCAAAGTTAAAACTAAACTAGTTTAAAAAGCATTGCTTTAAAACTAAACAAGTTTGAAAAGCATTGTTTAGTTACCACCAATGCTTTTAAAACTTGTTAAACACGTGGTATTTAAGATGAAACTTATATGAAATTCAGGGTTTTGCTTATAACTTTTGAACTACTGGACCGATTGAGCTGAAATTTAATACCAAATAGAACTGGGGAATGGCAAAGATACAATTGGAATCTTCGAATTACAAATGGAATCTTCGAATTACAATTGGAGTATTCGAATTACAAATGGAATCTTCGAATTACAAATGGAATCATTGAATTACAAATGGAATCTTCGAATTACAAATAGAATCTTCGAATTACAAATAGAATCTTCGAAATGGTGTACACCATTTACAGATGTAATTCGAAAAAGATCAATTGTAATTCGAAGATTATACTTGTAATTCAAAGATTCCATTTGTAATTCGAAGATTCCATTTGTAATTCGAAAATTCCATTTGTAATTCGAAGATTATACTTGTAATTCGAAGATTCTATTTGTAATTCGAAGATTCTATTTGTAATTCGAAGATTCCAATTGTAATTCGAAAAATATCAATGGAAATTCAGTTCATATTTTTCGAATTACAATTGGAATCATCGAATTACAAATGGAATCTTCGAATTACAAATAGAATCTTCGAATTACAAGTATAATCTTCGAATTACAAATGGAATTTTCGAATTACAAATGGAATCTTCGAATTACAAATGGAATCTTCGAATTACAAGTATAATCTTCGAATTACAATTGATCTTTTTCGAATTACATCTGTAAATGGTGTAGAGTGGAGGGTATAAAAAGTACTTTTATTATCAAACTTTGGCTGAGGGGGTAAGGCGTTAAACCAGTAAACTGGGGGTTCTGAGTTCAAACCTCAAGTGAGGCAGATAAAAATAGTAATTATAGTAAAAAATAAATTTAAAGAATTAATAAATTAAATTAGTAAAAATTAGTTAATACCCAGTCTGCACAGTTTCGAGGCGACAATTTTTTCGAAGTTTTTTCGAGGCTTTTCCGCAATAACGATTCGAAGTCGATATTATATACAGTCGATATTTTAACGTTTCTCGAACTGATATTTTTATTGAAAAACTAATCGATTTCGAAATGATTTCCAATCTACATTTTAGGAATTCTCGTATTTGTTGTTCCATAAAAAAATAGTAGTATTTATTTTCAATATAACATCGAGTTTTAGTTTTATTAAATTTTACAAAAATTCCACAAATTTAAATTTTATTATTAAAAAAAATAATATCTAACACTACACCATTTACAGATGTAATTCGAAAAAGATCAATTGTAATTCGAAGATTATACTTGTAATTCGAAGATTCCATTTGTAATTCGAAGATTCCATTTGTAATTCGAAAATTCCATTTGTAATTCGAAGATTATACTTGTAATTCGAAGATTCTATTTGTAATTCGAAGATTCTATTTGTAATTCGAAGATTCCAATTGTAATTCGAAAAATATCAATGGAACTTCAGTTCATATTTTTCGAATTACAATTGGAATCTTCGAATTACAAATGGAATCTTCGAATTACAAATAAAATCTTCGAATTACAAGTATAATCTTCGAATTACAAATGGAATTTTCGAATTACAAATGGAATCTTCGAATTACAAATGGAATCTTCGAATTACAAGTATAATCTTCGAATTACAATTGATCTTTTTCGAATTACATCTGTAAATGGTGTAGAACAATAAAAAAAAAAATAAAAAAAAAAAAATCCGCGACCGGGGTTTGAACCAAGGCCAAAAATCTACAAATCATAAGCTGCCGAACCTGCTAACCAACTAGGCCATACACAACTTGAAATTTGTTTGTACTAATATATATTTTGAAATAAAAATATTTTCAAATTGGGAGAAGTATGTCAGAACAAAATAAGATGAATATAAAAACAGGGTAATTCAAATAATAATACAAATTATAATTTAAGGGCAATTCAAATAATAATAAAAAATTAAAATTTTAGTAACAGTAATTTTAAAAAACTAAAACTAAAAACTTACTTTTATTATCAAACTTTGGCTGAAGGAGTAAGGCGTTCAATCAGTAAACTGGGAGTTCTGAGTTCAAATCTCAAGAGAGGCAGATAAAAATAATAATTAGTAAAAATTAAATTTAAAGAATAAATAAATTAAATTAGTAAAAATTAGTTAATTGTAAGTAAGTAGTAGTTAGTAATAAAATATTTTTTTTAATTCTTACCGTTTTTAAAACAATTAACTAAATTATTAAAAAACAAATGTATCGAGATTCATGAAATTTTTCGATTAAAAATCGAATCGAATCCTGTACCAATACTCGATTCTATATCACCTTGCATGCCACATAGGAAAACACGCTTTATATCGACATTATATCGAACTCGATATCGATGAAATTCTTAGAGAAAACGATTCTTTTTCGAATCGATATCGACTCATTTTGCATACTGGGTTATTTGACAATTAATTTTTCAACAAATTTATAATGTACTGTTCAAATTTAGCAACAGCCCCTTATTAACTATTTTATTCGCTAAAACTTTTTATGTCCGTCCGATTATCTTAGCCCTTAATATCCTACTGGTTCCGCAAGGAACCAACCAAAAAAAATCGTTAAACTTGTTCAACAAATTTTGTTGAAACTTCCTTCTATACATAACATATATATATCTATATATAACAATATTTATTGATAAAATATCTTACATTTTCGCCTTTCACCACTTAGAAGCACATTTTTTTGATATCCCTATGCTCATCAGAGAGTCCCAACTTCAAAAAAACAAAAAATTTTGTGAAATTACGTATTTTCGGAAAACCATTTTTTGTGTTAAAAACATCGAAATCGAAGCTGAAAAAACTTTTTCGTGAATTTTTTGAATATTCAGACTGTTAAAAACAAAAAAAAGTGTTACGAAAAGGCCTTGGTGAAATTTTGAGCTCCGGGTGCCTGGTTGATTCGCAAAGATCCAACCAGGTTTTCTTCACATAGTTCAGGTAAATGTTACCTATAAACAAAGTCGTAGAACAAAAGTTGTTTGGAATTGCGAGTTTTATAATATATATTTTTTTCGGCTCAAAAAAAAAGTCTGAATATTAAGGGTTAATTTTACATCAAATCTTCTTGTTCACTAATTATTCCTCATTTTTAATTATCCACAATAGGCGTCTAAGAAATTACCCGGAATTAATTTCTTAATTTTATTTTCGTATTTATTTCACCAAAAATGTTTTCTTATTTATTTTTCGTTTTCTCGTTTGTTTACATGTAAAATATGATCGTAGGTGTTGCCAACTACACTCTTTAAAAAAAAAACAGTGTTGGTAAAAATTAAATGTACCGAAACTAACGATAAGAACATAAACTTAGAAAATTAACACGAAACAAACATGAAAAAATAATGACAAACGCGACTGTGGGATAAATAAGAAAAACACGATAAAGGTAACAAAAAAAATTAAAAATGCGATTATTTGCAAACCCTCAATAAATACCAGTTTGTTAAACATGTGTTACACCTTTTAACATTTTCTGTCTGTCAAATATTTTTTTTTTAACAATTTGCGGTTATAATTTCTTTTAAAACAAGTCTCAGCATGAGATTCTCAGGCCGAGTTTTTGACATGTCTCTTAAACTTAGTTTGCATGATTGTTTAGTTAGACATTATTAAACTAAAACCAAGTTTGGACAACTGGTGCAACAGGCATGGGTTGTCCGTGAATCCAGCCAAGACAACGCTCGTGTTGTTTACGCGAAGAACAAAACACAATGGTCTTAATGGTCACTCTGGATAGTAAACTAATGTGGACAAAATATGTTGAACTAAAAGTATCTCGGGCGCAACGTATGTTCTGGCAGTGTCGGAGAGCTTTTGGGAAGACGTGGTCTAAGACCTGCGGGGGTGCACTGGATGTACCAAGCAGTCATTAGACCTTTTGTGACGCATGCGGCTGTGGTCTGGTGGCCGAGAACCGTGGTGAAATCTATTTGGGCTCTGCTGGACGGACTACAAAGAGCGGCTTGCTTGGGAATTACGGGTGCTATGAGCACAACACCAGGCGCTGCTCTCAACGCTATGTTGAACATGCTTCCCTTGGATCTACATATCCAAGGGGTAGCCATAAAATCTCTGTGCAGACTCCGTAAAAATGGATCATGGCATGGAGACTACAATGCAGGACATGGTCTACTGTTTAATGGGCTTTCGGAACTTTGCCCGATGTTTGACATGGGCTTAGACAGTATGACATCTTGCATCGAGTTTGGTAGGAAGTTCAGTGTAAGGAAGGGAAGATGAACTTCTCAGAAATTACTCGGATATTTTCTATACAGACGGTTCTAGTACCTCAGTTGGTTCTGGATCAGGTTGGTATATGGATGACGAAACCAAATACTCTCATGCTATGGGCAAAATGGTAACAGTCTTTCAGACTGAAGTGTTTGCTATTTTGGACGTAGCGAAATGGATAATTGAAAATAGATGGAGGAATAGAAGAATCAGTATTTGTAGTGACAGTCAAGCTGCGCTCAGGGCACTGGATTCTCCAGTCACAACATCTAAAATTGTCCAAGAGTGTAGGCTCAGACTCAATGAGGTCTCATGTGAGACCAGGGTCTGTCTCTTGTGGGTTCCGGGTCATAGGGGAATATGGGGAAATGAGATTGCCGATTCTTTGGCAAACATTGGCTCCGATACGATTCCTCATAATCCGGAGCCGCAGATTGGTATAGGCTTGACATGGATGATGCGCTGGATCAACTCTCACATGAAATCAATTTTTATGGAGAAATGGTCAAATGAATTGACATGCACGAATACTAAATGTTTTATAATAAGACCGGACAGGAAAGTGACAAACTATTTACTCATTGTCAGTCTGAGTAGAAGAGACTGTCGCAAACTTACTGGTCTAATTACAGGACTTAATATGACGAGATTGGGTGTCTTATCGGACCCTCTGTGTGCAGCTTGTTTTGTTTTGTATGTTGTTTATAATTTAGTATATAGTATTTAGATTTAAGTTTTAACTGAGGAATACTTCTCAAACAATCTGAAAAATTGTCGGGAGCAAACAATAAAAACAAATCACCTTCTACTTAATTGTAAATTACATATACTTTAGCATGTAGCGAAAAACTTTTTATCATTTAGAATAATACACTATAGTTCTAAGTTTGTCCATTTTTAATTTTCATCTAAATTTAACCTTGTAATTTAACTATGAAGTCTCAATAAAGTAACTTTAACTTTAACTTGTCTGGAGGATGAGGACACAACAGAACACTACGTCTGTTGTTGCCCAGCCTTCTCAAGAGCTAGACTGCGGATAATGGGATCTGATATTCTGTCAATGAACATGGTCCATAGACTTTCCTTGTCTGACTTTCTCAGGTTTGTAAAACCAACTGAGAAATTCTAGGCAAGCACTTTTCTCTCTCTTTAAACTTTCTCTCATCCTTTACTAAATCTTTCTTTCCATCATCCTTTACTAAATCTTCCTTTCTTTAAACTTTCTCTCATCCTTTACTAAATCTTCCTTTCCAGGGTACGGTACAATGGACTATTTTAAGTCTGAGCGCCATGGACTAGCCTAGCTTTCTTTTAGGCTTGTACAACCCACCTTCAACACAACTCAACAATACCAAGTTTAACCAAACATTATTTTTTCAGTTCAAGTTTAGCAAATGTCAGTTTATATGGTATTGCCACTTACAGGGGAAGTAACCCTAACCGTTATACCCCGAATTGCCTGAAACTTAAAATATATATAAAAAGGACACGATTTTAAGGTTGGGGAGTCTCAGCTCTCGGCTATTTAAGTGTTTAAAAATGTTTACCTTATAAAAAATAAAATCCTTCGGGAATATTCCGATATCTCCTGAACCAACACGAATGTCGACTGGTGACTACGTTCAGTACCGTAGTACCGGGAATACCGGTATTCCCGGTTCTCGGTATTACCAGGAAATGGTACCGGTTTCCCGGTTCTTAATTCATTCCCGGTATTCCCGGTTCCGGTTCTGACGGTATTCCCGGGACTACCGGTATGTATATTTTGCAAAATTTTGTACAATTAAAAATTTTTCGTAGCTTTTTCTAATTTTTTTAATTTAAGAAAAAATAGTTACATGATTTTCAAATAATTTTACAAACACTAAATATTTCTGAAATACTGATTAAAGTGTAATTGAAATATTTTTTGGTATAGTATTTTTTGGTATTTAAGAACCGGTACCAGGATCAGAACCGGGAATACCGGTATTCCCGGGAATATATCTAGAACCGGGAAACCGGTACCAGAACCGGGAATACCGAGAACCGGGAAATGGGGGGCACTAATGTCGACCAAAGCAAAAATAAGTGTCAACTAAAATTATACAAATATTACACTGTGCAACATATTTTGGGTCATCACCTTGAGCTTCAATGGCTACAATGCCAAATAAAAGTAGATCATCAAATAAACAAACTCACCAAAGGGTTTTGCAGAGTTAGTTCGAATTTATTTTTTATGGCCCACTGAAATTTTTAGGTCTTTTTATCAGAGGCGTTTGGATTACGTCAAAAAAACTATAATAAATGAACATCTAAGCTTTAAAATATGGTTAAAAGTGTTCAATGAAATTGTACTAACTGCCATTTTAAGTGATTATTTTAGTATTTTTTTAAAAATTAAACTCAGAAATCTAAATCTTTTTGTTAACGTTTCTGTACCTTACTTTAGCCGACTAAAAAAACACACAACTTAAACCCAGAATTTGTAGTTTTAACTCCGTTTAAATCTACAACAAATATAAACGACATCTCAAAATCTCTTTAGTATTTTATTCTTAATGAAATTGCATTCGAATTGAAAATGTTATAACGAAATTTATTCATATAAGTTGTATAATTTTAGCATTTAAAATCGAAAGAAATAAACAATAATAAAGTTTCAATATGCAAAATACGTTATTATTTAATCTTACTTTTCAATAATTTAGTTATTTCTAAAAGTCATCTAACATGTTTATATCAAAAAATTGTGTTGCTGTGCCTAGACATTAATATTATGTCTATTGGGGTGAGCATTATTTTGAAAATTTTGGATTGTTCACTAAATTAAAAAAAAATTATAACAAATTTTATGAGTATGCTCAAACCAAAAAAAATTTTAAAAAAATAATACAATTTTTGATATATGGCTACTCATATTAATTTTGTAACAAAAATAATTTTTGAATTCAGCACATTTCTCAAATCTTCAAAATTATTTTTTTTTAATTTTCTTAAACAAAATTGCAGTAAACTTTATTAATTTGTTTTCCATTTTGTTATGCATTTGTTGAAGATTAAGAATTGAAACAAAATATTAAAATCCTGTTATTACCAAAAAATATATATATTTCCTGTTTTGAGACTCCCCAACCTAAAAATCATCTCTTTTATATATATTTTAAGTTTCAGGCATATCGGTTCATAAGGGTCCCTTGTAAGTACATCTGGGTAAATGTTTAACAAAACATATGTTGTTTTAAGCATATTCCTAAAAGTTTAAATTAAATATATTTTTTTTTTTTTTTTGGATTTAGTAAGTTTTTATCAAAAACTCGAAAATTGGACCGATTTTCGCTGGGTCAAAGAGTTAACCGATTTGAATCAGGAATTTATTTAAGGTCGTTTAAGAAATCTGAGGAGCAGCGAAAATCCAAAATATTCAAAATAATAACCACCCTAATGTGTAGACGGTAGAAGTCGAAATGACATTTTAAGTATAATAATAATAAAATAAATACATAAAATTGACCGGTTCAAAATAATTTCTTTTAAATAAATGCCAGTTTTTTGTCGAATTTTAAATATTAAAATAATAGAACTATGCAAGTGATTTTAGACTTATGAACCAACAACTTTATCATAAAACGCAACAGAAAATTGAGAACTACATTTAAACAAGATTAAACTTGAAATTTTTGTTGAAAATGATTTGAAATGAAATTCTATTTAAAAAGCCAGTAAAAAATAAGGTCGGTCTTGCCGAATTATTGCAAAAAAATTTATTTGAAAAAATAAATTTAAAAAAAAAAAATCGAGGACAAAAAAATTAAAAAAAAAAAAAAAACAGCAATTAATTCAGAAAAAAAATAAATAAAAAAAATTTCTTTAAAAAAAAAATCTGGCAAAAAAAAATCCTCCAAAAAAATTTTTGGGGTTAAAAAATACACTCAAAAATAAAAGTTTGTAAAATAACATAAAATCCCCGTAATTTTTCGGGCAGGTTTTGTAAAATATGTACTAGCAAGAATCCCCGAATTGTTATGGGGATAATTTGTTAATTGATTTAACAAAAAATTTACGGGGAGAAAATGTAAATTTACAATTTTTTTTGTAAAATATTAACTTCAAGGTGATTTTTTTTTTTTGTAAATTTACAAAAAACTTTGTAAGTCTACAAAACTGTAAACATACAAAAAAATTTTGTTATTTTACAGAGAGAAAATAGAAAATGAAATAAAATAAATTATAGATTACCAAATTATTTGGTTAAACTACAGTTTTTACCGGAAAAAAATATTGAAAAACACGTATATTTACAATAAAAATTGTAGATTTGCAAAAAAAAATTAAAATTTACAAAACAAATTGTAGACTTACAAAAAAAAGTTGTAAATTTACAAAATAAAGTATCAAATCAAAAATTTTTTTATGGCAAAAAACTCGTATATTTACAATAAAAAGTGATAAATTTTCAATTTTTATTGTAATTATACCACTCTTTCTTTTTTTTTCCATTTAAACAGTAGTTTAACCAAATAATTTGTAAATTTACAATATTGTTTTCGTATTTTCTACTTCATTTTTGTAAAATTACAACTTTTTTCTGTGCGTACTCAATTTTGTTTTTTAAATTTTCATATTTGTTAACTAAATTTACAAAAAATTTGTAAATTTAGTAAAAGTAATTTTTCAAACTTTTTTTTTAGTGTGGTTGTCGAGTTATGCAAAAAATTGTTACGCGACATTAGACAAAAATTGTTATTTTCAGGTTAAAATTTAGAGTAGAACTTCCGGATTTTCAAATTGTACACCCATAAAAACACCTTGTAAAATGACAAGAAAAACTTGTAACTTTTATTTTTTTGCTACCTCCTATTTGACAAGGATTTCTTGTAATTTTAGAAGGTTTTTCAATAATTTTGTAATTTTACAAGCTTTTTACCAATAAAATTGTAAATTTAAAATTTTTGACGCGATAAAACTTACAAGGAGGTCTCGTAACCTTATTAGATTTTTTGCAACCTCCTATTTTACGAGAACTCCTAGTAAAAATTACTAACTTTTTTGTAATTTTACATGCTTTTTCTTAATAAAATTGTAAATTTACAATTTTTTTGCGCAATAAAACTTACAAGGAAATCTCTTGAAAAAATTTAAAAAATTGTAAATTTACAATTTTTTTTGCGCAATAAAACTTACAAGGAAATCTCTTGAATTTACTAGATTTTTTTTGTAAAAAAAATTTAGAAATTTGTAAAATTAAAAGAAAAAAAATGTAAAATTACAAAAAAAACTGTAAATTTCGATCGAATTTTTTTTGTTAAAAACAAGGAAAATTGTCAAATATTGGTAAAATGGGATTACGAGACTTTTTCTAGTAATTTGGCAAGTTATTTTTTGTGTGTGTAGGTGGAGCACCATATGAAATTAATCGAAAATATAAAAGGTAAAATTAGCAAAATTCGAAAAAATAAAACAAACTATGATCACATCTCGAATTATGGCTTAAAATTTGCGTAATTTAGATTAGAATTTTCAGATTTTAAAAAAGAGAAATCAAAGATTTCCAGATTTTTAAAAAATTGCTCTATATATACAAATTTGGCGTATATGTTGGGCAGTTACCTGGTCAGGTTGGTGTTGCAATCCAGCGAAATCGGTGCAGTCGTTCAAAAGTTATGAGCAAAAGGGTTCGGCAAGGGTTTTTCTCAAATTTACGAGAAAAAAATACACTATAACTTTCGAACGGCAATTCTGAGGGTGCTAAAGCTTGGCATATATATTTCTCGTTCCCCTGGTCTGGGTCGCATTGAATTTCAGACGAAAAGGTCTAGTGGTTCAAAAGTTATTAGCAAAACCGTGAATTTCAGATTTGTTTAACCTTAAAAAAACCGAGCTTTTAAAAAAAACAATCTTTAAAAACATTGATAAGCCACAAAATTACTTTACAAAATATTTTTGTCACTCAAAAATATTTTTTCACTAAAAAAATTTCAGTCAAAAAAAAATTTTACAGTCAAAAAAAAATTAGTAATTTTTCTTCTTTTTTTTTAAAAATGACATAAAAATAGATTTTTTATTAAAATAAAAGATTTCTAATCAAAATTGTTCATTTTTTCACGTTTTAAAATTTAATATCCTTAAAAAAGGGCATTGTGGAGGGTATTAATAAATTTGGCCAAGTCGAACTTAAATTTTCTACTTGTTTTTACATAAATTTGGTTTATTGAATCAGCTCCTACAGCGACCCACATTAACACCATAAAATTCTTTTTAACTTCCCGAGTAAAAATGTTTATATATATTCTCACAGACAAAAAAAAACCTTGTCAAATTACTAAGTAGAAAAAGTCTCGTAATCCCATTTTACCAATATTGACAGTTTGCCTTGTTTTTTAACAAAAAATGTTCGATAGAAATTTACATTTTTTTTTTGTAATTTTACAATTTTTTTTTGTAATTTTACAAATTTCCAACTTTTTTTTACAAAAAAAAAATATAGTAAATTTACGAGAATTCCTTGTAAGTTTTATTTTGCCAAAAGCGTTGTAAATTCACAATTTTATTGGTTAAAAGCTTGTAAAATTACAAAAAAAAAGCTCTTAGTTATTACTAGGAATTCTCTTAAAATAGGGGGTAGCACAAAAATCTAGTAAAATCACGTGACCTCCTTTTAAATTTTATCGCGTCAAAAAAATTGTAAATTAACAATTTTATTGGTAAAAAGCTTGTAAAATTACAAGAAATTCTTGTCAAGTAGGAGATAGCAAAAAATAAAAGTTACAAGTTTTTCCTGTCATATTACAAGTTTTTTTTTTGAGTGTATATATCACAGCTGATTCAATATTTGAAAGATACTGATCCGAAAAATGGAAATGATATTGTATCCGCCCGATTAAAGCTGATCCAATACTAGCTTAATCTTACTCAGGATACCTAATCTTACTCAGGATACACTCAAAAAAAAAAGTTTGTAAAATGACATAAAATCCCCGTGATTTTACGGGGCAGGTCTTGTAAAATATGTACTAACAAGAATCCCCGTAATGTTACGGGGATAATTTGTAAATTGATTTAACAAAAAAATTGTGTAAATTTACAATTTTTTTTTTGTAAAATATTAACTTCGAGGTGAACATTTTTTTTGGAAATTTACAAAAAATTTGGTAAATTTACAAAACAAAATTGTAAACTTACAGAAAAAGGTTGTTATTTTACAAAGAAAAAATAGAAAATGAAAAAAATTAATTGTAGATTAACAAATTATTTGGTTAAACTACTGTTTTTACCGCAAACAAATATTGAAAAACACGTATATTTACAATAAAAATTGCAAATTTGCAAAACAAATTGTAAACTTAAAAAAAAAATGTAAATTTACTAAATAAAGTAGAAAATCAAAAAAACGAAATAGTAAATTTACAAATTTTTTGGTTCAACTACTGTTTTTTATGGCAAAAAACTTCTATATTTACAATAAAAAGTGGTAAATTTACAATTTTTATTGTAAATATACCACTTGTTTTTTGCCGTAAAAACAGTAGTTTAACCAAATAATTTGTAAATTTACAATATTGTTTTTGTATTTTCTACTTCTTTTTTGTAAAATTACAACTTTTTTCTGTAAGTATAAAATTTTGTTTTTTAAATTTTCATATTTGTTTTGTAAATTTACAAAAAATTTGGTTTATTTACACACTTGTTTTGTAAATTTAAAGGTTTTTTTCCATTGGTGCATCTCATTTTTCCTTCTTCGGCAGCTGCAGTAGCACTTCAACAACCTGAAATGGTTTTTTTCACTTGAACACTTTTAACAAACTTTTTAAAGTTTAACACTGCACTTTTTTAATTTTTTTTCGGCATTTCGTTTTTCTTAAGTAGAACATATGAGAATTGCGAAGGAGGCTACACAAGAAATTTCTTATATTTTCAGGAAAAATTAGACAAAAAATAAAAAAATTTTTGTGGATTTTTAATTATTTACACAAGTATTTTTAAAAAATCAGAAAAAAAAATTTTGGATATTGTAGATTGGATGTTTAAGTACCTGTTAAAATAAGAAAAACCAAATTTTTTCAAAATTGCCAGCTTTTTATAGACTTTTTAGTAGCCAGATTTAAAAACAAAATTTCCAAAAAATATGGTAAAATTACCAACAAAATGGTAAAAATACAAAAAAAATAGTAAAAACACATAAAAAATGTTGTATTTTACTAAAAGCAAATTATAATTTGGTATACCAAAAAATTGTGTAAAAATTAAATTTTTGTGCTAACGCTTACAATTAGTTAAAAAATGTTTGTGTCCGGGACTTAAAAATTTTTCAAAAAATTTTTTTTCATGAAATTTTTTATTTATAAAAAATGATTTTTAACAATATTTTTTACTCTAAAACGCAAAAAAAAAAATGTAAACTCATAAAATTTTTGGGTGTCCTATTGCTGCATAATTTTTTTTTTTAAAAAACAACATAAATTCTCGTAATAAAATAAGGTTTTGTAAAATTACAATGGAATTTTGTACTTTTCTTTTGTACATATTTTTTGCGTTAAAAAACTAAAAACCTTGTAAACGATGTAAAAAATCTTGAGATTTTTGTAATAAAACTTTTTTTTGGTAGAAAGAATAAATACCATCAAATAAAATTTTGTTGTACAATTACAGTTTTCTTGTGTAAAAAAACTAAACACCTTGTAATATCTTTTTAATTTGTAAAATAAATAATTTTTTTGTAAATTTACCTAAAAAAATTGTTAACTAAATTTACCAACATATAATAGTAAAATTACAAAGCAAACTGTAGTTTTCGTTTTATTAAAAATACAAGAATTTTTGTAAAAAGACAAAAATATTAGTAAAATAGAATTACAAGACCTTTTACTTGTAATTTTACAAACTTTTTTTTTTTTTGAGTGTACCTACCCCCTATTTTCACTCCTTATGATAGGTCCGAAATGACATTTTCAAAAATATCAGACGAAACTTTAATATTAAAATTCTCATTCTGTAATTTTAATATCGGGCTAAATTTTAATATTAAAATTTTGATGCTGAAATTTTGTATTTAAATTGTTTTTAATAATAAAAATATGATGGTATCAAAAAAATTTAGAATTTGTTAAAATAAATCCAACGATACCCAATTTCCTTTCTCAAATTTCAAAAAAAAGTTTGAGCCCGATATTATGATATTGGTGACCAATGATTGGCCTTAAAAGTGTGTTCACTTGATGTATTTTCTTCCATATATACACAGATAATAATATTAAGAAAAACAATTAAGGTAATCACTTGTTAAAATTATTAAAACAAATTGAGTAATTTTTTAATTGACGCATTTAAAAAATTTACTCAAAAACTAAAAAAAAGAATTGGGTAAATAATTTAAAACAAATTTAATGTTATTTTTATTTTTTTTTTATTTTCTTGGTGTTTTGAATTCACATTTAGTTTATAGTTTTTTGAATATGTATATGAAAGTTTGAAATCATCTTTACGAAATGTTCCCATGTCTTTAAGATATAACTATATTTGGTAAAATTAGAAAAAACATTTTTTGGAACAAAAATGTGAAACTTTTTTTAAATTTAAAAAAAAAAAAAAAACAAATGATAAATTTTGAGTAACTATTTACTTGATACAATTAAAAAGTTACTTAAAAAATCCGAAAAATTTTAAGTGAAGTTTTAATTGTGTCAATTAAAAATTTACTCAAATTTTTTAGTAAACATTAATTAATTTTTTATTAAAAGTTTATTTAATACTATTAAATCGTTTACTGGTGCAAAATTTAGTAATTTTTTACTCAATAGCATTAAAAATTTACTCATTTTTTTTCTGTGTATATATTAAATACTATCACTAAATATTTGGAACCCAAAACAATCCATTTACATTTATTTCGTCAGCAATATTACGGTGGATTTAATGGCTGGCAACTTATTCTTTACGTCAGCACCTACACTCAAAATATTAAATCTGTTAAAAACTCTGTAAAATGACTGTAATCTCAATTCGACAGATATTTGACAAAGTTATCTGTCGAAATACAGATTTTAAGAATATACTTTGTATTTTCTTGTTAACGAAAAACAAAATTTTATCTGTAATTTTACTTCTTACTTTGAAATCTCTATTTTACAGATAATAAACAGAGTTTTTTGTTAAAATACAGATTTTATAAAAATATTTGTGTTTTTTTCTCGTAACCAAAATATAAAATTTCAACTGTAATTTTACTTATTGCTCTGTAATAATAAAACCTGGTAATTTTTACGAGGATGTCGTGTAAAATTAAAAAAAAAAACAAGTAAAAAAGTTAAATTCGGCCTTGCCGAATGTAGTGATACCCTCCACAATTTCAAAAAGATTATTGCAAAAAACTTTATTTAAAAGGTAATTACTTTTGAAAAAAAAAAATTTTTTTGAAAAAAAAATTTTTCGGGAAAAAAAATTTTGGTAAAAAATATCCGCGATTTTTTTTTTTTTTGTGTTCGTACTTGTTTAAATACCATTTGGTGTTCAATTGTGTTCACATATGCCAACCAGAAGCCGAATTAAAGCATTTTGTATTTTTAGGTTATGTTGAATGTACTGAAATTTTTGGGGTGTGCTTACATTTTCGTTCATAACTTTTGAACCGCTGAACCGATATCGCTCAAATGCAATACCAAACTTCTCGGGAGAACTTCCAATAAATATGTTAAGTTTCAGTCATCTCTGTGCAATATTTTGTCCGCGACAGCATTTTCCACAGACAGACAGACAGACGGACATCGCTAGAATGTCTTAAAATCGATCGGACATCATGAATATATATACTTTATGGGGTCCCAGATCGATATTTCGATGAGTTACAAACAGAATGACAAACTTATATATACCCTCTATCACTAGAGTGGAGGGTATAAAAAGAAGTAAATTTACAATTTGGAAGCATTAAAGCGTGCAAATTTACTCGATGGCATTTTCCAATTGCCAACACTACTTGCACATTATAGAAAGATAAATTGCTCAGAAATAAAATAGTCAAATTCTGGTCGCTTTATCAATATTTTACAGATAATTCTGAAAACTTACAGTTTTTTATCGAAATTATTTTACAGAGTTTTCTTCGTAAAATAACAAAAAAATCTTGCTGGTTGGAAATCTATGGTATTTTCTGCTGGCTCAGCAGAGTATCTCTGTTATTTAACAGAGTTATTATTTTGAGTGTAAGATCCGTTGAGACTACTAGTGAATTAAATAACTTCTGTTAAATTAGAACCAGAATTTCAATATAATAACATAACCCGTTTGAATTACTCTAATTTATTGGCAATAATAAGTTAATAATATCGAATATTTAAAAATGTTTTAAAATTTATTAAGTTTTTTTTATGAGCAAAAACCGGCATATAAGATTAAATTTAAAAAATTGTTTTAAAATTTCTTTCTAGAGAATAGTATAAAAACTGCATTATTCTAAGCGTTCAGTATCAATTCAATTTGTATCTTCAACAGAAAATCGATTCAATCAACATGAAATTCATCATTGTTTTTGCTGCTCTCTTCGCTGTAGCTTTGGCTGCTCCTTCTGATGTCCAAACCTTAAAATCTGAATCAGATGTTGGACCTGAAAGTTATAATTATAGTTATGCTACCTCCGATGGTACCGATAAAACTGAAGATGGTAAATTGAAGGATGTTGGTACTGAACACGAAGCTATTGTTGTCCATGGTTCTTACTCCTGGGTTGATGAAAAGACTGGTGAAAAATTCACTGTCACCTATGTAGCTGATGAAAATGGTTTCCAACCCAGCGGTGCTCATCTTCCAGTTGCTTAAATTATTTTAAAAATAAATTTAAAAATAAAAAAAAATTAATCGATAAAAAATTAATTTGTTAATTTTTTTGTCCCTCTTAAATAGTGTGCACTTTATCATTTAATAGTGTGAGGCTCCGAGTTAAGAGAAATTATGTACTAGGGCGTTCCAAAAAAAATTTTTTTTTTAATGCTAAGGCTGAGTTTTTGAGTTGTCGAATTTATTTGGTTTAGGTTTAAACTGAAACCACAAATTCTGTTTTTGAGATGTGGTTTATTTTAAGTTTAACTCATCTATGTTGGAGAGTTAAATTATGTAACAAAAGCGTCAAAAAAACACCTCTGATTTTCAAATATACTGGTTAGTGTTGCCATGTTGTAATGTTTTATTGAAAAAAATGTGCGATGATGGCAACTATTCTGATTGGAAATGCGATATTTGGTATGACAATACCGCGTTAATCGACATTTGTTAAACTTGAACTCAAAAACAGAATGCTTGGTTAAACTTGGTTTTAATTTAATAAAGTTTAATAAAACTACCGGTTTAACTAATGTAAGTTAAAGCGATATGTCAAAAACTTAGCCTAAGTGTGCTCAAGCATAGCACGGACCCACACAACAAAAAGGGTTCTGACAATGAAACTACACCATTTACAGATGTTATTCGCAAAAGATAAATTTTCATACGAAAATTCTTCTAATTCGAAGATTCTAATTGTAATTAGAAAAATATCATTCGAAAAATATCAATTGTTGTTCGAAATAGATCGATTGTAAATCGAAAAAGATCAATTGTTATTTGAAAAAGATCAATTGTAATTCGAAAAAAATCCATTAAAATTCCAAAATGGATCAATTGTAATTAGAAATAGATTAATTTTAATTCGAAAACGATAAATTGTAATTCGAAGATTCTTTGTAATTCGAAAAAGACCAATAGAAATTTAGTTAATATATTTCGAATTACAATTGGAATTTTCGAATTACAATAATTCTTTTAGCAACTACAATTGATCTTTTTTGGAATTACAAGGGCTTCAAGTGACTTGTGTTTAATAATAAGAAATAGCATATTAAAGCTGTAATCACTTGGGTAATTTTCAACCGATTTTACACAATTTCCAATTGTATTTTAAAAATTTCTAAATACATTTTAAAATTGTCCAAATGTATTTTATAATTGTCCAAATGTATTTTAAAATTGTCCAAATATTCTGATTCGAGGTCTTTTCATGTTCCCCATTATGAATTAACATTACAAGTACTTATGATAACTCTATTTTCTTTATTGGGATATTCTCCCATTAAATACTCATAGAGTTTCTTGCTTTCAAAAATTTTGGTAATTTTCAGGAATGAATTGACGATCGTTTCAATTAAACAATTAAAAGGTCGAATAAATTACTAATTTTTATTATTTAATAAAAATTAGAACACAATTGTCCAAATATATTTTAAAATTGTCCAAATGAATTTTAAAATTGTCCAAATGTATTTTAAAATTGTCCAAATGTATTTTAAAATTGCCTAAATGTATTTTAAAATTGTCCAAATGTATTTTAAAATTGTCCCAATAAATTTTAAAATTGATCAAATTCATTTTAAAAATGTCCAAATATATTTTAAAATTGTCCAAATGTATTTTAAAACTGTCCAAATATTTTTAAATTATCCACTTGTATTTTAAAATTTTCTAAATGTATTTTAAAATTGTCCAACTATATTTCAAAATTGTCCAAATGTATTTTAAAATTGTGCAAATATATTTTAAAATTGTCAAAATGTATTTTAAAATTGTCCAAATATATTTTAAAATTCTCCAAATGAATTTTAAAATTGTTCAAATATATTTTAAAATTGTCTAAATGTATTTTAAAATTGTCCAAATAAATTTTAAAATTGTTCAAATTCATTTAAAAATTGTCCAAATATATTTTAAAATTGTCCAAATAAATTTTAAAATTGTCCAAATTCATTTAAAAATTGTCCAAATGTATTTTAAAATTGTCCAAATATTTTAAAATTATCCAATTGTATATAAAAATTTTCCAAATGTATTTTAAAATTGTCCAACTATATTTTAAAGTTATCCAATTGTATTTTAAAATTTTCCAAATGTACTTTAAAATTGTCCAAATATACTTTAAAGTTGTCCAAATGTGTTTCAAAATTGTCCAAATATATTTTAAAATTGTCAAAATGTAGTTTAAAATTGTCCAAATGTATTTTAAAATTATCCAAATGTATTTTAAAATTTCCAAATGCATTTAAACAATTGTCCAAATGTATTTTAAAATTGTCTAAATGCATTTTAAACTTGTCCAAATAAATTTTAGGATTGTTCAAATTCATTTAAAAATTGTTCAAATGTATTTTAAAATTGTCCAAATAAATTTTGAAATTGTCCAAATTCCTTAAAAAATTTTCCAAATGTAGTAGAATTATTCACATATATTTCTAAAATGGTCCAAATGTAGTTTAAAATTGTCCAAATGTATTTTAATATTGTCCAAATTTAGTTTGAAATTTTCCAAATGTATTCCAAAATTGTCCAAATGTTTTTTAAACTTTTCCAAAATTGTCCAAATGTATTTTAAAATTGTCCAATTGTATTTCAAAATACATTTGGAAAATTTTAAAATACAATTGGACAATTTTAAATTACATTTGGACAATTTTAAAATACATTTGAAAAATTTTAAAAAACATTTGGTCAATTATAAAAATCATTTGGATAATTTTAAAATACATTTGGTCAATTTTGAAAATACATTTGGAAAATTTTAAAATACAATTGGACAATTTTAAAATACATTTGGAAAATTTTAAATACATTTTGAAATTTTTTAACTACATTTCGACAATTTTAAAATACATTTGTACAATTTTAAAATACATTTGGACAATTTTACATTACATTTGGACAATTTTAAACTACATTTGGACAATTTTAAAATATATGAGGACAATTCTAAAATACATTTGGACAATTTTTAAATGAATTTAGACAATTTCAAAATTTATTTGGACAATTTTAAAATACATTTGGACAATTTTTAAATGAATTTGAACAATTTTAAAATTTATTGGGACAAGTTTAAAATGCATTTAGACAATTTTAAAATACATTTGGACAAGTTTTTAAATACATTTGGACAATTTTAAAATACATTTGGCCAATTTTAAACTACACTTGGACAATTTTAAAATACATTTGGACAATTCCAAAATCCATTTGGACAATTTTTCAATGAATTTTGACAATTTAAAATTTATTTGGATAATCTTAAAATACATTTGGACAATTCTAAAATACATTTGTACAATTTTAAAATTCATTTGGACCATTTTAAAATATATTTGGACAATTTAGAAATACTTTTGGACAATTTTAAAATACATTTGGAAATTTTTAAAATACAATTGGAAATGGTGTAAAATCGGTTGAAAATTAGCCAGTTGAATACAGCTTTAATCTCCTATTTCTTATTATTAAACACAAGTCACTTGAAGCCCTCGTGCTATAAGACCATCAATTGTAATTCCAAAAAAAAAACAATTGTAATTGGTAAAATAATTGTAATTGGTAAAATAATTGAAGTGCTTATTGTAAAAACTCGATAAGCAATATTTCATTTTATGGTGGTTTTTGCCTTAAAACTTTTGAAATAATGTAGAAAATAGAACTTTTGTAGAACTTTTATTCTCAATATACTTGTACGAAGAGTTTAAGCAAGACTTCTGCCAAAAATCTGTCAATGGAACATCAGCAGAATGCGAAAAACACGAAAAAATAAAATGTTGCTTATCAAGTTCATGCAGTAAGCCCTTCAATTGTTGTAATTCGAAAAACATCAATTGTAATTCGAAATAGATCAATTGTAATTCGAAAAAGATCAAATGCAATTCGAAAAAGATAAAAGTGTAATTCGAAGATTCCAATTGTAATTCGAAATATATCAACTGAATTTCCATTGATCTTCTTGGAATCACAAGTAGAATCTTCGAATTACAATTTATCTTTTTCGAATTGCAATTGATCTTTTTCGAATTAAAATTAATCTTTTTCGAATTACAATCGATCCAATTTGGAATTTTAATTGATTTTTTCGAATTACAATTGATCATTTTCAAATAACAATTGATCTTTTCTGACTACACTCAAAATAATTCTACAGTAAAAGGTTTAGTAAGTGATATTGTACCAAAATCTACTAATTGGTTACTAATTTTAGTATCTTCAAAGTACTAACATTAGTAATTTTTTCTGGTTTTGACTAATATTAGTTAAAAATTTTAGTATTGGTTACCAATTTCTGCACTAGGTCCTTTTGGACTAAAATTAGTTAAATTTTTAGTATTGAATACCCACATTTTTTTTTGGGTGTACAAATGATCTTTTCGAATTTCAATTGTAAATCGAATTTTAAGTAAAAATGTGAAGGTTCAGAACAGATCCGAAAAATGGATCGATAAGATTAGATCACTTTTAATCGGAAGGATACAATTTCATCCGAAAAATGGGTTTATCTAATTATATAAACCCATTTTTCGGATAACATTGTGTCCGTCCAATTAAAACTGATCTAATCTTAACGATCCATTTTTCGGATCTGTACTGATCTTACAAATCTCGGATCAGTACTGATCTTACTCGGAGTAGTACTGATCTTTCAAATCATGGATTTTTAATCGGGATATTTTTCTAATTACAAATGGAATCTTCGAATAACAATTGTAATTTTCGAATTACAATTGATCTTTTTTGAATTACAATTGTTCTATTTCGAATAACAATTGATTTTTTCGAACTACGGGGCATGTCACAGACTCAATTCCGTTCGGATTTGAAAAAAGTGGTTTACTCGTAAAACGCAAAACGAATATTTTTTTTTCGGATTGAAATCACTTTTAAAAATCAAAGTGGAATTGAATTGCATAAAAGTGATTTCATTCCGAAAAAAAATATTTGCTTTGCGTTTTACGAGTAAACCACTTATTCCACTTCCGAACGGAATTGAGTCTGTGACATGCCCCTACAATTGATATTTTTCGAATTACATTTCGAAATACAATTGATCTTTTACGAATTACAAATAGAATCTTGGGATTACAAGCAGAATTTTCAAATTACAAATGTAATCCTCGAATTACAAATGAAATCTTCGAATTTCAAGTAGAATTTCCGAATGAAATTTGATCTTTTTCAAATTACATCTGTAAATGGTGTAGTTTCTTGGTCAGAACAACAGTACAGACCTGTATGCAAACAATGGTGCTGATTGCGTACTTTCCAATATAGTGGTATGTTTTTAAGTACAGAAGTATCATCGCTGTATAGTGTATGTGTGCCTGTACGTGTGAGCTTTTGTGTATTAATTTATGTTTTTTTGTTTGCGTTTTGTATGAAACGTCAAAAGTTACACCATGTGCTGTCACTTATACTAACATACATCAAATGCACCTCTGTGAACCTACTACTCATGTACTGTGGTCAGAATATTTTTTTTTTTTTTTTGACGCCTATTATATAATTTCTCTTAACTCGAAGCCTCATACTATTAAGTGGTTAAATGCAATTATTTTAGAGGGGGGAAAAAAATAAAATTGCCTCTTATTCAATTAATACGAAAATTTAATTTTTTATCGATTAATTTTTTATTATTTTTTAATTTATTTTTAAAATAATTTAAGCAACTGGAAGATGAGCACCGCTGGGTTGGAAACCATTTTCATCAGCTACATAGGTGACGGTGAATTTTTCACCAGTCTTTTCATCAACCCAGGAGTAAGATCCATGAACAACAATAGCTTCGTGTTCAGTACCAACATCCTTCAATTTACCATCTTCAGTTTTATCGGTACCATCGGAGGTAGCATAACTATAATTATAACTTTCAGGTCCAACATCTGATTCAGATTTTAAGGTTTGGACATCAGAAGGAGCAGCCAAAGCTACAGCGAAGAGAGCAGCAAAAACAATGATGAATTTCATGTTGATTGAGGTGATATTCTGTTGAAGATACAAACTGAATTGATACGGAATGCTTGAAATAATGCAGTTTTTATATTGTTCAAATAATAAGTATGTTGTCAACATAAAATTCCTGTTTATTCTCTCTCTCTCTCTCTCTCTTAAATCGATTTTTAAGTGAAACTGGAAAATAAATTTATTATTTTTTTTTTTATTATGCAAGTATGCTAATTTGTTTATAGTCACTTTCCTCTTAGCAAGTTCTTGGTAGAGATGCTAGTATTATTTAACTAACCGGGATTATAATACTCTACACCACAAAGTGAAAGAAATTATTAATTTTTTGGGAAAAATATTTTAGCAATTCAATTAGTACACGACCGATAGCCATTTAGTTTGCATTGTTCATAGACGGGGATATGATTCCATGCAAATGCATGTTTTTTTTTGTCGATAGTCTAAAAAGGTTATCGACTAATTACACTGTACAACTATTTTAAATTTTTTCCAGAATTACCGGGATCTGACGTTTGATTCTTTTAGAGGAAACAAAAAAAAAAAAAATATACGTGTGTCGACGTTTTGAAAGATCACATCGGAATTTTATTTTAGAGTCGGTTAAAGTTTCCCAGCTTTAGCCTGTTCTTGTAGCATGTTGGTATAAAAAATATGTTTTCTTTACATCTGCTGTGTAGAGTATGTTCAGCAACTTTGTAGAAAATATTATGGCAAATATTTTTGTGTAACATATTAACCCTCCAACTCCCAGCTCATAAGAGTATTTTTTGGCTCTATTTTAACAAATCGTATAAAACACCCCTAACAAGGGAGGGCGTTGATGAAATTCTCTACAAAAATTTTGGCCATAAAATTATACTGCGTATGTAGGTATGTCAGAACACACAAAAGCCCAAAACTTAACAGAAATACCAAAAACCAGTCAAATTCAAGATTGTCCACGAAGGGTTACTAAATGTTCTGCGGGGGTCATTTTTGACCCACAGATCATGTGGGTTTAAGACGTCCTAGATCGGTAAGACTTTATGACAGACTTAAAGTTATTTAATAGAATTCCACGACACCAAAAAACCGTTAATTTGCCCAAAAATTAAATTTATAAGATTTAATTAATCCAAATTTTTGATAAAACCAACATTTCCTTGAAATCCGCTAATTTCCCCCGCGATTCCCGAAAAGTGGCCCGACGGATATCCACCATATTTCACACTTTCTTCTCCAAGGTGTTTTTAATGAATTCAGAAAGAAAAAATTATATATTTTAATTTTTTTTTAATAAAATTTTGAAATTTTGAAAAAAGGTGTTTTGAGAACGCCCCCAAAATCATGCCATTTTTTTGGTGTCACGTTTAAAGGGGTTAATGATATCGTAAAATCTTTAAATTTCATATTTAGGTATTTACGATCAAATATTATACTAAAACATTTTTTTAATTATTTTAATAAAAAACTTATTTTTTTTAACGACCTTTTTTGCAAAAACCCCTATTTTGAGGCTCAAAGTGGAGACAAAAGATAAACCCCGATCGGAGTGATATTTTGCATGTGAGTTACCCCCCAGCAAAAACATGGTACTGAGTTGTTAAAAGTAATCATTACCAAGTACATTATTTATAATGAGTACCCATTACCACTAACATTATTTTAAGCCCAAAAGTAACTACTTCTCAGTAATATGTTATAAAAGCACCTCTAAGCAATAATATCTCCTTGCAATTGCAGTTTTTAACCTTTACAATTCAATTAACTTAAAAACTACTTACAAACTTAATAAAAATTACGCAATTTTTAGTTTTAGTAAAAACAAGTTAAATTTTAAAAGATTTATTTAACTAATTATTTTACTTCTTATTGGTAATGGGTTTTTACTCCTTATTAGTAATCCGAGTCAGTAACTATTTATTTATCTCCATGCTCTTCACTACTTATTTTTGTCTCACGCCCTTGTTAAAATAATTAGTGTTTCATTCAATAAGTAACTACTTATTTACATCTGTTTCGGATTACAAAACCCATTACTAGTAATGCCAATTTTTGCTGGGCCTTAAGTGCCCGACACTCTTGTCGGGTATTAAATTTGATCAGAGAGAAAAGCCCAAAATGAGTGTGTGTTCTAATATATACAGTAAAAATTTATGGCCAACGTAACTTTGGAAAAGGTTAGAAATTGTTGCACATTTTTATTTCACCGTCTGACATCGAATATTAAATATGAACCGTATGATATACGTCTGAATGTAGAGATCAAATGGAGTAAAACTGCATTTACAGTTTTTCATTTCGTGATCCAGTTTCCTTTTAAAAGGACTTCAAGTTTTTAAAGTATGATATTTTGTAAATTTTGCTAAAATTTATATTTTTACTAAAATCTCTGTCATTCAGTTTAACAAAATAACAGAAATTTTACTGCGTTTTTACTGATTCTGTTTGCTAAATTTCAAAATATTTTTAAACATATTTTTAGCAGATTACTTTTTAATTAAACAGAAATAGTTTGCTGTCATTCTTTTTTCAAGAAAATTTTCTAACAAGGGAAGTTTCTCAACCCTTATGAACCGATTTGCATGAAACTTAAAAAATATAAAAAGAGACAATTCTAAGGTTGGGGTATCTCGGCTTATCGGCCATATCATGGATTTAGGGGTTTAAAAAATTATTCAAAAAATGACGAAAAAATCGTTTTTTGGATTTTTTTTAATGCGTATCCAAATGTGGTATGGCCTCGTTAAATATTTTTTTTATGATGACATAGACCTACGATATCCATATGAATACGAATAATCTTTATTAAATTTAAGTTGACATGAATTTTGCCATAGACGATATTTCTGTTTGTTCGGGAGTAATCGAAATTTTCCCGAAGGTTCACATTGTTTTATAATGCGAAATCAAAATTTTTATACACTGATATGGCGGATAAGCCGAGACACCCCAACCTTAAAATTGTCTCTTTTATATATATTTTAAGTTTCATGCAAATCGGTTCATAAGGGTTGAGGATACTTCCCTAGAATTTTTTTTTTTTGAAAGTGTTATTTTTGTTTTGTTTTTATATTTATAATCAAAACAATATTTTAAAACATATTTTTAGCAGAATATTTTGTATTTTTACAGAAAAAATCTGCTGTCATCATTTTTTCAACAAAACTTTCTTAATTTTTTTTTTCTTTCGTTTTTTATACAATTAAAACGATTGAGTCTAATAACACAGTGCTAGTCGCAAAAATTAACAAACTGGGCACCCTGCTGGTAAAGCTAAAATCAATGGTGCTAGCCGTTTTTCGAAGTTATCGCTCGTATACGCGATACTCGCGATTTAAAATTGTAAAGCTAAAGACTACAAAAATTAATTTTTTATGCTTTTGGGATAGTTTTTAAATATAAATTTAATAAATGGATTGTTTTTTTCGCGAAAAAAAAATCCGCGAAAAAAAAATTCTAAAAATTTTCTCTCTGCAGTGTATCGTATTCTACACATTTTCATAAATTAATAGCAAAATAAAAAAAATTTAAAAAAAAAATTTCGCGAAAAAAATATCGGGAAAAAAATTTCTGGAATTATTTTCTTTTTGTATATTTAATAGGCGTACGGACATAGCGCCCAAGGTCTTATCGCCCAAAGCCTTAAATGTCATATCGCCCAAGCTGCGACATATAGACCAAAATGATAGGTCTAAAAATGTTATTTCTCCCAAAACAAAATTGTCAAAAAATCCAAAATATTTTTTTTTGGCGAAATGTCGAAATTACGACTTCTATGATCTGTTTTTTTGTAATAAAGGTTTTCTGCGTAGCCGGCCTTCGGCCGGGCTTAGGGATTACATACTCCATGCATTAAACCCACCCTCTCTGCAAACCAAAGACCTATTTTGGTTATCAGGCCTGCTACCCTAGAAAACTTTACTTTGCGGAGAGGGTGGGTTTAATGCATGGATTTTGTAATCCCTAAGCCCGGCCGAAGGCCGGCTACGCATAAAAAATATTGTGTTAAAAAAAAACAATATTCGTGAGGTTTATGACTATTTTTTTGGGTGCTATGACATTTTTTAAATTCAACATTTTGATATTTGGGTAATATGACATTTTTGATAATTTATATTAATTTAAAGAAAATTGTTAAAATACCCAAAAATAATGGCCATAACGTCCAAAAAATTTTGCAACAACAACTAACACACATTTTTTTTGGGTGGAATGACTTTTTTAAATTGGGCGATATGCACTTGGGCGCCATGTCCGTACGCCTATTTAATACACTCAAAATAATACATTAGTAGATTTACTAACTTTTTTTGCTAATGCTGCTTAGCTAACTTTTAGCAAATTTTTAGTTGAGATTAGCATGTTAGCAAAAATATCTTTTAAACTTCATTTAGCGCATTAGCAATTTTAAACAAAATTTTAACTAATTTTTTTGTTGCTAAATTTAAAAATGAGTTGACCAAATTTTTAAAAGCTTTTTTGCTAATATTAGCAAAAATAAATGGTAAATTTTTTTTTATTTTCAGAAAACTTAAAATGGCGCTATCTCGGAAACTAAGCCAGATAGAGCAAAATGGAAGCCATTTTTGGTTCTCGGGCTCCCCATAGTATCGCCGGTCCTCTTCACATGTGTGGACCCTAATGGGTCCTAACTTTGGATCCAAAAAAGTTAGCATTCCCGAAAATTTTACAATGCTCATATCTCGGTAAATATTGCCGACACAACAAAAAGTCCAAACGCATTTTTGTAGCTCTCAACACGTAGAACATGACCGCAAAATAATCAAAAGCTCTCCGAGTAATGTTTTTGAAGTTATCGAGTTTTGTAATTCTCAAAACCCCGGAGGTCCCCTAAAATCACGTATCTCAAAAACTAAGCAAGGTAGAGCGAAACGGACACAAATTTTGGATCAAAAACTATGATGATTTTTAAAGACCCCAACCAGGTCTAGGCCCATCAGGGTCTTGACCTATCGGGTCCGAACCCAATGGGGTCCTCAAATGTATATAAACTAAGTTGAAATAAAAAAAAATCAGTTAACTAATTTTTAGCAAAACTTTTTTGGTAACTTTACCAAAAAAATTGTGGGTTCAAAATCAGCAAATTTTCTTGTAGGTTTACAAGCTTTTTTTGCTAACATTACAGTTTTTTTTTTTTTTGAGTATAGAGCTTCGATGATAAAAATTCAGAAATTGTCTAAATAACATAAAAATATTTTTTATGTCTGGTTTGATGTTTGATTGACCAACGATGATTCTCTAAAATCTGCTGAAGATAACTTAGTGGGGGCGAAACTGATCAGTACAGATATACAACTATGAGATGAGTAACATTTTTAAAGCAATAAATTAAAAATACTCTATTATGACAATATCATAGATAGAAATATTTTTGGGCCTCGAGCTAGAATAAACTATAATCGAATAAATATACATATATGTATAAAGGCCGAATAAATACACTAAATATTTTTTTACTTAAAAATAAAAAAAAATTATTCGCGAATATCGCTATATATACACTTAAAAGAAAACCTCTGTCAAAAAATCTGTAAAATGACTTTCAATTTAGAATAACAAATTTTTAGCAGATTTTTCTGTTGAAATGAATATTTTAGCAGAATTCTCTGCTATTCAATTTCTGAAAACAACAGAAATTTTGTAGAACTTTTCTGCTTAAATCATCAATATATTAGCAGTTTTATCTGCTGAAATCAGCAGTTTTTTCTGCTGAAATTAGCAGATTATTCTGCTGATTCAACCCAGGTTATCACTACAGAAATTTAGCAAACCGCGTCTGCTAAAATCAGCAGATTTCTCATATGGCTCAAAATGGGTGTATTTTCAGCAGACTTTTCTGCTGATTGGACAGAGCATTTATTTTGAGTGTACTTAGAAAAAACCGATATTACAATGGGATTTAGTGTACATGAACTAGCTTTACCAGATGGATGTCGTAATTTCAAATCAAACTAAAAATATTTGTATTAAACCAATTATTTCAAGAAAATAACGATTTTTCACGACCAAAAAATGTTTTTCGCGAAAAAAAATTCACGGTATTGTGGTTTTTATGCTAGTTTAACAGACTTGAATGGTTTTAAATTTTAAAATTATCGCAAAAGTTTAAAAATATCGTTTTTATTGTACTTGAGCATCAAAATTTTAAATTGCGAATATCGCGAATATCGCGAATACGAGCGCTAACTTCGGAAAACGGCTAGCGTCATAGAATTTAGCGAACTCGAATTAACTTTACCAGTAGGGTGCCCAGCTTGTTAAAAAAGTGTCAAATTCGAGCACAGTGTAATTGACAAAGTTAAAAAAACAAATCAGTAGATTATATAGCTAATTTTACAGAAACAATTTGTTATTTTTTTAAAAGTTTAAAATACAAAAAAAAAAAAATCATGAAAACAAATTTTCTAAAAACAAAGATTTTCTAGAAAATTTCTTAGCAGATTTCTCTGCAGTTTTGCCAGATTTCTCTGCTGGTGTCACTTAGATAATCATGACAGATTTTCAGCAAACCGTGTCTGCTAGCAGATTTCTCACATGGCTCAAAATGGGTGTATTTTCAGCAGATTTTTCTGCTAACTGAGCAGCGAATTTATTTTCCGTATTATCGTCCGTCAGTCTGTAGATGGTACGATACAGTCCAAAATAAAAGAAGTAGCCTTCTAAAGTTTGGCAGGCTACAGTCTTACATTAAAAAAATTATGTCATTAATTGTTTGTAGTTTATTAAAAAAGTTTAACGTTTTGTAGTTTATTAAAAAAGTTTAACGCTTTGTAGTTTTTAAATGAAAAAACATTTGTTTAATGCTAATTTTTTTTAATGTTTACTTTAAAGCTCTAAACTTAAAATTTTCTGCGGGGGTCATTTTTGACCCCCAGCCAATGTGGGTTAAAGACGTCCTAGATCGGTAAGATTTCATGACAGACTTAAAGGTATTTAATAGAATGCCAAGACACAAAAAAACTGTTAATTTGCCCAAAACTATATAATAAGATTTTATTAATCCAAATTATTGATAAAACAAACATTTCCTTGAAATCCGCTAACTTCCCCCCGCGATTCCCGAAAAGTGGTCTGACGGATATCCGCCATATTTCACATTTTTCTTCTCCAAGGTGTTCTTAATGAATTCAAAAAGAAAAAATTATGTATTTTAAATTTTTTTTTAATAAAATTTTAAAATTTTGGAAAAATGTGCCAAATCATGCCATTTTTTTGGTATCAAGTTTGAACGGGTTAATGATATCGTAAAATCTTTAAATTTCATATTTAAGTATTTACGATCAAATATTATACAAAAAAAGTTTTTTCATTACTTTAATAAAAAAACTTAATTATTTTTTTGTAAAGTCCTTTTTTGCAAAACCCCAATTTTGAGGCTCAAAGTGGAGACAGAAGATAAACTCCGATCGAAGTAATATTTTGCATGTGAGTTACCCTTAGGGGACCGACAATTTTGGCGGGTATTAGAATTTGATCAGAGAGAAAAGCCCAAAAACGAGCCACCCTAGTATTTACCTACTTGTGTGGGTTATTTTTTTGTAGAAAAAAATCAAAACATTATTTATAGAAATATAAGAACATGTTTGTATCAAGTGACTTTGGCACGATGGGTAGAGTTGCTGGCCAGAATGTAGTTGATTGCGGGATCGATTCCCAAAATTTTATTAAAAACTAGCTGGCCCGGTCCGCGTCGCTGGCCCAAATATATGATCAGTTTTATATTTCGTCTCGCTTCAAATATAAGGCCCTGCAAAAAATGTAATGAATTTCTAGGCTTAGAAAAATTTGTGAGCGTGGTTTTAAAGACCCGATTAGGCAGATAATCATCTTCAAATTATATTTTAGGGACTAAAAAAATTACCATGTCTTCGACTTTGCGAACTGTACAATAAAAAAAAATAAATTACGTATATGCTTCGTTCGTATCGAGAGCTATTGCCTTGTGGTCAAACAAACCTTTATAGTTTTCCCGAATTTTCAATTTTTCCGGGACACTTTTCTCATATACATATACTTATTTACTTAAAACAAACAATTATATGAACTATTACGAATATTTAAAACAAAAAAGTTAGCCAAATCGGTCCAGGCGTCCTCAAGTGTTGCAAATTTTGAGGATATTGAAAAATAGAGGCTTTGAAGTGGGGCAGTATAATCATTAGTTACGTGAAATTCTTACTTAGACTATAATGATCATTTAAGAAAAAAAATACCAAATCAGGCCAGTCGTTCTCCGATTTTAGATGTATTCAAAAAAGTGGGAGTGGACAATTTTTCTTACCATAAAAACCTTAGTTGTACTATCACGAACGTCAACAAATACTACTAATAGCCAAATCGGTCCTTCCGTTTCTCTATTTTCGATATGTCGAAATAAAAGTGGGCGTGAAAAATTTTTATTTCCGTTTAAACCTCAGTTGGACTATGACGAACATTAAAAAAAAAAGTTTAGTCAAATTGATCCAGTCGTTTTCCGATTTTAGATACATCGAAAAAAGGAGGCGTAAAAGTGGGCGTGAGTAATTTGTTTTCTGAAAAAACCTAAGTCGAACATGTAAAAAAAAAGAATAAGACGAACATTTAAAAAAATATTATCCAAATCGGTCAGTTCTTAAGTGATGCGATTACCATCGAACTAAATTTGATTTTCATTTATATTTTATATTTTTATATTTTATTATTTATTTATATATATATATCGTAAATAAGAGTGGATGGAAAACTTTTCTTACCGTAAAAACCTTATTTGAATTTAACCAACTTTGTCCATCCATTCAAAAGTGGGCGTAGAAATTTAAAATTGTTCTTTCTGAAAAACCTTAGTTGGACTATGACGAACATTAACAACAAAATAAGACAAATGGTTCCAGTTCCAAATTTATATATCGGGAAAAGTGAGCGTGAAAGTAGGCTTGGACAATTTTTCTTTCCTTAAAAATCTTTTGCGGACTATTACCAAATCGGTCTAATCCTTACAGTTCTTTCGATACATAGAAAAAAGTGGGCGTGGGAAATTTTACTATCAGTAAAAACCTTAGTTGAATTATGACGAACATTTTTAACAAAAATTAGCCACAGTGGTCAATTGTTTTTTTCGTAAAAAAAATTCATTTAAAAAAAATTTAGTCAAATCGATCCAGCAATTCTCAGATTTTAGATAAATTGAAAAAGTGGGCGTAAAAGTGGGCGGGGTAAATTTTTCTTTCAGTAAAAACTTAAATTGGACTACTACGAATATTTAAATAAAAAATTACCCAAATCGGTGAAGCCGTTTTCCGATTTTAGATAAACTGAGAAAAGTGGGCGTCAAAGTGGGCGTGGTCAATTTTTCTTTACGTAAAAACCTAAGTTGGACTATGACGAACATTTCAAAAAAAAAATTTGTCCAAATCGGTCTAGCCGTACTCAATTGATGCGGTTAGCAACGAACGACACTTGATTTTTATTTATATAGATTTTTAAAAAATGTATTATTTATTTATTTTAGAAAATTTTATGAACAGTAAAAAATAAATGTAAATGCTGTTTGTTAAAACAAATGAATAATTACTGGAATGGTTTTCAATTGTTTTATCACTTGTTTTATAAGTGTTTTCTTTTGTTTTTACCTACAAAATATTTTTAGTGTATGGTCCTAGGAAGGTTAAGTTAATAAATGGGTAAAATCTTACCAGGGGGAAAAAAGTTCCCCCTTGAAGAAATAAAGCAACGACTGAAAAAAATAAATTTGTAAGTGTTTTTTGTATTTTTTTTAAATATGAAAAATTTTTATGCATGAAGAATTTCAGAGTTCTGTACTAGGATCCGAGGAGATTAAACACATTTTTTTTGTCCCACCCCCTTTTTAGTGCGTAGATATAAAAAACTAGTTTAAATAATGATAAAATTGTATAACTTACAATTAGTGCAAAAAGTATAATAATTGAATTAGTAAACATTTTCGCGAGGTAGAGGTTTCCCTCACAGCCCCTTAAAAAAACCCTTGTATTTTTCTAACATGTTGGAGGGTATACAAGATTCGGCACAGCCGAATTTAACACTCTCATTTGTTTTTTTTTTTTTTTTGTAGCCTAATCCACAACCTGCTTTAAAGCTCTTTTTTAATATATAATACAAATTTGCTATGTTTATTAATCTTAGAAATTAAGAAATTAACCAATATCCATTTTCAACAAAAATAAATTAAGCAATTGGAATATGAGCACCGCTGGGTTGGAAACCATTTTCATCAGCTACATAGGTGACGGTGAATTTTTCACCAGTCTTTTGATCAACCCAGGAGTAAGAGCCATGGACAACAATAGCTTCGTGTTCAGTACCAACATCCTTCAATTTACCATCTTCAGTTTTATCGGTACCATCGGAGGTAGCATAACTATAATTATAACTTTCAGGTCCAACATCCGATTCAGATTTTAAGGTTTCGACATCAGAAGGAGCAGCCAAAGCTACAGCGAAGAGAGCGGCAAAAACAATGATGAATTTCATATTGATTGTTATTCTGTTGAAAGTATAAACTGAATAGATACCGAATGCTAAAAATATTGCAGTTTTTATATTAGTAAAATTAGCTAACAGAAATTAAAACAAAATACAAAAAAACAAGTAAAAAAAAATCGGCCTTGACGAATGCATTGATACCCTACAAAATATTAAACAGGTTCCGCGATTTTTTTTAAATATGATTGTACTTGTTAAAATACCAGTCGTTATTTAATTCTGTTGTCAAGTGCCAACCAGCAGCCGAATTGAAGCATTTTGAATTTTTATGTTATGTAGAATGTACATTAAAAAAAAAAGTTTGTAAAATAACAAGAAAAATTTTTAACATTTATTTTGTGCTACCTCCTATTTGACAATAATTTTGTAATTCTACAAGATTTTGCCAAAAAATTATAAATTTACAATTTTTTGACGCGATAAAACTTACAAAGAGGTTTCGTAACTTTACTAAATTTTTCTTTACCTCCTATTTTACTAAATTCCTAGTAAAAATTACGAGATTTTTTGTAATTTTACAAGTTTTTTACCAATAAAATTGTAAATTTACAACTTTTTTGGCACAATAAAACTTACAAGGAAATCTTGTGAATTTACTAGATTTTTTTTTTGTAAAAAAAACATTGAAATATGTAAAATTACCAAAAAAAATGTAAATTTCGATAAAAAAAAATTGTTAAAAAACAAGGAAAACAAACTGTCAAATATTGGTCAAATGGGATTACGAAACTTTTTCTCGTAATTTGACAAGGTTTTTTTTTGTTTGTACAAAAATTGTTTAGGCACACTCAAAAAAAAATATTGTAAAACTAGCAAAAAAAATGGTTAAAATTAGCAAAAAAAACTGTAGTTTTGGACGTTGCAAAAATTTTGGTAATATTAGCAAAACCATTTTGCTAATCAAAAAATTAGGAAAAAAATGGTAAAATTACCAGAATACCATTTTATTTTTGTAAAAAATCAACCTTGTAAAATTATCAAAAAATATGGTAAAATTACCAAAAAAAAAATGGTAAAATTGAAATAGATAAACAAAATTTGTAATTTGGTAAAAAAAACTGTTTTATTTAGTAATTTTTTTTCTCTGATTAGTAGTTGATTTAAAATTTGATGAATATACTAAAAAAATTTTTGCCTGTTTTTTAACACCACGTTCTTTAAATGTAGTAATAGCAGCATCTACTATTACTTCAGTTGTTGGATGGTTTCTTCGGCTTGATGGTGGCAGCATCTTCTTTTGCCTTCTTCTCAGCAGCTGTAGTTGCAGTAACTGGACTTCCAACAACATCAAAATCCAAAATGATTTTTTTTCACTTAAACACTTTAAACAAAAAATTTAAAGAACAACACTTCACTTTTTTATTTTTTTTTGGCGTCATTTTTTTTAGCTTAAGTAGAACAAATGAGAATTGCGTAGTAGTCTACACAAGAAATTTCTTACGTTTTCAGGTAAAATTTGTAAAAAATTAACAATTTTTTTTCGAATTTTTAATTTTTTTCAAAAAAAAAAAAAAAAATAAAAAAAAACTTTTGGATATTGAAGATTAGATATTTAACTATGTGTTAAAATTTAAAAAAAAAATAATTTTTCAAAATTATCAACTTTTTATTAACAATTTAGGTGGTAAATTTTAAAAAAAATTTCATATAAAATTAGCAAAAAATATGGTAAAATTAGCGAAAAAATATGGTAAAAAATACTAAAAATTGTGTAGCCTATTTTTGAGCGCACATTCAGTGGATGGATGGCTACTTTGCTATGGTGTTGGCAGCATCATCAAGCTGCAATGATTTTTTTTCACACTAGAACACTTTAAACATTTTTTTTTTTCTTAAAACTAAGAAAGAAAAAAAAAAGAAAAAGTATTACCATTTCTTTAAGGAAAATACTAATATTTTTGCTAAAATTATCGTAAAATAAAAAAAAAAACTAGCAAGAAAAGATAGCAAAAATACCAAAAAATTGTTGTATTTTACCAATAGTAAATTACCAAAAAAAACTGTAAAAGTTATATTTTTACAATTTTTTTGCTAAAGTTTGGTTGAAGTAAATTACAACACCTTTTACTAATATTTTGACTAAGTTATTTTTTTGAGTGCATCATTATTTTTTATTTTATAACTTTTGAACCGATACTCGGGACAACAACAAGTAGGAAAGTATGTTGTTTAATTTATATTTGTTTAACCCATTTCGATCCACTGTTCGATTTTTCGAAAAGTAGAGATCACCTTTTTCAAAAAAATATTTATGTATGAAAAAGGTGAAATTTCAGGTGAATTTTGTTTCGAATGTTAAGTCTCATCTTTGACCACTGCAATTTATATGTGCATTAAATGCAATGTACATCAGCACAGAAATTGTTTCAAGCAAAAACGAAAATTTAGCCTTTAATTTTTTTAATTAATTTCAATTTTTTTGTTTTTAAATTTAAATTATTATAAAATTTCATTAATTTGAATCATTCTGACATTATTTATTTGAAAATAATGAAAAAAATTAATAAAATAACAAATAAATTCAACTATTAAAATTGCATCAAAAGTTGAAATTCAGGCTTTTCTATGAATACGCAACATTGAAAATTTTTTTTGACAAGTTAAAACATTAGAAATTTAAAAAAAAGGTCCAATAGTTTTTATTCAGTGATCAAATAATTTTTCCAACAAGCCAAACAAACAGTGGAATTTTTTAAGTACAGTAGCAAAAATCCACATTTTTTGACCTCCAATTCTTTTGACCACCAATTTTTTGCTAACAAAGAGAAAAAGTATCACTCAAAATAATAACTCTGTTAAATTACAGAAAACTCTGCTAGTTTAACAGAGTACACCATACTTTTCCAGCTAGCACCATTTCTTGGTAATTTTACTACAGAACTCTGTAAAATGATTTTGACAAAAAAAACTGTTAATTTACAGAGTTTCTAGTAAAATATTGGTTAAATATAACACCATTTAGCAAAGAAAACTGTAAATTTAAACATATATAAAATGCATTTGACGCAATCAAAATTTTACAGAAAAATACTCTGTAAATTTACAGAGTTTAGTAAAACACATGTCATTTTGTATAATTTTTAAATAATTTTTGAAGATTTTTTTTTGGTACTTTTTTACCATTTTCTCAAAATTTTTCTTTTTTACAGAAAACTCTGTTTTTAATAGGGTGTTCAGCCGATTAATTTTTGTTCGATTAATCGAACAATTTTAGACGAATAATTGTTCGATTAATTTAAAATTGCTAATTTCGAATAAAGGGTTAATCGAAGAATTTATGCCGATTAATCGATTAAAAATTACATATGGTTTTTCTGTAAATTTGTATAATTCATGCCAGTCATGTTTACTAGAGTGGTTCATATTTTATTTTTTTTCGGATTTTCGCTGCTCCTGAAGTATTGGATTTGTTAAACGACCTAAAATTAGTTCCTGATAAAATTTTGGACTAAATCGGTTAACTATGTGACCGCGCTAAGATCTGTCAAAGTTTCGAGTTTTGAGCAAAAACCCACTAAATTATAAAAAAAAAATTAATTAAAAATTTTATGAATATGCTCAAAACTAAATATTTTTTATTTAACATTTTCAAAATATATTTAGATAATAAATATAAAATTTTTGTGATCTCGGTAATTCATATAAATTTGGCAAGTAAAGTAATTTTCTAATTCTAAAAATTTTCATATCTCTAAATTATTTTTTTTTTTTTAATTTTCTCAACCAAAATTGCAGAAAACTTACATTTTGTAATGCTGTTACATTTGTTTTGTTTTTATATTAATAAAATGTTAAAATACTTGTAAATAATATTATTTATTTACTTAAGTACCAATTTTTTCTAAAATTGTCGAAAAAAAATATTGTAATTTAGAAAATTTCTGTATTTGGAATTATTCGATTAATCGATCGATTTTAAAATTTTTTTCGATTAATCGAACAAGTCAAAAATGCGAAATTTCGATTAATCGTTTAATCGAACAATAAAAAAAACCCGATTAATTGAACACCCTAGTTTTTAACTATGAAATTAAGATTACATAGAAATCAGAGCTTCGAAGGATTTCATTCCCTAATTCAATTTGGCATTCTGAATGAAAATTTAGTGATTGCATTCCCCAATCACATTTTAGCGAATTGAATGAATTCATTTTAGACTCATTCGATTTATAAATAGCGAATGCATTCGATTTATTTTTCATTCGACTTTCAAAAATCGAATGCATTCGATTTTTTTTTCATTCGACTTTTAAAAATCGAATGCATTCACTTGCGAATGCAATCGATTTTCTTTTCTTTCAATTTGAAAAATCGAATGGCTTATTCATTCATTACATAAAAAACTTAAAAAAACTAACCAAGATAGAGCAAAACGGAGCCAATTTTTTGTCCATAGTATCGCCAACACTCTTCACACTTTTTGTCGTGTAGGCAGTTGATATACATTTTTTAAAATTTTCGGGAACACCAATTTTTTTGGATTCAAAATTAGGGCCATCATATGTAAAGAGACGGCTATACTATAGACCAAAATTTGGCTCCGTTTTGGTCTATTTAAAAAGTCGATTGCATTCGCAGTGGAATGATAAAAAATCGAATGCATTCGATTTTTCTAAATCGAATGAACAAGAAATCGAATGCATTCATTTTTTTCCATTCAATCGAATGAATTCCAAGGACTGCATTCATTGTTGATTTATGAAATCGAATGCATTCACTGACTATAAAAATTGAATTGTTTTTTTTGAGAATTCATTCGAAAAGGATTTCATTCTTTGAAGCTCTGAGAGAAATAAGTAAAAATACAGATAAAACTTAGTTTTTTGGTTATAATAAAAACAGAATATTTCGCTTAAATCTGTTTTTTAGCAGAAGACTCTGTTAATTATCTGTAAAATTAAGATTACAAAGTTAAAAGTAATATAACAGATAGAACTTTGTTTTTTGGTCACAACAAAATACAAAGTTTTTTCTTTAAATCTGAGATTACAGTCATTTTACAGAGTATTTTACAGAGTTATTATTTTGAGTGAAATAATTTGACAATTTTTTTTAGTGTACATACCAATATGTGTACTACACATTCTTCTGAATACTACACATTGTGTAGGGTATACAAATTATATAAAAACAGCTAGTATGCAAATAATTAAAAATCAAACTGGATGAGCATGGTTATTAGATAATTTATGCAATTTATTAGATTTATAGCAGAACTTAAACAAGTTAAAAATTTTATTAATTTTATAGAACAATGCCTTAATAATTCAGATAAGATTCTTGTTATAATGTCAATTTCACTTGTTTGTTAATATTTATTTTCTTTAAAGTTTTAAATAGAACAAAATTCAGATAATTATACAGCTGTGTATAACTTTTTATAAGATCATATACAATAATATATGAACCTTGGGTCCCCAAATTCGATTCCCAACTCCCAAGGGAAGTATCTCAACCCTTATGAACCGATTTGCCTGAAACTTAAAATATATTATCAAAGAGACGATTTTAAGATTGGTCTAGGTCTTTCGGCTAAATCAGTGTTTAAAAATGTCGTTGTCCCCATATGAAATAATGTGAACCTTGTAGGGTCTTTAATTGTACTTGTTTATAATTTAAATCACTGTTTTGGAAATTGTAAATCAAACATGATTTGATTTGATTTTTTATTTAATTAATTTTTTTTATTTGATTAAAAATTTGGATTTCGTTTTGTAAAAAAATATTAAATATCTAAGGGAAAATTAATTTTAAATCAACAACTACTCACCTTCGGGAAAATTTCGATAACTCCCGAAAGACGATGCTACATTCTAAATTTCAAGCTTCCAGCACCATTATTTCAGAAAATATAAAAAGTACCAAAGCTGATACAAGTTTTAATCACATTAATATTGGAATTTCCTAAAAAGTACTTTTTTTTCAAAGTTTTTTTCTGCTGTTGGATTCTACATTCCTAATTTTAAGCTTTTATGACCATTATTTAAGAAAATATAAATAGTAGCAAAGTACATTTTTTAACCATTTTTATCCCCTCAGAATCCGAATTTTCAAAAAATATATTTTTTTTGGGGATTTTTACCCGTTAGCGAATGCTACATTTTAAATGTCAAGTTAATAAACCCATTATTTAAAGATGTATAAAAAGCAATGTTGGCAATCGATACCTTTTCAATACCGTTATCCGTTTCAAAAACCCTTTAAATTGAATACCGGTACCAATACCAATACCGAAACTCAGTTTTGGTATGGGATACCGGTATCCAAAAACCTTTTCCTTCGGTACCGGTACGTACCGGTATTGAAACGGTTTTTCCTAAAAAACCATGTTTTTTTTTACAAAAAAAAAATTAATAGAAAATTTTTATTTTTTTTTGGTTTTTGCAAATGAAAAATCGTACTCCAAATGCCTCCCCAAAGTCTCATAAAAATCAAAAAAATCTTTGGGCACCCACATCGTGGATTAAGTAAAAATTTCCAATAAAAAAGTCATACTTAAACCGCTATGCGGGAGAAAATTTGATTTTCACGAAATATTTTTGGAGTCATTTAGACTCTCAATAGAAACTTTCTGAACCCCTTAGTATACACTCAAAAGAAACACTCTGTCAAAAAATTTGTAAAACGACTTTCAATTTGAATTAGCAATCTTTTAGCAGATTGTTCTGCTGAGAAGGATATTTTTACTAAAATTTCTGTCATTCAGTTTAAGAAAATAACAGACATTTTACTATGTTTATACTGATTTTGTTTGCTGAATTTCATTATTTTTTCTAGAAATTTTTTTATATATAAAAAAAAGCAGAACAGATTGTTCTGCTGAAATCAGCAGATTGCTCTGCTGAAATCAGCAGATTGTTCTGCTGAAATCAGCAGATTATTCTGCTCAAATCAGCAGATTGTTCTGCTAAAATCAGCAGATTTTTCTGCTAAAATCAGCAGATATTTCTGCTAAAATCAGATTTCTCTTCTGTCGAACAACACACATGTTTAATAACTAAAACGCCAGATAGTATAAGCTTCCGTAGCGTAGTGGTTAAGAAGTGTACTTTCAAATCGGAAGGTGGCGAGTTCGATGCTGGCTGGCGCCGTATGTTTTTTTTTTCTTGTTATATTTATTCACCTCTTATGACAGATATTTATCAAACCGTGTCTGCTAAAATCAGCAGATTTCTCTTATGGCTCAAAATGGGCGTATTTTCAGCAGATTTTTCTGCTGATTGGACAGAGAATTTATTTTGAGTGTAGTTTAGTTTTTTGGAGATTTTTATTTAATCCGCGATGTGGGTGCCCGAGGACTTCGTGGTTAAAAAATTATTAGCAAAACCGTGAATTTCAAATTGGTTTCACCCTTAGTTCACGTCTTAAAAAACCCGTTAAACCAGCTTTAAAAACATTGAAGAGTCAGAAAAATATTTTTAAAGTATTTTTTTCATTCACAAATATTTTTACAATTAAAAAAAAAAACTTACATTCGAAAAAAATTTTACACTCAAAAAAAAGATGTGGTGAATTTTTTTTCAAAAATTACTAAAAAAAAGTTTTTTACTCACAATAAAATATTTCGAATCAAAATTGTTAACTTTTTTTCACATTCGAAAACTAACTATCACTTTAAAAGGGCACTGTGGAGGGTAATCATGGAATCGGCTAAGTCGAATTTAACTTTTCTACTTTTTTTACATATTTTTTTACTTTTCTTAACCCATTTTGGGCCAAGATTTAATTTAGCTTTTTTTTCTGAAAAAGGTACTTTTTTAGGGTAATTAGCACCCGCTGATCTCAAAAATCTTGCCAAAAAAATTTCAATGTGCCGTTATCCCAGAAAAGCCTGAATTTCAACTTTTTATGCAATTTTAATGCTTGGGTTTGCTATTTTATTAATTTATTCCATTATTTTCAAAATAAATAGTTTCAAAATTATTTAAATTATGGAATTTGATAATAAATTAAATCTAAAAAAAACTAAAAATAACACAGGGCAACATTTTTTTTGCCCGGGTTCTGATAGCTAATTTTGGGTAATTGGGGTAGGCTGATTTCAAATCTGGCTATCGTTTTTTTGGGTCAGCTCTAGTTTTCGAGATATAGCCTAAAGAATCTTTGAAAATAGGCTATTTTTGGCATCTTTGTGAGTTCATATTTACCAACACTTGTCTTACATCCAAAAAGTGAATGACGATTTTGAGTATGTTGAATATGCTGATTCCAAAAATGCTCTTACTTTTGTTGAGTCATCTTTAGTTTTGGAGATATCGCTAAATAAAATTTTTAAATTTATGCCCTCTTTAATTTTGTCTGAATATTTATGCCCTTTTTAATAACTCGAAAACTGAAGCTGCCAGAAAAAAGCTAATACCAGTTTTGGAATCCTCGCATCCAATATAGTTAAGTTCGTGCTTAAAACTGAGGCTCCAAAATTAGTTTTGGAAATTATAGCCAAGCAAAATTAGTAAAAACGTACTTTTTAAGCTCAGAAGTAAGTTGAAAACCCTTTAAAGGGTTTCAACTTCTAAACAGGGTGTTCAAAAATTTAACATCATCGTCAGAAATAACTTCAAAAAATATTCAATATAACTGACTGAGCCTTTTTAATAACAAAGAACGGCTTAAACGTTTGAAGCTGTCGTTTTTGGTATTTTTTTGTGAATTCATTTTTAGTTTTTCAGTTGTTCCAAATGAAATGGTTGGTTACCACCAACAAGATCAACTCCAAAATAAGGAACAATGAAAAATTTTTACAGGTAGAAATCTTAAAGCTACACACAGCCTATTCGTATTCATATTTGTTAGAAAGGTGTGAAAATAAAAAAAAAATAAATGGCAACTGACTGGTATTTACCACTATAAATTGCAATTCAAAGTTTCGACTTGAAATTCGAAGATTCCATTTGTAATTCAAACTACACTGAAAAAAAAGACATAACTAAAATTTATTAAAAAATGTCTTCAAAAATTTATCATGAATTTTCCTAAAATTTAATTAAATCTAACTTTAAAACAAGTAGAAAAGTTAAATTCGACTTTGCCGAATCTATGAATACCCTCCACAATGCATTTTTTTAAAGTGTAGTACATTTTTTAACGTGAAAAAATTAACAATTTTGATTAGAAATATTTTATTTTGAGTAAAAAACTCTTTTTTTGTAATTTTTTTAAAAAAAAAAAGAAAAATTACTAATTTTTTTTTTGAGTGTAAAATTTTTTTTGAGTGTAATAATTTTTTTACTGTAAAAATATTTCTGAGTGAATGCACGTACGTATGTACACAAAATATTGTCATTTTTGTAAAAAAAAAAAACTAAATTTTTTTTTGTGTAATTTTTTTTTTGAGTGTAAAATTTTTTTTAAGTGTAAAATTTTTTTCGAGTGTAATTTTTAAGTTACCAATGCTTTTAAAACTAAACAAGTTTAAAAAGCATTGCTTTAAAATTAAACAAGTTTGAAAAGCATTGTTTAGTTACCACCAATGCTTTTAAAACTTGTTAAAACACGTGGCATTTTAGATGAAACTAATTTGAAATTCAGGGTTTTGCTTATAACTTTTGAACCACTGGACCGCTTGAGCTGAAATTTAATACTAAACAGACCCGGAGAAAGGCAAAGATACATGCCAATCTTCAGTAGTCTCATTTTTGTCTTTTGAAAGTTATCGTGTTTTTTATCACGTAAATTCGCGAAACACTCTTGCCGAAATTTACTATTTTGCTCATAACTTTTGAACCACTGGACCGATTTGGCTGGATTGCAATATTAAATATTCTTTACATTAATGGCAAATTGATTGCATTTAAGAAAAAAAGGGTTTATTAAAAAATTTTGTTTTACTTAAAAGAAAAAAATTTAAATTGTGTGCAAAAAAAATAAATAAGTACGTAACTTACTTAAAAATAGTATAGACATTTTCAAGACATTGAATCAAATAAGTACTAATCTTTAATTCCAAAACGCATTTTCTTTAATTTAATCAATTTTTGTTTTAAGTTAAGAAAAAAGTAACCTTTATTTTATTGATTTCATTGTCTTTATTTGAATCCATATCTTCATCAGTTTAAGAAAGAATTGACTCAACTTAAGAAAAAAATACTTGAGGTATTTTGGGGACCCCATCTGGGGGCCCCATCTAAAGACCCCATGAGACCCTAACTTTAAATCCAAATTTCGATTTTCGCGGAATTTTCAAATGCCTATAACTCTGCAAATACAGTAGATACGAAAAAAATTCTAAAGGCATTTTTGTAGTCCTTAACTTGTATAATATGACCGCCGAAGACCCGAAAGCTCTCCGAGTTATAGTTTTCGAGTTATTTCATGATCAAATTTCTCAAGACCCCATTCCCAGATCTCGAAAACTAAGCCAGACAGAGCGATTCTGACCAAAATTTTGGATCAAAATCAATAGTGACCCTATAATAGTGTACGCACATACTCATGGGCGGACCCCATATATTGGGGGCCCGTAGGGTCCTCACATTGGGACTCCATAGGGTCCACAGAATCCGTAAGTTTAAGGACATTTTTACTTATTTTAAAAAAATATTTTTCCTCTGGATAAAAACAATAAAACTTATAATTAGTACAATTTTACTTACTTTTAAGATATATTTAAGTAAATGCTACGCTTTAGGAAAAAATATACTTGGAAGAAGAATTAATATCTTTGGAGCCCTCGCATACCCTTCTTTTTTTAAATTAAGTTCAACATGCTTTAAAAATGGTAAAAAAAATTTTCAGTGTATGAACCGATTTGCCTGAAACTTAAAATATATATAAAGGAGACGATTTTAAGGTTGGGGTGTCTCGGCTTATCGGCCATATCAGTGTTTCAAAATTTCGTTGTCCCCCTATGAAACGATGTGGACCTCCGGGAAAATTTCGATAACTCCCGAACTAACAGGAATATCATCAAGAGTAAAAATACGTGTCGACTTTAATAAAGATTATTTCGTGTTCATATGGACATCGTAGGTCTATGTCTTCATATAAATACCCCCTAAAATTTACACATTTTCATGAAAAAAGTATTTAACGAAGCCAAACTTTTATAAGGTTATGTCACCGCTGGATAGGCATGAAAAAAACCTTTCTTCTCATACGTAAACATCGTATAGTTTCTTAGAAAGAAATGGCTCAAAAATCCAATAAACGATTTTTTTGCCATTTTTTGCATAAATCCCCGATATGGCCGATAAGCCGAGACACCCCAACATTAGAATTGTCTCTTTTAAATATAATTTACGTTTTATGCAAATCGGTTCATAAGGGTTGAGATACTTCCCTTGTAAGTAAAGAATTTAGTTAAAAATTCAAAATGGCGATATCTCAAAAACTAAGCGAGATAGAGCGAAACGGATGAAATTTTCAAAAGAAAGCTCTGCATATCTGTCGGGGTCTCAAAACCCTAATTGTAGATCTAAAAATTGAAATTCCCGAGATTTTATATATGCACATATCTCTCTATATATGCAAATACTCTCAACACGAGAAAAAGTCCAACAGCATTTTTGTAGCTCTGGACTCGTAGAACGTTTCCGCAAAAGGAAGGAATTTATCTTAAAATTTTTTAATAAAAAAAACGTCCGAGAATTTTTTAATATTTTTTTCTATATCTCAGAATCAGAATTTTTTCTGTCGAAACATCAGAGTCTGAGAAATTTTTTCTATAGAAAAACTCTCAGAGTCTGAGAAATTGTTTTTGTACAAAAACATTTTTTATAGAAAGATTTTTTTATATAAAAAAATTCAAAGACTCTAAGACATTTTTGCCATAGAAAAATTCTCAGCCTGCCGAATTTTATGCCTTCGGTAAATGTTAGTGAAATCTGATGCTGAAACTATTTGTAGACCATTTTAACCCTTTAAGCGCATGTCTTAGCATACTTGTGAAAAAGATTTTGTTGTTTTTCACTTGTTTTTTTCAGTCCACTCTAATATTATATATAATTTGGGTTTGGTCTGCATGTTATTGTTATGTGTTGGTTTTGTTGTATTTTGTTTTGTTTTATTTTTTATTTTATTTTTTCTTCGGTTGATAAGAGACAGGATTGAACGTGTTGTGTGTGAAAATTGCAAATTAAATTGTATTTAAAAATAATAAAAAGTTTTATCTTGTTAACGTTTTTTTGTTTTATTTTTAATTTATAATTTAGTACAGTTTAATGTTTTTAAGGACTTTCCTCTTTGAGTATATTGTTAGCTCAATATTTATGAGGTGTGTGCATAATGACATGTGTCCTTTCCCAGCAGAAATTCTGCTGAACTGGCAGCAGCTTTTGGAAGGGGAACTCGAGTCAAGGAGCGCATCCAAACCTGCTGAATTCATGCATGATTCTCAGCCTTTAAATCGCTAGTTGGATACACCGAAAAAGCGCTCTTAAGATGCTCTGAATTCACATCTCTTTAGAGCGCTGAAAAAACCGCTATAAAGATGCAGTGAATTCATGTATATTTTTACAGCTATTTAAGCAGAATAAAGATGAAGCACATTTCACTATTTCTGAAATACAAATAACAAAATCTAAAATACAATTGACATTTTACAATTTTCAACACAATTGACTATTTCTGAAAATCAATTTGAAAATCTTAAATACAATTGACTAATTCTGAAAATTAGTTGACTCCCTGCAAGCATTTGGAAGAAATATCGCCTAAGAGATCCAATTACATTTAAAAACTATCCAATTATATTTCGAAAATTTCAAATTATATTTCAGAAACTTCCATTATTTATATTATTGGACATTTTTGAAATATAATTGGACATTTTTAAATATAATTGGAGAGTCTAAAATATGATTGGACATTTTTGTAATATAATTTGTATTTTCTGAAACTAAAGTGGAAATGGTGTACTCAATTTTTTTTCATTCAAAATGTGTTAAAGATGTTATGATTGAAGCACTCTTTGCAGCGATGATTAATGCGCAATAATGATGCAGTGAAATCATGTGTCTTTGTCCAAAACTCCTGGCTTTTAATTAAAAAAGTGTTAAATATAGCCTTTGTAAGTTATTTTTACAAAGAAAGTTTTTTCTGTGTATTAGTAAGTGACGTATACGATATATCCATAAAATTGGCTTTTTAAAAAGTCCCAATAACTTAATTAGCTGTGGTTCAATCCCAAAAGCCAAAATTGAACTAATTAGACCATAAAATAGACAACAAAGTCATTCCTTCCAATATACAGTTATGGTCAAGAATATAGCACCAATTCCATTGTCTTAGGTTTTATTGTCGCTATTATTTTATAAATATTATTTTTATATGCTTCTATTGATGTTTACCGGGATAGAATCTGATAATTAATTCCGCAGACATGTAGTTTTTAAAAACTTATAGATTTTTGACGTTTTCCAAACGCCTTTGGTTTTTTATACGGACTCGTTTAGAATTTCAGACTGGATTCTCGGATCATTACTGGATACTCTCAGCACTGATCTCTAAATGAAGAATATCTTCCCTTATATGAACCCTAAGAAAACCACCTGGGTTAAATTTCGAAGTCTTGTAAAAGCAATGCCGTCTCCAGAAATAAAGAAGCCGGTCAGCATACAGGATTTGAAGAAATCTGTTAGTTTAGTGACGCTCACCCTTAGGGAAGCTTATCTTAAATCCTTTTCAGTGCCCTTGTCTTCGAAGAAGATCCATCAACCATGGTGGACGTCGGAACACAAGCTTCTACGAACAGAAAGTAGGAAACTCAGTTTTAATACTTTTAAAAAGGAAACCTGGAAGGCAAAAAACGACTCCTGGTCGATTTTCTGTGGAGATTTTAAGAGAACTACGGAAGCGGCGAGACTCTGTAAAGTTCTTTCCAAAGCCTCCAGTGTACAAGGATTTCTCAATAAGCCAGATGGATCCTTTAAAAAAAGTAGTCAGGAAAGCATTTGCTGATAGATACCCGTTTTCCGGGTTGCAGAGGCGTGGTGAAGAGAAATATTGCCCTGGGTACACTTTCATCAACTACAATTCCGGTAAATAAATTCATCAGAACAATGGTGGACGAAAGAAAGATAACGTGGGTGGTAGATGTCCCTCACATCAGACAATTTCAGCGAGGCTGATTGAGGATACTCATCGCAAAAAAGAGTATGTTTGGGCATTATTTCTGGACGTGGAAGGTGCGTTCAACAATGTAAAATATCATCAATTCTTAATGCCCTTAAAAATACCGGCACGGACACACACAACCGTATTTTATTCACTGGATGTATAGTGCGATAATTAAACCAATATTTACCCCTTATGTGGTGGACAGCAGTGAATAAGAAATCATGTCTCTGCAATCTACAGAAGGCACAACGACTGGCGTGTGGGGTTATCACTGGTGCTATTAGATCAGCATCCACCGGCCGGCCTGAAAGTGACACTAAACATTCAGCCTGTGGATATTTACGTCAAGAGCACATCAGAAAAATCGGCTATCAGGTTAAGGGAGTCGTAAGTGTTTAAGCAACGCTTTTGGGGACACTCAACCATATTAAGTACGGTATGCGGGACGAAACTGGAACAGAGTGGAACCAACTATAAGTCACCACAGACGAACTGTGATAGAACCTTCAAAGTTCAAATACCAACTAGGGAATACTGGGATAACAGAGAATGCGATCTCAATCTTTATGGACGAATAAAAGATGGGGATGGGTACGGGTTCGGGAGTATATTGAGACTCCCACAAAAGTTTAGTGTTTTCCTGGCTGAGGTACTTGCACTTGATAAAGCTGAGCAGATAATTATGACAGTGGGCCTTCGTCCTTGCGCCATTAACATTTTCGTGGGTAGTCTTGCAGACCAAAAGGCCTTAAAATCAAACACTATAAAGTCGGGAATCGTTAGAAATTGTAACACTGCCGGATCATTGCAGTGTTAACCAGCAGAGATGCTGGCATTAAATGAAGTGTCTGGGCAAATGGTTGCACGTGTGAGACCACACGACAGATTAGGCCTTCTCTTAATGAGAAGCGCACAACTGAGCTGATATCGCTTTCAAGAGGAGAGATTCCGACGGTGGATGCTATAACAACCGGACACAGTCTTATAAGGAAGCACGCAGAGCGGTTAAATGTGCCGTTAAATGACTTTTGCCGGAGTTGCATGGATGAAGAGAAGTTGGAAACTATCGAACACTTCATCTGCCATTGCCTGGCACTTTCTGGGATCTGGGATTTTGTCGGATGTCAAAATTCAATATGTAAGGAGTTTCATAAGAAGCTCAAATTGGTTTAACGGCAATGACTAGAAGGTAAACCTATAACATTCCCGTGGTATCACAATGAACCTCAGATCTACGTGTGTTAACGTAAAATGTCAGCAGTCACTCACAACCTAACCTAGTAATTGTATACAATCCCTTCGTCGAATCTGTCGGCACACAGTCAAGCTAATCTAATTGTAAGTCACTGAACATTGTGGGGCCGCTGGGAACGAATTGGCTGATGAATGTGCGAGAAATGGTTTTGAATCGGGGGGGGGGGGGGGCAGGTTGTATAACCTGCCATCGCGGTTCCTATAGTGGAATTGATGAAGGAAATTGATAAGATATCTCAGCATAGATTAAACGATAGATGGATATCGCTGACTACGTGCGGGTATCGCGAACCCTGTGGCCACTGCCAAGTCTTAAGAGGACAAAAAGGCTTCTTACTTTTGGAAAACGGACGGTGAGCCTATTGGTGGGAGTAACTACAGGATTCTTTATAATTGGGCAAATGGCCGTGAGTATGGCAATTTCTGATAGGGACTATTGAAGTTGTGGGGAAGTGGAGGAGGAGAAGGAGCCAGTGAAGCACTTGTTATGTGAATAACCGGGTGTGATAAGAAGCCACCTTAAACATTTAGGGCAAAGATATTTCGATGACCTGGATTGCCTAAATTGACGTCTCTAGCAGAATACCTAAGGGAATTGGGGTGGTTAAAGAACTAGAACTGTGCATCAGAGGGGGAGTAGGGAAATAAAGATTAGGGAATCACAATGGGCCTTATGGACTCCGACTGAATTCGCAAAATGGTGAACGCCCATCCAACCTAACACAACAACCTTAGTTATGACTTTTTTGTGGAGAGTACTGAGAACGTGTAGGACACTAAATGGAATGGTTTATTTTTGAAAATATCTCTCTTTGTCTATGACCTTTATCGAATTTGGTGCTATTTTGTTGGCCACCTTTGTATATCAGCATTTAGGTAGATAGTGTTGCACATGTTGGTTAACTGATTGTTAGGTGCGTTAGATATAGAACAGAAACAAAGGTAGTTAGGCGGCGGCATAAATCAAAACAGCAACAAAAAACCCACAAATGTCCTTCAACTCATATCAAATTAAGCATATAACATGAAGACAACATTTTTGCAAAAATCTCAACAGCAACAACAACAATAAAAAAAAAATTAACAATTTTACATATTCAAATATTCTCTCCTACAAAACTTATTGATTACTAAAAGGTTTTCATCCAAAATACAAAAACAGGATTAACCCAAAAACTACAAAAACAAATAAACACATGATCCTAATACAACAAATCTTTTTAAAAAAAGGCTACCAAAAACAAACGAACATTTTACGGACGATACATGAGATGAGACGCCAACTTTAAACACACACTTAATGTGCTAATTGAGGCGAAAAATGGCGTTAAATACTACAAGAAACCGAAAGAAACTGAAAAACAAAAAAAAAAAAAACTACACACAGTTAAGAAAATTTAAATGAAGAAATAGAGACTGAAAGAACCAAAAAAAAAAACTAAAACAAGTAATAAATTTAAATTCGGCCTAGACGAATATATTGATATGCTACACAATTTATTATTAATTTTAAGGAAAACTAAATTTTTTGAAAAAAAAATCCGCAGAAAAAAAATTTTTCTAAAAAAAAATAGTTCCGCCACTTTTTAACTTTTTTTATTTAATTGTGCTCAAATCAGGGATGATAAATAACATTTTCAAGATTGTACTGACTTGACTAAAAAAGTGTACTTTTTTGACCATTATTGTACGAAAAAAGTTTTTATTTTTATACCCTCCACTCTAGTGATAGAGGGTACATATAAAATTGTCATTCCATTTGTAACACTTCGAAATAATGTTCCAGGACCTCTAAAATATATGGGGTCAAATCGGACACTTTGAAATTTTTTTTTTGTAGATTTTCCCAATTTGTGAACAGTTTTTAGTACCCTTTGAAAACACATTCGTGGTAAATTTTCAGATTTTTTTAATGACCCGTTCAAAAGATATCGAATTTTTAAAAATTGGTAGTTTGTTCCTTAACTCAAACTTCTTTTACTCATAACTTCTTCAATAATGGCCCAAATTTTCAATTTTTTTTTTTCAAAATTTTTTTTTTTTTTACGTACTTTAAAAAAAACAAAATCTCAAAAAATTCTTAAAAGCGCTCTAGTATGCGATTTTTAAGTTTTAAAATTTAAATCTCATTTTTGAAAATGTTTGTACTCTTCGATTTTTTTGAATTCTTTTTGTGTAAAACTTCTATCGATTCTACAAATTTTTTGCCCAGGAGGATTGTGGGATAACGATTATTACTTTTTTTTAATTTTTTTAAAAAAATTTATTGTAATTTTCCAATTTTAAAATCATTTCTACTGCTCCAATGGTGCGTCATTGAGGGCTCATTTATAAGACCGACCCCCATTAATTTTTACATCTTAACATTTCTTTGGAACAAACTAATACCCTATCTCCAATTTTTAAGGGGGTTCCTACACAAAACGACATTTTTAAAATTTGCTCCAACCGCTCTAACTGCCCTAATAGTGTCCTTAGAGCAACAAAATGTATGACCGACCCACAATATTTTTTAGTCCAAACATTTTCTCTGAACACGGATATTTTTTTAGTCCAAACATTTTCTCTGAACACACCTACCCTCCATCTGGAACTGTTTAGGCGGTCCCATACAATTTTTTTATTTTTTTGTAAATTTGTTTTATTTAATCAGCTTCTACCGGTCCAATGGTGCGTCCGAGAGGGGTCATTAGTGAGACCGACCTCCATTTATTTTTCCCTAAAACATTTTTTAAAACATACCTACGCCCTATCTCCACTCCCCAGTTGGCAACGTCCTCGAGCCATCCTCAGTGACGGAGAGATGACATGTCAGAGTCACACCTGACATCCACAATACATCTCTATGTTCTGGGTTGAGGACAGTTTCATACAAATTTTCAAAATGTCCTCACTCAAAGTCAGCAGAGGTCAGGGCTGACCTTCTGGGGACATGACACCTAAGACTTCTTTGGGGAAATGTCTGACATAGGTCATGCGAAAATACAAAAAATTTTCGTATTTCCTTTAGTTTTTACTTTCATCCATTTTCCTTTATAAATTATCTTTCTCATATTTAGAAAAAACTTTTCGCTTTTTTAGTCCCAACTGGATTTGAACCTGGAACCTCCAGTTTATTAGTCCCACACCTAACCACTTGTTCCAAACTTTATTTTTAAAATTGTTTGTCTATTTATTACTTTTATTCTACTTGTTAGATTTTGATTTTATTTTAATTAAGTCGATAATATTGCCATCTTTTTCTTGGAAATTAAAGAGTTGCCCAGATTTAAAATTCTAATTTAATATACTGCTATTCTGAAGACATTTCCTTTTAGACGTCTTAGAGGAATTGTCCACACTCTTAAAGCAAACATTCAGTGCTGACAATGTTAGGACATGTCATCAAGGATTGCCTATGATTTGTTAGAACCTGAAGACATTTCCTCAAGGAATCACTGTGGATATTTCCTCAGTGACACATTTTCCAACTGGGTCCCTACGTAGGCTGCCATACAAATAACAGTTGGAGCAAATTTTATAAAAATGTAGTTTTGAATGGAAGCCTACTTAGAGAGTGGTGGTAAGGCGTAGGTATGTTTTAAAAAAATGTTGTAGGGTAAAAATAAATGGGGGTCGTTCTCACTAATGACCCCTCTCAGACGCACCATTGGACAGGTAGAAGCTGATTAAATAAAAAAAAATTTACAAAAAATAAAAATAAATTTATGGGGATCGCCTTAACAGTTAAAGATAGAGGGTAGGTGTGTTCAAAGAAAACGATTGGACTAAAAAAATATTGTGGGTCGGTCATACATTTTGTCGCTCCAAGGGCACTATTAGGGCAGTTAGAGCGGTTGGAGCAAATTTTAAAAAATGTCGTTTTGTGTGGGAGCCCTCTTAGAAATTGGAGATAGGGTATTAGTTTGTTCCAAAGAAATGTTAAAACGTAAAAATTATTGGGGGTCGGTCTTATAAATGACCCCTGTATGACGCACCATTGGAGCAGTAGAAATGATTTTAAGATTGGAAAATTACAATAAAATTTTTTCAAAAAATTTGAAAAAATAGTATAATCGTTATCCCACGATACTCCTGGGCAAAAAATTTGTAGAATCGATAGAAGTTTTACACAAAAAAAAATCAAAAAAAAAATCGAAGAGTACAAACATTTTCAAAAATGAGATTTAAATTTTAAAACTTAAAAATCGCATACTAGAGCGCTTTTAGGAATTTTTTGGATTTTTTTTTTTGAAGTACGAAAAAAACAAAAATTTTGAAAAAAAATACATTTGGACCATTATTGAAGAAGTTATAAGTAAAAGAAGTTTGAGTAATGGAGCAAACTACCAATTTTCCAAAATTCGATATCTTTTGAACGGGTCATTAAAAAGATCAGAAAATTTACCACGAAGGAGTTTTCTAAGGGTACTAAAAACTAGAGTTTGCAAATAATCGAGATATTTCATAATCGCGATTACGATTAAAAAAATAGCCGTTAATCGCGATTATCGATTAATCGAGTTTTTTAAATAAATATAATTGCAATAGTTTATTTAAAAAAAACTCTTTTACAAATATCTATAGCCTTATATGAAACTAAGAAAATTTCGTTTTTGGTTTTTCAATTTGTTAAGAACTAGGCTAATGAGGCGTGGTTAAATATTGGAAAAATTGTGTCGAGTTCCCACTATTAAATATTTATCAAATTTACGAAATGCACCACAATCGCAAAAATTAACACTCATGTATATTTTTTTATGGGCTATCTACTAACATTTTTTATTTTGGAAAATTGTCAGAAACCGTTCTGGAAGTTGTAATTTTTTAAAAAAGTCAAAATCCGGCCACATTTTTATTTTTTAAGTTTAGATGTTTGTCTATTCACACAAAAAAATCAGGAGGGCATTTTTCGTATTTTTCGAGAAAATAGCATTTGAATATTAGATTTCATAAAAAATCTGTAACTCTCTTGTATTTTATTGTGTCAACACCGCGTATAAGTAACAAAAATTCATTGGTTTCGCAAATAGTAGTTACTCATACGCGGTGTTGACACAATAAAGTACAAGAGAACCCACCAAAACTTTGGTAATGGGTAGTGATTATATAACACATTACCAGGTAATGTATATATCTTATTTGTAGCATTATTTTAGGATGTCTTACCAAACATTTGTTCCACAACGTATTATTTTCAAGTGAAAAATAATGCATTTCTAATAATTTACTACGTAATGCATGATTATTGGATAAAATGTATTTCATATTTATTACTAGCTATACCCGGTCCGCGTTGCTGGCCCTAAGAAAAAAACTGTTTTATATTGCATCTTAATTTAAATATATTGTCGAACAAAACTAAAGCACGGGTCCGGGTCCAGCTAGTAACCTTTGGTTCCACCATCAGTTAGCACAATCAATTGAGAAATCTCAACAAAATCGGTTCAGCCGTTTTTGCGTGATTTCGAAACAAACAGACATAACGTTAAGTATAGAACAAAGGGGCGTGTCATTTAACGCATTTTTATCGAATCGTGATAGTCTAAAGTTCCATGCTGCATTCATTGACATCAGTTTTGTCGTTTTTGTGTGAAAGAGGAGGAAATAACTTTTTATTTATGAAAAACGGGAGTGATATTTTAAACCCGTTTGCCGAATCGCGCTAAACATATGACCTACAGATCCCGCTCGGTTAGTTCTATCAGTAGTGATAGATTCGGCTAATCCGTTTTTGTTTTTTTCAAAACAGACAGATATAACGTTCAGTATAAAACAAAGGGGCGTGCCAATTTACGCCTCTTTGTTAAATCGTGGTCAGTATAAAACTAAGGGCGTTGCAATTTTGATCCTTTTTTCCAATAATGATCTTATATGGCCTACATATGCACTTGGTTAGCACTGTATGTAGTGAAAATGTCAAGAGAATCGGTTCAGCTGTTTTTGTGTGATTGCGAAACAGGCAGACAATGACCAGTATAGTACAAAGTGGCGTGGCATTTTACGCTCTTTTTTCCAATCGTAGTATAACATGGCCTATAGTTTCACACTCGGTTAACACTATCAGTGCTGAAAATTTAATTAAAATAAAATCAACAGTTTTTGCGTTATTGCGGAGCATACAGAAATAAAATTCAATTCAATACAAAGGGGCATGGCATTTTACACCCATTTGTTTGATCACGCTCTAATTTGGCACACAGTTAGTACTTGGTTAGTACTATCGATGGTTTAAGTTTCATCAAAATCTGTCTAATTGTTTTTTTTTTTTATATATAGATGTCATTAGTGGTGCAATGTAAAAATTCGATTTGGCCACCCCTCCGCCCACTGGCAAAAAAGCATGGCATTTTACGCCCATTTGACCGATCACGCTCTAATTTGGAATATAGTAAGTACTTGGTTAGTACTATCTTTAGTTTAAATTTCATCAAAATCAGTCCATCCGTTTTTTATTTATAGATGTTATTATTGGTGGAATATAAAAATTTAATTTTGCCACGCCCCTCCGCCCATCGACAGAAAATCAAAAATCTGACTTGACAGTGTTACTCGCCAGGATATTCTGAATATTCCCTGAAATTTTCATCAAGATCGGTCCAGCCGTTTTCGAGTCCATACGGAACATACATAAGTACATACCCACATACATACACACATCCATTTTTATATATATAGATTTCTAAACATTAAATCATGGATGACTTATATTTGGTTACATTATGTATTATTTGAAAGTTTGAAATAATGCATTATTTATAATTGAATGCATAATGCATTACAATAACATCAAAAATAATTATTTTAAAAAAAAATGCATAAGTTAAAACTGGAGATGGGCTCACGACAGGAAATTTCTAACGACACAAACTCATGAGCATATTTTATCTACTTACACTCACTGAGTAAATTTAATACAAAATTACTTTTTCACTACTCGTAACACCTTATATATTATCTTCTGGTATGCTATATTATTTCATTTCTCGTAACCTATAAAATATAATATATTTTACACCTTACTCGTATTCTTCGTTATAAATTTATGACTTATTTTATACCTTACTGGTATTCTATGTGATAATGTGGATGCATTACTTTGAGTCTCATCGCCTGTTAAAATCATCAATGCTGCAATGTATAAAATAAGAGATCCTATACCATATTTTATACCTTATTTGGTAATCTAAGTTTTGCTAGGAATTATAGAGTTTTTCTGAAATCCAATATTCAAATGCGATTTTCTCGAAAAATACGAAAAATTACCTCTTGAATTTTTTATGTGGATAGACAAACATCTAAACTAAAAAATAAAAATTTTAAAATGTGACCGGATTTTTGATAAATTGTTAAGGGGACAAAACAGGTGTAAAACTTGGAATACAGGATCCTTTGGTAAAAAAAAACGTCTGAAAAAAGTACTTGTTGTAAATTTAATTTCAAAGGGTCGTTAAATTGGTTTAAAAAAGTGTTCTTTTTGTCCTTTTCATTTTTATGAAATAACGATCCTGGAATCTTGAAATTTGTAATGAAGGATCCTTTGGTAAAAAAACGTCCCGAAAATTATAATCTTTTGAATTTCCTGTGAGAATATCTGCCAATTTCCACTGAAGAGCTGATTGTGTGAAAATTTATAAGGGAATTTAGAAAGAGCGTCTTCAATCTACAACCATAGAAAAAATTACGTTTTTTGCTAAAACTTCATGCCCGAAATTTTTGACCAAATCCAGATAAATCCTTTTGGATTTCATTTTTTTAAAACAAAATTGTGGGGTTACTAAGATGAAAATTAAAATTTTACTTTAAATTTAAATTACTTTAACAAGAAAAAAGGAAAGAGAAATTGCAAATAAGTTAAATGAATCGTAGGCCAAAATAATATATTTTAAAATCATTATAAAATCAGTGAATTTCAAAGAAAATGATTAATCGTAATCGCATGATTTTTTTGTCGATTACGATTACGATTATTTGGTGGGATTAATCGCGATTACGATTACGATTTTAATCGTTTTGCAAACTCTACTAAAAACTGTAAACAAATTGGGAAAATCTAAAAAAAAAATTTCAAAGTGTCCGATTTGACATGGAATGCCCCATAGACATTATGGGGTCCTAGACCGGTATTTCGATAAGTTACAAACAAACTTATATACCCAGCAGAAATTTTGCTGAACGTTCAGCAGCTTTTGGAAGGGGAACTTGAGTAAAGGAGCGCATCCAATTGCGCTGAATTCATGCATGATTCTCTAAGGCGATGTCCCACTTTAGAGCGCTAGTTGGATACACAGAAACAGCGCTCTTAAGATGCACTGAAATCACGTGTCTTTAGAGCGCTGATTTAAGCAGAATAAAGATGCTGTAAATTCATGTATCTTTTTAGCGCTGATTTATGCAGATTAAAGATGCAGTGAATTCATGTATCTTTGTAGAGCTGATTTAAGCAGAATAAAGATGGTGTAAATTCATGTATCTTTTTAGTTTTTGTAAAAATGAGATAAAAAACAAAAAATTTACCAATAAATGAAAAAATATTCAAAAGAAGTTATAACAAATGGATCTTAGTTTTTCTGTTTTTTCGTGATTAGAGTTTGTGTTTAATCCAAATCGGTTTATTCATCGAAATAACAAATAAGTATTGGATGTTTTTTGGTTGGCCTATTTATCATCATTTAAAATGTGTTAAAGGCCTCTGTTATGTCTTTCAAAACTTTTCAAATCACATGATATTTTCCGAATCACATGAAATCGAGTTTGGTGTTTGTTTACGGGTTCATTCAAAGTCAGACAAGCAAAAACAATAAAATTTAAAATTCGTTATTGATAAAATTCAATTTTGAATTTTTCAAAAAATTCAAGAAAGAATTTTAAACATAATTCTTAAAAATTTTATTTTAAATTCTTAGAAGAAATAAAATTCAAAAAAATTTTATTTAAAATTCTTTACAGAATTTTATTAATAAAAAAAAAGAATTTTATTTCCATAATAAAAAATATATTTTGAACAAATAAATATTCAAACCAAAAGTAAAATAAAATTAAACCAAAAATTAAATTCAAAAATAAAATTCAAACCAAAAAAAAAATTCTTTTTTTTTGAGAATTTTATTTTTGGAAATAATAAAATTCAAATGTTTTTGAGAATTTTATTTAAACAAAAATTTTATTTCAAATACCTTATAAATTTTAAATAAAATTCGAATTTTTTCCTTGTCTGTTCAAAGTTGAATTCAAATAACTAAAATTTAAAAAAATATACCAAAAAAAACATTCGTTTTACTTTACAAAACTTTATTTATGTGAAACAAAATAAAAAAAAAAAATCGGAAGTGAACATCAAAAAAATATGGGAAATTTTCATTTTCACATTTTTTATGGGATTTTTTTTGGGAACAGCGGTCAAAGATGCTATGATTGAAGCGCTCTTTGCAGCGCTGATTAATGCGCAATAATGATGCAGTCAAATCATGTGTCTTTGTCTAAAACTCATGTTTTTTTATTCAAAAAGTGTTAAAAATATTAAAAAGGAAAGCAAGTGTGAAATTTTATCAAAAAATAATTACACATTATAAGTTTTACATAAAAAATCTTAAAAAAAAATTAAAATTTTTTCCCCTCCCTTTTACTGTATCCCTAAGAGCGCTCTTTGGATCCGCTACGGTATGCTATAAACAGATGCTGTGTCGCCAAAATCTCGATTTATTTCTGCTGGGTATACTCTCTATCACTAATTGGAGGGTATAAAAACAGCATCAAAATCTAAGACGTTTCTACTCGAAAAATGTCCCAGAATATGAAACTATAGCGGTTCTCACCCTTGATAGAAAATTTATGAGGAAATTTTCTACAAGAAAATTTTCTACCGATTTTTTCCACTAAAGAGTGAACAACTTTATAAAAAAGTTTTCTCACACTAACATTTTCTATAACCTGAAATTAGTATACATAATTAAAACCACGAAATAATATTAAACAACGCGATTTTTAGTAAAAATATAATTAATCATTTAAGTTTTATTTTAAATTTCGTATAAAAAGTCTGAAAATATCACAAAATAATTATATGCCTCTCTAATCAGCTGTTTTGTTGGTCTAGAAACTTTTATTTTTTTCTATACTTCAACTTACTCAAGCATCAAGTCGAAGAAATTTTCTATGTAGAAAAGAAGAAACCAAGAAATTGAGAAAAACAAGCCGCCATGTATTTTGTTGTTGTATCTGTCAAACATTTTCTTGTTTTCTTCGATTCTCCGATTCTTTTCTTGTTTTCTATCAAGGGTGAGAACCGCTTATATCTATAGGGAGACTTTTTATATGTCCTTTTATTTAAATATTAATAGAATAGAAATAGAGACTTTTTCAATAAGGAAAAAATATTTCAGAATCTGAGAATTTTTCTGTATGGAAAATAGTTCTAAGAAACTGAGACTTTTTCTATAGGGAAAAAATTCAGAAGAGATGTTAATTATGGGAAAAGGATATCAGAATCAGAAACCTTTCTATATAATACGTCTCAGAATCTGAGATTTTTCCATAGGAAGAATTTCTGAGTGTCTAATACGAAAAATGTCTTAGAATCTGAGACTTTTTTCAGGATCTGAGAAAAAGATCTCAGAATCTGATACTTTTTCTATAGGGAAAAAGGTAACCAAGCTTTCTTTCCAATGGTTATGAGACAGGTAACAAACTTACACTATAAACAGCCACGTGTTAATATTGCAAAATCTAATACAAACTAAATGACAAAACTAATATACCTGACCCTGCTGGTATAATTTAAAGGGGCATTGAAATTAAGTAAGAATTTTACAAAACAGGTAAATTTAAACAATTCTCTAACTATTTCCTAAATAACCCTACAAGAAAACAACGTGATTTGAAAAAATAGTATGACCAACAAGTATCAGGTTGGAGTTTGATTAAAAGTGGATGCTAATTTTTTAAAAATGAATGAATAAAATACAATCCACAGTTGGTAAGCAACATGTTGCATGTTGCCGGGTACGAAAGAAAACATTAGCAATTGTTTAAGCATCAAACCAGCATAGACATGATACAAATTTAGTTATGAACGAGTATTCAAAGCGTTAAGACGTGACGACGTGTGTGGAAATTTTACGGGCGCAAAAATAAAATTTTTAAAGGCAGGATTGCTATAAATTAAAAAAATTTATAAGATAAATAAAAGAAAAAAATTTAAGATTTTTGTTTAAAGCGAAAATTAAAATCTGTAAGAATTTAAAAAGTTTATAACAAAATAATGATTATGTCATTGTAAAAAAAAATAAAAGTGGAGAGTAAAAAAAGAAACGAATTACCAGCAAAAAATTAAAAAAAAAGTATCTTTAAGATTGTTTTTTTTATGAAATTTATAAAAACCTACAAAATTTATAACTTTTAAATAAAAAAATTTAATAATTAACATTGGAAAAAATAAAATTTTATAAAAAAAAATCATTAAAATTAAAGAAAAATAGTTAAAATCTAAAAAAATACTAAAAAAGTATCTTATAGATTAAAATATAAATTTAATCGCAAAAATACAAACAACTTTTTAGCATTGTATCTGACGCGTTTCTTCTTCTGTTTTTTGCTTTTTTTTTTTGGTGTGTGTGTTTCATTTTCATTTTAAAGGTCTGACGTCTCGACCTGACAGCTCATACCACTTCTACTACTACTACTACCTCAAGTTTATGCCATTAGCATTTGTGAGTAGCAGATAGAGTTTGGTACAAAACGAACAACCTGCGTAAAAACGTCAGTCTGTCAAATAAAAAACAAAAAAACAGCAAAATTTTTTTTTGGCGAGACGTCGAGTGTAAACAAACGACCATATTTGAGAACTGCCGTAGTGTCTGGCTGACTTCAAACCGTTTTTTTTTTTTTGCCATACAACAAAGCCAACCCAACTTAACCGAACTGGTAATGGTGGTAGTGCTATTTCCAATACAGCTGTTTTGACGTTCGTTGCTGCAAAAAAATAAAATTAATGTCGAAGTTGTGTTATTAGATTGACGACGGTAAGATTTGCGCGTGTATCTTGTATCTAGCACTATAATATTTTGGTTGTGTATTCAAAACGTTCGATTGGGTCGTATCTGTGTAAAAAAAAAACATTTTTGTACATGTGTGAGTTAAAAAAAAATTTTTGTTGTATCAAAAAAAATAAAATAAACCGGCAAAAAAATAAAGTGAACGAAGAAAAAAAAGATACAAAAAATTTTTTTAATAAAAATCAGCTGTTTTTGTAAATAGTATCTAAAAGATACTTAACTTAAGAAATGCACCAAACAGCGTAAAACTATGAAAATTAAATTTATAAAAGTATATAAAAAATAAAATAAAAAAATTAAGAAAATTAAAAAAATATAAAAAAGTATCTAAAAGATATAAAAGTATCTACAATATAAAAAAAAACCTGAATCAAACATAAGTAAATACATTTATTAAAAATTCAAAATTAAAAGAAATTTTCCAAACTTTAAATTAAAAAAATTTAACAAATATCCTAAAGATACAAAAGTATCTTATAGCTCAAATTAATAGAAAAACAATAAAAAAAATTATAAAAAATATTGAAAATTGAAATAAATGACAACACTAAAACAAATTAAATAAAAAATTTTTAAAACGGTAATTTCTTAAAAAAGTATCTTAAAGATACTAAAAATATCTTTTACATTAAATACAACTAAAACAAAATTGTAAATTAAAAACTGTTTAAATTGAAATTTTAAAAACTAAATTAAAAACACCAACTCAGAAAATTCCATAAAAATATTTAAAAGATACAAAAGTATCTTCGAGATACTAAAAATACCTTTTTCTTTAAAATCAAATTAAACAAAACAAAATTTATAAATTAAAAATAGTTTAAATTGAAATGTTCAAAACTAAATTAAGAACAGCAACGTGAAAAAATTTAACAAATTATCCAAAAGATACAAAAGTATCTTATAGCTCAAACTAATAGAAAAACGATACAAAAATTACAAAAAAATTATTACAAAAAAATTGAAATAAACAGCAACACAAAAATTTAATAAAAAAATTTTTAAACTATAATTTTTTAACAAAGTATCTTAAAGATACTAAAAATACCCTTTTCCTTAAAATCAAGTAAAACAAAACATAATTTATAAATTAAAAACTGTTTAAATTTAAATTTTGAAGACTAAATTAAAAATATAAACGTGAAAAATTTAATAAATTATCCAAAAGATACTAAAGTATCTTATAGCTCAAATTAATAGAAACATTATATAAAAATTAAAAAAAAATATTGAAAATTGACATAAACGACAACACAAAAAAAAATTTAATAAAAAGTTACTAAAAATATCTTTTACTTTAAAATTAACCACAAACAAAATTTATAAATTAAAAACTGCCTTATTTGAAATGAACACAATTTTCATAACAAAAACTTTTTAATAAAAAGTTGTTAATTTCTTAAAATAAAGTATCTCAAAGATACCAAAAATATATGATACTTTCAAAACCAACCACAACAAAATTTATAAATTAAAAACTAATTAAATTGAAATTTTGAAAACTAAATTAAAAACACCAAATTGAAAATTTTATCCAAATATCCAAAAGATACAGAACTATCTCAAAGATACCAAAAATATATTTTTCTTTAAAATCAAATAAAACAAAACAAAATTTATAAATTAAAAACTATTTAAATTTAAATTTTCAAAACTAAATTAAAAACAGTGAAAAATTTAACAAATTATCCATAAGATACGAAAAAATTAATAAAAAAAACGATAGAAAAATTCTAAAAAATACTGACAATTTCAAAAAACAACTGAAAAAAAAAATTAAATAAAACAAAAAGTTGTTAAAACAGTAATTTCTTAAAAAAAAGTATCTCAAAAATATCTCTTACTTTAAAGCAGAGACCATAACCGTTATGAGATTTATTGAAAAAACTCAAATTTAACTGTTCAAAAATATTATTTTGAAATAGAAATTTAAAATAACAGTTTCAAAAAAATTATATAAATATCTGTCCAAAAAAACAGAAATAAAAAACTTTTATTTTTTTTAACTGTTATCAAATACTCTTTGAGCCTTATAAAATTTGATATATTTAAGTAATACTAAAATAAACGCATACAAAAGAATCCTATTGATAGCTAATACCTCAATTATTGATTTGAACATTAAAACTTTGATTGATTTGAATACAAATAACTGTTATAACAGTTATTTAAAATAAATAAATGTTATTTTAAACTTTTTGAACAAAAAGTTTTTAATTACTGTTATTTTATACTTTTATTGATAAAAATCAAAAAATAAAAGTTATTGCAAATTTTAACACGGGACATCTCTAGAAGTCTTTCCATATATATAATACATATTTTGGACAACATTCGTTTAATGATTTTTTTAAAGACAAATAACACATATCGAGGGCCTATATTCAAAACCCTCTATCTTCCATTTTCACGAAAATGACTTTTTGATGGCAAAATATTCAGTAAAACGGCCCTCATCTATGGTGTAAAATTCAGAACAAAAATATTTTTTTTTGCTATTTTATTTGCATTTTTGGTATTCTCTATCTCTTACACAAGTAATTTTTCTGAATGCAAAACCCTCTTTTCAAATAATTAATTTATAAATATTTTTTTTAATAATTTCATTATGAATTACATGTTTTAATACAAATTTTTGCATGCTGAACATGAATTTGTCAACAAAATTCCCGAATCAAGATTTTGGTCCACTGATGCTTATTTTTTCTCAAAATTCTTGTTTGACATTTTTAAAAAATATGGCTCAAAATTTTGAGGTCTTGTGTACATTATGAAACAAAAATTTTAATCTTAAAAATCGAGATGCTGATCAGCATCTGTGGACCAAAATCGCGTTTTTAATTTTTGACTATTTTTTACATAACATACTAAACAGTTTGTCATCTTTTAAGATGAATTCGGTAAAAAAATATTTTTTGTCTCAAAAATCCGCACCTGTGGACCAAAACCGCGACTTCGGAAGTCTTTATAAGCCGTTATCATTAATAAATCACGTTAAAAATTTACCGATGTCGTAAATAAAATCATAATAATTCATTATTATTAAAATGCAAAACCCTCTATCTGATCATTTTCATTCATATACTTAATATTTTTGAGAAACAAAACCCTCTATCTTTCACAATATCCCCAATAGTGCGAAATTTTAAAAACTAATTATATGTGAGATTCAGTAGTTGATTTAAAAAAATATTGTAGAATATCGAATTTTAATTACTCTTATAATACGCGAAATAAACAGTTTTTTGGCTCTCCTGAAAAGTTGTGTTTTTTAAGATAGAGGGTTTTGAATATAGGCCCTCGATATAACTGTTTTATTTGGTCTCTGCTTTAAAGTCAAACAAAATTTATAAATTAAAAACTGCTTAAACTGAAAATTTTCAAAACTAAATTATATAAAACAACGTGAAAAATTTAACAAAATATCCAAAAAATACAAAAGTATCTTATACCTCAAACCAATAGAAAAACGATATAAAAATTGTAAAAATTATTATAACCCAATAAACCAAACGACACCGTACGAGGCAATATCACTTAATTATCATATTTTATACGAAAACGATAGTGTTTTCGTTCTTAATGTACCTTTCCATATGATATCGTTTTTCCATAAAAATATGATATCGTTTTCGCTATCGATAATTCCAGTCTTAACGATAGTCAAATACTATACCAAACTGCTCAGAACAACAACAACAAAATATGATAAGTTTCACCATATTTGTGTAAAGTTTTGGCCGTGATCGCTATTTAAACAGACAGACGGACATTGCCGATATTTCGATAAGTTACAAACGGAATGACAAACTTATATATGGGGCATTCCATGTCAAATCGCACACTTTGAAAATTTTTTTTTTAGATTTTCATAATTTGTTTACAGTTTTTAGTACCCTTAGAAAACTCCTTCGTGGTAAATTTTCAGATTTTTTTGATGACCCGTTCAAAAGATATCGAATTTTTAAAAATTGGTAGTTTGTTCCTTTACTCAAACTTCTTTTAATCATTACTTCTTCAATAATGGTCCAAATTTCAAATTTTTTTTTCAAAATTTTTGTTTTTTTACGTACTTTCTAAAAAAAATCCCAAAAAATTCTTAAAAGTTCTTAAAAGCGCTCTAGTAAGCGATTTTTAAGTTTTAAAATTTAAATCTCATTTTTGAAAATGTTTGTACTCTTCGATTTTTTTTAAATTTTTTTGTGTAAAACTCCTATTAAAATTTGTTCCAACCGCTCTAACTGCCCTAATAGTGCCCTTAGAGCAACAAAATGTATGACCGACCCACAATATTTTTTTAGTCCAAACATTTTCTCTGAACACACCTGCCCTCTATCTGTAATTGTTAAGCCGGTCTCCATACAATTTTTTTTATTTTTTGTAAATTTGTTTTATTTAATCAGCTTGTACCGGTCCAATGGTGCGTCCGAGAGGGGTCATTAGTGAGACCGACCCCCATTTATTTTTACCCTACAACATTTTTTCAAAATATGCCTACGCCCCATCTCAACTCCCTAAGTAGGCTCCCATACAAAATTACATTTTTATAAAATTTGCTCCAACTGTTATTTGTATGGGAGCCTACTTAGGGAGTGGAGATAGGGCGTAGGTATGTTTTGAAAAAATGTTGTAGGGTAAAAATAAATGGGGGTCGGTCTCACTAATGACCCCATTCGGACGCACCATTGGACCGGTAGGAGCTGATTAAATAAAACCAAATTTACAAAAAATAAAAATAATTGTATGGGGACCGCCTTAACAGTTGAAGATAGAGGGTACGTGTGTTCGGAGAAAATGTTTGGACTAAAAAAAATTTGGGGGTCAGTCATACATTTTGTTGCTCTAAGGGCACTATTAGGGCAGTTAGAGCGGTTGGAGCAAATTTTAAAAATGTCGACTTGTGTATGAGCCCCCTTAGAAATTGGAGATAGGGTATTAGTTTGTTCCAAAGAAATGTTAAGACGTAAAAATTAATAGGGGTCGGTCTTATAAAGGACCCATCTATGACGCACCATTGGAGCAGTACAAATGATTTTAAGATTGGAAAATTACAATAACATTTTTTCAAAAAATTTTAAAAAATAGTAATAATCGTTATCCCACGATCCTCCTGGGCAAAAAATTTGTAGAATTGATAGAAGTTTTACACAAAAAAATTTCAAAAAAATCGAAGAGTACAAACATTTTCAAAAATGAGATTTAAATTTTAAAACTTAAAAATCGCATGCTAGAGCGCTTTTAAGAATTTTTTGGGATTTTTTTTTTAAAGTACGTAAAAAAACAAAAATTTTGAAAAAATTTTAAATTTGGACCATTATTGAAGAAGTTATGATTAAAAGAAGTTTGAGTAAAGGAACAAACTACCAATTTTTAAAAATTCAATATCTTTTGAACGGGTCATCAAAAAAATTTTAAAATTTACCACGAAGGAGTTTTCGAAGGGTACTAAAAACTGTTAACAAATTGGGAAAATTAAAAAAAAAAAAAATTTCAAAGTGTCCGATTTGACATGGAATGCCCCATATATATTATCACTAACAAGGAAAGTCTCCATGGTGTCACCCTCCAATTTTCATGAAATTTGAATATGTTGTTCAGAACGCAAATTAATTCGACTCGTACTCAAAATGAATATAGGCATATTTGATATGAGATAAAAAGGTATTTTAAATTGTATTTCGTGATGCTAAGAACTTGCCAAAAAAGTTAATTTTTTTCGACTTATTACCAAAAAATTTCCTAAAATTTAGGTATTTTTTTTTTTTTTTTTTTTTACTTTGAGCCAACACTCAGGGGATGCCCCCTACTAATGCAATGCATTGTGTTGGTATTAGGAAAATAGGTTATGAGGAGAAGGAAAGAGGGAGTAGTGTTTGTGGACATTTAATTTGAACTTTTCTAAATTATAGCCTACTGGAAAGATTTCTGCGGGGAGTTTATTCCACATACGACTAGTTCGACCAAGAAACGAATTTTCTCTGTAATGCGTTGTGCGATACATTGGACAATCGACAACAAACGGATGCGAGTTGCTGGAAAGGCGAGTACTACGGGTATGCACCCGCGTCTCAGGGATGAGTTCACCCATCTCAGCTGAGCACTTACCATGGTAATATCGATAGAACAATGACGCACAACCCACATTCCGACGATGCTCCAATGAATCAATAGAGCTGGATACCCTACTGTCATTGATGAGCTTCAACGCACTCCTTTGCACCCGGTCCAGAAGCTTTAAGATAGACCTTGAAGCACCTGCCCAGATATGGGAGTTGTATTCCATTTTCGGTCGGATATAGGCGGTATAAATAGTGAGAAGATCAGACGGGGTGAAGTAATTCTTGCACCGTTTTAAAAAACCAAGACACTTGAATGCTTCTTTCGACACCTGAAAAACATGTTGGTTCCATCGAACATCACATTGGATTTTCATGCCTAGAACATCAAGAGTGTCTGATTCCTCAATAGCTATACCACCCATGGATACAGATGACGCTGATTCCACAAGACGTCTGTGGGTCAGCATACAACATTGGGTTTTACGAGCATTAAAATCGACCTGATTCGCAAGACCCCACTCGGAGATTTTCGTAAGGTCATGATTGAGTGTGTCATTCATGTTCTGCCTCATAGCATCAACCTCAGTAAGGCTTGGTCTATGATTGAAGGAAAATGAATGACAAATGTTGCTGTCATCTGCAAAAGAATAGATAGGATTGGAAGTTAGACCCAGAAGGTCGTTAAGAAAAATAAGAAAAAGTGTAGGAGATAGAACAGAACCTTGCGGTACCCCTGAATTCAGATGAAACTCATCCGATGAGAACCCATCTATAACAACACGTATAGAGCGGTCTCTAAGAAAGCTCGATATAAATCGAGAGAAATCACTACCGACACCAAACGCAATAAGCTTCGAAACGAGTGCACCGTGCCACACACGATCAAACGTCTTGGAAATATCTAGAGCAACCACCTTGCTTTCACCAAATTGGTGAATAGAACGACTCCAGCGTTCCGAAAGAAACGCTAACAGGTCTCCCGTAGAACGACCTCTACGAAAGCCATACTGTCGATCGCACAAAAGTGAATTAGACTCCAAATAATTTACCAGGTGGTGATTCATCATGCTCTCCATGACTTTCGAGAGCGTAGAGCAAATTGCTATTGGGCGGTAGTTTTCAGGGTTTGTAGCCTCTCCCTTTTTTGGAATTGGCTGGACGTTGGCCACCTTCCAGCAAGAGGGAAAAACTCCTACCCGGTACGAGTAGCTAAATAATGTTGCCAAAGGACGACACAAAGACAAAGCACACCGTTTCAGGACCACAGCCGTAATACCATCCGGCCCCGGGGACTTATTTATGTTGAGATCCTCAAGAACCTTTTTAACTGCACGCGCTCGAAAAAATATCTTGGACATAGTAAAGGATACCCTTTCGAGCTCGGGCGGTGGTTGATTGCTTTCCGGCAAGTACGCATTTCTTGCAAACATGTCAGCAAAAAGGTTGGCTTTATCAACCGGGTCTGTGAATATTTGGTCATTCATTATAAGGGTTGGAATGGATGAACTAGTATTTGCACAAAAAGATAGGTATTTGCACAAAAAGATAGGTTTTCCAAAGACCTTGCATAATTTATATAATATAGGAGATAAACGCAAAAAACTGAAAAAATACCATTTCTTCCCCCTCATTTGTACCCCCTAAATATGAATTTTGGCCGTTAAAAAAATACGTGTCCCTGTATTTTTTCTGCTAAGTGGAGGGTATACAAATTCAAACAAAAAATTGTCAAATTAACAAATTTTTTATAAAAAAAAGTATCTTAAAGATACTAAAAAATATTTTTTACCTAAAAATCTAGCAAAACTAAATTTATAAAAAATAAAAACTACTTAATTCGTTTCAAACTAATAGAAAATTAAATAAATTTTCTACAAAAAAGTGAACAAATAACATAAAAAGAATCTTAAAGATACCAAAACTATCTATTACTTTAAAATCCTAACAAAACTAAATTTCTTAATAAAAAACCACTAAACTTCTCTCAAACAAATCGAAAATTTAATAATTTTTTAAAAAAAAAGTGTTAAAATTAAATTGTTTCATAAATAAGAAAAAAAATCTTAAAGATACAAATATATCTTTTACTTTCAGATCCACTTCAAATAGTTTCAAAGTTTCATAAATCAAAAGTGGTAGCTGGAACTACTAAAAGCTAACTAAAAATTGTTAAAAAATAAAGTGAACTAAGAAAATATTATAGGTTTCTAAACAAAAGATACAAAAATATCTAAAGCCTAAAAATTAACCAAAAAAAAATAAAAAAAAAAATTTAAACCTTAAAATCAATAAAAATATAAATTCCAGCATCTAAAAAACACGAATTTAACAAATTTTGAAAAAAGTATCGCTAAGATACAAAAAGTATCTATTACTACAAAATCTATTCAAATTTAAAATAAAAAATTATAAAATTTTTTAAAAAAGTTTAAAAAATCAAAACAAAATGAAATAAAACTAATAAAAAATATAATTTCAAAAAATTAAAAAAAAAAAATATTTTGAAAAAAAAAAAATCTTTAATATTTTTTCAAAATAAAAATTGTTTTAATTTTTTTTTTAACAAAAAACAACCAATTCTCATTAGGTTGTTCTACTTATTTCTAATTTTATATTTAAAAAAAATTATATAAAAAAAGAAAAATTATCCAACTACCATGGCCTTAAAACAAAAATTATCTAATCACAACACCAACAATTATACTATTACAAAAATCTTGTGTATTTCATTTATTTTGGCCACATTATGTATATTGTCAACGTCTGCCAAAAATTTGGATTTAGATACACCATCATCATCATTGTATTTGGAACAACAACAACAGCAACATCATCATCAGCATAATGCTCAACTACATCATCAGGCTCATCATAATCATAATCGACGTTTGCATCGTCGTGATTCCACAAATAATAAGGATTTAACAAATCAACATTGCAACGAAGTTCGAGGTTATTTTGAGACAATTGATATACAATTGCCGCAACATTTTAATGAAAAAGGTAAGAAACAAAAACATTAATTTAAAGAATTAATTTTCTTCTATTTGTTGCCAACAAACCGCTTTAAGAGAATATCGGGGCAAATTTTAATATGGGGCCTAAAAAGGGGATTGTCCCTGGTGTCACTCTCAGAAATTTATGAAATTTTGAATTTTTTTTAGCGGCCCAATCTCATTTTTAGGGCGGGTCGGTTTGTATGGGGGAAGTTAACCTTTTCAGTTTTTTACGATTTGAGCCATTTACTCAAAATTAGTATTGACATATTTGGTATCAGATTAAAGGTATGTAAAATACATATCTCGTGATGCTAACAACGTGCCAAAATTATTACCAAAAATGTCTGGCATTTTACTCAATATGACAAAAAGTTGTGCATGTTTGGACACGTTCTTTGCTCATGAAGAGAGGTTTTCTAAAGACCTTTCATTTGGTATGTAATATGATTAGGTTTCTTTGTATAATATAGGAGATAAAAGCAAAAAACCGAAAAACTGTCGTTTCTTCCCCCCTCATTTTCATTACCTAAATATGAATTTGGGCCGTTAAAAAAAAATACGTGTCCCTTTAGTTTTTCTGCTCTACAAAATAAAGCCAATTCCATTACTATCGGCTGGTGACACCAGGGAGTAGTGTTTATAAAAAACCGACATTTTGGAAAACCGGTTTCTCGGTTAACCGAAAATCAGCTTTTTCGGTTAACCGGTTTTCTCGGTTAAACCGGAATGAAAAAACCGGTTAACCGGTTTTTTTTTCTTAAACTGACAAACCCAAAAAATACTATAAAATTTCTTAATTTTATTAAATACAAAAGCGAATATATAACTTAAGTTAACATATTTGTTTCTTTCAGCAAAGTTTGCAACTGATACCTTTTCAAAATACCTGTATTTAAATACGGTGCTTTTATTTTCCCATATTCTCCGGGGCTTTAATTTAACTTTTATTGGCTTTATTTAAAAAATACATCACTTCATTGTAAATTGCAGTACCGTATTTTATTTCGATGTTCTGGTTTACAGTCACTTATAAAGTTTTGAATGAAAGTGCTCAAAACTTGTTTACAACAATGTGAATTTTTAATATTTGTCAGATTCGGAATAAAATCCCTATTTGGAAAATTGTTTCTTGCAGATAAAAAATATTTTAGACTTTCTTTCTCACGGATTTTCAAGGTTTTTAAAAAAAAAAAAATTAAAAAGTCATAAAAAATAAGTAAAACCCCTTAATAATTGCAAAAACAAACCGTTTTGCATGTATTTAAAGAAACCGGTTAACCGACAGAAAAAACCGGTTTTCGGTGCACCGGAAATTTTCATTTCCGGTTAACCGGTTTGCAAAAAAACCGAAATTTTGGGAAAAAACCGGTTTTTTGGTTAACCGGTTAACCGGTTTATAAACACTACCAGGGAGACCTTCCTTGTAAGACACAAACATTTTTATTAGTATAGAAAACATACACAAACAAAATTTGAGTAAAATTTGCTTAAGCACTTGAGTAAAATTTGCTAAAAGGTACTTTTTATAAAAGGTCCTTTTTATGAAAGATACTTTTTATAAAAGGTACTTATTATAAAAGGTACTTTTTATAAAAGGTACTTTTTATAAGAGGTACTTTTTATAAAAGGTACTTTCTATAAAATGTACTTTTTATAAAAGGTACTTTTATAAAAGGTACGTTTTATAAAAGGTACTTTTTATAAAAGGTACCTTTTATAAAAGTACTTTTTATAAAAGGTACTTTTTATGAAAGGTCGTTTTTATAAAAGGTACTTTTTATAAAAAATACTTTTTGTAAAAGGTACTTTTTATAAAAAAAACTTTTTGTAAAAGGTACTTTTTATCAAAGGTACTTTTATAAAAGGTACTTTTTATAAAAGGTACCTTTTTATAAAAGGTACTTTTTTAAAAAAGGTACCTTTTTATAAAATGCATGTACTTTTAATAAAAGGTACTTTTTATAAAAGGTACTTTTTAGGTTAGGTTAGGTTGTAAGTGGCTGCTGACGTTTTACGTCAACACACGTAGACTCTGAGGTCCATTGTGATACCACGGGATCGTAATAGGTTTCCCTACTAGTCCCTGTCGTTAAACCAGTTTGAGCTTCTTATGAAACTCCTTAGATGTTGAATTTTGACATCCGACAAATCAGAAAGATCGTACAGCTCCCTAGATCCCAGTGAAGCAAGTCGCTGGCCAGAAAGTGCCGGGCAATGGCAAATAAAGTGTTCGATAGTTTCCAACTCCTCTTCATCCATGCAACTTCGGCAAAATTCATTCGACGGCACATTTAACCGCTCTGCGTGCTTCCCTATAAGACAGTGTCCGGTAATTATAGAAACCACCGTCGAAATCTCTCCTCTTGGAAGCGATATCAGCTCACTTGTGCGCCCCTGATTAAGAGAAAGCCAAATCAGTCGTGTTGTCTCACACGTCCATCCATTTGCCCATCTTTGATTAGTCTCCGTCGCTGAACAAAGCCGTAGGTTTTGCTTGCAAGTTTCTAGAGGCATACCAACACATTCCAATTCTGTTGGAACCTGTAAGGTAGTTCCTAGTCTTGCAAGCTCATCGGCTTTGCAATTCCCTGGAATGTCTCTGTGCCCTGGGACCCATATGAGTCGTATGTTAAACTGCTTGGCCATCTCATTTAAAGACGTGCGGCAGTTAAGGGCAGATCTTGTTTTCAGAAACATTGAATCCAGGGACTTGACCGCGGCTTGACTGTCAGTATAGATGTTGACTGCGGTTGTAGACAAGACATTGCAGCTCAACCAGTCAGCCACTTCCTTTATTGCCAGCATCTCTGCCTGGTAAACACTGCAATGATCTGGCAATCTACGAGCCAGGCTCAATCCAAGCTCTTCCGAATAGACCCCAAAGCCCACTTGTTCGTGCAGCCTCGATCCATCTGTGTAAAAATTTATGGTAGCTCCTCTTCCCGGATCCCCAATCCAAGACTCCCTGGATGGTATCATAGTGGTAAAGTGGCGCTCAAAAAGGCTCAAAGAGGGAGCACAATCCACATTTTGTGGTATTGTTATCTTTTTCAAGATCGCGCTATGGCCACAATCGCTGCTCCTCCATTGCAGCGTGCTATTAAGTCGAATTGCCGACGCAGCCGCATACTGCCTACCCAATATGTCCAAGGGTATCAGGTGAAGGAGGATTTCTAATGCAGCCGTAGGTGTAGTACGAAGAGCACCAGTGATGCACATTGACGCCATTCTCTGTACCTTCGTGATAAAGACACAGTTCGCTTTTGTTTCCAAAGCAGGCCACCAGACAATGATTCCATACAGCAAAATTGGACGCACCACTGCGGTATAGATCCAATGAACGACTTGAGGGCTAAAACCCCATCGTTTTCCAATGGCCCTTTTACAGGAATACAAAGCAATCGTTGCTTTTCTCACCCGTTCCTCAATATTACGCCTGAAATTCAGCCTCCTATCTAGAAATACTCCAAGATACTTGGCTCCATCTGAGAAGGTGATTTCAGTACCGTCCAGAGAAATAGGATCGAAAGCAGGAATCTTAATTTTCCTTGTAAATAAAACAAGCTCTGTTTTACTAGGATTAACTCCTAGACCACAGTATCTTGCCCATTTAGACAGATCTTTCAGAGAACCCTGAAGAATGTCCCGCAATGTTGGCAGATGCTTCCCCTTTACCGCAATCGCGACATCGTCAGCATATGCGACAACATGACAACCACGTGCTTCTAGAGATAGTAGCATTGAATTCAGTGCCAGGTTCCAAAGAAGCGGCAAAAGAACACCTCCTTGTGGTGTGCCCCTATTGACAAATCGAGATATGACGGACGCTCCCAATTCAGACGTTATACGTCTACTGGCAAGTAGGCTTTCCACCATTAAAACGATTTCACGCTTTACTCCCAGACCAGACAATGCCAATATTATCGATTCTGGGATGACATTATTAAAAGCCCCCTCAATATCAAGAAAGGCCACCATAGTGTACTCCTTTACCGAAAGCGATCTCTCGATGGTACCAACGAGCTCATGAAGAGCTGTTTCCGTTGATCGTCCCTTGCTGTATGCATGTTGCTTTGTCGAAAGCAACCTCGGGTCAATCACTCTACGCAAATATGAGTCTATCATTCGTTCCATTGTCTTTAACAAAAAAGAAGACAGACTAATTGGTCTGAAATCCTTCGGAGCTGTGTGGGAACTTTTCCCAGCCTTCGGGATAAATACGACTCTGGTATCTCTCCATTTTAAAGGAATATACGACCAGTTGATGCATGCTGTGTATAGATTATACAGCAACGGGGCTATATAGTCCGACACTTGCTGCAACTCAGCCGGGATTATACCATCAGGTCCCGGGGATTTATAGGGCCTGAAGCTTTTTATCGCCCAGATTAATGTTGGCATATTTATTATTTCCGAAGCAATTTCAGATGCTTGGGCGTCAGAACGTTCCAAAGCTTGAAACGGCGTCATGGAATTGCCCGGAAAATGCGTGTTTAAAAGGAGATCCAGCGACTCTCCACTGGAGGAAGACCACACCCCATTAGGATCTTTCAGGTATCCCAGGGTGCAAGGAGAAGGAGCCAGAACCTTGCGCAGCCTGGATGCCTCAGAAACGTCTTCTATGTTTCCACAGAAGTTTTTCCAAGAATCACATTTTGCATTTCTGATCATCTTTTTATAACTCTTAAGTTGCAGCCTGTATGCAGACCAGTCCTCGTCCGCTCTTGAAAATTTAGCCTTATTAAAGAGCTTTCTGCAGGAATCTCTGCTCGTCTGCAACTCATTTGACCACCAAGGTGGCTTTTTTTTCCCTCTAGGCTTTGCAGAAGGGCAAGACGCATCCAGGCACCTATTACAAACATTTGTTATATGGTCAACCAGACAGTCAATTTCCGCCAAACTATGCGGTTCAGATAAGGGTACTTCATCCAAAAGTAAAGAAAAAGTCTCCCTATATTTCACCCAGTTTGTTCTCCTCAGATTTCTAGAGACTGTCTCAACCGGGGCACGCTCCCTTAGTAAAAACTCAATGTAGCGATGATCTGAGAAAGAATGCTCTTCCAAAACTCTCCAGTCATCAATTCTATCAGACAATGTATCTGATACAAGTGTTACGTCAAGAACCTCTTGCCGCGTACTTGTAACGAAAGTTGGTTCACCATCCTTGTTACAAATATACAGGTTATTGCTTAACAAAAACTCCAAAAGTGATTCGCCTCTATCATTTGTGTCTGTACTACCCCATATCGAATGATGTGCATTAGCATCACAGCACACTAGTAACTGGTGTCCCCTAGATTCAGACTCCCGAATTAGACCGACAACCTTCTCCGGGGGTATTGACCCCGGATTAGGAAAATACGCAGAGGCGAGCCAAATAGACTTCCCATGAAGCTCTAAGCTAGCCGCTGTAACATCCATATCACTAAAAGTTGATAAGAAGAATATATTTAAGCCATTTTTTGCCAAGATGCAGGCTCTTGGTGAGCCCTCGCCTTTGGCAGCCACCAACTTAAACCCAGGGGTCTTCAATCCGCTAACCCTGCCACACCGCATCCAGGGCTCTTGGATAAAAACCAAGTCAACTGCTCCTGTCGTCAGGCGCAGCAAGAGTGCAACTGAGGCTGCCTTACAGTGATGGAGGTTTATTTGTAGGAACCGCAACATCTTGTTTTATTTCCACCATCCTTTCCACCACCGTGTTATTGGCTTCATCCTCCGTGTTATCAAAGAGGTCGCATTCGTCCCCAGATTCGGTTTCGAATAAGCCAGATATATATCCCATCTGTTCTGAATCGGAGGCAACAGAACTCTCCGAATTCCTCACTGCATGGGCCTCGTCCTGAATGTCACCCATCGTGGCATCAGCTTTATCCTCCATGCCATCACAGAGGTCGCATTCGTTACCAGATTCGGTTTCAAAAATGCCAGATGCATCTCCCATCAGCCTAGAATCGGCCAGCTGAATATCAACCTTTTCCCGATTCTCCTCCTCAGCCGACTCTGCCACTGGCTTGTCTGCGTCCAAAAAAGTCTTCTGGTCGCCCTTGTAGACATTGACTCTTATATGAAAAAATCCAAAACTAATAATGCCGTCAGTCCTGGCTAAAAGCGGAAGCGATTCCACATTAACCAAGACCACTGCTTGACGACGAGCGCCCTCCATCTCACCCAATCTGGCAATTTGCCAATTCTGAGTTGGAAGGTCAGGATTGCAGACTTTTATCATCTTAAGAATCACCGCAGTGTCATTTGTAGCCATTGGGATCCATGCATGAGCTCTGGGTTGCGAGGGGATATCATGTTTTTCCACAACGTCCAGTCTGGCTCCAGGCCATAACTCTCCCACTTGGCTAATGGCAACCTTAAACACGGCTGCGGATCTTTCGTTCCCAAAAGCAACGAGTTTTACTCGCCCCTGATACCAACCTGCGTTGACAGTAGTAGATTTCATTTAGTTTAGTTTCAACTAAACTCCACTTGTCCCTTGGAATACTACAATCCCCATTTTGCCTGTTTATCACAGCCCTAACGAAGTTACCTTTAACCACTTCACTAAAAGACTGAGTCCAGACGTTGCACTGTGGCGCCTTTTCCCTAAAAGCGTTGCAAAAATCCAAAAATTGACAGAAGAACTTGATAAAATGAAAGATTACATCTGATTGAAAACTCCTCACTGATTAAGAATCCAAAAACATTTTTGAAATCGGATGAAAATTATGAATTATAGAGCCACCCAAAGTTGGCAATTTTTCAGTCTGCCGAAAAAAGTTAAAACTTAAAAAAAATATATCATCTTTTAAATTGAATTTCAGGCAAAAACTATGCAACCGATCATCATTTTTTTGGTGTCGTTTGAAAGGTATATTAATTCAAATGAAACGATATAAAAAACGGGTAATTTAGTGAAATACTTTGTTTTTAGGCGCAGTTTTACAAACACACCATATTTCGGTCTTTTTTTATATTTGATAGAATAGAACTAAAAAAGTGACGGTTTGTGACGGGAACTATTAAACAGAGGATGTTTAGTATTTAATACTCTAACTTATTCAATAAAAATTGGGTGCCCGTACTTGCCCGTGTACATGAAAAAACAAAGAAACTGTAACAACTTTTACTACGAAAAGGAGATATTTTTAAAATATCCTAACAGATTTTGGGCAATTTTGAGATCCACTGGAATTTTTTACCAAGCTTAGTAGATGTAATGGTCTTTAATTTATTATTTTGTTTTTTGGCTTTTTTATTTGCTTATAACGCCCCCTAGCGGAATTTTTTTTCAATAAGTAACCACTTTGACGAGCTGTAACTCCTGAACGAATTAAGATATTTTAAAAGTTAAAATTTTGTATTTTTAATAAAACAAATTCAAACATAAAAATTGCGAAAAACTTATGTTTCATGTCGGAATTTTTAAGAATTTTTTAAATAGACAAAAGTTTGTGTACAAAGAAAGAAACAAACGTTATCTAACAAGATTTTTAATAAGTTTTTAATTAAAAAAGTCTTAAATTTTTTAAACCCTAGTGAATGATCTGTTAAAATTTAACCTACAGCTAATTACGAAAAAAATAAAATTAGTGTTTTGAATTCTCATTGAGTTAATAGTTCTTTTTTTATATATTTGAAAGTTTCCAATCATATTTTTAAAATTTGCCTATGTCTTTAAGACATAAATATACTTGGTTAGTTTAAAAGGTGAAACTTTTTTTTAAATATATAAGTTTTAAGTAAACTTTTACTTGACACAATTAAAAAATTACTTAAAACAAAAAAAAAATTCAAGTAAAATTTTAGTTTTATAAATTGAAAATTTATTCAAATTTGTTGGTAAACATTTATTAAATTTTAAATATCAAATGGTTTTCTGGTGCAAAATTGAGTAATATTTTACTCAATACCGTTAAAAATTTCCTAATTTTTTATTATTTTTTCTCTGGCATATAAGAGTGGTATTTTTTCGAGACTTTTAATATGTATTCACGAGAATATCAGCGTGTGGACTGACTTAATTTGACGCACAAGAAGTTATATTTTAAATGATTTTTAGATTTAGAAATACCATTACTTTAAAAGACAGGATTTTTGCAACAAAATAGGTCAAAAGGTGTCACTGGTCACAGTGCCGAAGCGGGCCTATTACAATGTGGATGCGCTTTTCTTGAAGCTAAAGGAGATAAAATTCAAGTACGTTTAAACATTAAAAATGCAATGAAAACTTCAAAACTTGTGATTTTTGCAACAAAAAAAGTCAAAACGAGGCACTGTGCTGCAGTGGGCCAATGGCCATGTGGGCTTCTTATATTTAAGCTGAAGGGGTTTCTTTCTAATGCTTTATAAATCTTGATAATATCTTTATTACTTTAAAATTTATAATGCTAACAACGAAAAAAGTCAAAATACGACACTGTGCACAGTGCCGCGGCTGGCCTATTACCTTGCGGCTCATATATTTTGAAGAGCATTCTTTCGAATGCTCTTTAAATTTTTAAAATATCTTCATTAGTTCAAAAGTTATGATTTTTGCAACGAAAAAAGTCAAAAGGCGCCACTGTGCGTTGCCGGTCACCTTAGATCTCTTAGGTAAAGGTTTCTCGTCGGGCGAGCGCAACCTTTTACCAGACTTCGATGACAAGGCCGAAACAGCGCTCTGTTTGTCAGATGCGCGCATTGCCGAAAGTTTGTCCTGTTCTTCAATGACTCCTTTCACCCATGATAGCGACGCCCTCTCACGTTCGGAGAGCTTCGTTCCATGAAGTTGGCTTAGTCTGTTAATTATTTTCAAACAAAGCCGTCTCTGGTTGTGCCTGACCTTTGATGGTTTAAGTTTCTTTTTCTTTTTACCACCAATATTAGGCTGGGCACCCCTACCAGAATCAAGGTCGGACTTCAAGGTCGCAACCCTAAGACCAGTGCTAGGACCAGCACCAGTCGGTGAGGCAGAGCCTCGAATTAAATCGGTATCATTTGTGTCCATATTTTCATTTTCCTGGATGTGGTCATGAAAATATTACAAAAATACCTATTACGAACAATTTCAAAAAAAATTCAATTAATAGCACGGAGATAAATTAAAACACGTCCACACTTGTCAACAGTTGAACGAAAAAAAAAAAAACAAAAAAAAAAAAAAAAAAAAAAGGTACTTTTAATAAAAGGTACTTTTGATAAAAGGTACTTTTTATAAAAGGTACTTTTTATAAAAGGTACTTTTTATAAAAGGTACTTTTTATAAAAGGTACTTTTTATAAAAGGTACTTTTTATAAAAGGTACTTTTTATAAAAGGTATTTTTTATAAAAGGTACTTTTTATAAAAGGTACTTTTTATAAAAGGTACTTTTTATAAAATGTACTTTTTATAAAAGGCATCTTTTTAGTAAAAGGTACTTTTTATAAAAGGAAACTTTTTATAAAAGGCACTTTTTATAAAAAGTACTTTTTAAAAAATGCATTTTTATAAAATATAATTTTACAAAAGGTAGTATTCACATTCCAAATTAGGAAATATAAAAAGTACCGAAATTACACTTTTTACCCCTTTTAGGACACTTAGAAAGAGAATTTTAAAAGAGTACTTGTTCCAGAATGTTTTATTTCACTTAAGAATCCAACATTCTAAATATCAAGTATCTACGATCTTTATCATTGTAAAAAGTACAAAAAGTAAAATTTTTTACTCCTTTTACCTCCCTTAGAAACGCAATTTCCCAAAATTTATTTTTCCAGGATGTTTTTTTCATTTAAGGATCCTACATTCTAAATTTTTGAGTATCTATGACCATTATTTTAAGAAAAAGTACTAAAAGTACACTTTTTAAAACTTTTACCCCCCTTAGAATCCAAATTTTCAAAATATACTTTTTCCAGAATGTTTTTTTTTTTTTAGCACCAATGGATCCGAGAGTTCAAATTTTAAGTTTGTATGACCAAATAAATAAATTTTTAAAAATAGAATATTGTAAATAAATAAAAATAGAATTGAACAATAAAAATTTTTTTTCATAGCCTATGACCTTTTTATAGGTATCTGGTTTCTATGAATTTGTTTCATAGATTCTATGAAGGGCATCATTGGCTGACTTTTAATGATTTTTTTTCATAGAGTCAATGTACGTTTTCATAGCCGTAATGAACAAAATTATTTCAGTGTAGATTGAATATTGCGTCATATAACTTTTTTTTACTCGGCCCGTCTAAGAAACAAGTAATATGGCGCCATATATAATTCGATCCCAAAAATAAAAGGATACAAAAATATATGATTATATCTTATTAGATCAAATTTGATATAATTATATATAAGTAGATCCAAAATATTATCGAATTTGATATTAAAAAAAATTAGATATAATAAGATTTAATAATATATAATTATATCTTATTAGATCCAATATGATCTTCAATATCAAATTGGATGAAATTTACCGTTCTATTCTTGGGATCTAATTATATCAAGTTTAATCTAATAAGATATAATCATATATTTTTGGATCCTTCATTTTTGGGATCAAATGATGGATCAATTTAAATATAATTATATTAAAAAATATATGATTATATCAAAACTTTTTTACTCGGGTAGTATAATATTTTTACTAGGGAATCACAATGGACCTTATGGTTCCCAAGTGAATTCGCCAAATTGGCGAACACCCATTAAACTTAACCTAACCTAAGGTTTTTCTTAGAAAAATTTCTTAAGTTAGCGTGCATTCAAGAGACATGCAGATGAACATCAGGTTTGGTTGTTTGCAGTAACTCCTTAGCCGGTTAAAAATGTGCTGACATGATTAACAATATTTAAATATTTTAAAAAAATTCCTCACAAAATCTATTTAATGACTCGTACATTTAAATATTCTTCTAAGAATTTCCCATTTGAAGATTTACTACATAATAGAATGTACTACTTATGCGTAAGAGAGTATTTAAATTATTTTCAAATGTCTATCCTCCGTTGAGGGTGTGTAATTAAGTGCAAAATAATGATTATTGATTACTCGACCTTGACTAAGAAGACGGGGAAATTCAAGTGAGAGGTAGTTTTACGCACAATTAACTATTTCCACATAGTAAAAGTAGCAGCAACCAACCACCATAATAGCAACAACATTATTACACTTACCATCTTAAGTGTAGATAGGATGAGTACAAAAGATCTAATGGTTAAAGATAAGGCCCAAACAAAATTACCTGACACAATTTTCCTTTTATACAAAAAAACATCAAAAGAAAATTTGTTTTTGGTAATTTTTTTTTTTATATTTTTTTTTGGACAGGTAGAAAAAAACCAAGGAAAATTTTTACAACAACAAAAAACCCCGAAAGTAAAAATATTTTAAGTAATTTTTATAATCTTGTGAAAAACCAATATTATGTTGTTTTTGGTTTTTCTATCTATCTTTAGACATACAAAAAAACATCAAAAAGCTTTTCATTTAACACGTTTATTTTTTTAAAAAAGTTTTTTGTGTTTGGGGTTAACAAAAAATTTAAATAATTTTTCATATTTTTTTTTGAGGAATATTTTAAATTTTATAGACGTCATTAGTTGTTTTTTGTTAGTTTTTTTTTTTTATTTGGTTAAAAATTTTAAAAGATTAAGATTTGTGGTCAAAAATAAATATTCAGAAAATAAAAAAAAAAACAGTAACATTTGCCATAAATAATTTAAAATGAAATAAAACAAGGAAAACAAGAAGAAAAGTTAAATTCGACTTGGCCGAATCTATGAATACCCTCCACAAAGCCCTTTTTAAGTGATAGTAAATTTTCTAACGTGAAAAAAAATAACATTTTTGGTTAGAAATATTTTATTTTGTTTAAAAAACTTTTTTTTTAGTAATTTAAAAAAATAATTTACAATTTTTTTTTTGAGTGTAAAATTTTTTTTGAGTGTAAAAATTTTTTTTGAGTGTATTTTTTTTGTTTTAGTGTGAAAATATTTTTGAGTGACAAAAATACCTTGTAAAATATATTTGTGACTTACCAATGTTTTTAAAACATGTTTAACGGGTTTTCAACACGTGATTTAATTTAAGGTGAAACTAATCTAAAATTCACGGTTTTGCTAATAACTTTTGAACCACTGGACCGATTTGGCTGAAATTTAAAACGAACCGGACCAGAGGGACGGCAAATATATATGCCACACTTCAGCACCCTCAGAATTGCCGTTCGAAAGTTACCCTGTGTTTTATCTCGTAAATTCCTGAAAAACCCTTGCCGAAATTCACTCATTTGCTTATAACTTTTGAACCACTGGACCGATTTTGCTGGATTGCAATACCAACCTGACCAGGTAAATGCCCAACATATATGCTAAACTTCAGGAGCCTCCGTAAAGTCTTTCAAATGTTAACGTGTTTTCAACAGACAGACAGACGGACAGACGGACGGACACCGCTAGATCGTCTTAAAATCGAACGAGGATCATGAATATATATACATTATGGGATCCTAGACCAATATTTCGAGGTGTTACAAACGGAATGACAAATTTATATATACCCTCTATCACTAGAGTGGAGGGTAAAAAAATATAGTGGGTCAAGACCAACTAAACCAGTTTTTAAGGGAAAATGGGTTTCAGTGAAAATACGTCCCAACAGAGTGTCATTTTTGCTTCAACTTTTGATTTTCCTAAATGTCTGGGAAAATGTTTATTCTACACATAAAAAAACTCGTTAAATGACTGAAAGACTTTACAGAGGACTTTACAGAGACTCCTGAAGTTTGCCATATATCTTGGGCATTTACCGGGTCAGATTGGTATTGCAATCCAGCGAAATCGGTCCAGTGGTTCAAAAGTAATTTGCAAAATACTAAATTTCGGAAAGGGTTTTTCATGAATTTACGAGATAAAAAACACAATAACTTTTAAAAAGCAATTCGAAGGATGCTGATGCTTAGCATATTTATTTGTCGTTCCTGAGGCCTGGTTCGTGGACGCACCGTTGGACCGGTAGAAGCTGATTAAATAAAACAAATTTACAAAAAATAAAAAAAATTGTAAGGGGACCGCCTTAACAGTTAAAGATAGAGGGTAGGTGTGTTCAGAGAAAATGTTTGGATTAAAAAAATATTGTGGGTCTGTCATACATTTTGTTGCTCTAAGGGCTCTATTCGGGCAGTTAGAGCTGTTGGAGCTGTTGGAGCAAATTTTAAAAAATGCCGTTTTGTGTGGGAGCCCCCTTAGAAATTGGAGATAGGGTAATAGTTTGTTCCAAAGAAATGTTAAAACGTTAAAATTAATGGGTGACCCCTAAAACGCACCAGTGGAGCAGTAGAAATGATTTTAAGATTGGAAAATTACAATACATTTTTTTCAAAAAATTTAAAAAAATAGTAATAATCGTTATCCCACGATCCTCCTGGGGAAAAAACTTGTAGAATCGATAGAAGTTTTACACAAAAAAATTAAAAAAAAATCGATATTTTCAAAAATGAGATTTAAATTTTAAAACTTAAAAATCGCATACTAGAGCGCTTTTAAGATTTTTTGTGGATTTTTTTTATAAAAAGTACGTAAAAAAACAAAAATTTTGAAAAAAAAAAAAAATTGAAATTTGGACCATTATTGAAGAAGTTATGAGTAAAAGAAGTTTGAGTAAAGGAACAAACAACCAATTTTTAAAAATTCGATATCTTTTGAACAATTCATCAAAAAAATCTGAAAATTTACCACGAAGGAGTTTTCAAAGGGTACTAAAAACTGTAAAATCTGAAAAAAAAAAAAATTTCAAAGTGTCCGATTTGACATGTAATGCCCCATGTATATGTGTTATTGATCAGTGATTGACTGTCTGTTGAAATGGCTTTCACGGCCATTAAACGGATATGGCTGAAACTTAACGTATTTGAAGTTCTCCCGAGCAGTTTGGTATTGCATTTAAGCGATATCGGTTTAGTGGTTCAAAAGTTATGAGTGAAAATGTAAGGATGCCTCGAACATTTTAGTACATTCTACATAACCTCTAAATTCAAAATGTTTTAATTCGGATGGATGATGTTGACAAATCTGAACAGAATTGGATACCGAATGGTATTTAAACAAGTACAAACATATTTTTTCACAAAAAAAAAATCCCGCTAATTTTTTTTTCCAAAACAAATTTTTTTTCGCTGAAATTTTATTTTTTTCTAAATTTTTTTTTTTTGTTGCAAAAAATCTTTGTGACATTGTGGAGGGTATCCATACATTCGACAAGTCCGGGTTAAACTTTTTTACTTGTTCGATTTACAATTGATTTTTTTCGATTTACAATTCGATCTTTTTTGATATACTATTGATCTTCTTCTAATTACAATTGTCTTCTTGGAATTACAACACTCAAAATATTTTGTAGGCAAAAACAAATGAAAAACACACTTAAAACCAGTGAATAAACAATTGAAAACCATCCCAGTAATTATTCACATGTTTTAACAAACATCAACATTTATTTTTTACTGTTGACAAAATTTTCTAAAATAAATAACATTAAACATTAAAAAATTACGTTTTTTCACTCTTTTTTACCAACAAATTCGAAAAAAATAACCAACGAAAACATTAAAAATTAATGATAGTTCTGTTATTTTTACCAACAAATTTAAAAAAAATAACCTACGAAAACAATAAAAATTAATGACTTCGTAGGTAATTTTTTACAATTTTTTATTGAAATATTTTTTTAAAAATTTTTAATAAAATTTTTGTGGAATCGATCCCGCAATCAACTACATTCTGGCCAGATTTTTTTGAGTGAATATATCTTTTCGAATTGCAATTGGAATCTTCGAATTATAAATGGAATTTTCGATATACCAATAGAATTTACATATTATTACATAATTTTCGCTTTACAATACATATTTTTCGAATTACATTATTATATTATTATATTATGGATTTCGGTTTTTTTTTTTCAATATTTTTGATTTTTGTAATGTCGCACGGTGTAATAAGTATTCATAATTTGTGTTTGTGAACATTAAAAGTTGATGTAAAACTATTTTTGTAAAAGTCTTTTCATTTTACCTTTACAATAAATAAAAAAATAAATAACACCAGCAAAAATATGTATACTTAACAAAACATTTTTAATTACTTTACTCTAAAATATTTTCGATATAGTATATTGATTAAGGTGGCAGCAAAATGGATGAAGGAAAATTTATTTTTTTGTATTTGAAAATCTGCCGGGCGGAATATTATGGCATATGGTCTTAAACTTATGTAAAACAAGTAAAAAAGTTAAATTCGGCCTTGCCGAATGTAATGATACCCTTAACAGTTTCAAAAAGATTATTGCAGAAAACTTTTTTTAAAAGGAAATTACTTTTGAAAAAAAAAATTTTTAAAAAAAAAATTCCGCGAAAAAAAATTTCCGCGAAAAAAAATTTCGCGATTTTTTTCTTTTTTTGTCCAAAAATATGTTCGTACTTGTTTAAATACCATTTGGTGTTCAATTATGTCAACCAGCAGTCGAATTAAAGCATTTTGTATTTTTAGGTTATGTTGAATGTACTAAAATTTTTGAGGTGTCCTTACATTTTCGTTCATAACTTTTGAACCGCTGAACCGATATCGCTCAAATGCAATACCAAACTTCTCAGGAAAACTTCCAATATATATCGCGACCTTGGGACAACAAGGTTCTAACTGACATTTTTTTCAAAAATGAGTTATATATCGCATCGCACTAAAGCGACTACGCTCTTTCGATTGGCGTTCTCAGTTTTTGTCTATCTCTTACAGCTTCTGAGATATTCAATTCAACAAGGTTCTATCTACGTGTTTTTGGTTTGAGATTCAGTTAACAAGGTTCTAACTGGCTGATAGAACCTTGTTTACCAAAAAAACCCATATTGTTTTGCAGATAGAACCATGTGGACACTTTAATTGGAATCAGAACCATGTTGCACAGATTAAAAATTGCATATTGCACAAATACACTTAACAAAAAAACTTGTTAATTGATAAGAAAAGCTTGTATTTTTTTTTCTACCTCATATTTTACGAGAATTCCTATTAAAAATTACAAAAAAATTTTCAAATTTTCAAGCTTTTTACCAATAAAATTGTAAATTTACAGCTTTTTTGGCGCGATAAAACTTAAAAGGAATTCTCGTGACTTAACTAGATTTTTAGCTACATCCTTTTTTACGAGAATTCCTTGCAAAAATTACGAGATTTATGATTTTATTATAAAATTACTAGAATTCCTTGTGAACAATAATTTTTTCTTGTAAATATAAAATTTTTTCGTAAATTTTGGCTGTGGGTTACTAACGTTTTACCAATAAAAATGTAAATTTATAAAAAAAAAATATAAATTTCGATCACACAAAACACAAATTAAAACAGGATAACGAGACTTTTTCTAGTAATTTAACATGTTTTTTTTAAATCTTGTAAAGTTACCAAAAAATTCTCGTAAAATGATTGTTTGCTACGAGTACCTCCTATTTTAAGAGAGTTTCTAGTAAAAATTACAATTTTATTGGTAATAAGCTTGTAAAATAACAAGCTCTTTGTCTCCCGCTCTTAATATTTTGAAACTTTTTAACAGAAGGTACGAAAACTGTTAGACGAGGAAAATACGAAAATGTTAAATTAACATTGTTGGTTTGACAAATAATGCTAACTTTTTATATCGAAAAAGCGCTTAATAAATTTAAAAAAAATGTATCAATTTATAATTTTTATGTTAATATTATTTAGGAAATACCTTTAAAAGTATTTAAAACAAATTCTCAGCAAATAAAAAGTCATTGGATTTCCCGATAATCCACAAAAAAAACTTTTTTTACAGCTAGATGAAAAAAAACGCTAGCTTTTGTCAGAAAATCGCCAAACTGCAACACTTTTTTTTTTGTTTATATCGAACTTAAGGGATTTTTTTGGTTTGATCAAACGTCCAGTTCGATGGCGGACTTAGCAAAGGGAATTTAAGAGCGGCTTTAACAGAAGAAGAGCGAGTTCAGATCTCTTTAGTATTGATACTCTTTGAAAATAACAAACAATTTGCAAGGTTTTCACCAATAAAATTGTAAATTTACAACTTTTTGACGCGATAAAAATAACAAGGACTTCTCGTAACTTAACTAAGTTTTTTCCACCTCCTATTTTACAAGAATTGGTAGTAAAAATTACGAGCTTTTTTGTAATTTTACAAGTTTTTTACCAATAAAATTGAAAATTTACAACTTTTTTGATGTGATAATGCCTTCAAGGAATTCTCGTGCCTTAACTATTTTTTTTTTTTTTTTTTGTAAAATTACCTTGGAAATTTGTACACTTACGAAAAAAATTGTAAAATTACAAAAAAAATTTAAATATCGATAAAAATTTTTTTGTTAAAAAACAAGGAAAACTGTAAGATATTTGTAAAATGGGATTACGGGACTTTTTCTACTGATTTGACAAGGTTTTTTTTTGAGTTTAGAACCAACTGTAAAGAGAAATATGTGTTTAATGTCACATGAGCACAGTAATGTCTTGAAACTTATTGAAAATAAAGAGTTTCCTCCCTAGTGGCTTAGCTTGGAGCTTTCGTGACTCCCAAAAAACAGTTTTAACACACTTCAGAAGAAAAATAATGTAACTTGGGTAGCTAAAAGATGCGATTAGGAATTAAAATCCGCAAAACGAATTCCTGAAGCGAGGTTTTTAAAGCAAAAACACATGAAATAAAAGCAGCACTGGCGGAAGAAGTGTGAACGATATAGCATCAGCCTTCCAAAAAACTGTCGAAAAAGTATTCGAAGACAAGAATATCACAAAACTGTTAACATGGAGCGATTCTGGTGGTACTAAAAAGCAAAGGACTAAAAACTGACCGTTCTCTATCCCCTACTGTACCCCCCCCCTCTTATAACGTGTGACATTATTTTTCCTGCTCTACAACATAAAAAAAATATTACGAAGATCCGATTACCTTGTAAGTCGGTTTATTTTTGATTAACAAATGTTGTATTATTATATTAAAATCCAAATAACACAAGGTTCTATCTGCAAAAAACTATTTCTTACAAAAACACAAGGTTCTATTTGGCAGTTAGAACCATGTTGTCCCAATTCATGTGCCTTATCGTTGAGCAACAGAGTTCTATCTGGTTTTTGGGACTCAAATTGTGCAAAAACTAATATAGTATCGCGAATATTTTCAAATACATAATAAAATTTAAGGACTTAATTCAAATTATTCAAAAACCGCTTTTTAATTTAGTCAAAACTGACATAGTAAAGCGAATAACAATATTCAACCTTAGTTTTCTCAATAGTAGTGTTGGTGCAAATAGAACCTTGTTGTTCCAAGGTCGCGATATGTTTAGTTTCAGTAATCTCCGTGTAATATTTTGGCCGTGATCACCATTTCCACAGACAGACGGACAAACGGACAGACGGACATCTCTAGAATGTCTTAAAATCGATCGGGGATCATGAATATATATACTTTATGGGGTCTCAGACCGATATTTCGATGCGTTACAAACGGAATGACAAACTTATATATGAGGAGTTCCGTTTTAGACATAAATTTTGAGTTAAAAAAGATGTGATTTTTGTTTTGATGGCACATCGATGAAAGTTGGCATAAATATTAGATGCTATTTAAGAATAAGAAATCCGTTCGCGTCAATTAAATCGCGCAAGGGGGTCAAAAGTTATGGCGGTTTTAAGATTTAGCGGTTTTAAAAATCTTAAAAATATTTTAAAGATTTTATTTTCTACACATTTGTTGCATGCGTTATTAAAACATGCCAGGATATATCATTTCTTCTAAAATATATGATATAAATTTAACCCTTTAATGACCAAACGATTTAAAAAAAAAATATCTAAGTACCTAAAATCGCGATTAATTCGCGGTAAAAGAAAAGTTTCACAATTTTTTATAACATATTTAGGCAATACGCGTTGGTATTACTGAAGAAAATCACGGAAAATCGTATCATTGTACCAGTAGTTAAAAAAAAATCGGTGATGCTTTTTTATAACAAGAAAATTTAATATGGTCCAAAAAATCTATAATCATCAAAATTTTTTAACCCGCCTGTGATGATATGATGACACATCAAGTGGGCTTTCATTTAAAAAAAATTTCATCCGATTTCGTGTAAAGCCTTGGATGTGCCAGATCAAAACAGGTTTAGATAAAATCATCGCGCTTTCCGCTCAGAATGGCTTAAAGTAAAAAGTCAAAAAGCAAATCAGTTCTACTCGTTAAGGCACGTCTTTTGGTGTATTAAAATGAACATGATGCATTAATTGCTACTAAAAAAAATAGGAAACAGATTTGCAAATTTCGCACAATTTTCAAAAATGCCATAAAATTTTTGCAATTTATTTTTTATAAACCCGCCAGTGATTTTTTTATGTAAACTCACAAAAAACTCGGTTTACGCAAGAGTCCACCAAATTTCGAATGAAATCGCGAATGTGCTTCGCGAAAAACTGGTATTTTAAAAAAAATACGTTTTTTCTTGCGAACTTTGATCTGCTGAAACTCCTTAACTATTCGTGGCACATTAACGGGATTAATTCCAAAATGTTAAGAATTACAACAGCTACCAACTCAAGTTCAACTTTTTTCATTTTATAGAGGGGGCCGAAATCCCTGATCAAAAAACCTCGAAAATTTAAAAACTCTTAATTTTTGGTTTCAAAATTTAACCGTCTTATAACTTCTTACCAAGCGATGAAGCATCTATCAAACCAACATTAAAATAATCTCTTATATGTACTGACTTTGTGTTATGCCGGAAAAGATTGAAATATAAGGAGAACTTAAAAAAAAAGCGAAATAATGTAAAAACTATGGATTATTTCAAGCCATTTTTATCGATTTTTCAACTTTAACCCTCTGTAACTTTTACGGATAAAGTGGGGTAATCCTTAAACATTGCTCAGTGATGGTTCAAGGTCTTGTTTACACAACTGCATTTACAGTTTTTCTTAATTCCAAAAACTGCCGGTTTTTTATAACATTTATTTCAGTTTCACTGAGTTGAAATTTAAAAAAGATTTCTTGATATACCCAGCAAAATTTTCGGTTGCAAAGAACCGATTGTGGAACAACTTATACTTCCCTAGAACCTGTTCTAATTCTTGTGCAACACCGATTCTTTTTACAAAGGGATTGTCCCAAAAGCAACAGGTGTTTGTAAGCAAAATTGGAACACATTTTTGTTCTTCGGAACCGGTTCTAGAAGTAAAGTATAGAACAGAAATGAGAATTAAAGAAATATTTTGAATTGCATTAATTTATTAAAAAAAGATAAAGATAATCCTATATGACAGTGTATATTAATTTTTTTTAACACACATACATCATTTTTCGCTTCCAAAATTGCATTTTGGGCCTTGCAATAAAGATACATCATAACATGAATTTTCTGCAAACAAAAATGAAAAACATTATTTTATTAGTATTTGTTGCGACCCAGACAATCAAAATTTAATTTACTTACCTTCTTTTTAACAATTTTCGCGATTATATCCTGATATTTTCATAGAATTTCGTGTTTTTTCTTGGCGAACACAAAAAAAAATTATATTTATTTTTTAATTTTTTTGACACATAATTTTTTTTTAATTCCTGAGAACCAAAATGTTATGAAATTTAGATTGCATAGAACAAGCTTCACAATAATATTCACTTAACTTGTTCTGAATAATTAAAGTGTAATAGTGTTTGATTACCGAAGAACCTGTTCTAGAACAAGTGTTATCGGAATCGGTTCTGAAAAATTTTCCTGGGTACCCTCACTAAGAGCTAAATACTTTTTCTCCGGCTAAACGAGTTCAACAGGAGCTAGATTTAGACGGAAAATGGCTAAAATGACAAAACTGGCAATAACTCATATGAGGCATTTCACACCAAATGTTCAGCAAAAAAAAGTTGTGTCGTGTCAATACGAAATCATTTGCAAAGTATTCGCTCTTAGGGTACTATTAAATAACAAAAATAAAATTTAAGTTTTTTCAAAAAGTGAAGTCACTAAGTGGAGGGTATAAAATTAAAGTCAAATCGAATGAGATTAACCCATGCATCTTTGAAGCCAAAATTAAATCTATTATCAAGAGCGACAAAAATCTTAAATGCATGCTTGTCAAATTTTCTTTAGGAGTCACTTTTGGAACTAAAAAATTTGTCAGATCGATTTTCTATTAATAAACTAATAAAGCTCAATAATATTGAAAAAGAAAAAATCTAAAAATTTTTTTTTGCTTGTCGGTAAAATGTTTTTTTACCTTGTGGACTTTAAACTCAAACGGTCCAGGGGTTAAAGTTATCCGATTTGCCTAAAAAGTTTTCTACATTAGATTATATGACACAATATTCCGCCCGGGAGTTGCTGCAAATATAAAGTTGAAATTTTTGCTGCCACCCTAATTCAGATACAGTTGGAACTTAATTAGTTAGTTTCTTTCTTCTCTGTGTAGCAGTTTACTGTATTTATAGTCAATGATGTTGATGATGTGGATGCTGATGATAATTTATTTAAAACACCAAACCGACAAAAAAAATTAATGGGTTATTAATTATGGTAGTTTTTGGTAAACAATTTTAAAAGGAATTTTTATTTTTAAGTTTAATAAAATTTTAAAACAAGAAGTTTTCAAGAATTTGTGTGAATAAGAAAAAAATTAAATCAATTTAAAAAAAAATTAAAAATAAGTGATTTCAAAAATGAAGTGAATTTATTCAATGTTAAGTAGGATTATTCTAAATCAAGGTCATTATTTCCTTTAATAGTTCAAACTATGATATTCTTATAGAATAATTTTCAAGAAAATTATTTTCTGTTTTGAATTTATTTATTATTATTATTTTTGGAATTTTTCAGATTCCATTGTCAAGACTATTTAGCATATATAAAACCCTAAACTACAAGTAACACAGCGAATTTAAATGGCAAATCGCTTATAAACAACAAAAAATTTAAAACATATTTAACTCTACCCTCATTGAGAATTAGAAGAAGAAAATTGTATAGTCTCTCTGAAAAAGTTTTCGTATGAAAAAATCTGATATTCTGAGACATTTTTCGTATAGAAAGCTTCTGAGATTCTGAGACATTTTTGATATAGAGAAATTCTCAGATTCTGAGACAATTTTTATATAAATTCTCAGATTCTGAGAAATTTTTCGTGTAAAAAAATTCTCTGATTCTGAGACTTTTTTTGTATACAAAAATTCTCATGTTCTGAGACATTATTTTTATAAAAAAAATAGAGCTTCTTTGGCATTTTTCGTATAGAAAAATTTTGAGATCCTGATATATTTTTGTAAGGAAAAGTTTTGAGATTCTGAGAAATTTTTTGGACAGAAAAATTCTCAAATTCTGAGACGTTTTTCGTGTAGAAAAATTCTCAGATTCTCAGAAATTTTTCGTGTAAAAAAAATTCTTAGATTCTGAGACTTTTTCGTTAAGAAAAATCCTCAGATTCTGAGACATTTTTGATATAGAAAAATTCTCAAATTCTAAGACATTTCTCGTATAGAAAAATTCTCAGATTCTAAAACAGTTTCCGCATAGAAAAATTATCAGATTCCGAGACGTTTCTCATAACGAAAAATTTTCAGAAATTGAGATATTTTCGTGTAGAAAAGTTTTGAGATTGTAGAACATTTTTTGGATAGAAAAATTCTAAAATTCGGAAATATTTTTCGTATAAAAAAATTCTCTGATACTAAAACATTTTTCGTATAAGAAAATTTTCCGATTCATAGCAAATGTTCTGCCATATATAAATATAATTTTTGTTAAATATAACATTTTTTTTTTTTATTTATAAAAGTAAATTCTATTTATGTGAATTTAATTCATTCACTTCTTCTTTTTTTGTTAAAAAGTACCTATAAAAAGGTAAATAAAAACAAGTAGAAAAATTAAATTCGACTTGGCCGAATCTATGAATACCCTCCACAATGCCCTTTTTAAGTTATAGTAAATTTTCTAGAGTGAAAAAATAACATTTTTGAATAGAAATATTTTATTTTGTGTAAAAAAACATTTTATTTTAACTAATTTTTCAAAAAAAAAAATACTTTACTAAATTTTTTTTTTGAGTGTAAAATTTTTTTTGAGTGTAAAATTTTTTTCGAGTGTATTTTTTTTTTTCTTTTAGTGTAACAATATTTTTGAGTGACAAAAATGCGATGTAAAATATTTTTGTGACTTACCAATGTTTTTAAAACATGTTTAACGGGTTTTCAACACGTGAATTTAAGGTGAGGCGAATCTGAAATTTACGGTTTTGCTAATAACTTTTGAACCACTAGACCGATTTGGTTGAAATTTAAATCGAAGTGGACCAGGGGAATGGCAAATATATATGTTACACTTCAGCACCCTCAGAATTGCCGTTCGAAAGTTACCGTGTGTTTTATCTCGTAAATTCCAGAAAAACCCTTGCCGAAATTCACTCATTTGCTTATAACTTTTGAACTACTGAACCGATTTTGCTGGATTGCAATACCAACCTGACCAGGTAAATGCCCAACATATATGCCAAACTTCAGGAGCCTCCGTAAAGTCTTTCAAAAGTTAGCGTGTTTTCAACAGACAGACAGACAGACAGACGGACGGACGGATGGACATCGCTAGATCGTCTTAAAATCGATCGAGGATCATGAATATATATACTTTATGGGGTCCTAGACCAATATTTCGAGGTGTTACAAACGGAATGACAAACTTATATATACCCTCTATCACTAGAGTGGAGGGTATAACAAATGCACATAGATATGAATTTATTTATATCTAACTACATATCTGTTAAATACGATACTATGTATTTTTTTTTATCTAAAGATAAACATTAGACATAAACAAATATAAATATGTATAAATATGTGTAGTAAAAAAACTAGAGATACAATTTGATGTTAACTTTATTCAGTATTATTTGCACTTTTCATTTACTCATAAATTAAACGAGTTTATATTAGTTTTTTTATTTTATTTTTTTGTTTTGTTCCTTATATCAACTCAAATGTTAAACATTTGAGTATATAATTTTTTGTTTATTTAATTTATTTGTTTATATACTAAAAAACTCATGCTCATATTTTGTACTGGAATCACCTAGAACTATTTAATATTAAATTTATAGTTACCAACAGAATTGAGCATATCATACCATTAACAAAATTTGAAAACCGGCAACATAAAAATGCGGCCACCATATTTTTTTTTTCCAAAAAACATGAATAACCTAAAAACAGATCAAGCTTTAGCATTTTCGATGAAAGTTTTAGATTCTTCAGGTCCATTTCATTTAAAATCCTTCCCAAGTTTTTGTTATTAACGCAATAATATGTAATAATTTGATACCCTCCAACTAGTGTATTCAAAAAACCGGCCATTTTCAAAAACCGGTTTTCGGTTTATTCGAAAAAGCTTATTTTTGAAAAACCGGTTTCCGGTTTCGGTTTTAGCAAAAAAACCGGTTTTTTCGGTTTTTATTCTTCAGGTTAAAAATTAATAAAACTTAATTATATTTTTAAGGCTTTATTCATAATACTTAAAGTATACTTAAAGTAGGTTTATTTGACAATTATTCATGCAATATCAGTCAAATAAACCTACTTTAGATTTAATTTACTCATTATGAATAACCCAGTTACAAAACAGGCATAACCCAATAAACACAAAATCGATAAGTCATAGCGAAAATAGTATCATCTGTATGACACCGTTTACGTCGCACAATTTCGCTGGAAACTTCGACAGAAAGTAACAACTAAATTTTAGTTCTTTGCAATTGCGAGCGGAAATCCGTTTATTGAATTGTTTAAAGAGCACAATTAATAATAAAATCAGACATCGGAATTTGAAATTCAGATTTCAACAATTTCAAAAGGAGAATTTAAAAAAATGGTTTGCCATAGAACTCCAAGGTGGCAAATTTAAAAAATATATATTGATTTCAATATTAAACGAAGAGACGGACTTCCGGAACTCGTTGATATATTGATATTTACATACCAACATATCCACAAGCTGATTATGGAAGCACCGCTAAGTTTTGTGAGTGTTTCTAAAAACTGTATAATGTCAATTCATATTTTAAATCATTATATTATAACTTTTTATAAAAACCGGTTAACCGACACAAAAAAACCGGTTTCTCGAACATTCGAAATTCAAAACTATTCGAAACCGGTCGAGTTTCTAAAAATGAAAAAACCGGTTAACCGGTTTTCGGTTTCGGTTTTGAATACTCTACCTCCAACTTAATGCATAAAAATATCGGTTTGGGGCTTTATAAAGTATATATATTAAACCGTCCGACAAAAATGAAAACAAGTAGAAAAGTTAAATTCGACTTGGCCGAATCTATGAATACCCTCCACAATGCCCTTTTTAAGTTATACACCCAAAAAAAACGTGGGTATTCAATACTAAAAATTTAACTAATTTTAGTCCAAAAGGACCTAGTGCAGAAATTGGTAACCAATACTAAAATTTTTAACTAATATTAGTCAAATCCAGTAAAAATTACTAATGTTAGTACTTTGAAGATACTAAAATTAGTATCGAATTAGTAGATTTTGGTACAATATCACTTACTAAACCTTTTACTGTAGAATTATTTTGAGTGTAGTAAATTTTCTAGAGTGAAAAAATAACATTTTTGATTAGAAATATTTTATTTTGTGTAAAAAAACTTTTTTTTAACTAATTTTTGAAAAAAAAAAAAAAAATAATTTACTAAATTTTTTTTTGAGTGTAAAATTTTTTTTGAGTGTAAAATTTTTTTCGAGTGTATTTTTTTTTTCTTTTAGTGTAAAAATATTTTTGAGTGACAACAATGCGTTGCAAAATATTTTTGTGACTTACCAATGTTTTTAAAACATGTTTAACGGGTTTTCAACACGTGAATTTAAGGTGAGGCGAATCTGAAATTTACGGTTTTGCTAATAACTTTTGAACCACTGGACCGATTTGGTTGAAATTTAAATCAAAGCGGACCAGGGGAACGCAAATATATATGTTACACTTCAGCACCCTCATCTCGTAAATTCAAGAAAAACCCTTGGCGAAATTCACTCATTTGCTTATAACTTTTGAACCACTGGACCGATTTCGCTGGATTGCAATACCAACCTGACCAGGTAAATGCCCAACATATATGCCAAACTTCAGGAGCCTCCGTAAAGTCTTTCAAAAGTTAGCGTGTTTTCAACAGACAGACAGACGGACAGAAGGAAGGACGGACGGACGGACATCGCTAGATCGTCTTAAAATCGATCGAGGATCATGAATATATATACTTTATGGGGTCCTAGACCAATATTTCGAGGTGTTACAAACGGAATAACAAACTTATATATACCCTCTATCACTAGAGTGGAGGGTATAAAAAGTCGTTAAACACGAACTGGATAATATACGTTTTAAACTAGAGACTAAATGTAGTAAAACTGCATTTACAGTTTTGAATAAATTACTCAAAATAGATCATGGATCAATAAATCATTCCGACAGCCAATATTAAATATGAACCGGATGATATACGTCTGAAAGTAGAGATCAAATGGAGTAAAATTGCATTTACAGTTTTTCATTTCGTGATCCTGCTTCCTTTTAAAAGGACTTCAAAGTTTTAGAGGATTAAATTTTATAAAATATTTTTTTAATACTTGTACTTGTCCTCGGATACCACTAGTAATAGCAAATGAAAAAGGAGAATCTCCCCTAATTTTCCTGTTTTATTATTTTAACATACCAGGAAAAAGGAGGTAAGTTCCATCCTTTCAAAAATTGATCCTTCAATATCATTAAAAATTTTCAACAAAATACTTTGATAAAGTTTTCAGCTGACTTTATTTACATCCTTTTATCCTGATACGGCAAAACAAAAATGGAAAAATTAGGGGAGATCCTGCACTTTCATTTGCCATCACTAGTGTCATCCTAGGACAAGTACAAATATTCAAAAATATTTTACAAAATTTAATCCTCTAAAACTTTGAAGTCATTTTAAAAGGAAACAGGATCACAAAATGAAAAACTGTAAAAGCAGTTTTACTCCAGTTCAGCTCTACTTATCCGGTTCATGTTTAATATTGGCTGTCGGACGGTGTTATTGATCCATGATCTATTCTGAGATATTCCATGAATGTATGTCCGTCTGTATACAACACGATTAAGTCATATGAACGTCAGCAGGTTAAGTTCGTAAATGGTCAAATTCGGCCATAGTGGAAAAAAGATTCCCCTTGAAGATTTAAACCAACCTCTAGAAAACGCCATTCCTTTTGCTTGTTTTTCGTACACTCAAAAAAAAAAACTCTGTCAAAAAATCTGTTAAACGACTTTCAATTCGAATTAGCAAACTTTCAGCAGATTGTTCCGCTGAAAAGCATATTTTTACTAATATCTCTGTAATTCAGTTTTAGAAAATAACAGACATTTTACAGTGTTTTAATGATTCTGTTTGCTGAATTTCAAAATATTTTTGAACATATTTGAGCTGATAATTTACAGAAATAATTTGGTATTATCATTTTTTTTTTTAAGATTTATTTTTTTTTTTCAAAAGATATTTTTATACCCTCCACTCTAGTGATAGAGGGTATATATAAGTTTGTCACTCCGATTGTAACACCTCGAAATATTGGTCTAGGACCCCATAAAGTATGTATATTCATGATCCTCGATCGATTTTAAGACGATCTAGCGATGTCCGTCCGTCTGTCTGTTGAAAACACGCTAACTTTTGAAAGACTTTAAGGACGCTCCTGAAGTTTGGCATATATGTTGGGCATTTACCTGGTCAGGTTGGTATTGCAATCCAGCGAAATCGGTCCAGTGGTTCAAAAGTTATGAGCAAATGCAAAGACTATCAATACTTAAAGATATGTGAAGTCTCCCTTCTTCTGTTAAACCCTCTCTTAAATTCCATTTGCTAAGTCCGCCATCGAACTGGACGTTTGATCAAACCAAAAAAAATTAAGTTCGATATAAACAAAAAAAAAGTGTTGCAGTTTGGCGATTTTCAGACTAAAGCTAGCGTTTTTTTTTTTCATTTAGCTGTGGATTATCGGGAAATCCAATGACTTTTTATTTGCTGACAATTTGTTTTAAACACTTTTAAAAGTATTTCTTAAATAATATTACTATAATAATTATAAATTCATACATTTTTCAAAATTTATTAAGCGCTTTTTCGATATAAAAAGTAAGCATTATTTGTCAAACCAACAATGTTAATTTAACATTATCGTATTTTCCTCGTCTAACAGTTTTCGTACCTTCTGTTATCAAGTTCAAAAATTTTAAGAGTGGGAGACAAAGAGCTTGGCAAATGACTGAATTTCGGCAAGGGTTTTTCGTAAATTAACGAGATAAAAAACAAGAGAACTTTCAAAAAGGAATTCTGAGGATGCTGAAGCCCGAAATAAATATTTGTCGTTCCCCTGGCCTGGTTCGTTTTGAATTTCAGCCAAATCGGTCCAGTGGTTCAAAAGTTATTAGCAAATCCGTGAATTTCAGATTAGCTACCTTAAATTCACGTGTTGAAAACCCGTTAAACTTGTTTTAAAAACATTGGTAAGTCACAAAAATATTTTACAACGTATTTTTGTCACTCAAAAATATTTTTGCACTTAAAAAAAAAAAAAACAATACACTGGAAAAAAATTGTACACTCAAAAAAAATTTTACACTCAAAAAAAAATTAAGTCAATTATTATTTTTTTTTTTTTCAAAAATTAGTTAAAAAAAGTGTTTTTTCACAAAATAAAATATTTCAAATCAAAAATTTAAATTTTTTCACGTTAGAAAATTTACTATCACTTAAAAAGGGCATTGTGGAGGGTATTCATAGATTCGGCCTAGTCGAATTTAATTTTTCTACTTGTTTTTTAATACCATACAATTGATATTTTTTATCATATTGTTAGCAGATTATTTTGCAATTTTACAGAAATAGTTTTGATGTCATTATTTGTTCAAGAAAATTTTCTAATTTTTTTTTCAAATTTTTATTTTTCTTTAATTTTTTTCATGCCAAAAAAATATTTGTTAGCATTTTTATTTTTTTTTGGTAAGAAAATTCAATAGCGTAAGTAGATCTTGCGTGATTCGCGTGATTGAATTTGGCGTGAGTCAAGCGTGAGCATATTTTTGCCCACGTGATTAGTGAGTGACCGTGATTAAACAAAACAAGTAAGAAAGTTATAGTCGGTTAAGACCGACCACATGATACCCTACACCAGTGTTTTCCGGAAAATGGGTCCCAAGTCCAATCATGGACCGATTGGAATTATCTTTTGTTAGATCTGTATTTAGTGTAGAAAACACACACAGATCAAACTTTAGTTTAATTGGTATATTTTTTCCCCCAATAGACCGATTTAACTGAATATCGGTCGAAATTTTGATGTAGGAAACTTAGTTCAAAAATGGTCCAAATGCATTCCGATTTGTTTTGGTTACCAAAGTACACGTTTAACACCTACAAATAAAATGTTAATTACATATTTTCATTTTTATGAATTTTGAGGAAATTATGTAAATATCGGGAGGTTGGTTTGTATGGGAACTACGAGAAGGATTGACCCGATTTCTTTGAAATTTGGTATGATGGTATGTGCATACAAAATTTTATTACCTATTAAATTTCAAAACGACATCTATTATAATACGGTTATTAGAGGCATTTAAGCGAAATTTAAAAGGGGGTGTTTTTATGGGGGATAAGTCTTAACATAGACCGATTTCTTCCAATTTAGGATTCGTCCTTGGGCCAAAAGAAACTTTAGTCTAAAATTTCAAGTCAATTTATTAAAAATTGCTACCTGTATCGTGCTTAAACCGATAGATGGACAGACGGACGGACATCGCTAAATCGTTTCAAAAAGTTATTCTGAGTCCATCGGGTAATTACAAACATCAAAACAAACTCATTATACCCTGTATCACAGAGTGGTGTAGGGTATAAAAATTGCGTGAGTGATTCGATTATCGTTTGTGTGAGTGAGTGTGAGTTAAAATTCACTCACGCGCCCATCTCTAGTTCAAAGTCATGCACTTGGACTCAGGAAATTATAAAACTAGTTTTTTCTTACAATTCTAAATTTTTTATTGCATAATACAGAGTCTTAGCAAACTGAATCTCGATGTAACTTCAGCAGATTTTTCTGCTAAAATCAGCAGATTTTTCTGCTAATTTCACCTAGATAATCATGACAGATATTTGCAACCCGCGTCTGCTAAAATCAGCAGATTTCTCATTTGGCTCAAAATGGGTATTTTTTCAGCAGATTTTTCTGCTGATTGGACAGAGAATTTATTTTGAGTGTATGTTTGTTAAATAAATACAATATTTTTATATCAGAAGAAGTTCAAAGTACAGCACTCAGGCCCAGGGGATTAGACTATGCCTGTTTTTCCCCCGCCCCTTTTTTGTGGGCGTGGATATAAAGAATTAATTAAAATAATTATAAAATTCTTGTATTAATCAAGTAAAAAAAGCTAAATAAATAAATTTGTTAACATTTATCACGAGGGTAAAGGCATTCAGCACCACCACCCGCCAACCACTCTTCTTTAAAAAAGAAAAAAGAAAACGCCCCAGCAAAAATTAATGTTTTTTAGCATGTTGGAGTGTTTAACAAATTCGGACCCCGCAAGATATGTGGAGCTAGGCCATATTTTTCTTTGTTGTACTTTATTTTTTGTTCTATCTCGCTTAGTTTTCAGGAAAGGAATTCGTCTAATGACGAAATTTTTTTCCGTTTTGTGGTATTTTCCCATTTTCACTAAAAAAAAATATTCCTAAATTTGATCAGTTTTTTTAATTTTAGAAAAAAATCTTACAGTGTACACTCAACTGCGTAAATTACTGTAATTGTTTACATACATACCTAACGTATAACTAAATATTTATTTAGTAAATTCCAACTGAGAATTTTAACATTCTTATGTTATATTACACATTTTTCAAAAAAAAATTTTACTAACTATGCATATTTAAATTAGTTTAATTTAAACTAGTTCAGTAATTTTTATAATTACTAAAAAAAAACGTGATTATGAGTGCTGTTGGTGGGTGTGCAGTAGCTGAGGTGGGATGTCTCTAAAAACTTCTGATCTAAGGTTTCATTCTTAGCACAGGAGGCCTTAAAATAGTTAACATTTAATTGAACTATGCCTATAGTTCATTTAAGTTTTGTAGAGAGATCTTAGAATGAAAATGTATCGGTTCAGCTACATAGCTGAAGTTGCAATAGTTTAAAAATGAATTTATTTTGTTTACAAATGTCGATTTTGACAGCTATTTATTTTGTTCATAGCAACATGTGACAAAAATGAAAAACGAAGACAATATCTGTGAAATTGTTACGCCTAACTAAAACTAATTACACTGTACAACAACTTCTAAATTTTTCCAAAATTACGGGGTTCCGGCGATTGATTCCGGTAGAGAATACCAAAAAAAGGTACCCGTATGTCGCCGTTTTGAAAGATCACATCGAAATTTTATTTTAGAGGCGGTTAAATTTTCCCAGCTTTGGCCTGTTCTTGCATAATATCGGCATATAAAACTATGTTTTCTTTACTTCTGAGGTGTAAGGTATGTTCAGCAACTTTGTAGAAAATATTATGGCAAATATTTTTGTAGAACACATTAACCCTCTAACTCCCTCTCATAATAATATTTTTTGTCTCTTTTCTAACAAATCGTAAAAAACTCCCTGAAAAGGTGGGAGGGCGGAGATGAGATGTTCTACAAAAATGTTGCTCATAAAATTTTAATATAATGCCAGACAACATCAAAGCCCAAAAATTAACGCAAACAACAAACAAGAGTCAAGTTCAAGATTGCACATTCAAAAAGCTACAAAAAAATTAACCCTAAGTGGGCAATCTTAAATTTGTCTACATAGTTTTTGGTGAAACTGTTAAGTTTTGAGCTTTGGGTTGTTCTGACATGTATAGTAAAACTTTATGGCCAAAATTTTTTTAGAATATTTCATCCCCGCCCTCCCACTTTTTAGGGTTGTTTTATACGATTTGTTAGAATAGAGCCAAAAATTACCGTTATGTGGAGGAGTTAGAGGGTTAATTTGTTCCACAAAAATGTTTGCAATAGTGTTTTCTACAAAGTTGCTAAACATACCATAAACGTCAGATAATTTTATATTCAAATTCAAGGTTGTCAATTAAAAAATTACTAAAATTAACCCTAAATGGACATCCTTGAACTTGACAGGTTTTTGGTGTTTCGGTTAAGCTTTGGTGTGGTCTGACATACCCGCCTTCATCCTCCTTGAGGGCGTTTTTTCCGATTTTTTAGAATAGATTCAAAAAATACAGTTATGGTGGGGAGTTAGAGGGTTAATATTTTCCACAAAAATATTTTCCATAACATTTTCTACAAAGTTGGTGAACATAGCCTACACCTCAGATGTAAAGAAAACATAGTTTTATATACCGATGTGCTGCAAGAGCAGACCAAAGCTGTGAAAATTTAACCGTCTCTAAAATAAAATTCCGATGACATGTATATTTTTTTCTGGTCTCCTCTACCAGAAACAATTGTCGGAACCCCGTAATTTTTTTTAGTGTTAAACTGTGTTATTTTATTATATGGAGTTTGTCAAATTTTCACGTGGAAAACTAAACAATTCACCTAGTCTTACAAAAGGAAAAATCGTTTTACTTTTAGAGTAACAGTTTGTTTGTAGGTATTAAACTTGTACAATGGCCTTATCGAATCTGATTATAATTGTGACATTTTTGGACTCATTCCCACATAAAAATTTCGCCCGATATTCAGTTAAATCGGTCTATTAGAGACGCCTTTTTCACACAAATTTATTTTTTGTGTATTCTACTCTAATTAAAGCTCTAACAAAATGTAGATCCTATGGTAGGTCTATGTTTATACTGGCGACCCATTTTCGGGCAAACTCTAGTGCAGGGTATTTTATGGCCGGTCTTGACCGACTATAATTTTCTTACTTATTTTCCTGCATTTTTTTTTTTCAAAATCATTAGATCGCCCCTGCTTTAAGTGCAGTGAGTGTTATAATCTATTGGATTTTATTTGAAAACCAATTTTTTACACTTGTTCAAACATTTTTTTCAATAAGTTTTTTTTTGTTGTTTTGTTTCTAGAAAATGACTTTTCATTTTATTTTTTCCAGGAGTTTTCTTTACATATTTTTTTATTATTTGTTTAACACGCACACACATACACGTTTTATAGAAGCATTGTTTTTTTGGGTTAAATCTTAAGAAGGTTTTATTCCAAGAAAAATAGGAAAATGTAAAATACTTAGTAAAGAAGAGAATAGAAAAAAAAAAGAAAAACCTTTCAAAAATTGTTATAATAAATATAATAAATGGGTTCACATACTTCCGTTCGTATAACGATTTCTCATAAAATTCTTAGACAAAAATGTTTAAACGTTTTTTTTATTTTTTGGTTTGTATAACTATGAGGCATGCCGCAATGGAATGATCTAACAAAAAGTTGAAAGTTTTTAGAAAATTAAAAAAAATTATTTTAAAAAAGATGTGAACATGTGATTTATAGATGTCAAAAAAATTTAAAACGGTCAAACGGTTTTCGAGGTATCGCTATTTGAATTTTCAAACAAATGGCGGTTTTTAGGAAATTTTTTCAAATATTTTTTTAAAAAATCTGAAATTTTTTTTCCATTGGTCCTTTTAAAAGCTTGAGACAGACTTTCATTTCAACCTAATTTGATACAAATCAAAAGATTTTAACACATGGCGCTTATCGATCAAAGTTCAGAGTTTTTGGAGAAAATTTTCTTAAAAACCAAATCTTTGATCGAAGGGCGACACGGGATAAAATGATCGGATATATCTTAAATTAATTTTAAATAAAAGATTGTCTCAAGCTCTATGAAAGGGTCAAGGAAAAGCAATTTTAATTTTTTTTTACAGATTTCTTGAACTTAGGAAAAAAACCGCCATTGTTTAAAAATTTCAAATATCGATATCTCGAAAACCGTTTAGCACATTGTAAAAATTGTTTTATATTCAAGTTCATATCGCAAAAAATATTTTTTTAAATATTTTTTTAAACATTTTCAAAAACTCACGGTTAATTTTATTCGATTGGCATCAAATTTGATTGGTAGAGGAAACCAAAAAAAGTATACGTGTGTGGGAACTTTAAAAGATAACATCAGAATTTTATTTTAGATGTGGTTAAAGTTTCCCAGCTTTGGCATGTTCTTGTTGCATATCGGTATATAAAACTATGGTTTCTTTAAATCTGAGGTGTTAAGTGTGTTTAGCAACAATTATAGCAAATATTTTTGTGGAACATATTAACCCTCCAACTCCCCTCACAATGCTATTTTTTTGGCTTTATTCTAACAAATTGTAAAAAACACACGAAACAAGGGGAGGGCGGGGATAAAATGTTCTACAAAAATGTTGGCCATAAAATTTTATTATATATGTCTGAACACACAAAAGACTTGACACAGTCAAGTTTTAGATTGCCCATTCAAAAAATGTCAACAAAAATTAATTCTTAGTAGGCAGTCTTGAATTTAACTGGTTTTTGGTGTTTTTGTTAAGTTTTGGGCTTTGGTGTGTTTCGACATTTGTAGTTGAATTTTATGGCAAACGTTTTTGTAGAACATTTCATTCCCGTCCTCCCCCTTTTTCAGGGTGTTTTCTACGTTTTGTTAGAATTGAGCCATAAAATACCGTTATAAGTGGCAGCTGGAGGGTTAACATTTTCCACAAAAATTTTTTCTACAAAGTTGTTGAACACACCCTACACCTTAGATGTAAAGAAAACAGAGTTTTTTATACCGATAATGCGCAAGAACAGGCCAAAGATGGGAAACTTTAACCGCCTCTAAAATAAAATTCCTATGTGATCCTTGAAAACGCCGACATACGTACATCTTTTTTATGTCTCTTCGACCAGAATCAATCGTCGGAACCTCGTTATTTTTTTTAAGTGGTGTACTGTGTTATTTATAAATTCAAAAATAAATTTAACTCCAATTTTTTTCTTTCTAAACCGCTACTTTCTTATAGAATTCCCCATATGCATTTTATTATATAATAAATACCAGTTCTAGATTCTTTTCTTATATCACAAAATTATACGTGAGTCAATCTAAGCAGTTTTTTTTTGTATACATGTTAACAGCAGTGTTTGATTTTTATTTATAATTTGTTTTTTTTTTCACTCGTATTCGGCTATAAATTTAATTTTGTTTAAAAAATTAAAAAAAAATATTATAAACAATTTAATTTTAAACAGCACTCACTTTTTTGTTTAAGTTTATTGAAAATAAATATTTTTTAATTTGCATTTTTTATTTTTTGCTTAATTCAGTGTAATTCAACGCTTACTTTAGCAAATTTTAAACAAAAGACCTTTTTTTATACAAAAAAATATATAAATAAATTTTCAAGTCTAAAGTCCTGTTTGTTAAAGCTTTTTAGAAACAAATTGGGTAGTGTAATTGATAAGTGATTGAAAACAAAAAAAAATATGTACACTATTTACAGATGTAAATCGAATTAGGTTAATTGTAATTCGAAGAATTCGAAGAGTCCGCTATAATTCCAATAATGTCAACTATACTTCGAAAAAGATCAATTGTAATTCGAAAAATATCGATGGTAATTGAAAGAAGTAAGAAAGAAAGATTCGGCTGTGACAACAGAGCCATACGCGGTGACCTTAATGCAAACCATGATAGCTGGAAAATAATGCGAGAGGTAACATTTTCGCCGAAGAAATTTACAACGAAAAGTACTGTGTTGTCAATGGAGGCACTTTTCTCGCATCCCCGCAAACTGTTGTAGCTCACTAGATCTTTCAATAGTCAGTCCTGACCTTGTAGCATTCACCACCTACCATCGCACTCAACTCTGCTCACATCCCGATCACCGTTAAGATCGCAAAAGTTCCGGACTTCATATCTGCTGAAGAACTAACTTTTGGGAACTTTGGTAAATCGGATTGGGTCAGATTTGACTTTTCCATCGACAACTTCATAGGGAGAAAGAAGCAAACAGAATAATCTTGGTTGATGCGTTTGATCTTCCCGCCGGAGACATATCACCAAGACCTGTAATTACGGCACCTAGAAGAGTCGGATAAAGGTTCAAAGTGTCTTTGGTCGACAATAAAGTACCTTTTGAATCCCCGCAGAAGCAAAAGATCCACTTTCCCTTTTGACAGTTTGATGCAGCTTGACTTTCAAAGGTGCTGCCTTAAACCCACAATTTTTAGAGCATCCAGCCAGGCCCAACCGGGACCACCGAGGCATCCAAAGGAATATTAGATCTTTAGCTCTGCTGAACGACTGCGCTTTGCAAAATGTCTACAGCCAAAGCCGAATTCCTTAATAGTAAGCGACTACACGAGAGGACCATAGTGGTCGCTCTTGATCTGTCTTAGTCCTTCAACATGGTCTGCCACACGAATCTTTTGCATGGCTACATGGCTGGGAGGCAGTCGTACACACAAAATAATTCTACACTAAAAGGTTTAGTAAGTGATTTTGTACCAAAATCTACTAATTATTTACTAATTTTAGTACCACCAAAGTACTAAAATTAGTAATTTATACTGGTTTTAATCATTTTAGTAAACAATTTTAGTATTGGGTACCAATTTCTGCACTAGGTCCTTTTGGACTAAAATTTAGTTACATTTTTAGTATTGAATACCCATTTTTTTTTTGGGGTGTATGTAGAGTTTATCTAGGTCGGGACTTAGAAGAAATAAACGGGTGTGCCACAGGGCGGGATACTTTCCTCCATTCTGTTTAATATTTGCATCTCCAAAATCCTGACTACACCTCCAGAGCTGAAGATGAGGTTAGGTTATAAAGGATGATGTTGGTGAAAGCCAACGTCCATAAAGGCTAGAGCTGAAACTCATATCCAATGCCGATGACTGCACAATTTTGTGCACAGGCAGGGATATCGAGACCCTACAGGAACAGCTTAATAGCTATCTGCCAACACTGCGTAACTTATTGGCAGATAGAAACCTCGTACTCTCAACACCCAAGTCGACGGCCACACTCTTCACTACGTGGACTAAGGAGGCAACCACGGAAAATAAAAACCCCAAGATTCTTGGGGTCCCCTTTGATAGCCTCTTTATGTTCCCTAAATAAGCTATAGAGATGACCAGGGGAGTGATAGGGAGGAACTCTATTTTAAAAGCGCTAAGGGGCAACACTTGAGGCAAAGATAAGGAGACGATATTGACAATATACAAAGCCATAGTGGAGAAAACTCCAAACGGCGCAGAACACGGCCCTCAGTGTGGTAACAGGGTGTCATTCAAAGGAATCTAAAGACCACCTACAAGAGGAGACCAAAATTCTTCCCGCCATTGCTACCTTTTCACTCGTCAATTTGTGATTGGGTGTTACTTGAACGAGCAACCCGAACCATACTAGGTACGTCGGCACAGGAGGTGAGTCAGTTGAGGTCTGACCTGCGCTCCAGGAAATCGGACGTAAGTCACCTTACCAATCTGTTGCAGAGTGGCAAACTAAAAGAGACGCAGGCCCATCTCCACTCTGAGATTTTTTCCGAGTCCATTGGGAGGATGAGAGACAATGTTATACAAGGTGGCAGGCCTCTTCCCCTTTCCGAATCGGAAAAGAGGTCCGTACGACATTGTCCCAACTAAGGTCATGCTACACTAGGGAGCTGAATATCTACCTGGCCAAAGTTAACTCGGACGTCTGCCCTATTTGCAACTCTGCACCTCATAACACGGTAAACCTTTAAGAGTGCTTGCACCGGCCCACCGCACTAACTCCCAGGTCATTGTGGACCAATCCAGTCGATGCAGCTCGATTCCTTGAACTGAAAGGGTAACATATTTGATGTCTCCCGTCTCCCATAAAATCGATGGGGTTCTTCATGGGGTTCTAGACCAATATTCGATGTGTTTCAAACATAATGACTAACTCAATTATAATTCGAAAACGATAGTTGGAAAATGAGAACAGTTTCCTACTATAAATTGGATAAATTTAAAATTTTACCAATTTTACACTAAAAACTGTTTTCATTTATATTATTTTGTAAACGTTTATTAAAACGAAAACAGTTTTCTACTATAAATTGTGTAAAATTAAACAAGTTTTTATTAAAATTACACTTTGAATTGAAATTCGTTGGAATTTACCTAATTTTAAATAGAAAACTATTTTTAATTCCACCAATTTTAACACCTTTTTTCATGTGCTTAGATTTTGTTAACATTATTTTCAATTTCCCCACGTTCTAAGCCCTTTGTTTACATAGAAAAAAAATTTACTTTGTTTAGATTTTATTTTATTAAATAAACAATATTGTTTTAAAAATGTTATACATGTGTTAAAAAACGATATTTTTTTTATAAAAAAAGATTTCTATGAATTTTCTAATAAAAAGAAATGAAAACAATTTATGGATATATTGAAAATTCTAAATACATAAAATGTTTAAAAGGTTAAAGGTCACGTTTGAAAATTGAAAATTTTAAAAGAAATTTTATTACAAAAATTAAGAAATTCTTAAACATTTAGTACACACAAAAAAAGCCTTTTCAAATTACTAGAAAAAGCCTCGTAATCCCATTTAACCAATATTTGACAGTTTTCCTTGTTTTAAAATAAAAATTCCAATGGTATTACATTTTTTTTGTAATTTTACAAGTTTTTTTTGTAATTTATAAAATTTGCAAGTTTTTTTCACAAAAAAAATCTTGTAAATTCACGAGATTTCCTTGTAAGTTTTATTGCTCCAAAAAAGTTGCAAATTTACAATTTTATTAGTAAAAATCTTTTAAAATTACGAAAAATCTCGTAGAAATTCTCGTAAAATAGGAGGTAGCAAAAAATCTAGTAATATCACGAAACCTCATTGTAGGTAAATTTGTAAATTTACAATTTTATTGGTAAAAAGCTTCTAAAATTACAAAGCTTCTAAAATTACAAACTTATTGGTATAATTTTCCCAAAAATAAGGAAAACTAAGTTTATTAATTTTAAGCCAATTTTAACTACAAAATGGGAAAAATTATATTACACTTTAGTTCATTCACTTTTTAAAACTAGATTGGGTCTAGACCCTGGACCCATGGGTTCGGACCATATGGGTCCAGACCCTTGTTAACTCGAGACCCCGTTGGGTCCTTTAAGGGTCCCCATAGATTTTAACCCAAAATGTGTGTCCGTTTCGCTCTAACTTGCTTAGTTTTTGAGATACGGTAATAAGGGGTCTGATAGGGTCTTGAGAATCTTAAAAACTGGATAACTCAAAAACTATTAATCGGTGGGCTTTCGGGAGTTTTTTGCGGAAGTGTTCTACGAGTCAAGAGCTACAAAAATGCCGTTGGACATTTTCTCGTGTTGGCAGTATTTACCGAGATATGTGCCTATATAAAATCTCGGGAATTTCAAATTTTAGATCTAAAATTAGGGTCTTGAGACCCCGACAGATATGCAGAGCTAGGCTATTCCATATTTTTCTTTGTAGTTTTTCTTTTGAAAATTTCATCCGTTTCGCTCTATCTCGCTTAGTTTTCGAGATATCGCCATTTTGAATTTTAAAGAAAATTCTAAGAAGTTATTTACTAAATTCTCAGTTATTAACTAAATTCTAAGAAGTACACTTCCTCAATTCAAAGAAGAGAAATACGATGATGTTTTTTTTAGTAAATTTTAACTAAACTTAAAATTAGTTGTTTTTTAAGAAATATGTCTTAAAAATAAAGATACGTTTCTTAGATTTGTGGAAAATTTCTTTGGCAGTAAGAATTTTTTTCCTAATATTTAAAAATTCCATTTAAAGAAAACTATGAACTAATTATAAGTAAATGAACTCATAGTTAAGAAAATTTCTCATTTTTTAGTTAAATTTTACTAAATTTTAGGAAAATTCATGATAAATTTTCAAAGACATTTTTCCTTAATTTTAGTTATGTCTTTTTTTTGCTATAGTTACAAAAGTTACAAACTTTTTTACAAGTTTTTTTTAGTGCAACAACCTTCATGCACTAAAAAACTATGTTTTATGCACCTAAAATATGCTCTAAAAATCTTTGAAATATGCACTAAAAATCTTGAAATATGCACTAAAACTAAAAATAGTGCATTTTTAATTTTTTTTATCATTAGTTTTTACTTTGTTATCTTATTAATGAAAAACAAGTAAGAGTGTTAAATTCGGCTGTGCCGAATCTTTTATACCCTCCAACATGCAAATAAATAATAAAAAAAATGCAGGGGCGTCTTCTTTTTTTTTTTGGGGGGGGGGGGGCGGGTCGGTAGTGGTAATTGGGGGGCACAATTCCTCTCGATTAAGTGTTAAAAAAAATAATTCTTATGCTTTTTGCACTAAAGAAATACAAATTTATCATTATATAAAAAAAAATTATTCCACGCCCATAAAAGAGAGGGGAGGGGCGGACCGTAAAAGGATATTTTCTAATTCTGTGGGTCCAAATGCAGGACCTTGAACTTCTTGTAGCATAAAAATGTTGGATTTGTTAAACAAAAACACAAAAAATCATGTAAAAATATGATATTTTTCAGAGGTTGGTTTAGTTCTTCAAGGGGGAACTTTTTTCCCCCTGGTCCGATATTGCCCATCTCCGAACTTAGCCAGCCTATGAACATAAGACATATATGTGCCAAATTTCAGGAGTGTATCTCTTTTATTTTGGACTGTATCGTGTCTTCCACAGACGGACGGACGGACAGACGGACGGACAGACGGACATCGCTAGAATGTCTTAGAATCGATCACTGATCAATAATATATATACTTTATGGGGTCCTAGACCGATATTTCGATGCGTTACACACGGAATGACAAAGTGAGTATACCCCCATACTGTAGTTGGAGGGTATAAAAATCATTTTGGTCAGACAAGTATTTGAACTTGAAAACAAATTGTGCTCGAAAAAAAATTGTGCGGCCTAATCAATATGCAAATTATTGATACAAAAAAATTCATAAAAAATTAAAAAAAAGTCAAATCTAAAATTTTATACAAAATGTGACCCAAAAATATGCATTTATAGCAGAATACTAGCAAAACATGCAAAAATATGCATTTTCATCAAAATATGCAAAAAATATGCACTAAAATCTTAAAGAAGTAAGAAAATTATAGATGGTCAAGACCGACCATATCAATGATTTCCGGATAACGGGTCCAAAGTCCAAACATGGGCCGATGATCTATCTTTTATTACATCTATTTTTAGAGTACACAGAAAAAAAATTAATTAAAAACTGCTCTTTTAGCAGAATACTAGCAAAATATCCAAAAATATTTTCATCAAAATATTTAAAAATATGCGCTAACGATGTCATTTTAAAGCAATTTTTTTGATTTGAAATAATATTTGGTATATGCTGCTCTAAGTTTAACAGAAAACAACATGCATTTGCATAACAGTCCTCTCCTTGGTAATAACCAAAAACATATTTAGAGGTCTAATGACCTTTTTAGATAATATCAAAACTTAACGATTTTCAGTTAAAAGCCACTTTTAAGTTTTAAAAGTTTTATTAAAATATAAAAAGCAATTTAAAGCAGCTTTATAAACCAATCTTTCTACATATTCCCATCATAGCAATTGCATTTTCTCAAAAGAATATTAAAAAAAATATATACTGAAATTTCATATAATTTTTACATACAGATACTTGCACAATTGATCGTACGTTGAAAAATAAGCCATTTAAAAAAAAATAAAGTACCCAAAAAAAATCTCAAAATTAGGTTCTACTTTAATTTTTGATTAAGCATAAAACGAACGTTCATTTACTCTCTCATCTAAAACAAATCGGATTATTTTAACCCATTGTAGGGTCACTTTTTGAGTCGTCTCACATTGTTAACACGATATTGCTTGCAAATATGTATCAACAGTTTTGTCTTATAATTGGTAAATTTTAAATAGTGTATGTTAAATTTTTAAAGTAACTGTTACTGCTACATATGCATACAAATCTTACGCACATATGAACACAATAACTACACATAAATTTTTCAACATTTAACTTTTATTCCCGCTTATATACAGATTCCTTTTGTAATATTCCTGCATAAAATGAAATTGTATTTTCTGTTGCAAAAGAAACAAAAAAAAATCAACAAGGAACTTAAACTTTACAGAAATTTTTTTTTCTTAGGTACATAAAGGCGGAAATTTCCACATCTGTAAATCTTTGTTGGGGGAAAAAATCCTTTTGTTATGGCTGTAGGAGTTTAAAGAACATGTTTTTATATTTATTGTTAACAAGGTGTTATGCAATTTTAAGGCGAATTTAATTAAATTTCCCATAACTTGCATCATAATTTGAAGGGTTTTCTAACTGCCAGGAAGGACTTTTAAGAGGAATAAACATATCCTTTTACTTTTAGTGGAGCACGTCTTCATGAAGAATGTTTAGCAAGGGTCCTTGGCACCCTTCCCTTCGCCATTAAGTGAATAAAAGTCACTTATTATGGTTTTTTTTCTGACTTTGGACCCTCGTAACTCCGAAAATAATAGGTGAAAAATCTCGGGACCCGAAACAAAAAGATGGGTCAACACTAAAAGTTCGCCCTTAGGCCCGAAGCTCTACGACCATTATCTTCGGCTATTTTTAACAAAACGTAAATCCCACGGTTACCCTTTTTTTTTAAAAACTTCGCAGCACTGGCAAAATAGCGTTTTTTTTTATCTCGGTAACTATTGCCGCTATGAAAAAAGTTTCAAAGGCAATATTGTAGGCCTTGACCCGAGGAACATTCGTGCCGAAGACTTGAATGCTCTCCGATCGTTAGTTTCCGAGTTATATGTAAAATTTTATAATTATTTTAACTTTTTCTATATCCACGCCCTGAAAAGGGGCGGCAAACCTAGTTTTTTTAACAAAAAATTCTAAAACAAGTAAGAAAATTATAACTTCTCAATACCGACCATATGATAACTTACACCAATGTTTTCCGGATAACGGGTCCAAAATCCTAACATGGACCGGTTGGTTCTACCTTTTATTACATCTATATTTCGAGTAGAAAGCATACAAAAACCAATTTTAAGTGGAAATGGCTTAGTTTTGTTTTCATTAGACCGATATATAAGAATATCATACGAAATTTTTATATGGGGACTAAGTCCAAAATGGTCCATTTAGATGTGATTAGGTTACCAAAGTACACGATAAACAGCTACAAACAAAATGTTTATCAAATATTTCATATTTTCATAAAGTTTGATTGATTTATGTGAATATCGGGAGGGTGGTTCGTTTGGGAACTACAAGAAAAAATGGTCCGAATCTTCTTAAATTTGAATGATTATTTGGGAGATACAAAATATAATTACCTGTCAAATTTCAAGAGCATACCTATTATGAAACGGTTATTAAAGTCATTTGTGCCAAATTCAAAGAAGACGTTTGTATTGTGGCTAGGTCTAAACATGGACTGATCTTCAATTTCTTCTTTCTTAGAACAAAACAAGCTTAAGTTTGAAATTTCAGTCAAACTGGTTAGTACCGATACCGGTCGGAAGGACATCGCTAAGTCAGCTGAAAAAGTTATTCTAAGTTCATCGGTGGGTGCAGCACCAATATTTAGAATTGTTATAATTATCAACAAAAACGAAAAATACATGACTGAATTTTTTTGTGTGGATAGACAAACATTTAATCTTAAAAAAAAAATATTAAAAAAAAAACAAGAGTGGCCGGATTTTTTATAAATTGCCTTTTTTTTAAATGGCAAATTTCAGAACGGGTTCTAAAAATTAAAAAAAAAAAAAAATTTGATCGATAGCCCATAAAAAACTATACAAGAATGTAAGTTTTTGAGATTGTTGCTCATTCCGTTTTAATTTGATAAATATTTAAACAAGGCAACTCGACACAAATTTGACCATTTTTCCAACATTTGACCACGCCTCCTAAGCCTAGTTTTTGAAAAATTTAAAAACCAAAACGCAATTTTCTTAGCTCCATATAGGGCTATCCATAAAACCTATTCAGAAATTTAGATACACATTTTTTTTTCGCTGGACATTTGGTGTGGAAAGCCTTATATGTAAAATATTTTATGCTTTTATACCAAATTATTAAATTTTTAGTCAAATATGCCTTTAAAACTCCAAAATATGCTCTTTAAATATGCTTTTATACCAAAATATGCTGTTAAAACTAAAATATGCAATAATATGCTCTTAAATGCAAAATATGCAAAAATATGCTCTAACAAATCGATGCCAGATTTCTTAAATTACTTTGAAACGGATAAATACCTATATCATTTATCAATACAAGTCACAGGAAAAAACATTATCTTGCATATTTTTGGTTTCCGCGATGATCACTAAAACAATTGCGATAAATTGTGCAAGGTCGTGTCCCAGTCGCATCAAGATTTTTTTTAAACGTCCAGTAGTATTATTGGAAGGTAGTATTGAAGCGGTATAACATTTTTACTTGTTTTAAGTGCTTTTTTAGTAATTTAAAATATTTAAAATATTATGCATATTACCAAATAGCTTCCTAGTTCATGCAGACTTAATTATATTGCTTACACAATCAGTTACAACGACTCTACTAAAACCGCTTCATCAGTAAACTTATTTCTTAACAAAATGAAGAATTCCAAAAACTCTAAATAAAATTTGAATAAACTTAATGCATAACACGTCCGACAGCCAATATTGAACATGAAACGGATGATATACGTCTGAAAGTAGAAAACAAATGGAATAAAACCGCATTTGTAGTTTTTTATTTCGTGATCCTGTTTCCTTTTAAAAGGACTTTAAAGTTTTAAAGGATACATTTTGTAAAATATTTTTTAAATAATTGTACTTATCATAGGATAACACTGGTGATGGCAAATTAAAGAGGAGGATCTCCCCCAATTTTTTTAAGTTTTTTATTTTGCCATATCAGGATAAAGGGATGTGAATAAAGTCATTTGAAAACTTTATCTTATAATATGTTGTTGAAAATTTTGAATGATATTGAAGGATACATTTTTGAAAGCACATTACTTGCTTCCTTTTTCTGATTTGTTAAAATAATAAAATAGGAAAATTAGGGGAGATCCTCCTCTTTCATCTGCTATCAATAGTGGCACCCTTGGACAAGTACAAATATTAAAAATTTTTATAAGATTTGATCCTCTAAAATTTTGAAGCCCTTTTAAACGAAAACAGGATCACGAAAAGAAAAAACCGTAAATGCAGGGTTACTACATTTTGTCTCCAGTTTCAAACGTATATTACACACAAAAAATAAAGTTTCCAATCGAATTTGTCAGTTGTATTAACTCAAAATTCGGTTGCTGCTACTATATTTATCTTTGACAACCAAATTTTTTACTTGCCCCAATTAAAGGACAGTTATGACCGCCGAAAATGAGTTGTGACTACCGATATTCAACTGTGACGACCTATATACAAAAGTTCCAACCGATTTTTTTTTTGCAATAACTGACTTTCAGTTGGAAATCGTTAAATTCGTTTTCTGTGTGTATCCAGTTCGTGTTTAACAACTTTTCATTTCATCTTTGTCGGACGGTGTAATAATATAAATTTCAATTTTGTTTTTAAAGAGATTTTGAAAATCGATAAGAACCATTTAAACAAAAAATTAAAATTTATAAAAATAAATGTCTTTAAGATTGTAAAAACATAGATATCAAATGATTTAAATAAGGTTAATTAAAATATTTTTATCTTCTATATATATAAAAGAGTAATGTGACTGACTTACTGACTGACTGACTGACTGACTGACTGACTTATTGACTGATTCATCATCGCCCAGCCCAAACCGCTGAAGCTAGAGACCTGAAATTTGGACTGTATGTTCAGCTCCCGGAATATAGATCCACTAAGGCCGGATTTTTGTCAATGTTGATTCTAAGGGGGTAAAAAGGGTAAAAAACTGTAGTTTTGGTACTTTTTATATCTCCTGAAATAATGGTCGAAGAGACTTGAAATTTGGACTGCATGTTCACCTCCCGGAACATAGATCCACTAAGGCTGGATTTTTGCCAATGTTGATTCTAAGGTGGTAAAAAGGGTAAAAAAATGTACTTTTGGTACTTTTTATATCTCCTGAAATAATGGTCGAAGAGACTTGAAATTTGGACTGCATGTTCACCTCCCGGAACATAGATCCACTAAGGCTGGATTTTTGTCAGTGTTGATTCTAAGGGGGTAAAAGGGGTAAAAAACTGTACTTTTGGTACTTTTTATATCTCCTGAAATAATGTCCATAGAGACATGAAATTTGGACTGTATGTTCACATCCTGGAATATAGATCCGGTAAGCCTGGATTTTTGCCAATGTTGATACAAAGGGGGTAAAACGGGTAAAATATTGTACTTTTGGTACTTTTTATATCTCTTGAAATAATGGTCATAGAGACTTGAAATTCGGACTGTATGTTAACATCCTGGAGTATAGATCTAGCAAGGATGGATTTTTTCCAATGTTGATTATAAGGGGGTAAATTTATAATATAATTCCTTAAAAAATTGTCACAGAAATTTGAAATTTGGACTGTATGTTTACCTCCCGGAATATAGATCCCCTAAGGCTGGATTTTTGCCAGTGATGATTCTAAGGGGGTAAAAAGGGTAAAAATCTGTACTTTTGGTACATTTTATATTTCCTTAAATAATGGTTCTAGAAACTTGAAATTTGCAATGTCGGTTCACCTCCCGGAAAAAATATTCACTATGGCTGGGTTTTTGTCAATGTTGATTCTACGGGGGTAAAATGTGTAAAAAAGTGTACTTTTGGTACTTTTTTTTTTATTCACTGAAATAATGGTCATTCAAACTTGAAATTTGGAGTGTAGGATCCTTTCGTCAAATTAAACATTCTGGAACAAGTACTTTCCGAAAATTCTGTACAGTTTATAAAAAGTACATTTTATATAAAGTACCTTTTATTAAAAGTACCTTTTATGAAAAGTACCTTTTACAAAAAGTACCTTTTATAAAAAGTACCTTTTATAAAAAGTACCTTTTATAAAATAGACCTTTTATAAAAAGTACCTTTTATAAAAAGTACCTTTTATAAAAAGTACCTTTTAAATAAAGTACCTTTTATAAAAAGTACGTTTTATAAAAAGTACCTTTTATAAAAAGTACCTTTTATAAAAAGTACCTTTTATAAAAAGTACCTTTTATAAAAAGTACCTTTTATAAAAAAGTACCTTTTATAAAAAGTACCTTTTATAAAAAGTACCTTTTATAAAAAGTATCTTTTATAAAAAGTACCTTTTATAAAAAGTACCTTTTATAAAAAGTACCTTTTATAAAAAGTACCTTTTATAAAAAGTACCTTTTATAAAAAGTACCTTTTATAAAAAGTACCTTTTATAAAAAGTACCTTTTATAAAAAGTACCTTTTATAAAAAGTACCTTTTATAAAAAGTACCTTTTATAAAAAGTACCTATTATAAAAAGTACCTTTTATAAAAAGTACCTTTTATAAAAAGTACCTTTTATAAAAAGTACCTTTCATAAAAAGTACCTTTTATAAAAAGTACCTTTTATAAAAAGTACCTTTTATAAAAAGTACCTTTTATACAAAGTACCTTTTATAAAAAGTACCTTTTATAAAAAGAACCTTTTATAAAAAGTACCTTTTGTAAAAAGTACCTTTTGTAAGAAGTACCTTTTGTAAAAAGTACCTTTTATAAAAAGTACCTTTTATAAAAAGTACCTTTTATAAAAAGTACCTATTATAAAAAGTACCTTTTATAAAAAGTACCTTTTATAAAAAGTACCTTTTATAAAAAGTACCTTTCATAAAAAGTACCTTTTATAAAAAGTACCTTTTATAAAAAGTACCTTTTATAAAAAGTACCTTTTATACAAAGTACCTTTTATAAAAAGTACCTTTTATAAAAAGAACCTTTTATAAAAAGTACCTTTTGTAAAAAGTACCTTTTGTAAGAAGTACCTTTTGTAAAAAGTACCTTTTATAAAAAGTACCTTTTATAAAAAGTACCGGAAGTACACTTTTTGGTACCTTTTTATTTCCTGAAATTATATTTATAGAAATTTTTTATATTTCCTAGAATCTAAAAATTTGTAATGTATGAGAATAAGGTAAAAAAATATTCAGGGAAAAATACGTTTTTAAAATTCCGCTTCTTAGTGGGGTAAAATGGATAAAAAGTGTATTTTCGGTACCTTTGATATTTTTTGACGTAATGGTTCTAGAAACTTAAAATTAGGAATGTAAAATCCTTTTTGTACTTTTAATATTTGCTAAAACAATGATACTAGAAAATTGAAATATGCAAAAGAGTATCCCTCGGCGTAGAAGAAAACATTCTAGAAGTAGTTCTTTTTGGAAATTCCGTTTCTAACGGGGGTAAGAAAGTGTACTTTTGGTACTTTTTTTTGTTCCTATAATAATGAAAAAGTGTAAGTTTTGGTTATTCTTATATTTCTTGGAATAATGGTTCAGAAACTTGAAATTTTAAATAAAAGATCACCTAGCACAAAAAAAAACAGTTTTTGGAAAATTTAATTTTAAGGGGAAAAGGGGGCAAATTTTTACCTATCTAACTATTAAGCTAAAAGCCCCAAAACAACACCCAAGAAAAGGACATATTTTAAAATTTAAAATTTTAGAACGGGGAACGAAGTGGAATAGAGCAGGGTACAATATGGAATGATACCTTTTACTCAAATTTTTCGTATTTAACTTTTTTACTCCATATTTTTTCTCTCTATATGTTTTTTCACTCAAACTTATTTTTATTCCAATTTCGTTATTGACTGAAATATTTATTCACTCAAAATCCAAAGTCCCGATATAAGGGCTCGAAAATTATTCAAATTTTATTGTTAAAATTATTCATTGAAATATTATTTTATGAAAGACTTAAACGAGCACAAGTAAATAATAAAACAAAGACTACGTAGGGGAATTTTCTTGACATCGGTAAAGTACACCATTTTAAGTTGATATTGAGAAAATCCAAATTGATATTGGGAATTGAAAATTGATATTGAGAAAAAGCAAATTGATATTAAGAAAAACAAATTGATATTGAGAAAATACAAATTGATATTGAGAAACAAAAATTGATATTGAGCATTCACAAATTGATATTAAGAAATGAAAATTGATATTGAAAAACGCAAACTGATATTGAGAAAATACAAATTGATATTGAGAAAGGCAAATTCATATTGAGAAAATACAAATTGAAATTGGGAAAAGACAAATTGATATTGAGGAAATAAAATTGATATTGGGAAAAGACAAATTGATATTGAGAAATAAAAAATTTAAATTAAGAAATTACAAATTGATATTGAGAAAAGAAAAATTGATATTGAGAAAATACAAAATAATATTGAGAAATTAAAAAATAATATTGAGAAAATACAAATTGATATTGAGAAAAAAATTGAACTTGATATTGCCGTTTGATTATTGTAAATTTTTATATTATTACTTACAAAATGGATTTGCCTTTACTCAATATCAATTTGTATTTTCTCAATATCAATTTGGGAATTCTGAATATCAATTTTGTTTTTCCCAATATCAAATTTATACATTTCAACATCAATTTTTCTTTTCTCAATATCAATTTGTATTTTCTAAATATCAATTTTCGATTTCTCAATATCAATTTGTATTTTCCCAATATCAATTTTGTTTTCTCAATATCAATTTTTTATTTCACAATATCAATTTGTATTTTCTCAATATAAATTTTCCTTTCTCAATATCAATTTGAAATTTCGTAATATCAATTTGTGTTTCTCATTATCAATTTTTATTTCTTAATATCAATTTGTGTATTCTCAATATCAATTTTCTTTTCTCAATATCAATTTATTTTTTCTCAATATCAACTTGCATTTCTTAATATCAATTTGTTATTTCTCAATATGAATTTGGAATTTCTCAATTTCAATTTAAAATGGTGTAGTTCTTATCCTTCTATTATCCGGTATTCAATACAACCGGTAACGAAGTACCGGGATGGTAAGCTAGTAAAGCTATAAAAACTTCATACGTTTTGTTTTTCTATGAAAAAAAACATTAATTTTTTTCTAAACAAAGACAAACTAATATGATTTTACGATAATATTTTTTTATTTTCGTATAAAAAGCCTACACAAAATGATCATAAAATTAAATATTTCAATTTTATTAAATAGTTTTTTAATCGACAAGATAAAAAAAAATATATAAACTTTAATGTAATTTTTAAATTAAAATGAATTAAAACCAATATGAGAGTTAATGTTTAGAAAAACTGTCATTAAAACAATCTTGAAATTTATCTTAATTTTTTTATTTATGATTTTTACGAAATCTACACCCACAGTTAGCAAAAAAGACAAAGAGGAGAAATAAAATAACAATATTAATTAATGATGATGATTTTTATATTGAGTTTTGTATTTTTTTGTGTTGAGCTTTTTTTATTATTTATTGTTCATAAAACAATTAATTAATTTCAGAAATATCTTTTTTTTTTTCTTAGAGAACTAAACAAACTAAAATGATATCATCTTATGAAAAAGTTAAATTTTTTAATAATATTTGAAGACTTTTTCTTAAAATAGATTTTAAGAAAGATGATTTCTAAAAATTGTAAATCTACAATTTTTTTGACGCGATAAAACCTACAAGGAGGTTTCGTGATTTTACTAGATTTTTTGCTACCTCCTATTTTACGAGAATTTCTAGTAAAAATTAAGAACTTTTTTTGGAATTTTACAAGATTTTTACCATTTTTTTTTTGAGTGTACAAAATAACTATTATTAAATTCAAGTCGACACGTATTCTTCCTCAAGACGATATTCCTGTTAGTTCGAGAGTTATCAAAATTTTACCGAAGGTCCCATTTTTTTATAAGGGGCAACGAAATTTTAAAACACTGATATGGCCGATAACCTGAGACACTCCAACCTTACAATCGACTCTTTTATGCTCCATATGCATTCCATGTCAAATCGGACACTTTGAAAATTTTTTTTTTTTAGATTTTCCCAATTTGTTTACAGTTTTTAGTATCCTTCGAAAACTCCTTCGTGGAAAATTTTCAGATTTTTTTTGATGCCCCGCTCAAAAGATATCGAATTTTTAAAAATTGGTAGTTTGTTCCTTTACTCAAACTTCTTTTACTCCTAACTTCTTCAATAATGGTCCAAATTTCAATTTTTTTTTTCCAAATTTTTGTTTTTTACGTACTTTTTGAAAAAAAAAATCCCCAAAAATTCTTAAAAGCGATCTAGTAGGCGATTTTTAAGTTTTAAAATTTAAATCTCATTTTTGAAAATGTTTGTAATCTTCAATTTTTTTGAAATTTTTTTGTGTAAAAACTTTACCGATTCCACAAATTTTTTGCCCAGGAGCATCGTGGGATAACAATTATTACAATTTTTTTAAATTTTTTGAAAAAATTTTATTGCAATTTTCCAATCATTTCTACTGCTCCAATGGTGCGTCATAGAGGGGTCATTTATAAGACCGACCCCCATTAATTTTTACGTCTTAACATTTCTTTGGAACAAACTAATACCTTATCTCCAATGCCTAAAGGGGCTCCCACACAAAACGACATTTTTTAAAATTTTCTCCAACCGCTCTAACTGCCCTAATAGTGCTCTTAGAGCATCAAAATGTATAACCGACCCACAATATTTTTTTAGTCCAAACATTTTCTCTGAACACACCTACACTCAAAATAATCACTCTGTTAAATTACAGAGATACTCTGCTGAGCCAGCAGAAAATACCATAGATTTCCAACCAGCAAGATTTTTTGTTATTTTACGAAGAAAACTCTGTAAAATGGTTTGGACATAAAAAACTGTAAAATTACATAGTTTCCAGTAAAATATTAGTTAAATGTTATCACAATTTTACAAGGAAGTACTCTGTAAATTTACATATATTTGTAAAAACTCTGTAAAATTGTTTCAATAAAAAAATTGTAAATTTACAGAATTATCTGTAAAATGTTGGTTGTTGCGCCCGCTTAAATGTTTCGCACGCGAATGTTTAACTTTGTAGAAATTATTTATTTTCTCACTGGTTTTTTTCATAAAATTCGCATTTTCAGTGCCACATTTGAGTCGAGTCATTCTAATAAACACTTTTATAAAATTTAAGGGAAATCGCTTCAGAATGCCTTGACTTTCTTGTATATTTTTTCAATGCGCTTGATATGGCTTCGACACTATTTGATTTCTGATAAATTTCTCCTTCTTTAATGTACAAGTAGTGTTTACAATTTGGAAATGCCATCTTATAAATTTGCCCGCTTTAATACTTCCAAATTGTAAGTTTCCTTTTTTTTTTTTTTGTGAAAATTACGAGTTTTTTACGAGTACCTCCAATTTAACACGACAGCCTCGTAAAATTGACCAGCTTTTATTGTAATTTAAGACGCTTTTTAAAGAGGGGTTGAAATATTTGGAAGTTTTTAGAAGAGATTTTTATTTGAAAACTCTATTACAAAGCAATAAATTAAATTACAGAAGAAATTTAGTATTTTGGTTACGAGAAAAAGCAAAGTATTTTTCTAAAATCTGTATTTTATCAAAAAACTCTATTTATTATCTGTAAAATAAAGATTACAAAGTTAAATTACAGATAAAATTTTGTTTTTTGGACACAATAAAGATACAAATTATTTTCTTAAAATCTGTATTTCGGCAGAAACATTGTCAAATATCTGTCAAATTGAGATTACAGTCATTTTACAGAGTATTTAACAGAGTAATTATTTTGAGTGTACCCTCTATCTCTAACTGTTAAGGCGGTCCCCATGCAATTTTTTTATTTTTTTTGTTAATTTGTTTTATTTAATCAGCTTCAACCGGTCCAATGGTGCGTCCCAGATGGGTCATTAGTGAGACCGACCCCCATTTATTTTTACCCTCCAACATTTTTGTAAAACATACCTACGCCCTATCTCAACTCCTTAAGTGGGCTTCCTTTCAAAATTAAATTTTTACAAAATTTGCTCCAACGGTAATTTGAGTGGGAGCCTACTTAGGGAGTGGAGATAGGGCATAGGTATGTTTTAAAAAAATGTTGGAGGGTAAAAATAAATGGGGGTCGGTCTCACTAATGACCCCTCTCGGATGCACCATTGGACCGGTAGAAGCTGATTAAATAAAACAATTTTACAAAAAATAAAAAAAAATTGTATGGGGACCGACTTAATTGTTAAAGATAGGGGGTAGGTGTGTTCAAAGAAAATGTTTGGACTAAAAAAATATTGTGGGTCGGTCATACATTTTGTTGCTCTAAGGGCACTATTAGGGCAGTTAGAGCGGTTGGAGCAAATTTTAACAAATGTAGTTTTGTGTGGGAGTTCCCTTAGGAATTGGAGAAAGGGTATTAGTTTGCTCCAAAGAAATGTTAAGACGTAAAAATTAATGGGGGTGTCTTATAAAGGACCCCTCTATGACGCACCATTAGAGCAGTTGAAATGATTTTAAGATTGGAAAATTACACTAAAATTTTTTCAAAAAATTTTAAAAAGTAGTAATAATCGTTATCCCACGATCCTCCTGGGCAAAAAATTTGTAGAATTGATAGAAGTTTTACACAAAAAAAATTCAAAAATATCGAAGATTACAAACATTTTCAAAAATGAGATTTAAATTTTAAAACTTAAAAATCGCTTACTTAAGCGCGTTTAAGAATTTTTTGCGATTTTTTTTTTAAAGTACGTAAAAAACAAAAATTTTGAAAAAAGAAAATTTAAAATTTGGACCATTATTGAAGAAGTTATGAGTAAAAGAAGTTCGAGTAAAGAAACAAACTACCAATTTTTAAAAATTCAATATCTTTTGAACGGATCATCAAAAAAATCTGAAAACTAACCATGAAAGAGTTTTCGAAGGGTACTAAAAACTGTAAACAAATTGGGAAAATCTAAAATTTTTTTTTTCAAAGTGTCCGATTTGACATGGAATGCCCCATATATTTTAAGTTTAGGAAAGTCGGTTCATAACTGTTGAAATACTTCACTTGTAAATGCTAGGTGTCGAGATTTTTGTCTGTTAACGGCTCAACTAGCTAAGGCGTCAAAAATTAACCCTACAACTGGGAGGTCGTGGGTTCAAGTACCAGACAGGGTACCATTTTTTTTTTAGTTTTTAACTTTTATAATTTTTTAATATTATTATTCATCTGTTTAAATTATTTTGATATTATTTTAAACATGAAAAAAAGTATATTGATGACATGGTGAAATGTGTCATAGCTTGTTTCTTCAATTTTGATGACATGTTTCGTCATATTGAAGAAACGCTTCATTAATATAATGCAATTTGTCATCAAAATTAATGACAGCAATTGATGACACTGTTTCATCAATGTGATGAATTCTTTTTCTTTGAGTTTAGGTTGTTTTTTTTATCTTTCCTAAGCCTCGCTAAAAAAGTGGGCAGAAATTCACAATGGGGTTAACATTTTTTTTTAACATTTTGCAGGGCACAAAAGAATTTAACACTATCATTTGTTTTTAATTTATGTTAAAAAAAATATTTATCTTATCTCAAAAGTTGAATACTACTATTATTTTTTGTTGTGTATAGAGAAATAGAAAACAAATATAAACTGCATTTAGCACATTAATATATAATCATGTTAAGATATGATAAAGGTAAACAAAAATATGAAATAAGTCAGGAAAACTGAAATGAGTAAATAGAAAAAGATAAAAAAATTAAATTTAGTTTAAAACAAAAAAAAAATAAGCAAATAGTGTAATAAACAAATTGTGTAATTCTAAACACAATTTGTTGAATTTTGCCAGATTTATAGTTCTAAACTGTTCTCATTGTAATTAGAGTGTAAGTTAACTAAAATGTCTTATTGAATCAATTAAAATTTTAATCAAAACTAGCTGGCCCGGTTCGCGTTGCTGGCCCAAACATAAGATCAGTGTTATATTTCTTCTTGCTTCAAATATATAGCCTTTCAAAAAATGTAATGAATTTCTTGGCTTAGACAAATTTGTGGGCGTGGTTTTAAAGACACGGTTAGGTAGATAATCATCTTCAAATTATATTTTAGAACTATCAAAAAATAACATGACTTTGACTTTGCGAACTGTACAAATTTAAAACTTCTTTAATATCATTACGAACAACACAAAAATAAATTACGCATATCCTTCGTTCTTATTGTGAGCTATTGTCTTGAGTTTAAACAACCCGTTATAGTTTTTCTGAATTTTCCATTTTTCCGGGACACTTTTTTCATTTATATTTCCTTAAAAACCTAATTAAAACTATAATTAACATAAAATAATCGGCCCGGTCATTATTAGTCCACATATTTAGAAAAAGTGTTTGTTAAAATTTGTGTCTCCGATTTTAGATGTATTAAAAAAAGTGGGAGTGGACAATTTTTCTTTCCGTAAAAACTTTAGTTGTACTATCACGAACGTCAACAAATACTACTAATAGCCAAATCGGCCCTGCCATTCTTCTATTTTAGATATATCGAAATAAAAGTGGGCGTGAAAAGTTTTTATTTTCATTTAAATCTAAATTGGACTATGACGAACATTAAAAAAAAAGTTTATTCAAATCGATCCAACCGTTCTCCGATTTTAGATATATCGAAAAAAGGACGCGTAAAGGTGAGCGTAGTTAATTTGTTTTCCGAAAACACCTAAGACGAACATTTAAAAAAAATATTATCCACATCGGTCAGTTCTCAAGTGATGCGATTACCAACGAACTACATTTGATCTTTATTTATATTTTATTGTAATATTTAAATGAATATTATAATAAAATTCAAAGAATAATTATTCTATATTTTATTTTTCTATAGCTCAAATATAATATATATCGAAAAAAGAGTCTTACCGTAAAAACCTTATTTGAATTTTACCAACTCGGTCCATCCATTCAAAAGTGGGCGTAGAAATTGAAAATTGTTCTTTCCGAAAAACCTAAGTTGGACTATAACGAACATTGAAAACAAAATAAGACAAATTGATCCAGCCATTCCATGATTTAAAATACAAATTTCGGGAAAAGTGAGAAAGTTGGCTTGGACAATTTTTCTTTCCTTAAAAATCGTTTTATATGTTCTTTCGATACATAGAAATTTTACTGTCCGTAAAAACCTTAGTTTAATTATGGCGAACATTTTTAACAAAAATTAGCCAAAGGGGCGTGGTCAATTTCTTTTTTCTTAAAAACCAAAGTTGGAATATGATAAAAATTCATATAAAAAAAATTTAGTCAAATCGGTGCATCAAATTTTAAATAAATTAAAAAAGTGGGTGTGGTCTATTTTTATTTCAGTAAAAACTTAAATTGGATTACTATGAACATTTAAATAAAAAATTAAACAAATCGGTGCAGCCGTTTTCCGATTTTAGATAAATCGAAAAAAGTGGGCGTAAAAGTGGGCGTGGTCAATTTTTCTTTACGTAAAAACCTAAGTTGGACTATGACGAACATTTCAAAAAAAAAATTGTCCAAATCGGTCCAGCCGTTCTCAACTGATGCTGTTACCAACGAACGACAATTGATTTTTATTTTAGATAAATCGAAAAAAGTGGGCGTAAAAGTGGGCGTGGTCAATTTTTCTTTACGTAAAAACCTAAGTTGGACTATGACGAACATTTCAAAAAAAAAAATTGTCCAAATCGGTCCAGCCGTTCTCAACTGATGCTGTTACCAACGAACGACAATTGATTTTTATTTATATAGATTACAAACTGCGTAGCTGGTGTGAACCCAATCAATATTTAAATGGTTTTTGTTATTTGTTTTTAATTAAAAATATTTAAATCATATTTTTGAGGTTTTCAGTTGCATATACTATAATCTTGAGTTCAGCGAAAAAATTTAAAAAAATGTTTTAATAATTATTTTACTGAATATCTGCCTAGTTGTTCTGAAAGATGCGCACGTGACACGAATTTTTCGTCAATCAAGTGATTCTCGAGATATTGTGAGTGTAATTTATTTCTACTCACGTGATCGTGAGTGAGCGTATTAAGAAAAATATATTTCTTGCATGAGCGTGCGTAAGTAATTTTTGTTTCGTTAGTTGGCGTAATAATTTGGGATTAAAACAAAAACTTCGTAATATTGGATTTAGAGGTTAATTAAAACAAATTTGTGATTTTAAGAAATTTTTATGACAGTTTTTAGAAAATTAAATACTTTTTGTGCAATAACTCGTGAAAGTATCCCAGTTGGCAATGTCCTCGAGCCATCGTCAGTGACGGAGCGGTGACATGTCAGAGTCACACCTGACATCCACAAGACATCTCTATGTACTGCGTTGAGGACAGTTTCATACAAATTTTCAAAATGTCCTCACTCGAAGTCAGCAGTGGTCAGGGCTGACCTTCTGGGGACATGTCACCTAAGACTTCTTTGGGGAAATGTCTGACGTAGGTCATGCGAAAATACAAAAAATTTTCGTATTTCCTTTAGTTTTTACTTTTATCCATTTTCCTTTTTAAATTATCTTTTTCATATTTAGAAAAAACTTTTCGCCTTTTTTAGTCCCAACTGGATTTGAACCTGGAACATCCCGTTTATTAGTCCCACACCTAACTACTTGTTCCAAACTTTATTTTTAAAATTGTTTGTCTATTTATTACTTTTATTATGCTTGTTAGATTTTGATTTAATTTTAAATAAATTGAAAATATTGCCATCTTTTTCTTGGAAATTGAAGAGTTGCCCAGATTTAAAATTCTTCTTAGAGGAATTGTCCACACTCTTAAGGCAAACATTCAGGGATGACAATGTTAGGACATGTCATCAAGGATTACCTATTATTTGTCAGAACCTCAAGACATTTCCTCAAGGAATCACTGTGGAAATTTCCTCAGTGACACATTTTCCAACTGGGATAGTAAAAATTTGGGAATTTTAATTCGTGAGTTTCTTGTAAGCTTGAAAATGTATGTTACTCACGTGAGTATCGCGCGTGAGTATCGTTCGTTATCGTGCGTGAGCAATAAAAATTCGTGCGTACGTGAGCAATCAAAATTCACTCATATGCCCATCGCTACTGTAGAATATAATTATTTCTTCAAAAATTTCTTTGAGTGTATAGTAAATAAAAATAGGCAGCTATAATATTATTCCTTGCTGCGATTAGAGTCTTTAGTTGGTCTTTACTCTTATTTAATTAACACCTCCTCAGTTACTATGCTGTTGTTAAAAATATTTTTTTTTTTTTAAATTTCAATTTATTTTCTTTACTTCACAACGTTTTCTTTAAAACAATTGAAGGTTTTTTTTTTAATTTTCAAATTTCATAGTTTTAAGAAGTCAAATTTTAAGAGTTTAATAAATTCTTTAAACAATACTTGTTGTAAGACACTTTAAATAAACCTTTTATTTCAATAATTCTACAACTACATTCAGCGAAATTTAATTAAAGGCACCTTTTGTCTAAAAGAAATTTCATAATATATTCTTGGAAACTTTAAATTTTTTATGATTTACATATAAATATTTGCGTCGGTCAAGACCACACTTAACCAACCCTGCAATGGTATTTTCCAGATATGGGTCCCCGCACAGTGCGTTGAGCCCATATAACGAAGAAATAAAAATAGAAGGAGTAGTCAGATATTTTTGAAATTTGGTACATAAGCATCAAATACCAAAGTTAAAAAAAAATATGAATTTTTGGAAAAATCAGTGAAAGGCCACGCCTACCTCCCATGCGTCCTACAAGAAGTGGTCATGCTGATACTCATACAATTAGCAACGTTTGTGTAAATTTTCATTTAAATCGGAGCAAGGATTAAAGATACTGCCAAAAACTATTTTAAATTTTAAAAATTTTGAAATTAAGAAAACACACAAAAAAATTTTTTTACATGAACGATTTTCATAGTATTTATGAACAAATTCATACAATTTATTAATGTTTTCATAATACTTATAAACTTTTCATAGTATTTATGAAAAATGTTAAAAATTCTTAAATATCACATATTATGATTTATTCATAAATACTATGAAAAAGTTTATAAATATTATGAAAAAGTTAATAAATTGTATGAATTTGTTCATAAATACTATGAAAATCGTTCATGGAAAAAAAAAATTTGTGTGAACTTATTTTTTTCTTTTTAATTTTTTTTATTGATTGTCTTGATTTAAAAAAAAAATCTTATTTAGGGGAAGCTCGACACACTTGATCCCTTAGAAGACTTGATCCCCCCCCCAAATCTCAAAAACTAAATAAGTTAAAATTTTTTTGTGTAGCGTTTATTAGTCCTATTAGTAGCCTTATTATTTTAATATTTTGTTTTTGTACTTCTCTTAAATGGGGAGCATGAACCGAACACCACTGAAAATTTGACTATGTTTGTGTTTTTTTCTGAGGTTACTTGAAAAGGGTTTTTGAAGTTTGTGTTCAATACCCAAAATGGCTCTTGTTCTGTGGTTAAAGAGTACAATGTCACGTATTAATTTGCATTTATAATTTTTGGATTGGCTTTTTTACTTTTTTTGTATTACACAAAAATGTAAAAAAGTCCTTTTTAACACACTTGATCCCTTTTTTAATTATACAGTTGATCCCGAGGATCAAGTGTATATTGATTTAAAGACTATCAATACTTAAAGATATGTGAAGATATGTGAAGTCTCCCTGGCGATTTTCAGACTAAAGCTAGCGTTATTTTCATCTAGCTGTAAAAAAAGTTTTTTTTTGTGGATTATCGGGAAATCCAATGACTTTTTATTTGCTGACAATTTGTTTTAAACACTTTTAAAGGCATTTCTTAAATAATATTAACATAAAAATTATAAATTGATACATTTTTTTTAAATTTATTAAGCGCTTTTTCGATATAAAAAGTTAGCATTATTTGTCAAACCAACTATGTTAATTTAACATTATCGTATTTTCCTCGTCTAACAGTTTTCGTACCTTCTGTTATCAAGTTCCAAAAATTTAAGAGTGAGAGACAAAGAGCTTGATTGTTTGACAATTATATATTTTAACGGTTGGTATAAGTTCGTATTATTGATCTTGATGTCAAACAGCGTTCTCCAAAAAAAATATTGAAAATGACTTTAAAAGTACTAGAATATGGCCATTCAATGATATGATTATTGACGAAGATAAGTATACAATTGCATACGGAATTACAACAACTTAATTGTAGTACGAATGTTATAGAAGAGGAACAGCAAGATCTACAACAACAGGATCTAACGACACATTCACCACATCAAAATGCCTCTCAACAATTCGATAACACCGCTCAACACTCATTTTCCGGTTTGAATTCTGATGATGAATTTTAGTAGACTTTGATCTCCTGATTCCAAATCTGTTCTCCAAATTTTCCCATCACGTCCAGATTTTTAGTTATTCACGGTTGAAAATGCGAAAAATGACGATTTTTGCATTATTTGAAAGCCTGCACAGCAGCCATTCAGTGGAATACAAATCTGGTATAAAGCGCAAAAGTATAATTTGTCTATGGTCTCCAACATAGAACACAATTTTTTTAAAATTATTAGGTTTGGTTGGGCTTTACTTGCGTTTTAAAATGACTCTGTTAAAATTATCATTTTTGTAAAAAAGATAAGGTAGGTAGGTACCTTAGTTTTTTTTTATATTTTTCAAAGAAAAACTAAAAAAAATAAATATTTTACAAATTTAAGATTTCTGTGTTATTTTTCGTATACACCGGAAGCTATAGTTAATGGGTTTAAAAGTCTAAAAGAAAGAGTAAACTTTTGCCTAAATTTAGAGCTCATCACAGTAAAGATAGATCCTCTGGTTATTGTATTAGAGCCTTTTAAAAATGGTGCTTTTTCTAATTTTTTTGACAGTGATTTTTTAAAATGAATGTTTGGCCAATAATAGCGCAACAACTTCAAATTTTTTTGATCATATTTTTGAGATCATAGTTCAATTCTACTCTCACGCTTTATACCAAATTTTTAATCCACCCAGCGGCTGCTGTGCAGGCATTAAAAAAAGGCAAAAATCGCGTTTTTTTCGCATTTTCAACCGCGAATAATTAAAATTCTAGACGTGATGGAAAAATTTGGAGCACGAATTTGGAATCAGCGTGTCAAAATCTTTAAAAATTTCATATCAAACTTCAAACCGGAGCCAAAAACCTTCGATTTGTTGAGCGGTGTAATCAGCAAAATAACTCGCAGCAAATGTCCCAGCTTCCATCATGTTCAAAAAAACAACAACTTCAAAACTCTTCGAATAATGACAAAACTACAACAATTGTTCCAATTACCCCCATTTCTTGTAATACACTTGATCCCCGGGGATCAAATCACTTTAATGAATACACATGATCCCGGGAACAAGTGTCTATCGCGAGGGATCAAGTATGTTGTAGCATATAGACACTTGATCCTTTTTCGCTATTTTAATTTTTTTGCTATAAATAAAAAAAAAAAAATTTTGTAATTTTTTATATTGCCATTGGAGATACCCCTTACAGATAGCTTTTAAAAAAAATTTACTTCAAGAAAATATATTAATTAGTTTAAAAGTTATAAGCGTTTGCCTTTTTAGGGATCAATGTATTGGGCTTCCCCTACATAAAGTTTTAAATGTTACTATTTAAACGCTGCATTTTTTTTTGCTTTAAAAAAAGTTTTTCGTATGAAAACAAGATTTTCAGTGCACATATTTTATATTTTGTGCATATTTTTCAATTTTTTAGTGCATATTTCGAATTTCTTAGCACATATTTTAAGCGCATGAAAATCCCATCTCTAATAATGAATGATAAACTGATCGATCTAAAACACAAATATTTTCCATGACTAATTGTAAGCTACTTTTGACTGCTCTTATTAAAATTTCATTAACGGTATTCCCATTTAATACTCAATAATTAAATATTACTAGGCACTTTACTACAATTTCAGTTAAGACGGTAATTTTATTTTTTTTTTTTAATTTTTGTGATAACTTTTTTTTCGTTTGTTTTCATTTTAATTTTATTTTCATGTTTTTAGTTTGGTAGTAAGAAGAACAAGAAGTAGAAAAAAAAAAAATTTTACAATATTTGAGGTTTACCTGGTTCTTTTGAGATATGATAAGACTTTAGAATTTCTACACAATATTGAACTATATTTTGTTGTTGTATTTTTTATATTGTTGAGAATTTTGAAAAGGGTACGTATTTTTTTGAGTTATAAAAGAAAAAATAACATTTACTTTTCACACGATCATTAGTCATTTGAAAGAAGAAAAAAAAAATCAATGATATGTTGAATTGTTTTTCAAAGTCAAAAAAAAAAAAACGTTGAAAACCTATGTGTGTGGTGTAAATTGTGCAGTAGTGTTGCAGTAATCAAGAAAATATTTCATATTTTCTTAAAAAAAAAATACAATATTGATTGATTTTCTTTTTTTGAGTACTTTTCAACCTAAAAAAACCGACCTATTTTTATATTTTTTAACTGTCATAAAGTTTTTCTTTTATTCCAAATGTAGTATGTAGTTGATTTCCCTTTGGTAAAATATTTTAATATCAGCGTTAAAAAAAAAAAAATACCCAATGTGCAATTATAACGAAATTTGGTTTATAAAATAATTTTATTTACCGCACTTAATTTGATCTAAATGAAATTAAGGGAAATGTATATTATAAAATTGCCTCCCGATACAATTATCTATAGAGGATTCAGTTTTTAAAAATTTGATAAAATTAGATTAAATTATATATAATTTAATAAAATTATATGTAATTATATCAGATTTTTTTTTATATAAAGTTTTATCAAATTTTATATAATTTTGGTGGTTTTCGTGACTGACACAACTTTTGAAACCGATGTCTTCCGATCGCGATGAAACTTGCACCAAGGTTAATCCTATTAGATAGTAGTTCAGACACAATTTTTCAACATCGGTCAAGGTCTCTCTGAGTAAGAGGGGGTCGAAATTTTACATTTTGGCCAAAGAGGTGTTTATTCTCATCCATATAACTTCTTACCTATTGTTTTTAGCAAAATGTCTCCCAAGTAGTATAGATAGATATTTCTTCAGTCTTTTAAAAAAAAATTATAAAAAATAAAAAAATAAAAATTTTTGGTTTTTTTTTTTTTAAAAATCCAAAACTTTTTTGACTTTTTTTTCCTCAAATTGGGCCTTTTTTTTTGGCTCAAAAAAAGTTAAGATCATTTTCTTTAAGAGCTATGGAGTCGCTTAGTAGGATGCGAATGGTATATATATGCAATTTTTTATTTTTTAACTTTGGAACACAAAAAACAGTTCTTAAATTTGCACTATTAGGCGTGGGATAGCTAACCAGTTTTCGATTTTGATTTGCGATACCCTCTAAATTTTATAGGTTGGAAAAAGAAAGCACGAGCCAAAAATGACGGCTGTGGGGTGGTGCCATATGGCCCCTCATCGGGTTCAAAGTTGGGCGTAAAGAGGTAAAAAACCTCAAAAAGCCCCACAACTGCCCAAAAAACGCCCCTGGAGGGTTGCAACGTGAGACGAACCCCCAATAATTTTCTGCCCCCTACATTCTTGAACAAACCTAACCCCTCTTTCCAATTCCTAAGGGGGCTCCCATACAAAATGACATTCTAAGAAAAAATGGTATATACTAGTGCCAACGGTCAGTACCGTAGTACCGGGAATACCGGTATTCCCGGTTCTCGGTATTACCGGGAAATGGTACCGGTTTCCCGGTTCTTAATTCATTCCCGGTATTCCCGGGAATACCGGTATTCCCGGTTCCGGTTCTGACGGTATTCCCGGGACTACCGGTATGTATACTTTGTAAAATTTTGCACAATTAAAATTTTTTCTTTGCTTTTACCAAAAAAAAATTCTAAACATGTGAAAAACACCATTTTCAATGTATTTTTTTAATTTAAGAAAAAATAGTTGCATGATTTTTAAATAATTTTACAAACTCAACTAAATATTACTGAAATACTGAATAAATAGTGTAATTTAAATATTTTATTGTATAGTAAATTTTTGGTTTTTGAGAACCGGTACCAGGATCAGAACCGGGAATACCGGTATTCCCGGGAATATATCTAGAACCGGGAAACCGGTTCCAGAACCGGGAATACCGAGAACCGGGAAATGGGGGGCACTAGTATATACATATTAGAGTTCGTTTGGTGACTATGTCACTTCATCTGTTTATCGGATATCATAATTTTTTTAAAGGATTTAGGAGATGTAAATAGAATGCCAGTATTTTTTTGGAAAAATTTTCACTCCTTGGGCTGGTTCAAAGCATCTGAAAACGCGGATTTTGAGGTGATTTTTCTGCAGAGAAAAAACGGATGAATATATTGCAAATCTGATTTCACCAGTCGATTCTACAGCAAAAATTAAAATAATAGCAGTTTTTTCAACTCTTAAAAAAAGTTCCAATAACTCTCAGCAGGGGCGGAAAAATCGATTTTTCAAAAAAAAAATTTAAATTATTTTTTTAATCATGCTCGATGGAGAGGCAGAATTTGCTAAGAAAATTGGTACAAAAAGCATCTTTCTATCACAACCCATTAAGAAGTTATAAGGCTTCAAAGTTTTTTTTCTAATAGCAAAATTATAAAACACTGACCGAAATTTGAAAAATTTTTGGGTGGGTCAGCGGTCTGAACACTCGTTTTCGATTTTCATCTCAATGCTAATTCCAAATCTGGTTTCCAAAATATTCCGTAACGTCAGGTTTTTGAGATAATTGTGGTCAAAGTTCACAAAAAACGAATTTTTGTGCATTATTGAGAGCATTTTTATACCCTCCACTTAGTGATAGAGGGTATATATAAGTTTGTCATTCCGTTTGTAACTCATCGAAATATGGATCTGGGACTCCATAAAGTATATATATTCATGATGCCCGATCGATTTTAAGACATTCTAGCGATGTCCGTCTGTCCGTCTGTCTGTCTGTCTGTCTGTCTGTCTGTGGAAAATGCTGTCGCGGACAAAATATTGCACAGAGATTACTGAAACTTAACATATTTATTGGAACTTCTCCCGAGAAGTTTGGTATTGCATTTGAGCGATATCGGTTCAGCGGTTCAAAAATTATGAACGAAAATGTAAGCACACCTCAAAAATTTCAGTACATTCAACATAACCTAAAAATACAAAATGCTTTAATTCGTCTTCTGGTTGGCATATGTGAACATAATTGAACACCAAATGGTATTTAAAGAAGAACGAACATATTTTTTGACAAAAAAAGAAAAAAATCGCGGATTTTTTTTACCAAAATTTTTTTTCGCGGAAATTTTTTTTTTCAAATTTTTTTTTTTTAAAGTAATTTCCTTTTAAATAAAGTTTTTTTGCAATAATCTTTTTGAAATTGTGGAGGGTATCACTACTTTCGGCTAGGCCGAATTTAACTTTTTTACTTGTTTTATGATGTTTTTGGATGATATTCTGGGATCATAAAACTTATTATCGATAAACATTTCGATGCTGTTTTCGAGAAAATTGAGGTCAAAGTAACTTTAAGTATAAGTATAACTTTAAGTATAAGTATAACTTTTTAACGGGTTGTGATAGAACGGAAAATTTGGTACCATTTTGTTAAGCTGAAAATGCTCTTTAATTGTACATATTTAAAAAATAAATTTAAAATGAAAATGGAAAATCCTTATATATCCACCCTCTGTGGTGGGTTTTTGAAATTTTTTTTAAGTTTTGAAAAACGACCGTTGTATTATTTTTTTGCTGTAGAATCGACTGCTGAAATCAGATTGGCGATATATTCAGCCGTTTTTGCTCTGAATATATCGCTTAAAATTCGCGTTTTAAGATGCGTTGAACCACTCCAAGGAGTGTTTTTTTTTATTTTTTTTTGCAAATTTTAAATTTTTATTGTAAATAAACGTGTTTTTCAATATTTTTTTTTCGGTAAACAAAGTAGTTTAACCAAATAATTTGTTCATCTTCACTTTATTTTGTTCATTTTCTATTTTTTTCTTTGTAAAATAACAACATTTTCCTGTAAGTCTACAATTTATTTTGTAAATTTACCAAATTTTTTGTTAATTTCGAAAAAAAAAAATGTTCACCTCGAAGTAAATATTTTACAAAAAAAAGTTGTAAATTTACATTTTCTCCCCGTAATTTTTTTGTTAAATAAATTTTCAAATTATCCCCGTAACATTACGAGGATTCTTGCTAGTACATATTTTACAAAAAATGTTCAGTAAAATCATTGGGATTTTATGTCATTTTACAAACTTTTTTTTTTGAGTACACTTTCTAACTGGAGTGAATTTCTATATTGCGAATTTTTTTGCGAAAACGTGAATTGATATAGAAAAACCGGGAGAAACTGTTTTTTTTTTATTTTCGGCATTACTCTCACAATTTTTTAGTCCGGTTCATGTGTACAGCCAAAATTTTAAATTTGTAGGACGGTGTTATATAGTAATATATTGATGAATAAACTTCATCATATTATTAAAAAGTTACATCAATATGTTGAAATTTTCATGAAATGTAAAGGATCATCAAAGAAGAATTTCGTCAATATGATGGTACTGTTTCACTAATTTTGATGATACATTGTTATTATAATGTTGACACATTTCACCACATTTATGACAATATGTCATCAATATTGATAAAAAAAGGTTCATAATATTGATGACACTGCATCATTATATTGATTATAAGTTACATTGGACGAAAAATTATATTACACTTATTCATATTGATGTAAAAATTCATTTATATGAAGAAGCTTTTTATTTAAGTGTGTAATAAGACTTTCAATAATAGGTTTGTTTTTCGTAATGAATGAAATTTACTATAAATATGGTTTTAATGCGGTTACATGTTTATTGGGTGTACATATGTTTATATAAACATTAGAGTGACAATCATTTTTCAACTTTTGATTTTCCCTGAAAACTTAAAAATTATGTGGTACAAATTTGAGGCCAGTTGTATTAAATTAAATATTGGCGCCCGGCAATCAAAGTTTGGGATTTTTAAAAAATTTGAAAATAAAAAATCTGTGTTGCAATATATCATATTTATAATTTTTGGTGTGCTGAACACGAACATTAAAACAATTTTTAAATCGCTCGAACGGCTTTCTAGAGATCTCTTTTATAAATTGGCAAAAAATTACGATTTTTCCTATGGTCAAGAATCTTAAAATTCTCAAACAATTTTTTTCCTTAACCGTTTGAGACAAACATGAGACAACCTTTCATTTAAAATTAATTTTTGGCAAATCCGATCATTCCATTAAAAATTTTGTTTTTTTTTTAGAAAATGTTGACCAAAAAAATTTAAACTTTGACTGAATAGGTTAGAATGTTCTGACCTGGCTTAAGTTAAGCTTAAATGAAAGTTTGTTTTAAGCTCTATGAAAAAGTGGAAGAAATGTTGAGATTTTTTTTTTAATTTTTTGAACGTAGGAAAAAACTGTCATTTTTAGAAAAATTTTGACAAAAATGACAATATCTTAAAAACCGCTCAAACGATTTTTGAAATTTTTTGATATTCATATTCAGGATACCAAAATTAATAAGAACAATGATAATTTGTTTATTTTTTTTTTTTAATTTTTCAAAAATCCACAATATCAATGGAAACCTTCAAAAATTCCAAAACTTAGATCGAGGGGCGGGTTAAAATAAGCAAATTTTTTCAAATTTTAAAAAGCGATATTTCGAAAACCGTTCTTCCGATTTTTTTTATGAGTTGCAAAACATATTCTTAAGATTTTTTTTTTTTAATTTTAAAACATCCAAAACTTTGATGCGATTTTCCTCAAATTTCTACCACCAAAATTTTAGGCAAAGGAGAATCTCAATTTCGGAAGATAAACTTTTTTGCCATACACAAAAATGTCGGCCTAATGCACATATATATAGATTTATTAAAGTAGAACAATTTTTTGCACATTATTTATGGATGATGCGTTACATACGAGTATATAAACTGTTTTACTGTAAACTGGAAAAATCTTTTTACCAAATTTTTCATTGACCCAAGTTTGTTGAAATCTGCTTATAGTGCCGATTACGTTTTAAAGTTAAAATTTAAAAATTTTCTTGTAGTGTAAATGTTGCTTGCCAGTAAGCGAAAATCTTGTATTTCTGCTGACTTTTTTATTAAACCTCCTTACTGGTGTATTTGCATTTTGATCAAAGGGGGCTTTTTTACAATTCTACTCTTTCGGTCCACTCTAATTATAATATACATTGTTCCCATAGTGACTAAATGATAGGCAGTAAACATAAAATGCATATTTTTGTAGATTCAAGTTTAAATTGACAGTGGGAAAACTTAAAATAAAATTTCTGTCTAATAAGCAGAAAAATCTGCTGAAAATATACACATTTTTATGCCATATAAGAAATCTGCTGAGTAATATTTTTATCCTAATACACCCCAAAAAAAACAATCTTTTCAAATTACTAGAAAAAGTCTAGTAATCTCATTTTACCAATATTTGTCAGTTTTCCTTGTTTTTTAACAAAAAAAATTTCGATCGAATTTTAAATTTTTTGTAATTTTACAGTTTTAATTCTGATTAATTTTTATTAAAAAATAAAAATTGTTTCATTCGACCTTTAAAATATTATATTTTGAGGATGTTTATTCTGGCTCGAGGTCATTATTTTCTATACTATATTAAAACCATGATATTCTCATAGCATAATTTTCAAGAAAAATATTAAGTTAAACTGTTTTTATATTTCTCTATAAGATGTTCAGTTAAAAGTTTAACATTTTAAATTTTATAGACAAACTTGTACATAATTTTCTTTTCTTAGACCCACTGTCTTTAAAATGAAAATCTGATGAGATTCACAGCACTACTCTGTTGCAAACACATCATAGTCAGTCCGTATTTGGGGTACATATGCTTGATTTCATTATTATAATGATGATGATGATGGTTTAAAACAACGACGACAGTAACAAAACAAGTAGAAAATCTAAATTTGACTTGGCCGAATTTATGAATACCCTTCACAAGGCCCTTTTTAAGTGATAGAAAAATTTTCTAATGTGAAAAAAATTAACAATTTTGATTAGAAATATTTTATTTTGTAAAAGACTTCTTTCGTAATTTTTGAAAAAAATTACTAATTTTTTTTTTGAGTGTAAAAGTTTTTTTTGTGTTTAAATATTTTTTCGAGTGTAATTTTTTTTTTTAAGTGTAAATTTTTTCGAGTGTACTTTTTTTAGTGTAAAAATATTTTTAAGTGACAAAAATACGTTGTAAAATATTTTGGTGAACTACCAAAATTATGTTTTCAAAACTTGTTTAACGGGGTTTTCAACACGTGAATTTAAGGTGAAACTAATCTGAAATTCACGGTTTTGCTAAAAACTTTTAAACTACTGCACCGATTTTGCCAAAATTCAATAACGACCAGACCAGGGGAACGAAAAAAAAAATCTGCCAAGCGTCAGCAGCCTCAGGATTGTCTTTCAGCGTATTTTTTATCTCGTAAAATTAGCGTATTTTTTATCTCGTAAATTTGCGAAAAACCCTTGCCAAAATTCACTCTTTTGCTTATAACTTTTGAACGATTTTGCTAAATTTCAAAAGTAAGCGTGATAAATTTCAACAGACAGACAGATAGACGGACGGACATCGTTAGAACGACTTAAAATCGATCAAGGATCATGAATATATATACTTTATGGAGTCGAAACCAATATTTCGAGGTGTTACAAACGGTATGACAAATTTCTATATACCCTCTATCACTAGAGTGTAGGGTATAAAAACACGAGAAAAGAAAAATACATATTAAATAGCGCAGAAATTACAAAAGGAACCTTGAAAGTTTTTCCTAGCATTTTGATGTAGTGCTTTTTTATTTTAACAATGAGTTTTAAAAATTAAAACAAAACAAGTAGAAAAATTAAATTCGACTTGGCCGAATCTATGAATACCCTCCACAATGTTATCTGATAGTAATTTTCTAAAAAGAAATTAAAAAAATTGCATTCAAAATTTTTTATTAGAAATATATTAATTTGAGTAAAACTTTTTTTAATCTATCCAATTTTTTTGAGTGTAACATTTTTTTGACTGTCAACATTTTTTGAGTGTAACATTTCATTAAAAAAAAAAATATGTGTACATTTTTTTTGAGTGTAACATTTTTTTGAGTGTAAAAATTTTTTGCAGTGTACAATTTCTTTGAGTAACAAGATTACTTTGCAAAATATTTTTGTTGTTTTATACCTACATACATATATGTAATGCAAAAAAAACTATTTCATATTTTCCCTGTTTTTATTTTACCAACATCTTCCTTAAAAACCAAAAACCACAATATTAGTCCCACTTTTTTTGATTTTTTTCCAAAAATATTTACTATACACCGTTACATACAGTAACAAAAACAATAACAACACAATAGCAAATATTTACTTGTCTAATAACTAAACTGCACCCCACCACAAACTTGTTTAACAAGTTTTCAACAATTTAAGGTGAAACAAATCTGAAATTGAGTGCTTTGCTTATAACTTTTGAACCACTGAACCGATTTTGCTGAAATTCAAAACCAAACTTCCTTGTGGAGCGACAAATATATATGCTAAGCTTCAGCCCCCTCAGAATTGTCCTTCGAAAGTTATAGTGGTTTTAATCTTGTAAATTCGAAAAATACCCATGCCGAAATTTACTCTTTTGCTCATAACTTTTGAACCACTGGACCGATTTCGCTGGATTGCAATACCAACCTGATCCGGTAAATGGAGAACATATATGTTAAACTTCAGGAGCCTCCGTAAAGTCTTTCAAAAGTTAGCGTGTTTTCAACGGACAGACAGACAGACAGACGGACGGACGGACGGACGGACGGACGGACATCGCTAGATCGACTTAAAATCGATCAAGGATCATGAATATATATACTTTATGGGGTCCTAGACCAATATTTCGATGTGTTACAAACGGAATGACAAACTTATATATACCCTCTGTCACTAGAGTGGAGGGTATAAAAACCACAAAATGAAGAAAAATACAAAGCAACATAAAGAAAACAACTTAATTTTTTGACTTGAAATTTTATAATATTTTCGAAAAGGAAATTTAAAATTTAGGTTAAGTATAAAACTTTGTTGTTTATTTTAGAAAAGGATTATTAAAAAGAGGGGAAAGACAAAAAGTGAATTTCAGTTTTACTAACTACCCGAGTAAAATTTTTTTTTTATATTCTATATAATTTTATTTATAAACATTATATATAATTATAAAGAAATGAAATATTGGAATGGAATAAAAGAATATTTATTTACAAGCAAAAACTGGCTTCGAGCTCGAAGAATTTTTATTTGTTTTGATAAATTTGTTATAAAATTTTATAAATTTTAATCCAAATTTGGACCCCTTATTTTTATATAATAATAGCAAAATTATATAATTATATAAAACCATATAAAAAATATATAAAATTATATAAAACTATATAAAATTACATAAAATTATATATAATAGTATATAGTTATATACAAAATTTATATAATTATATAGAACTTGATATAACTTTATATAAATTTATGTTGTTTTATATATTTTTTATATAATTTGGTATATTTGTATATAATTATATCTGATTATATAATTTTGCTGTTATTGTATAAAAATAGAAATCCAAATTTCGCATAAAATTATATAAAATTTGATAAAAAATTTATCAGAACATATCAACATTGATCAAATTTTATATTGTTTTATTTACTAATTTTTCGCATCAAATTCTATATAATCATATTTGATGTTTTGTAAAATTATATTTAACTACATAAAAACTTTTTTACTTGGATAGCAAAAGAATTTCAAACCATTTTTTAATTAATTTCAGATTTTTTTCATTCACTAAAACTTTCCATTTGAATTAGAATGTTGTTAAAAATTTAAACTCTCATGTGCAGTTAAGGGTTAAAAATAAAAAATCACCCTATTAAACCTGTAAAGAATACCCCTACACGGCAGCACATGTTATGATAATCATCTTGAATTTTTTTTAATAAAAATCCCCCATTATTTTTAATTTTTGTTTGCTTTTTTTTGGATTATAATAATAGATTGTATTGTTTTTATGTAAATTTAATCACTTTATATTTTGACAAAAATATATCTCTTCCTTCACAAAAAAAAAAATATACAAAAATAATTTTCTAAAATATAAACAAACAAAAAAAAGCTATAAAATCATAAATTATCATAAATTCATATGCAAAATACCTTTCAAGCTTCTTTTTCTTACCTTTTACCACACTTTGCAAGCAGGGTTTTGAAGGAATTAATTTATGAGTGATGACAAATTTTTGATGTTAAAAAAAAATTTAAAAATATAGTAAAAAAAAAACATTTGGAAAATTTTAAAATATATTTGGACAATTTTAAAATTAATTTGGACAATTTTAAAATACATTTGGACAATTTTAAAATATATTTAGAAAATTTAAAATACATTTGGAAAATTTTAAAATATATTTGAACAATTTTAAAATACATTTCTACAATTTTAAAATACATTTGAACAATTTTAAAATACATTGGATAATTTAAAAATACATTTGGACAATTTTTAAATTAATTTGGGCAATTTTAAAATATATTTGGACATTTTTAAAATATATTTGGACAATTTAAAAATACATTTGGACAATTTTAAAATACATTTGGACAATTTCAAAATACAATTGGACAATTTTAAAATCAATTTGGAAAATTTAAAATACATTTGGACAATTTTAAAGTACTTTTGGGCAATTTTAAAGTACATTTGGACAATTTTAGAATTCATTTGGACAATTCTAAAATACATTTGGACAATTTTAAAATACATTTGGAGAATTTTGAAATACATTTGGAAATCTTCAAAATACATTTGGACAATTTTAAAATTGATTTGGACAGTTTTAGAATACATTTGGACAATTTTAAAATTAATTTGGACGAATTTAAAATACATTTGGACAATTTTAAAATACATTTGGAAAATTTTAAAATACATTTGAACAATTTTAAAATACATTTCTACAATTTTAAAATCAATTTGGACAATTTTAAAATGGACAATTTTAAAATTTGGACAATTTTAAATACAAATATATTTGGACAACTTTAAAATACATTTGGACAATTTTAAAATACATTAGGACAATTTTAAAATTCATTTGGACAATTTTAAAATATATTTGGACAATTTTAAAATATATTTGGACAATTTTAATATACATTTGGACAATTTTAAAGCACATTTGGACAATTTTAAAATTCATTTGGACAATTTTAAATATATTTGGACAATTTTAAAATACATTTTGACAATTTTAAAATACATTTGGAAAATTTTAAAATATATTTGCACAATTTTAAAATATGTTTGGACAATTTTAAAATACATTTGGACAATTTTAAAATGCATTTGGAAAATTTTAAAATATATTTGCAGAATTTTAAAATACATTTCTACAATTTTAAAGTGCATTTGAACATTTTAAAATATATTTGGACAATTTTAAAATACATTTTGACAATTTTAAAATACATTTGGACAATTTTAAAATTCATTTTGACAATTTTAAAATATATTTGGACAATTTTAAAATTAATTTGAACAATTTTAAAATATATTTGGACATTTTTAAAATATATTTGGACAATTTTAAAATACATTTGGACAATTTTAAAATACATTTGGAGAATTTTGAAATACACTTGGAAAACTTTAAAATACATTTGGACAATTTTAAAATACAATTGGACAATTTTAAAATCAATTTGGACAATTTTAAAATACATTTGAACAATTTTAAAATTCATGTGGACAATTTTAAATAAGTAAGAAAGTTATAGTCGGTCAAGACAGACCATATGATACCCTACACCAGTGTTTTCCGGAAAATGGGTCCCAAGTCGAAACATGGACCAATTGTACATATCTGTCTTTTGTTAGACCTTTATTTAGTGCAGAAAACACAAACAGATCAAATTTTATTGGAATTGGTTTATTTTTTTGTCAATAAACCAATTATCTGAATATCGGTCGAAATTTTTATATGGGGGACTAAGTCCAAAAATGGTCCAATTATATTCCGATTTGATAAGTTTACTGAAGTACACGTTTAACACCTAAAAATAAAATTTTTATCAAATATTTACATTTGTATGAATTTTGAGGGAATTATATGAATATCGGGAAGGTGGTTTGTATGGGGACTACCAGAAGGACTGACCCGATTCCTTTGAAATTTGGAATGTTGATTTGTGCATACAAAATTTGATTACCTTCTGAATTTAAAAGCGATTTCTATTATAATACGGTTATTAGAGTCATTTAAGACGAATCCACAGGGGGCGTTTCAATAGGCTTCGTCCTTGGGCCAAAAGATGCTTAAGTTTCAAATTTCAAGTCAATTGATTAAAAATTGCGACCTGTATCGTGCTTAAACCAATAGATGGACAGGCGGACGGACAGACAGACAGACAGACAGACAGACAGACAGACAGACAGACAGACAGACAGACAGACAGACAGACAGACAGACAGACAGACAGACAGACAGACAGACAGACAGACAGACAGACAGACAGACAGACAGACAGACAGACAGACAGACAGACAGACAGACAGACAGACAGACAGACAGACAGACAGACAGACAGACAGACAGACAGACAGACAGACAGACAGACAGACAGACAGACAGACAGACAGACAGACAGACAGACAGACAGACAGACAGACAGACAGACAGACAGACAGACAGACAGACAGACAGACAGACAGACAGACAGACAGACAGACAGACAGACAGACAGACAGACAGACAGACAGACAGACAGACAGACAGACAGACAGACAGACAGACAGACAGACAGACAGACAGACAGACAGACAGACAGACAGACAGACAGACAGACAGACAGACAGACAGACAGACAGACAGACAGACAGACAGACAGACAGACAGACAGACAGACAGACAGACAGACAGACAGACAGACAGACAGACAGACAGACAGACAGACAGACAGACAGACAGACAGACAGACAGACAGACAGACAGACAGACAGACAGACAGACAGACAGACAGACAGACAGACAGACAGACAGACAGACAGACAGACAGACAGACAGACAGACAGACAGACAGACAGACAGACAGACAGACAGACAGACAGACAGACAGACAGACAGACAGACAGACAGACAGACAGACAGACAGACAGACAGACAGACAGACAGACAGACAGACAGACAGACAGACAGACAGACAGACAGACAGACAGACAGACAGACAGACAGACAGACAGACAGACAGACAGACAGACAGACAGACAGACAGACAGACAGACAGACAGACAGACAGACAGACAGACAGACAGACAGACAGACAGACAGACAGACAGACAGACAGACAGACAGACAGACAGACAGACAGACAGACAGACAGACAGACAGACAGACAGACAGACAGACAGACAGACAGACAGACAGACAGACAGACAGACAGACAGACAGACAGACAGACAGACAGACAGACAGACAGACAGACAGACAGACAGACAGACAGACAGACAGACAGACAGACAGACAGACAGACAGACAGACAGACAGACAGACAGACAGACAGACAGACAGACAGACAGACAGACAGACAGACAGACAGACAGACAGACAGACAGACAGACAGACAGACAGACAGACAGACAGACAGACAGACAGACAGACAGACAGACAGACAGACAGACAGACAGACAGACAGACAGACAGACAGACAGACAGACAGACAGACAGACAGACAGACAGACAGACAGACAGACAGACAGACAGACAGACAGACAGACAGACAGACAGACAGACAGACAGACAGACAGACAGACAGACAGACAGACAGACAGACAGACAGACAGACAGACAGACAGACAGACAGACAGACAGACAGACAGACAGACAGACAGACAGACAGACAGACAGACAGACAGACAGACAGACAGACAGACAGACAGACAGACAGACAGACAGACAGACAGACAGACAGACAGACAGACAGACAGACAGACAGACAGACAGACAGACAGACAGACAGACAGACAGACAGACAGACAGACAGACAGACAGACAGACAGACAGACAGACAGACAGACAGACAGACAGACAGACAGACAGACAGACAGACAGACAGACAGACAGACAGACAGACAGACAGACAGACAGACAGACAGACAGACAGACAGACAGACAGACAGACAGACAGACAGACAGACAGACAGACAGACAGACAGACAGACAGACAGACAGACAGACAGACAGACAGACAGACAGACAGACAGACAGACAGACAGACAGACAGACAGACAGACAGACAGACAGACAGACAGACAGACAGACAGACAGACAGACAGACAGACAGACAGACAGACAGACAGACAGACAGACAGACAGACAGACAGACAGACAGACAGACAGACAGACAGACAGACAGACAGACAGACAGACAGACAGACAGACAGACAGACAGACAGACAGACAGACAGACAGACAGACAGACAGACAGACAGACAGACAGACAGACAGACAGACAGACAGACAGACAGACAGACAGACAGACAGACAGACAGACAGACAGACAGACAGACAGACAGACAGACAGACAGACAGACAGACAGACAGACAGACAGACAGACAGACAGACAGACAGACAGACAGACAGACAGACAGACAGACAGACAGACAGACAGACAGACAGACAGACAGACAGACAGACAGACAGACAGACAGACAGACAGACAGACAGACAGACAGACAGACAGACAGACAGACAGACAGACAGACAGACAGACAGACAGACAGACAGACAGACAGACAGACAGACAGACAGACAGACAGACAGACAGACAGACAGACAGACAGACAGACAGACAGACAGACAGACAGACAGACAGACAGACAGACAGACAGACAGACAGACAGACAGACAGACAGACAGACAGACAGACAGACAGACAGACAGACAGACAGACAGACAGACAGACAGACAGACAGACAGACAGACAGACAGACAGACAGACAGACAGACAGACAGACAGACAGACAGACAGACAGACAGACAGACAGACAGACAGACAGACAGACAGACAGACAGACAGACAGACAGACAGACAGACAGACAGACAGACAGACAGACAGACAGACAGACAGACAGACAGACAGACAGACAGACAGACAGACAGACAGACAGACAGACAGACAGACAGACAGACAGACAGACAGACAGACAGACAGACAGACAGACAGACAGACAGACAGACAGACAGACAGACAGACAGACAGACAGACAGACAGACAGACAGACAGACAGACAGACAGACAGACAGACAGACAGACAGACAGACAGACAGACAGACAGACAGACAGACAGACAGACAGACAGACAGACAGACAGACAGACAGACAGACAGACAGACAGACAGACAGACAGACAGACAGACAGACAGACAGACAGACAGACAGACAGACAGACAGACAGACAGACAGACAGACAGACAGACAGACAGACAGACAGACAGACAGACAGACAGACAGACAGACAGACAGACAGACAGACAGACAGACAGACAGACAGACAGACAGACAGACAGACAGACAGACAGACAGACAGACAGACAGACAGACAGACAGACAGACAGACAGACAGACAGACAGACAGACAGACAGACAGACAGACAGACAGACAGACAGACAGACAGACAGACAGACAGACAGACAGACAGACAGACAGACAGACAGACAGACAGACAGACAGACAGACAGACAGACAGACAGACAGACAGACAGACAGACAGACAGACAGACAGACAGACAGACAGACAGACAGACAGACAGACAGACAGACAGACAGACAGACAGACAGACAGACAGACAGACAGACAGACAGACAGACAGACAGACAGACAGACAGACAGACAGACAGACAGACAGACAGACAGACAGACAGACAGACAGACAGACAGACAGACAGACAGACAGACAGACAGACAGACAGACAGACAGACAGACAGACAGACAGACAGACAGACAGACAGACAGACAGACAGACAGACAGACAGACAGACAGACAGACAGACAGACAGACAGACAGACAGACAGACAGACAGACAGACAGACAGACAGACAGACAGACAGACAGACAGACAGACAGACAGACAGACAGACAGACAGACAGACAGACAGACAGACAGACAGACAGACAGACAGACAGACAGACAGACAGACAGACAGACAGACAGACAGACAGACAGACAGACAGACAGACAGACAGACAGACAGACAGACAGACAGACAGACAGACAGACAGACAGACAGACAGACAGACAGACAGACAGACAGACAGACAGACAGACAGACAGACAGACAGACAGACAGACAGACAGACAGACAGACAGACAGACAGACAGACAGACAGACAGACAGACAGACAGACAGACAGACAGACAGACAGACAGACAGACAGACAGACAGACAGACAGACAGACAGACAGACAGACAGACAGACAGACAGACAGACAGACAGACAGACAGACAGACAGACAGACAGACAGACAGACAGACAGACAGACAGACAGACAGACAGACAGACAGACAGACAGACAGACAGACAGACAGACAGACAGACAGACAGACAGACAGACAGACAGACAGACAGACAGACAGACAGACAGACAGACAGACAGACAGACAGACAGACAGACAGACAGACAGACAGACAGACAGACAGACAGACAGACAGACAGACAGACAGACAGACAGACAGACAGACAGACAGACAGACAGACAGACAGACAGACAGACAGACAGACAGACAGACAGACAGACAGACAGACAGACAGACAGACAGACAGACAGACAGACAGACAGACAGACAGACAGACAGACAGACAGACAGACAGACAGACAGACAGACAGACAGACAGACAGACAGACAGACAGACAGACAGACAGACAGACAGACAGACAGACAGACAGACAGACAGACAGACAGACAGACAGACAGACAGACAG